>OX638406.1:2400000-3629738 GCA_951813805.1 Limnephilus auricula | reverse complement strand
AAATAATTTATTTTATTTTCAGTTTTGACAATTTTTAAGTGATTTTGATCTTTTTCAGACTCGGGGGACCGTTTTTCCCTCATTAGAGAAACATCGCCAAAGAAATCACTATAATTGTTTTCTAAGGATCTGGGATATCTTTGAGCAGTTCGTGCGATTTTGAAGAAATTTTTGTCATTTTTAGATTCTAGAAATCTTTTTTTCCTCACAAGATGAAAATCATCAAAGGCACTACCATCTATTTTTTCTACAATATTGTGATAGTTTTCAGCACTTTTGATTAAATATTGATCATTTTCAGACTCCTGATACCTCATTTTCCTCCCAAGAGGATTATCATAGACCAAATCACTATTTTTGTTTTGTCCGATGTTTTGAAGGTTACTAACATTTTGTTCTATTTTGCGGGAATTTTGATGATTTTCAGTCTCCACAGTTCGTTTTTCCCTCAGTAGTGGAATAATGTCGATGAAATCTGTATTTCGTTTGAATCTCATAAAGTGTACAATATCGTTGTTTTCACTCGTTTCTAGATTTTCGTATTTCAGTTTATCAATTTCATTATAATTTTCAGCGCTTTCAGAGCCGTAATCGGGTTCGATGGAATTTTCAGACCGTTTATAGCGATTCGGAATTATGAAATCACTTCCAATTATTTGTCCATTGTGTTCCCACTGGATTTTACTGTAAAATAATATATTATTTCAACAAAATTTGAACTCTGAATATTTTTATCTGACATTAGTTTAATTATCAGGCTTTGCTCGAAATATCGATTGAAAACCTAGGTCCAAAAACACGGATCTAACCTAGAATTTTAATTTTTAACTCGGCGATTCTTAATTTAACTAAAAATTATTATAAAAACAGTAATTTAATATGGATTAGGAATTAATTCAAGAAAAGTATCTTAATCATGTTCATGGTACAGAGCTCAACATTTAACACAATTTGAGAGAAGTATGGGGTACCGCCGCCCTGTGAACCGTTTATTGGATAACCAACACCTGCGCCATAGGTCACCCCAAGTGGTTCGCTACGTTTGGTGCTCGGGTTCGTGGGGAAAGGTTTGTTTAGATCTTGGCGGCACTTTGGCATTTGCCCACTTACTGTTTAGAGAGCTGGATCGGGAGAGACTTATTCAGGGAGACCTTTCGACATTTTCATCTGCTATCTTTTATTTTCAGCGACTATCTCGACGTATCGCCTTGTATTGCGGGGGATGGATGTATTTATATATCCGTCACTCCTGAATACATTTCCACCTCAAATTGTACATTTTCCTTCCCAGAACTTCCTCTCTTCCCTTTTCCTAAAACAACCCATACAGCACCCCAAAAATGACGTAGGTCCCGAAGAAAATTGTTTTGCTCAGGGCCTACTGTATGGAGCTAATGTAAAAAAAATAAAAGAATCGAAGAACTACTGTCAACTGAACATTCAGCACAGGAGCCTCTAAGTGGGAAATACGCCAAACACGGACCCAACATTTGTATACATTTTACATTATTTAAAGCACGAGAATGGGTTTGATTGCTGAAATATTTTTTTGGTTTAAAGAAAAAATCAAATATTAATGTCGATCAATTGAAAATTTTTAGTTACCTATCCAGAAAACATCTGTTACAATCCCATTTTATACAAATAATGTATCTAATTTTATATTTCAGTTCATCTTAAATTCAAGTCACGGCTCCGGAATTAAAATTATTATTCACCCTATTCAAATAAATGTTAATTCGGACAAATGCCACCCGTCAGCAGCCGTCGATGATTCTGGAAAATGAAACAGATTTACATGAAATTCGACGTCGATATTTCATGATTTTCATGAAACTGATAAGAAATCAACGGAAAAGATTTTTTTAGGGGTAATTGGCTTAAAGCACCTACAATGTATTTCCACCTTTTTGATGAAAATGAGTTACGAATTAGACTCTAATAAGGAGGTCTTTTTTACATTAGCTCCACTTAGGAGACCTTGAGAGAAAAAAAAATCCTTTGTCATCATTGGGAATGCTGTAAGAGACTTTTTTTGGGAAAAGGAAGGAGAGGAAGTGCTGCGACGAAAAAAGGATGAGGGGTAGTTAGGAATCTGGGGGTCAATGTGTCCAGGCGCATAAAACCATCTCTTCCAATGTGGTGCAACGCGATGGTTCGGGAGAGTCCGACTGGAAAGGTCTAGAATAGGTCTCCCTCAACAAGTCTCTCCTAGTGCGGCCCGCCATGCGGTAAGTGCAAACGCATTCGTCGCCAAGACTAACCTCACCCCATTGTGGTGTTTGCAACACCTATGATAGATGGGCGGGCTCTACTGCCGAGCAACGTCCCGAACGTTGACGGAGTTGCGACCCGAAGTGGGTATTTTCAAGGCAGCGCTTTAACGAGCGCTGCTCCCCGCATTCATTAATAATCTTAACACCAGCTAGGCTTTGTTTACTTTGTAACCATTTGTATGCAATAAACGACGTTCTCGTATAACGAACCAGTATCGTATTATTTACTAAACAATCAGTGTGTAGTACCTACTGAGGATTAGATTGAAGACTAAATCCCAATCCAGTTCCTGAACGCTACACCCATGAACCTGGGCACCCCTGCTATGTCAATAAACATAGCGAACTACTTAGAGTGCCCTATGGCAGGGGTGTTGGTTATCCAATAAATGGTTCCTGTAGCGGCGATACCCGTGCCCGGATATTTTTTATTACACGTTAAATTCAAAAATTTCTTAGTATTCTAATTTTTAATTACACGTTTCTCAAAATATCGACTTATGGGGATAACACTCAATGAAAATATGAAACAGACACAGAAAATAAACTATAAAAAATTGTACCGGTCGCAACTGGGACTCAAACCCAGGACCTCTATAATTTTTTTTTGTACATTTAAAAGTAAGTACACAGAATAATAATACGTTACATAAAATTCATTAAGCATTTTAAATACCCAGTTAGAAGTTAAGCATTTTAGAGTAGAGAAATATTTTCGGGTCTAACTGGGGAGCTACTTTATACACTAGTCCATATTTGGAAATAATAAAGTTACAACATACTATTATTATTATTACAATATGTTATTACATCATACACCATGACCTATTCAGAATACCAAACGGCAGAACCGATGTCCTGCCAAAGCACAGCTGTGTGGAGTGGTTCTGTTAAAATGTAATTGTAAACTTAACATTTGGATGTACCTCTAAATGCATTAAAATGTACCTCTAAATGTCTGTTCTCTAAATGCATTAAAACTATTATTGAAGAATAGCCCGCTTTAATGCTGATATTGTAAAATAATAAAATAAAAATATTTGTTTGAGAGTTGCAAATATTAACTTTAAATGCGTATTCAATTTTTATTTTCTGTGATTTTCTTTGTCAAATTTTAAGTAAGTTTACCTCATACGAAAAGTGTCACTGTAAAAATGTTTTAATCATGTTTAAAATGTTTATCAGTACCGAAAGGATAAATGTCAAATTTTCGGAGTAAATTTCAGATTAATTTTATTCCGAGTTGCAGTAACAATATCTGGGTTTACATTAACTCTAAATTCCAGTTTCACGGCAAATCAAATTAAAGTTCTCGTGGTTATAACTGTTATTTTTACCTGATAGGGTAACCGTAGTAAGGGCAGTAGACTGATACTCTGGATCCTACAAGAGCCTTTACAGGACCCATCGGACGAATATAGGGAGGACCTGCAAATATATAAATATATTAATTAAATGTAATTAGGGTTTCAAAATATGGATATCATTGATCATGACAATTCGGTTAGTAAAGATAATTTTAAAGTTGGAGGTAGGCTTGATTTAAGCAAAAAAAAAAACATCGCCGAAATGCATGTTTTATTTTAATTTATAATGTTCAGAAGGGTGATTCCGTATATTTTGTGTTATTTTTTGCGTTATTTTTTGCGATATGGGAAGGTGTCCGTCGCGCGTTATCAACTGTCAAGTTTCTGTCATTTCCTTAGCTTTTAATGGCTTGTCTATGCCTGTCTTGTGTTGAATGGATTAATTTTCTAATCAAAAACATGCATTACTATTTATTAGTTATTAAAAGTGTATACAAACAAGTCCAAATGTCTTTCATAAATGATTATCCATTTGTCGTAATGTTTTGATTTTTGTACGCGAAGACATTCTATTTGCAAATTTTCCTGTACAAATGAGATTCAGAATCACCCTTCACGCGTGCATATTGAAATGCTTCCCATCATAATCTAAATAAATTAATTTGACAAATTGTACAATAATACCATACCCCAAAAGAGGTTTGTAAGTAGGAGATTTTGCAATCAAAATTCTCATCCTTCATTTACACATGTTTTATTTCCAATTACAGATATTTATTCTTTCTTTTTATTGATTTATTATTCTTGCAACTTGTATTTTCATGTTTACTTTCTGACTATTTTCCTGTTTTTACCTTTTTTTTACTGTTCTAATTATTACCTTTTTTCTGTTTATTTTGTGACTATTTTCCTGTACACCTTTTATCTTTTTAAATGTTTTAATTATTACCCGTCTCAGAACAGACTACGTCTAGTGAGGCAGGTAGCTTTCTAGTTATAAAATAATGTATTATCTCAATAAACGCCCGGGTTGCCGGCAATGAAATTGAAAAATTGAAAAGGCATTTTAAAAGCCCGATATGTCTTTCAACTATAATAAAATACTTTTTTGCATCAAAGGCCAAGATATATTACATCCGCAGTATTTAATTAAAGCGTCTAACATGAGTGATCAACTTTTCTACCCAAAAACACAAGCTTTTGACTTAGAAAGGTTTTGCATTACTTTGTATTGCATCGCAAACAAACAAAAAAGCTTTATTTGCAAATAATTTAAATACCCTATTATTTTTGACTGGTTTGTGCTAGTATTATTTAAATACAATAAAAACATAAAAAAAATCATGGAATAAATAATTAATTCAAAACAATCATTTATTAAATATAAAATTACGGCTGTTCCAGAAAGGAAGATAATCTCAGAATCGTCTGGTGTAAGACCACCAATTGAAAAGTTCCTTGGAATGGCTTCAACCAGGTTTGGTGACTAGATATAAATATACATTTTTTCCGACGTACCTTTTTCCCATCTCCTTCTCTCCTAAAAGACAAAAAACTTTTTCTTTGACACAGCTGACATTTTATATTCCTATATAATCAAAGATGAGATTAGCTATTTCTTCTTACAATGGGAATTACCTAGTGACATTTTAAATTGAAAATAAAAATTTGATATTGCTAATATTTTTGATAACTTACCACTGACAGCTCGGGCAGTAATCGTAACAATATGTACAAAAAAATATATACATTTGTTTAAGACCACTTTATTTTTAATCAAAATCTACCATTGATAGAGGAAGGGTTCTTCCAAAAACGGTTAAAAGTAAAGTAATCTAAAACAACTATTTACATTTTTATGGTAAATTATGGCGAGCCACAAAGTTAGTGCTTTTTACAAATAGGTATATAACAATATGTGTTTAAAAATGTAAATAAGTATGTTAGTCGTAAATAAATAATTTTAAAACAGTTGTAAGTCATAACACGAGTAAAGCAGTATTGTGTAAATACCAATTCGGTTAAATAAATAAGTGTAGTATTAAGTCACTAGTTATATAAGTCTTAGTTATAAGCCACTTGTAATTTGTGCAATATAGTTGTGAATGATGAATACTTGGAGCAAGTTGATGAGTTTGTGTATTTGGGAAGTATGTTTACGAGAGATGGGAAGGTTGGGATATTGAAAGAAGGGTAAATGCAGGTAACTACATTAATGGTGGACTGAATGCCGTTGGTGCCAACAAAAAGCTTTCCAAAGAAGCGAACTAGTAGTCCACAATGGAGTGCTGGTACCTTTCCTGATGTATTGCAGTGAAGCATGGAAGTGGCAGAGATAGGATGAAAGTAGACAGAATGCTATAGAAATGAGATCTCTGAGGAGTATGTGTGGTAAAACCATGTGTAATCGTGTGATGAATGTGGAGATCCGAAAAGAATGCAAGGCCGATGTGAGTAGGATTAAGAAAGGGACGCTTAGATTAGACGGAGAGCGAATGAATGAAGAAGAAGTCGGGGACGCCCGAGGAAGACATGGCACGATCAAGTGAATGAGATACTTGAGTCGGACCATGTCAAGAGTCAGAAAAATAGAAGAGCATGTATGAATGTGAATGAGGCGAGGCGTGTATGCCAAGACCGAGTTGTTTGGCGGTCCGTTTCCTCTGCCTACCCCTGGGGGGGAAACGGCGTGATGGTTAGTTAGTAATATAGTCGTATATAGGTTAAAAGATTAAATGGATTTGTAAAGTGCCCCTGAGGTGATTTTCTCAAGAAAGTGGCGCCATATAAATCATTTATACGTTATCATTATTAATTAAATATAATTTTAATAAATTAAAAGTAGAAATGGTAAAAAAAAAATTATTTTTATTTTTTAAAAATGTTACTTTTGATGGAAATTTCAAAGAATCATAGTTTATGTTTAATCTTACCATAGACATCAATCCTGGCTTCATGCATAACAGACTCCCCATTCGTCATGGCCGTGCACGAATAGGTCCCAGCGTCTTCTGGCAGGGCCCTCGATATGTTATAGCTGGACCTCATAAGGCCCTGCAAACCAGGGCCCGCGGCCAACAGGGGGGCGCCATGGGCCGGGGGCAGGGGCGCTCCGTCGCGGGCCCAGGCGATGCGGGAAGACCCTCGGGCGGAGCACCAGAGCTGCAGAGGTGTACCAGGGGGCACGGCCTGCGGTCGAAAGCGCTCCACCATTGAGAGCGTCTGGCGTCTGGATCTGGGTACAATATCTAGAAAAAAAAATGGTACTGTTTTAACAATAAAAATATTGATTATTTTTAATTGATAAAGTAATGTTTAAGAGAAGATTTTTTTTATGCATAAGCACAAAGGGTAGGTAATAATAATAATAATAAATTATATTATTGATGTAGCTATTCCAAATTCCTGTAATATTCAAAAAGCTGTTTCTGAAAAGAAGAAAGTATACAGATTTAGGAAATGAAATTAAAAGAATTTGGCATTCTCAGACTATAAAAATATTACCTTTTGTTATTTCGGCTACTGGCATTATACCTAGCTCTCTTATTAAAAATTTTGGCATATTAGATTTGTCAAAGAATTTGTATAAAAAATCAGTCATTTTAAATACATGTAGAATTACGAAAGATTTTTTAAATATTTATATTGAGGGATCAGTAGGATTTATCGGTCAAATTAGGAATTCCACAGAGATTTAGGAAATGAAATTAAAAGAATTTGGCATTCTCAGACTATAAAAATATTACCTTTTGTTATTTCGGCTACTGGCATTATACCTAGCTCTCTTATTAAAAATTTTGGCATATTAGATTTGTCAAAGAATTTGTATAAAAAATCAGTCATTTTAAATACATGTAGAATTACGAAAGATTTTTTAAATATTTATATTGAGGGATCAGTAGGATTTATCGGTCAAATTAGGAATTCCACAGAGCCGAACCCTCTGATATGAAAATTTCTGGAGACGGTGAATTATATTCCCATTTAATAGTTTGGTAGATTAACGTGTTGTTCTTGTATTTTTTGTATTAATTATACTTATATAATACACTTGCATAACGTGGATATACTAAATGTCAATCAATTATTTCTTACGGTATTGTTGTCTGGGTGGGTGTTCTAAAACTAATATATTAGATCCATGTAAAGGCTCAAAAATTGATAATACGGACTATCTACAAAGTACATTACATTCATCCCACAAAGGACTTATTTAAAGACTTTAAAATACTTAATATACAATCCCTATATGTAAAATTCATTTCTTCTATTTTAATTTTAAATTTATTTAAAAATATATTTTTGAATCAAAATATAATACAAGATATTCCAGTCACAGTTTAACTTTCTTGCTCCAAAAATCTTCAATAACTTAACAATTGAAATAAAGACAATAACAAAATATCACACTTTCAGGAAGACGCTTGGAGACTTTTTGATGAGTGAATGTGATAGAATTAGAAGCCTGTTTATCGTACTAGGATAGAGAACAACAGATACGAAATAAGAGAGTGTCCATTGTTTATATTTGTGTAAATTAGTGTGTATATGTAAACATATGAACATGTGTATGTGTATATGTGTGTGCATACACATATGTGCATGTGAATGCGAACAAATATATAGTTATATTGTTAGATACGTTTTTAGATTTTCACGGCCAAAAGCATTTTTGTTGTTTGTTTTTGGGGTGTTATGCCGTGTTGTGCTACCTCCTTCTTCAGCCGACGTTTCGGACAGCGTTGCAGTGTCCATCATAAGGGCAGATCCGGTAGATCCGTCGATAGTTATATGTATTCATATATGTATGTGTGCATCTAATCACACACGCATGCATGAATACATATAAAACAAGAATTAAAATATCTGTTAAATCTATATTCCTCATCTTTTCTCTTTTATACTTTTTATACTCTTTATCTTCTCTCTTATGTATTTTATATCCAATTGGACAAATAGCTGTCCTATTGGACAAGTGAATGTCCTATTGGACAAATGTATGTCCTATTGGACAAACTATTGTCCGATTGGACAAAATTAATGTCCAATTGGATAAAAATGTATCCAATTGTAGTTGGAGAATGAGGAAAATAATTTCCCTCAGGGCCTATGTCATCTTTGGGGATGGTGTGTGGAGGGATTATTTTTGGAAAGGAAGGAGTGAAACTGGGGTTTAAAGAGATCAATGATGTAGGAGGGAGAAAATGGCCAGCAAATCGTTACACAGCCGACCTGCTGAACCGAAGAACGAATCGTGGAAACGAACCGTTGGTTGGAGTCTATAAAAGATAAAAGTGGTCCAAGCAAAGAAATAATATTGATTCGTATAATCTGGAGAGATTTCGGTCCAAATTTAAACCACTTTAATTTTTCTAGGAATGATTTCCGTCCATGATGTTTATTTAAATATAGGTGAATCCATCGGCTGTATAGCACTATAATTTGTTTATATGTTTACGTACAAAAATGTGGAGTAATGATTTTTTTAATGAGGGTGAAAATTTTCAAGTGGCGAGCGCTAGGGGCAAATTTATTTATTTCACATGATCGCTTGAGTGGTTAATATATTTTATTAAATTACGATAAATAGTAGAACCTGCAGATGGCAGAATGTGGCCGCTATGTATTGCTTTTTTATTGTTATTGTAAATTCATGACATTATACTGAATTCGTTTTGAAATTCTCCGTGCTTAACGGATTCGAATGAATTCCAGCGTGAATTTTCCAGTTCCAGATTCACACCAGTCTAGCCCAGCAGATACCCGTCAGCTCGTACTAGACTTATCATAAAAAATCTCTAGCACTAGTCTGGAAAGTTGAAATACAGTTCCTCTAATCTGGCAGTAGGTACCCACAGAGTTCTGCGGCCGTAGTGTCTATAGTAGTGGTATTATTGTCACGTTGAGCCGGCAGACAGTAGGACTAGGCTCTGTGAGAGAGGGTGGAATGTGGTAGATTTTTATATGGGGATGCGGTTTCCACCCCAGGTACTTCTCACCCTACAAGTATTTATATCTACGAGCCTTTAGGTGGTGAAAGGGTGGTTAGTTTTTGTACGAGGTTTTTAAATAGGTGTTTTCAGATACGTAGTTATGTAGATTTTTGTTTTTGTTTCCCCTCCAGGCTTTTCAATATTTTTGCCCAGTTTCATATATTTTCGATGTATTTTAAATGTGCTACACGTTTCGTAAAATCCAATACTATTATAAAAACCAGACAAAATTATAATTCAATTATAATATTTTAACGTTTACCACAATTTTAATTAATTCCTTACTCCAAACTGAAACTTAAAAAAATTGAAAGAACTCGATTTTTCGAATACACATTCTTTTGGTTGGGGAATTTGTAAGAAAATCTCCAAAAAAATCTACTCTTTTTTTTCATACTACATTATTTAGGTCAGTGAATTTGAAAGAAAATTGCACCTTCACTTTTTATCTCATTCGTACCGCATTTTTTTACCGAAATTTGAAAGAAAATCGCGTCTTCACTTTTTATCTCTTTCATATTTACTTTTTATCTCTTTCATATCACATTCTCTTAGTCGGGGAATTTGTAAGAAATTCGCTTCTTCAATGTTTATCTCTTTTACATCACATTCCTTTGGTCGGGGATCCAGTAGGAAAATCCATCTTCACCTTTTACCTCTTTCATGCCTCAATCTTTTGGTTTGGGAATTTCTAAGAAAATCGCACCTTGACATTTTATCTTTAACATATCCATACTTTTGGTCTGAGAATTTCACACCTTTCTCTTTTTCATACTACATTTAGATCAGGGAATTTGTAAGCAAATCGCATCTTCACTTTTCATCTCTTTAATATCACAATCTTGTGGTCGTACACAAATTTGTAAGAAACTCACACGTTCACTTTTATTTCTTTTGGTCGGGAATTTGTAAGAAAATTGCTTTATAACTTTGTCTCTTTCATACCACATTCTTTAGTCGAGGAATTTGTAAGAAAATCGCGGCTTCACTTTTTATCTCTTTTGTACCATATTCTTTTGGTCGGGAATTTGTAACAAAATTGCTTCATCACTTTGTCTTTTATAAAAACAAATAAAATGAATAAAATACCACATTCTTTGGAGGGGGAATTTATAAGAAAATGACAATTTCACTTTTTATATCTTTCATATCTCAATCTTTTAGTCGAGGAATTTGTAAGAATATCGCGGCATCACATTTTATCTCTCTCATACCATATTCTTTTTCGGGAATTTGTAAGAAAATTGCTTCATCACTTTATCTCTTTCATACCACATTCTTTGGAGGGGGAATTTGTAAAAAAATGTCAAATTCACTTTTATCTCTTTCATATCACAATCTTTTAGTCGAGGAATTTGTAAGAAAATCGCGACTTCACTTTATATCTTTTTTTTACATTAACTCCACACAGGAGGCTCTGAGGAAAATAATTTCCCTCAGAGCCTATGTCATCTTTGAAGATGCTGTGAGGAGGGTCTTTTTGAGGAGAGGAAGGAGTGAACGTGGGTCTTGAAGAGACCCATGTTATAGGAAGGAGGAAACACAGAGGCCGGCAAATCGTTCCTAAGCCGAGCTGCTGAACACAAGAACGAGTCGTAGAAGCGTCCCGTTCTCATGTGACAAATTTCAACTGTGTACATATGTTGGACGCGCGTTTGGCGTGTTTCCCGAATATGCACCGGTGCCGAGGGGATCAATGACGCTAGCTCCTCGGAGCATCTTCTATTGAAATACCGGTAGAACAAGGATAGCATTCCCACCCGACGCCTGTGCTCTAAATATTGCAATCCGTGTGATAAGACTGGAGGATCTGTCAAGCGGACCGCCAATTGATATCGGCCCAAAATTGTACCACATTTAACGAACCTACACATATGGGATAAACGGTGAAATCTATGTGGATTCATTAGCTTTAAACTGCATTAAACATTTTATATGTTTCTATATTAATATTTTGAGGTGCTCTAAAGATAGCAATCCGTTTGTTTAGATGGGAGAATCGAGAAGTCGAGGGTATTTTTCAGGTACATCGGGGCTCCAGACCAGAGATGGCTGCCAAATTCAACCGTGGGGCGCACTTGCGATTTTTACAGGGTTAGCAGTTGTGTACTATTAAAGTATCTGCGGGCCTGTACAGTACGCCCAGTTTCTGAGAGGCCAACTTAACTCTGGCCTCGATGGAGCCCCCGTACCTGAGCTGGTCACTTAGAGTTACACCGAGCATATCAATGGAGGACCTGTTTGGAAAAATGCTACCGTTGAAGGAAACTAGACTGTCATTTCGATCCCTTTTAGACGTAATCAGACCTGATTGGGTCTTTGATACATTGAATTCGACGAGATTATTCTTACCCCAAGAGAAAACACTCTCGAGGTAATCGTCCATTATTTGCTTCAAAGCCCTCCGAGCCGTTGGAATTTGTGCACCCTTTGGGGGCTTGTCAAACAATAATATTTATATGTACTCTTTCATATATTTGCTCAGGGAAGCCCGAGGAAGACAGGGCGAGACGATCGAGTGAAACAAATATTACCGACAGTTGATCCCCCGACAGTTGATCCCCCGACAGTTGATCTCCTGACAGTTGTCCCCTGACGGTTGACCCCGACATTCAATCCCCCGATAGTTAATCCCCCGACAGTTGCTCCCCGACAGTTGATCCCCTGACAGTTGATCCCCCGACAGTTGATCTCCTGACAGTTGTCCCCCGACGGTTGACCCCGACAGTCGATCCCCCGATAGTTAATCCCCCGACAGTTGAACCCCGACAGTTGATCTCCTGACAGTTGTTCCCCGACGGTTGACCCCGACGGTCAATCCCCCAATAGTTAATCCCCCGACAGTTCATCCCCGACAGTTGATCCCCTGACAGTTGATCCCCCGACAGTTGATCTCCTGACAGTTGTCCCCCGACGGTTGACCCCGACAGTCAATCCCCCGATAGTTTATCCCCCGACAGTTGATCCCCGATAGTTGATCCCCCGACAGTTGATCCCCCGACAGTTGATTTCCTGACAGTTGTCCCCCGACGGTTGACCCCGACAGTCAATCCCCCGATAGTTAACCCCCCGACAGTTGATTCCCCGACAGTTGATCTCCTGACAGTTGTCCCCCGACGGTTGACCCCGACAGTCAATCCCCCGATAGTTAACCCCCCGACAGTTGATCCCTGACAGATGATCGCCCGACAGTTGATCTCCTGACAGTTGTCCCCCGACGGTTGACCCCGACAGTCAATCCCCCGATAGTTAATCCCCCGACAGTTGATACCCCGACAGTTAATCTCCTGACAGTTGATCCTCTGACTGTTGATCCCCCGACAGTTGATACCCCGACGGTTGCCACCTCCCACCCCAAATTATGTATTAAATTATGTATTAAAAATAAATAGTATATGTATTATTTATCAATTTAAAACCTAAAATCGACCACCAAAATTCCTTTAATAATAAGTTGGCATGGATATCAAACGAAAAAACAATACTAGTTGGAATGTGTATTCTTTAGTTCTGTACATCGATATTATTATACATGTTTTGGAATGGCACGACAAGAATTTATAAAATAAATTTACGTTTTTCCGACCATCAATGTGTTTGAATGTATGTAAATGTACCTTTTAATTTTGAATTGTCTACTGTCAATTGGAATGTAAAAGTCCATGTTAATTTGTTTTATCAGTGTATTATATTATTATAAATTTGTCAGTTGGTTTGTTAGAAATTATAAGGAAATAGAAAGAATAAACATAAATGTCGTTTATTCGTTAAGAACCTAAGAAACACAAGTCTTTTATTTAATAGGGTTAAATACAATATATTATATGTATATAACTAGAAAACAAATAAATTGACACTGACTCACTTTCGAAGAGTCATTACATCCAAGTTGCCCGAAAAAAGTCAGGGAACCGTTTATTGTACAACCAACACCTCTGCCATATGTTACTCCAAGTGGTTAGCTAAGTTTGGTGACTTAGCAAAGGTATCCGGGTTGACGGTGTGAGGTTTCTCTAGGTCTTCTTACCCATCCCCTTTTCCTTCCCAGAACTTTATGTCTTACCTTTCTTTAAAAATACCCTGCACACAGCATCCCCAAAAATGACGCAGTGCCCGTGTGTGGAGCAAACGTAAAAACAAAAAATTTCTTCTTTCATCTTTCCATTCCCCAAATTTAGGAGTACTACAGATTGTTTCAACCACTGCGCCGGTCGAAAAGAGTTGCAACGAAAATCGTTGAAGTATCAATTTAAATCTATTTCGTTCCACTTTTCCTTCAACACATCTATTATAAGTATTGCCATCCGAATTACTTCATGAGTAGTGGTGAAGTTAAGTAGGTACCTACCTACCTATTAGAGGCGGTTATAAAGTTCTGGGAATTTAATATTTATTATAACAAAGTTTTATTTTTACGTATTATTATTTTTTATACATGTACAATAGGTTGTGACGGTAACCGACGAGATAATCGAAAATCAATTCATCGAAAGCAAATTAGCAACGAGAGGTTAGGTTAGGTTAGGTTGAACTCGTTTTCGATGAACTCGCCGTGAACCGGTGTGACAATTATTTCAACTTATGAATTCAGAAACGCCTCGGGTCCCAAAAGTTGCATCTTACAAAGAAAATGAGAACTGCATATAATTTATTTTTTTAAATTTTTTTTTCTCGCTAAAATGCATTGATAATCAGAAAAACACCTTAAACATGTATTTTTAATTTATGGTAATTGATATATTTTTCACAATAATTACTGTTGTCATAACATGTTATCATAAAATTTTGAGCATTCATTATTTTTATTCGTGGTATTTTGTTTAAAAAATTTGGTGTAGTTATTGCTTAGTATCTTGATTTTACCAAAAAAGTTATATTTCCCGTTTTATATTTTTAATAAACACAATACATATGTTTCAAACAAAATAATTTTTGCATTCTTTAGACTACCGTTATGGAATAAAAATTAAATTTGCTACAAAATATAAAATATGGACCCTTCGTTTTATTTTTTTCCCGAAAAACGAAATCTAATTTTTTCAAAACTTCCGGCCATTTTGGCGAGCTAATGTGAACACAAATTTAGGAAGAGAATATCGTTCTTTCGACCTTAATTCAAAACATTGTTTCATTCGAAATAGGACTTCAAAAACCAGTGGCTACGTTACACCGTTAGAAATATTGTAAAAAAGAATCTTGCTTTCCGTATTCCTATAACTTATCAGACGACCTAGTACTCGTCTAGTACAATAGTAGCGTAGTACGGAGAGGAGTATAGTGAGTAGATGGTAGTAGTGAGTGTCGCCAGATAGCGCAGTTGGCGCGTCCCTAATCGGGGATTTCCCGCGCTCCCTCCCACATCTCCCGTCAGCGGCAAGCGCGGTTCATGATCGCAACCAACATAGCTGGAGTATCTTACCTAGGGCTATCACACACGCCATGCATTCAATTAATATACATAACATTCAAAACTGCTCCCGAATGCACTTGAGAATGAATTGTAAATATTTTAAACGAAATGATGTTTGCTCGAATTGGGTGGAAATGTGTGTGGGACAAACGTGGAATGCAAGGAAAAGGGACAATAAATCACACGACACAATCACAATATATAGTTTATCTGCTTGAGTAATAATATGTGTAGGAAAACATGATATGCAAGGAAAAGGGATAATAAATCACACGACAAAACCACAACATAATATAGTTTATCTGCTTGAGTAATAATATGTGTAGGGAAACATGATATGCAAGGAAACGGGATAACTTAACCGATCACACGACACAACCACAAAATATGGTTTAACTGCTTTGGTGATAATGTGTGTAAGAAAAACATGGTATGCTAGGAAAAGGGATTACCAATCACACAACCCAATCACAATATATGGTTTAACTGCTTGGGTGATAATGTGTGTAGGAAAAACATGGTATGCAAGGAAAAGGGATAAAAAATCATACGACACAACCACAACATATAGTTTAACTGCTTGGGTGATAATATGGGTAGGAAAACATGATATGCAAGGAAACGGGATAACTTAACCAATCACACGACACAACCACAATATATGGTTTAACTGCTTGGGTGATAACTTGTACAGGAAAAACATGGTATACAATCAAAAGGGATACGAAATCGTCCGACACAATTACAACATATAGTTTAACTGCTTGGGTGATAAAATATGTAGGAAAACATGATATGCAAGTAAAAGGGATAAGAAATCACACGACACAAGCACAACATATAGTTTAACTGCTTGGGTGATAATATGTGTAGGAAAACATGATATGCAAGGAAAAGGGATAAGAAATCACACGACACCACCACAACATATAGTTTAACTGCTTGGGTGATAATATGTGTAGGTAAACATGATATGCAAGGAAACGATAAGAAATCACACGACACAACCACAACTTATAGTTTAATTGCTTGGGTGATAATGTGTGTAGGAAAAACATGGTATGCAAGGAAAAGGGATAATAATTGTCACCACACAATCAAAAAATATTGTTTAACTGATTGTTTACCTGATTGATTGACTGATAATGTGTGTAGGAATAACATGGTATGCAAGGAAAAGGGATAATAATTCTCACCACACACAATCAAAAAATTTTGTTTACTGATTGGGTGATAATGTGTGTAGGAATGACATGGTATGCAAGAGAAGGAATAATAATTCTCATGTCACAATCACAAAATATAGTTTAACTGCTTGGGTGATAATATGTGTGGAAAAACATGATATGCAAGGAAAAGGGATAAGAAATCACACGACACAACCACCACATATAGTTTAACTGCTTGGGTGATAATATGTGTAGGAAAACATGATATGCAAGGAAACGGGATAACTTAACTAATCACACGACGCAACCACAAAATATGGTTTAACTGCTTTGGTGATAATGTGTGTAAGAAAAACATGGTATGCAAGGAAAAGGGATAACCAATCACACAACACAATCACAATATATGGTTTAACTGCTTGGGTGATAACGTGTATAGGAAAAACATGGTATGCAAGAAAAAGGGATAAGAAATCACACGACACAAAGACAACATATAGTTTAACTGCTTGGGTGATAATGTGTGTAGGAAAAACATGGTATGCAAGAAAAGGGATAATAATTCTCACGACACAATCACAAAATATAGTTTAACTGCTTGGGTGTGGGAAAACATGATATGCAAGGAAAAGGGATAAGAAATCACACGACACGAATGGAATAATAATTCTCATGACACAATCACAAAATATAGTTTGACTGCTTGGGTGATAATATGTGTGGGAAAACATGATATGCAAGGAAAAGGGATAATAAATCACACGACAAAACCACAACACATAGTTTAACTGCTTGGGTGATAGTGTGTGTAGGTCATACATGGTATGCAAGGAAAAGGGATAACCAATGACACAACACAACCAGAATATGTATTTTAACTGTGATACCTTGAGGTAATTGTCGCTACAACAAAACGAATGAAAAAAACAATATTATATGGGTAATTCCGAGACGGTTAAATTCTTTTTTTATTATTTTAAAAATGAGATTGCGCACACGAATAACACCAACAACTCGTGTCCGATCTTCTTCTGTTTTCAAACAAATGCACTCGAATTTGCACTTTTTCTTGCCATTATTCCAAATTTCAAATACTTTTCCGGCAATGGGTTACGGAGATGTATGAACTAAATAAATGACATCCCGGTAGGAACTAAGCATTTTCTCATCTTAAAACCAAACAATGCTATTAGGTCACTCTATTCCAGTGCTACTTTTCCTTCGTCAGTGTGTGCAGTGAACGCCCGTAAAAAAACAAAGAAATAGGATAAACTTGTATTACATTTTTATAAACTTTATACTCGGCCACGTTATCAATATCAGCACCTATGGAACGTACTTGTATATTTACTACCTACTTGAGCCTCGCACAATAAACCTCTCAAAAATATTCCACTCATTCGCATGATTTTACATTGGCTGCCCCCATCACTGTTGGTATTATATTTATAAGAAGATTAATGCCAAAGTTGAGTTAATATTTATTTTCACAGACTTAATTAAGGACTCTTTAGCACTGGAGAATTTTCATGAAGTGATCTTTACAAAGCTTACAAATAAGAATTTTGCTTACATTTTTATACAATTAGATATTTTGTTTTCGACTATATGGATACGTTTGTCTGAAATAGTGAGTTTTAAGTTAAGCTCTAAATTCCGTTGAGTCTGTGATCATTCTTAACTCATGTGTTAGTCCATTTCAGGATTTAGATCCTGACACTCTATCTAAATTACGTCCAACTTATGTCTAAATTCTTTTTGTTATTTCCAAATATTGAATGTATTGCATTGCACTTCCCCTGCATTCATTTTGGAAAAAAATAATAATTATTATTTCCCTGCTGCACACGACGACGAATACAATACGCCCACCATTAAAACATTCTATAAAATAATTGTCTGCAGCTCTCCAAATAAAAATAAACCCCTTTCAATATTAATCAGCAAAAGTATTTTTAATTATGGCAGCCCTGAATGCATTTCTTTTTTTTTACATTTTCAGTTGGAGAGTCGCGGGCGGAGTTTTTATGATGTCGCTGCTTTATTTGAGAAGGGATTTGTCCTGATTAAAACACCGAGCATTAGGGGGGATTGGTGTAGATTTACTAGTTTTTCCTCTATTTTCGCTGTTTTTTACGCTGTTTTATGCTGTTTTATTTCTGCTCGCGTCAGCTCGCGCCGTATCACATTATTCACGGTTTGGATCAAAATGATATTTTTAATGGAAAAAAATAAAATTGGTGAAAATTTCAATTTTGTACAGCCGGATACTATCTGAGGTGATTGGAAATATCGATATTTTAATTTCGGGTTACGAAAATTGGGCTTACAAATTTTTGGGATTTAGACCACCAAACAGAATTGAAACGTTGCTTGAAATAGCTTTATAAGTGTTTGGTTAGGTTAGCCAATAGTTAATAGCCAGGTACTTTATTACCTCCCTTCTACCCGTCTCCTCCCCACCACTACTTTCAGCCTCACAACATTTCCCTATTGGAGATGCCATAGCCTCACTATATGGATACGACTGTCTGAAATGGTGAGTTTTAAGTTTAGCTCTAAATTCCGCTGAGTCTGTGATCATTCATAACTCATGTGTTAGTCCATTTCAGGATTTAGATCCTGACACTGGAGATGCCATAGCCTCACAGGCTCCAGAAGATTGGTAGCAGTTGGAACTCTTGTGCAGTATTCAGATTAAAAAAAGGAAATAGTTCGTACAGACTATTGTTAAAAATGCGTATTATATTTAATATTAGTACCTATATAACTTATAGTTTGATGAATAGATCTGAATAGTTAGGTATTTTTCTACCTTATTCTACCCCATTTCCTCTCCACCACTTCCTCCAGCCTCACAATATACCCTATTTGGAGATGCCATAGTCTCACTGGCTCCAGACGATTGGTGGCAGTTAGAACATTTTTGCGTTTTTCACATAAAAAATTGAAACTCGAAAATTCAACAATATTTTAATGTAAGAAACTGTTATATTTTGCCTTTGTTAGAAGTCGAGTTGAATATCATTCTGCCACCTGGAACCCCGATTAAAATATTCATGTACAAGCTATTGAAAAAATGCAAAAATAATTCTTATGCTTTCTATGTTTTAAAATGGGTATTCCAGCAACTTCGTTGAACTATTTCAAATGATTTCTTGTAAGCTTTTGGATTTTTAACATTTTTTTCTTGTATGTAAATACCGCAAAAATGTCCCTACTGCTCCCGTCTGGAGGCAGTCAGACTGGCATCCCCAATTGTGGTAATTGTGTGAGGCTGCAGGTAGTGGGATGGGGAAGTACTTGGTTATTCATTTCTGGTAACCAAACACGGCTAAAGTCATTTCAAGCAATTTCAATTCTGAATGGTTGTCTTAAACCAGTGCGATACTGAGACTATCTTCCTCTGTGAATCGTACAGGATAGAGACTGGTTGAGGAAGACCTCTCCAGCAAGACTCTCTCGACCCATCGTCTTGCACTGCAGTGGAAGGATGGATTCATGGATCCATCATTCCTGGACACACCGACCTCCAGATTCCTACCCAGCCATACCTTTTTTCTTCTTAGATCTTCCTCTCCTTCCTATCCTTAAAAAAAATCCTCCACGTAGCATACCCAAAGTCTTGGGGGGAAATTATTTTCTTCTAGGCCTCCCGTGTGGAGCTTATGTTAAAAATTTATAAAAAATATAAGGCAGTTTAGGCTCGTAGGACCATATGGATGGTCCCTGGCTGTGATCTCTGGGAACTCTGCTGTAGTTTGTAAGGCTAGCTGCTTCTCTGAATTCTTCTGTTGTCCACAATCAGGGGACAACAGAGGATATATATATATAGGCGCACAGAAGATATGATGATGGATGTGGTTTTTGAGTTTATCCTCGGAACAGGCTCAGCCTAGTGAGGTGGCATGTACCTAAAAGAATGTACATAACATGTATTTTTTGGTTAATAAATAATAAAAAAAAAAAATAAAAAAAAATACACTTAAGTTTTACTGATTGCGTTTATTGCGTTAATTATTCAGACGAATAGCAATGATGATAGTTTTAATTTGAAACCGAGCCCTTAGGCTTCTCATTGTGGAATGAAACGGTAAATTTTTAAAAGTTTAAGCTAATAATGCAACAATGATTTCGCAGAAAAAACAACCAATGGCATTGTTTTTGACATTAAAAATGATAGACCTAATATGACATAGACAAAGATTGCGTAGAAAAATAACTTAAATTAAATGTAAAGGACTCTACACATCGAAGTTAGCAAGTGAAGTTAAATTTGAAATGATAAATAAAAAATAATAAAAAAATGATATATTAAATAGAACATTACAAAAGCCAACAGTGCGTACTGTATTATGTATAATATTCCTATGTAAGAACCCATGAAATGGGCGTAAATAATTTCATAATTAAATAAGAACTGCAAGTGCAATCTACACGGATTTGAAAGAAAACAGATGTCGCCAATCAAATATAAAAATTTTTTGTAGATTGAATATCATAAAATATGATCTCAAAATAAATCTCACTCTATTATTAAGAACCCTGGAGTCTAAAAAAAAAGAAATCGATCATCTCTTCGAAATCCCTGACATCATAAATGCGTAGAAACGTAATAATAAACCATTCATCCTTTTTTCCGATCATTTTTTATATGCGGGTAAGGGAGACAACCCACATAATACAACTACCATAATCCTCGGTAAATAATCGAAAGGGGTAGATATGATTCATAGTAAAGTCTTCTTCATATATTGAACCGGGTTTTTGCTGACTCGGAGGAACTATTACACGCTATATGCTGAACCGGCGCACAGTGGTTGCAAATACTCATTCTCATGCTCATAAATAAACTGTAACTTTGTTTGTTTCTTATATAAAAAAAAAAATCGTGTGCCGATTAAAAACAAAATAATCTTATCATTGAAAAAGAAGATAACAATAATATCTAATTTTTAAAATGTGAAAATGAACAATACACAGAAAAATAATCAATATTGTTAATTCTGAAATTTGAAATACGAAGTTTACAAATACGACAGTTTCATAATAGATCGCAATGGCTGAATTGGATAAAGCATCCTGGTTAGACCAGAGGTTTTGAGTTCGAGTCCCATTTGCGACCATTATCTTTTATTATTTTTCTGTCAAAAAAAAAATTCTCTAAAAATTAAATAATAATAATTTCCTTTTCTGGAATATAATATGTATTTACAATGCTTACCGCCGGTAACTTACCGGACAACTTAGAAATATGCAACTTCAACACCTCCATTGAAAATTTAATTCGACTTACACTTAGGAGTGCCGAGCGATATGTATTTGTTTGTTCGTTTATCAAACTGGCTTCCGTATTATTAGAATTTATAACCTTTAGGGCAATTAAAAAATCCCTTACATAGATTCCTGACCTAAAAAAAGAACTTTCCATTTATTTTGATATTAAAAAATTCATTCTTTCCATTTATTTTTACTATCCACAGAGGCAAGCCCTTCGACTTTGTCAAAATCTGGTTTAGGTATCACCTGCTTAAAGAAAGCTTTATAAATCACTATCATTTTAAACTAAAAATTAAAAAAAAATACAATGAAGACTTAAGAAAAGATCTTTGCGGTGATAAATAACATTTTATAATTATGCTTGTGGAAATGCTTTAAATTTGAACCACGAAATGCCCATATTATGATTCCATTAAATATCTCAATTTGAACCCGTAGTTTGACACAACCACAAAAAAAATTCTGGTGGACGAAAATTAATCGATCATTTATCTTATTAAAATCGATATGGGTTTATCTAACCAAAAAAGTACAGTTTTTCGAATTATGATACGTCTTGTTTCGGGGCATTCCATAGTGCGGCGAACCGGCTGAATCGGCGAATCGGAGCCCGATACCCCGTTCGTGATAATCCTTGATGATGGATGGTAATATCCCACGCTCTTTCTTGGGAAATGACAAAAATTGAGCGGATTGAAGCATGTAAATTGACTAATATTAGGATTATGTTGTAATATACTAACCTTTATCTATTGATCGTCTACAATGGAAAAAGATAATTTCAGTTTTATTACTTAGCTGTAATATATTACCAAAACAAATAAAAGTTTTTTCTCTAAAATTTCGGTGGAAGGTAATTTTTAAAATTGGAAATGATAAGTATAAATAATACCAGAGACCCAAGGCCGGCGGGGTCGAGAGGTAAGACTCTCGAACCTGGCATGCACAAACAAATTTTATTTGATTAATTTGTGGAATTTCACAATTAATTAATTAAAAATAAGGTATATTATATTTGAACGTTCCAGAGCAGAAAATAATCTCAGTATCTTCTACTGGTGTAAGTCCATCATTCAGTATTGAAAAGTTACTTGAAATGGTTTTAGCCATTTTTGGTGACAAGATCTGAATATAGAGGTACTTTCCCACCTTCTTCCTCCACATCTCCTTCCCCTCCCCACTACCTTCAGCCTCACAATCCCAATTGGTTATGCCATAGTCTCACTGGCTCCAGAAGGAAGGAATTGAGACGGTTGTGTGGTATTCATAAAAGACAAACGATAAAGTAGGTAGCGAAAATTTTTTTGTTATTTAAAAAAAAAAATCTTTATTCAATAAATTGTTAGTTACATGTTTTAAGGCTTTTACGACCACTATGCTAGGCACATGCCTGTGTTGTAATGGGCAAACACTAGTAACTCTTTATTAGAAAAGTTTATTTTCTTTGCTCTTATTAGAGAAATTAAGACTGGAGAAGATACAACCTTGCATGCAGAGGTCCCTATATTAAAGGTCTGAGACCAACTAGGGTTTCCGACCTTTTGCCGCGCTTGCCGTTCGAGTCCAAGTCTCCAGCAACCCACCACTACGACCACACCACGGTTCATCTCCACCATCACGGGATTGAGCATTGATCTGAAGGGATTCGCATCATCGTCTTCACCAACCACGGAGTCGAGCATCTCAATAAAGGACCAGGAAGATCAGTAACCTTCACCACTAGTTGACCTCAACACCTTAATATAAACTCAGTGACTTACTTAATCTCAGTTATTATCGGCTTCGATTATCGAGATCTGTCAAATCTTAATTAATGTGAAATTATTGAAATAAATATTTTTCTCTACCACCTATCAAGAATACCCAAATCCCACCATGATGTGACCTACGTGTTATGCATTCCCCCTTAATATGAATACACTATTGTATTAACAAAAAAGCACAGTAATACATAACTCATTGTCTCTACCCACTATTACCCACATTATCGGCTTCAATTAACGAGATCAGCCACACCTCTCTACCATCTATCTAAAATACCCACATCCCAAAGTGATGTGACCTACGTGTTATGCATCCCATCTCGAGACATACACAATGCACACCACTGACTGTCTTCACAAAAAGGCATATTACTACATAAACCTTTGTCATTGACTGTTTTATTTAAAAAAATATATTTTTTATACCGTAGGAGAAACCCTACTTTTTCAAATAAAGTGGGACTATGACATCCCTAATTGGGTTATGTTGTGAATTTAAAGGCATTGAAAGAGGAAAGAGACGTGCTAGGAAAAATACGACTAAAACCATTTCAAGCAGCAACTTTTTGATTCTGAATGATTATTTTTTATTAGGGCGAAACTTATCACCTGTCCGTAGGTAAGTAGGTGTTACACATTTTTTAATTTTTATCTGGTAACTATATTTTATTTTTTTACATTTTAATAAGAATATATATAACAGATTTTGGTTATATTCGTTTTTGGAGGGAGTTAGATATTTCGTTTTATTCACATTTAATTTAAGGGAGTTTGCTTTAAGTCAGTTTTGAAGTATAGCTAGGCCATGTTCAGCCTCCATACAGGTGCTTGTCCAATCTTGTTCTAGGAGTATAATAACAGTGTCATCTGCAAAGCTCATTATGTTTCCTTTGATGGGAAGATTCATGAGGTCATTTATGTACATCAGAAATAGTATAGATGCTAATACGTCGATACATATTTTTCATTGTAATATAAAACATGGGCTACACTTTTTTATATATATTTTACAAAAGATAATATTTAAGGTCATGATTGGTCATGTATACCTTATCAGAAAAAAGGAGCGCTTGTGCCTGATAAGGGAGCCACGATTCTTACTTAGGTTATATTTAATATGTTTTATTAATAATATCTGTAATAGGAATATTATTTAATTTAATATAGTCAACATAAACGACCACAATTTAATTTTAATCATGACAATAAAACCAAATGTACCAAAAAACAAACTCCTAAATAGCGAAAACCGAATAACTATAAAATATTTTCTAAAGATGCTTCCTTATATCATCATCTGACCCAATTTTAATTATTTATTTAACTATTATTAACTTGTATTAAATTGTAACACCGGTTAGTTCTGCATAGAAAATGAGAATTCAGGGGAGTTAGTAAATAGTAGGAAACGCGTTAGTATTTAGTACGGGCGGATATTTAATTTACTCTGAAATATAACCCCCTTAACCTAGCAGAAGTGAGAAACTACAGACTGGTGAGTTGGAAAGGATGCAGGCAAAACATACAAATATACAACAAAACCACATTTAAAAAAGTGATACAACGTGTTACAAAACACTTAAAAAATATTTCAAAATACGCCATAATATTCAAAGTACTTATGCGATATTTATAAGACATCAAGCATTAAGCATGAAGTAACATATGTTATGAAAAGGTATATTTATTATTACATGCCGCAGTGTAAATATGATAATGAAAACATCAAAATAATTTGATGTGGACTCTACAAGCAGTAGAGAACGAGTAAATGAAAATGTCCTTGTGTAGTTTTTTTTTTGTTTCAGCGGGTAGGTAATTTCCAGAAGGTAGCTACAAATATATTTTTTAACATTAACATTAACATTACGTTAACTGCATGTTTGGGGGCGGTGGCGGTGAGACCCGAACGTTCGCATTGGACATTTCCAAGGCTTTTGACTGTGTCTGTCAACAAATTACCTTCTTATGGACTCACCGCATCCTTCTGTATCGTGGATTGGCGACATTTTAAGGGAGAGGTCGTTTCAGACGGTTGCTAACGGTTTCACCTTTCCTCCCATTCAATAAATGCTGGCCTCCCACACAAATCGGTTCTGTCTCCAACTTTGTTTTTGTTGCACATCAATGACCCTTTGACATGTGCACCAATTGATTGTTACGCGGTTGACAGTACAGTCCATGATAGCTTTTTGTTTGACAAGCCCCCGAAGGGTGCATAAATTGCAAAGGCTCGGAGGGTTTTGAAGCAAAGAATGGATGGTTACCTCGTGAGTGTTCTCTTGGGGTAATAATAATCTCGTCGAATTTAATGTTTCAAAGACCAAATCATGTCTGATCACACCTAAAAGGGATCAAAATGATAATCTAGCCTTCTTCAACGGTAGCAATCTTCCGGATAGGCCCTCCATTGACATGCTCGGTGTAACTTTAAGTGACTAGCTCAAGTATGGGGGGCTCCATCGAAACCAGAGTTAAGTTAGCCTATGAGAAACTGGGCATACTGATGCTCGGAGAAGCTAGCGTCATTGATCCCCTCGGCACCGGTGCGTAGTCGGGAAACACGCCAAACGCGCGCCCAACACATCTACAAGGTTAACATTTGTCACAATTCACAATATAACGGGACGATTCTACTCTTTCTTGAGTTCAACGGCTCGAACGATTTTCCGGCCTCTGTGTTTCCTCCTTCCTACAACATGGGTCTCTTCAAGACCCTCTTCAAGAACCGTGTTCACTCCTTTCTCTCCTGAAGAAGACCCTTTACCCAGCATTTTCAAATATGACAAAGGCCCTGAAGGAAATTATTTTCTTAATGAAGATAATATTAGCAAAAGTCAATCGAAAATCCGAAACAGAAAAATCAGAAAAAGATACGGATACATCTGGGACTCAAACCCAGGACCTATGGCAATCCGGGCCAAAAAAAAAAATTTCCTTTAAGGCCTCTTGTGTGGAGTTAATGTAAAAAAAAACCGCTTCGTTTGGTGAGCAAGGGTGCCCGGGTACATGAGGTGAGGTTTGTCTTGAGGCTTGTCTAGGTATTGGCGGCGGATGGACAGGTTTAAGAAGACCGTCTGAACTTTCTCGACCCATCGTCTTGCACCCCAGTGGGAGGGAAGAATTATCCCTTTTTTCTTTCCAGAACTTTATGGGAACTATTTTTCTCAGTGCCTCCTATGTGAAGCTACTGTAAAAAGTATGTCTAGAGAAAAATAACCTTTATTGAC
This sequence comes from Limnephilus auricula, assembly GCA_951813805.1. Taxonomy (NCBI): domain Eukaryota; kingdom Metazoa; phylum Arthropoda; class Insecta; order Trichoptera; family Limnephilidae; genus Limnephilus; species Limnephilus auricula. The sequence continues at coordinate 3,603,310 of OX638406.1, read as the reverse complement.
GCGAAAAAGATAAGTTTTCAGATTCAGTCAGATTTTCTGCCTTATTTCTTTACACTTCTATTTTTCGGAATTGTATACTAACATTATTTAGAAATTTCGAACCGAAATAAAAACATTGGCCTTGGACCAGATTGCCAGAGGTCCTGGGTTCGAGATTCAGATGTATCCGAATCTTTTTCCGATTTTTCTGTTTCGGATTTTCGATTGACTTTCGCTAATATTATCTTCATTAATTAAAATATTCTAAAAACATGTTTTTAAATGTTTTTTGTACTTAGTAGAAAGACACCATAAAAAATTATGACATATTCCTTAAGTAAAAAATATAACACATTGCTCGCAGTTCTTGCATCCTTGGTCCGAAGCAGTCAATATTTCCCATATAAAGAGGTATAAATTGTATCCTTTCATGGCGGGAGATAGCGGAAATTGAATTTTGCATACATAAAAGCTTTAAAATATACTCTACGAATTTTACTATTATTTTATATATATTTCCATTTCAGCGCCTAACAGCGATGGATTGATGAAATAGTTTTAATAATTTAAATTTTCATTTTAAATAAAATAAAACCCGTTTTTACTTATACATGTAAAACTCATAAATAAGGTTTATTAACAAACGTAAAACTCACAAACACAGTTTATTCACAAAAGTAAAATCGATAAACTTAGTTTATTTTCAAATGTAAAAATCATAGACAAGGTTTATTTACGAACGTTAAACTCATAAATAAGGTTTATTAACAAATGTAAAACTCACAAACAACACTCATGCTCAAATGTAAAACTCACACACAACACTCATACTCAAATGTAAAACTCACACACAACACTCATACTCAAATGTAAAACTCACACACAAAAATCATACTGAAATGTAAAAATCACACACAACAATCATACTGAAATGTAAAACTCACACACAACACTCATATTTAAATGTACAACTCACACACAACACTCATACTCAAATGTAAAACTCATACATATGCCTATTCAATTAACTTGGTGTGGACCATTTATACAATCACAATTTGACATGTTTTCAAACCGATGGATTCTTCGTCATGATAATAAGAACATGAATAAAAATAACCAAAGAAACAAACAAGTGTACACTAATAAGGACTATAGACGAAGATATTAAAGAGAGTGGTGATTAATTATTTAAAAATATCATAAAAAAACAATCATATAAAATGAAATATTCAAATCATTTTAGATTATGTTAACATTACATTATACTTTAAAAGAATTTTAAAATGTATCAAAATGTAATAGGGTTGTTTAAACAACAGAAATTACTTTAAATATTAGAATTGATATGAAGTTAAATTTAACAGATAGCCATTTAAAAAATGTATTTATTTTGTACAAACAAGTTTTTATCGTAAAATGAGTCGGAAAGGAGATATGGTCAAAAACTTCTATTAGGCGCCATTTTTCCAAAATGGCGGCGCGAGCGACAAAGATACGAGGTGGCAAAGTTGAAATTCAGATAGACCACATCGAAATCTATAAAATTATCAATTTTCAAAACTCCCGGAAAACTTTCCAGGTAAACTACCAAACGACCGGACTAATAATATTATCTCAAAAGTTTATTGATATTTAAAAATTATCCGAGTTTTCACTTGCTTTGTGCATTTAAAAAAATATATTTTACACCTGACCAGATAATCCACAGATATACGATCTTAATCGAAATGAGAAAAAATGAAAAAAAAGATGAACACAGCTCTTGGGGAGATTTTTCACAATAACGGCGGTATTCAAATCATTCACTTTTTATTCTAATTATTATAAGTAAAGTATGGTTTGGGCTCAATGTCACGCCCAAAACAAACTTCATTCCTTTATTCCTTCCCAGAACTTCCTCTCCTATCCCCAAAAGTCCTTCCACACAACATTCCCAAAGATGACACAGCCCCTGAGGGATTTTTTTCCTCAGGGCCACCGGTTTGGGGCTAATGTAAGAAACGGGTCCATGGAGGTCCATTCATGAAATTTAAATTATTTCACGAACAAGTTTCAAGAAGTCCAGAAATTAGTAAAGCAGGGATGAAACCATACCTTATAAAATTAAGGCCAATTTATACGTTCTCCAGACTGCAATCTAGTTTCCAGGTAATATCTCAGGGGAAAGTTACTACGAAATTTGCATGGAAACTTCGTGCCTAATTATGAATGCAGCAGGATAATGTTTTAATAATGATAATATGTTTTCATTAAATTAATAAAACTCGGAAATAAAAAAAAATGTTGGAATTATGGATGAATTAATTACAATTATTTAGTAAATATTAATATTTTTTATTATTATTAAACGCAGTGGCTTGCATAGTTTCAGATCAGGGTAGGCACGTGGAAAAACTGTGAATAAATCGATTTTTTAAATTACCAAAGACGCGGTACCAAATAATACGTATGCTCCTGTATTAAATATTTAAATAACTTTTTCAATCTAATGCACAAGCCAAATTATTTTTTACGGCACTTTTGTATGAAAGAAAGCCTTCATAAAAAGATTTATTTATTTTATTTATTTATTGTTTCTTCACATTTTAGGTATAACAGTTTACAATACAATTTTTAACCTCACTAGGACAAGCCTGTGTTGAGGTTAACAATTATTTACTTAAAGTAACAAAAATAACACAAAAGGAAAAACAAAAATAATACTTAAAAAACAAAAATAATACTTCAAAAAACACAAAATAATATAGGTTTTATATTTTGTTACTTAATGTTTTGTCTCTTAATTTCATGTAATAAGACAACTTAAGATATTTTGGGTATCTTCCGAATAAGTTAAAGGTTTGAGTGATTACTAGTTGGTTTATTTAGTTATCGTAATTATTTTCATTGAATATTAAACTCGTAATTGTTTGTACCTTTGTAAGACACGAACGGTGATAGATGATACTATTATTTCTAGTGAACTTTCATTTGTTGAGATATAGTAGAACTTCGTATTACAAACTAAGTTATCGACGTCTATCGAAAGAAGCTGAAACTACAGGAATAATCAATACACTACAACGCAGAAGAACTAATTTACACAGGGACCAACAATTGGAACCGAAAGGCACTGCCTTTTCGATTCAAACTAAAATCGAAACTTCTTATGAAAGCACATTACATACACACGTACTTTTTGTGTAGATTACGGCCAACATTTAAAAAATGAATTGTGTGTTTGCTTACTTAGTTCTTGCTTTTGACACGTTATAGTAGAGCGGTCGCTACAGCGGGTGCGGATCTGTGATTCATGTGAATTTTGATAGTATAGATTGATTTCTTGCAACAATTTGATAAATTTTAATATTATCGATATTATCAGCAAGTACGGTAGGGTAGTGCTTATGTGTCTCTATGGAATGCACGCCTATTTTTGAGCATGCTTGTGATTTTTCACGTGATTCCTAAAGAATTTGCTCGGAGGCAGTAAAACTTTGGCGTCAAAGGAAAGGAGAAGTGAAACAGGAAAAACTCGATGGAAATGAAGTTGCGAACTAAAAATGACAAATAATAGAAAAAGTTTAAAAAAAATCACAATGTTCCAGAGTTTTAGTAGCAATTATTTATCTTAAATCAAACTTAGATGAATTTATTATATCATTTTCATTTATTCTATGAATAGCTACAGCATAATAGTCCCAATTGCGCCTAATTATTTGGAGCTAGCTACATTGGCATACCCGATTTGGGGTACGTTATTAGGCTGAAGGTAATGGGGAGGGGAAGGTGATTGCCAATATGAAGTTGAGAATGTGCGTGACTATTCGGATATGGTCACCAAAGACAACTAAAGCCACTTCAAGCAACTTTTAATTCTAAATGGAGGTCTCTATCCAGGGCGATACTGAGAGTAACAGTAAAATAACTTTCAGCAATTATACTATACAGGGTATATATAACAGCAAGTACCTACTCGAAGGTTTTTTATTCTGATTCTTGAGCAAATTTGGAGCAGAAAAAGTAGATAATGCTGTCCAACGATATGTTTTTCTATTTAAAAAAAAATTAATCACAAGTCGCCACTGATCACAGTCCTACATGGATTACGTGATGCGCGCTGTTACCATTCTGCTGGAACGAGACGGAGTGTTTATCACGTGACCCACTGGGCTATATTGGAATACTCAGTTGCGACGCGTGATGGAAAAAATATTTTTATTATTAAATTAAAAAAATATCACCGGACAGAAAAATGACATCTACCTACTTTTTTTACTCAGCAATCGCTGGTTTAAATCCTTCAGGTACTTTCTGTTACACCCTGTATATAATTTACAAAAATAACAATAACACGAATTAATCAATTAAAAATTGTTTCCACACTCCGGGTTTCGAACTCGCGACCTCCAGATTCGTAGGCAGGGATTGTAGCCACTCAACCATGAAGGCCGTATTGTAGAACAAAAGGATAGTGTAAACATTATATTAAATCATAATACAATTGTCGTGTTATTTTAATATTATGAAAATGTTTCAATCAGTTTCGTGCGACATGGTACATTGAAATTGCTAATTATTACAAATTACATAATCACGTCGTCCCTACGTGCATGACCCAGTTACCCCTCCCCTCACCCCCTCAGGAGGGGCAGGGTTGTGCCCCCGGGGTAATTAAAGTTGTTATTACTGGTGTAATTACCCCCTGTGACGTCACTCGGCACTCGGCCGGTCTCGGGATTATAGAGGGATAGTGTTATAACGTTACAAATCCAGGGTTGTCACAACAAATAATATTTTCATAATTTTTTTAAATTTTATATAAAATAAAAATCCCTAACAACAACTTAAAAGAAGTAAGTAGTTTTGTTTGTGATTAGCTTTAGCCACTGGAGCGACAGAGCAATTAAAATATTTTTTCTCGGATTGCTAAAGGAAATTTTTCCGCCCACATTAAAAAAATCATACCTCCGAATTTGAATATGTAGACATACAAACTGATTATAGTTCTATGTAGCCAATGAATTCCCCTGTTGCCTGAATTGTCTATTATCACATATTTGTAGAATTTATAAAAAAAAATATCATTAAATCTTTAACCTTAAAACATTTTAAAGAATCTAAAGAATTTTTATTTTTATTATATTTTGAATGTACAATATATTATGTAGTCATTTTACTAAAAAAATATTTTTTGAAAATTTGCTACATTTTGGCAACAAAGCAATCTGAGGTTTTGGAAATAGTGCCATAATGTGACAAGAAGCGCTCGAGTGGTTAGTCTCTGGCGTTGCTCGGGCTTTAACCGGACTTAGTTATTCTCTATTTTAACACCTTATTCTTGATCCGAAGATCAGTTGTGCCAAATTTCATCAATTTCGTAATAAAACTGTAGAATTTTAATAAATACAAACCCTCATGCCAAACTAAGACATTCTCTCTATAATTTAAGGTATACTAACTCTTATACTTACAACATAATTTTTCAGTGTGGTTTTGGTTTTCTTTGATTTCGTAAAATCGCAACCCTGGTTGGGTGTGTTACGTAATAATCAATCAACCCACAAGACTCTTAGAATTAGTTAAATTATTTTATAAGGCAATAAAGATATTTCTTACCACTGAATTAAAACAAAAGTTGTATGGATTACCTTTCTTAAGCGGTGCTATAATAAAAATAATTTAATAAAAACCGACAAGAGTGTATTTTGATTCATGGTTCAGATATACCTACTCGTACAACGTACATAACGTACAACTTTCATATCTAATACATTTTAGCGTCCCTTTCTAAAACTTATTCGTTGCGCTTTCATCGGAGTATCGTTATTTTTGGATCTTCTCTTCATAATACGATTGTAGTCGCAATATTATCTGAGAATTAATTTGTATTTTTTATGCGTACTCAGAAAGTGGACTGTAATTAAAAGCGATAACAACTACAGGAATAGCTTGGTGAAAAGTGAATTTGAGAACTTGACTTACCTTATTTTTTGCACGTTTGCACGTTTTGGTTAGTTTATTATGTAGTAATATTATGGTTTGATCACTGCACTCTTGGTTGATCACTGCACAAGTTTCCACAATAGACTGACTGGTACACCTATTGCTAGGTAACTTAGGTATGTATTCCAACACTATTATACAGGGACAGGTAATGGATAATAGGTTGGGTGGGGGTTGCTCTTAGTATTTTTACGAATACGCCTCGAAAATCTCATTTGTACAGTGATCATTATTTTTTTACTTTTATTTATAAAATATTTATGTACGCAGTTTTTTAACATGCTTTTCAACTACCATACTAGACACTTGCCCCTATTTTTATCTTTCCTCTTTAAATTCGATCCATCTCTGCGGTACATCATGTATATATACATATTACGCCATCATGTACATATACACATTATAAGCGTAACACTATATGGTAAAAGCCAAACTTCCCTTTTTCTTAATAATAAGTAATAATTTTTGAATGGTTTTTGGAACCTCCTTCTCCGCCCCGCTTCTTCAACCGCAAAAAATATTTCCATTATTTCAAATTGTATATGATATAATTCCACTAGCTTCAGGCTCTCGGAACTTGTAAGCACTGAAAAGAAATTTCCCAGAGTCTGATCTATACCGATTTGTAAAAAAAACATTTGTCACCAACTTACATAAGTACCGAAGTAGCCTTAAAAAAGACTAACAAAATTTTTTTTTTTTTTTAAAGAAAGACAAACATTTCCGGATTACGAATAACCCAACAACATTTAAAAATCTCCTACTACCACCACACTAAGCGGAAGATGTTAAGCGTGAGACATTAACAACCCATTTACAGTCCTGTGACAAAAATCCATTCAGGGCCGATATCATACTTGGAGATGATGTGTGGAGGGTCTTTTTAGGGAAAGGAAGGAGAGGAATTTCTGGGAAGGAAAAAGTTATGAGGGATGGGTAAGAATCCGTGGGTCAATGTGTCCAGGAATGACAGACGAATGAGTCCATCCCTCTCATTGAGCAGTAAGAGGATGGACCGAGAGTAGAGAAGTAAAAAAAAGTTTACACACACACTCAGTTCAAAACTTAGTTCTATGGGTTCATCTGTCCAGTACTTGTCAATTATATAACATGAATCGCATTAATTGCAATTTTAATTCTTGAGTTTATTATAAGTGTGGGTCAGTAGATTTTTGCATAACTTTGCCTAGTTATGAACCAACGAAGTGTCAAGGAGCCCCTTCGTAAAGATGCGCCTACAATGCCTACCACGAGGAGTTAACTCAAAGTTAGTTATTTTACATCTCGCGTTAGGTCAACTTGGCTCCTGGTTACCCCTGGTAGTGTATACTCTACTGCAAAACGGCGGACACAATCTGTCGGCATAATTGAATCTGTTTTGTTTTTATAAATAATTATGAAAAAGCGTGTTTTATTTTTTTCTCGTCTAAGTGAGAAAAGCAGTGCAATGTTGGGATTAAAATATGTTTTCAGAACGAGACCCTGAGATTTCCCTCATGTCATATTTGGAAATGATATGTAGATGATGTTTTTATGTCCAGAATAGAGTGGAAAATGCAATTAATAAGAAAAAACTATGACGTGTTTTATTGAGTATATTTTACAAAACTGTAAAAATTGACTTGTAGAGAAACGTAATGTAGGAAAATAAATTAAATAAGAATTAACAAATCACTCAAAACGCTGTTAAATCATTTTCAATTGACAGGCGAGGTTTGAATGGGTCTTGGCGGCGGAAGTTGCTGCCCACTTACAGGTTGAGGGAGACTTTTTTACCTCTCCAGCTGGACTTTCTCGATTCATCACCCAGGACTGGGAGGGATGGATTCATACAATCGTCCCTCCTGAACACATTGATACCAAGATTCCTACCTATCCCTCATTTCTTTTCATCGCAATCGGCTGAACGGTATGGCCGTAGGAACAAACAAACAAACAAACATTAATTTTTGTATTATAGATACACAATCAATATTTTTTAGGCAAACTTTAAACATAATTTAAACTGAGGATTACATAATTCCATAGAGAAATAGTAATATTTATAATTCTCGTTAATACAAATTTAATGCTGTAGAGCATTGTAAAGCATTACGTAAACTAAAGTAAAGCTCTGTGAAAGTTATATTTCACGGGTTATTGCTAATTATTTTATCATTTGTTTATTTTAAGTCAGTTAGGTATTAGTTTGTTTTCAAACTACAAAGCAATCATGCGAAGTTCGCATAATCTTAAAAAACTTATATTGTTTTTTTAATTAATGAGAAACAATTTTTTATATTTTATGTGTGTTAAGTTTTTAATTGTTTTATAACAGACACTATCAATTGAATTAGTGAGGTGGCAATTTATTGGATTACCATTCATTGGATTACCAACACCTCTGTAATAGGTTTTGTCACTTAACAGGGATGTCCAGGTTCATGGGATGACGTTTGTCGGAACTTGATGGCGGATACGTCTGCCCACTAACTGCGTGACCGGCCAGATCGGAAGAGACTGTTTGAATGACACCTTTTCAACTCTCCAGAAGGACTCTCTCGGAGCATCGCGTGCACCGCAGTGGAAGGGATAGATTTATAAATCCTGATTACACCAACCCTCGGATTTCTATCCCTTTCCTTCCCTGAATTTTCTCTCCTTCTTTTTCTAAAAAGACCCTACACACAGCATCTCTTTTTAAATTATTTTCCTGTGTAGATCTAATGTAAAAAAAACTATCATAAAATGTAAAGATACCTAATCCTAACCTTGTTTATAATATGAGTGTATATTAATATAACGTATATAATATTATAATATGATGGGTAATCTGATTGAATAGTACTAAATTGGTGCCAACCAACTGTAGGTAGTGAGACTATGGCATCCCCAATTGGGGTATGTTGTGAGGCAGAAAGTAGTGGGGAGGGGAAGGAGACGGGGAGAAAGAAGATGGAAAGTACCTGGTTATTCGAATTCTTTTGTTCTAATACTTAAATGAATTGAGAGAGTGAAGCGAGACAAAGAGACAAAGCGCGTATTTATACTTTTTTCATTATTGTTACATAACCACTCGAGCGATTGGTGTTAATTTTTTGATTTGGCCGTTCGATTTAATTAATATCATTCCTCAAAATATTAATATGGAAACATATAAACTGTTTACTGCAGTTTAAGGCTAAAAAATACACAGAGATTTCACCGTTTATCCCATATTTGTTCGTTAAATGTGGTACAATTATGAACCGATATCAATCGCAGAAAAATAAAAGCGGTATAAAAATAAAACCTAAATCGCTCCAGTGGATAAGAATAAGGGTGCTACATTTTCGTTGTTTGTTTTTGGGGTGTTATGCCGTGTTGTGCTACCTCCTTCTTTAGCCGACGTTTCGGACAGCGTTGCAGTGTCCATCATCAGGGCAGATCCGGCAGATCCGGCAGATCAGATCGACGGATCTGCCGGATCTGCCCTGATGATGGACACTGCAACGCTGTCCGAAACGTCGGCTAAAGAAGGAGGTAGCACAACACGGCATAACACCCCAAAAACAAACAACGAAAATGCTTTTGGCCGTGAAAATCTAAAAACAAGGGTGCTACAGTTTTTGTTCGATTAGTATCTAATAACGTGTTTTGTTCGTGCTTAATATTTTTTCATAAATACTTGAGTTCGAGAATTCTTTTTAATACATTTTGCATACCTGGTGAAATAAAAGAAGAAAATGGTAAACAGACTCACCTGAATTTGTAATATTTGCTATTGTGACATTTGTCAACAGCTGTTCTTCATCCGCCATGTTGGGATACACGCAGTGGTAGGTCCTGTGGTGGATTTCCCGCGCAAACTTGGCCGCTGTCGAGGCGGGAAAGAACAGCGTTCCATTTTTGAAAACGTATCTGAAAAAAGAAACGGATTTTAGGGTTATCTTTTTTATAATTTTTTTTTTTTTTAATAAACTCCATTAAGGAGGCCCTAAGGAAAATGATTTATTTAATTTTTGGGGATACTGTGTAGAGGAAGGACTATCATGTAAGAGGGTGAAAACACAGAGGCTGACACAAACCGTTGCCAAAGAAACCATTGACGCTAGTACCTCGGAGCCTCTTCCATTGAAATACAGATAGAACAAGGACAGCATTCCCATCCGGCTTGTGTTCTAAAAGTTGAAATCCGTTTGTTGGGATAGGGAAACATATCAAACGGACGCCCTGGTCAGTTTTTAGAGGTGACTGTCGAATTCAACAGTGGGGCTCAAGTGCGATTTGTACAGGGCCAGCAGTGTTCAATTCTGTAAAAAATCCTAGTTTTTTTAATGAGGATACGTCAAAAACATTTCCTCAAAATTCCCAGGACATCTTCATTGGATGCTCAAAAACGGAGAAAATGTTCTGGATATTAAACGAAAGAAATATATTAAATTTATTGGAATAACTTTTAATTAAATTATTATTACTTAATGAAGATAAGTAGATCTAAATAGCCGAGTCATTAAAAGTGAAAAAAACACTGTTGTCCCGGCAACACCTAAATCCTAAGAACGATATTCAGTTGCCGGTGCGCAAGTAAATTGTATTTGACAATTTAATCATATAAAATAATGTAAGATATATTTTCGGCACATCCCAGAGTGGAAGATACTCTCAGTATCGCTCAGGTGTACGACCACCATTCAGAACTGAAAAGTTGCTTGAAACGGCTTAGCCGTGTTTTGTGACTAGATCTGGACAGTTAGGTACTCCCTCTACCCCATTTCCATCCCCTCCCATCTACCTTTAGCCTCACAACATATCCCAATTGGAGATGCCATAATCTCACTGCCTTCAGGAGGTTGGGAGCAGTTGGGACTCTTGTGCGGCTTCACATAACAAAAAGATGCAAAGATCAACTGTAAACCTTTTTTACTTTGATATTATTCAGAATGTTAGTAAAATGGACTTACATCACTAATTAGCCGTTACGTAAAAAAAATACGCTTTATTTTTTCGAAAGCCGAAAAACATCATTACCGACGATTTTCCGCTAAAAATAATATTTTTTCCCTAATTAATTGGATACTGAAAACAGGCAAAATAAATCCCCACAGCCTTATTACTGGAAGAATATTTATTTAACAAAAGAATCTGATTAATGGCGAAGAAGAAAAAATTATCTTAATAATTCTACTAATTAGGGCAGTATCCTTGTAAAAGTGAGAAAAACAAAACTTGCAGAAAATCTAATAGATGTCGCATAAAAAAAAATTACAAAATTTGATCCAAGACACTATCTAGATTAGCAATCGTACATAAAGAAAATCAGGCAATAAAAAAAAAATTATGATATTGTTGGTAGTTATTATTCGAACAAAATAGTTAAGAGACTAGACTTTGCACCACACGCAGAATGTTTAGGTATTTCATAGTCTGTCATTCTGTACTTCTAAATAAGCTAACACACACTTACGATACATGCGAATGCGAAAAGTGCTAATGGGACAACTGCCGTAAACTCTCATATTTACCTACAGAAACCGCTAGAAAAAGGGTTTCGGGAGAACACCCAAACTTTCACCAAATTATAATTTGAAAACAAAAATATATACTCGAAAGAAGAAGCTATGTCGGTATGTTTTTATAATTTTGTAATTCTTTATGAGAATTGAGTTAGCAGCACTTTTTTCTTAAATAATATTTTCTGATAAATTATCATGTTTGACAGTGAATGTTTACGTTAAGACGAAACGCATAAAAAATAAAAAAAAATATCGACGTAGCTCTCACCTTCTTGAAGGAAATATAAAGAAAAAAAATTGATTGCATGGAATTTTCGATGTAGAAAAGTATTTTTTCCTGGGCGTCCTTTTTGCACGGGCAGAAAACCGAATTCTATCGCCTTAAATATGACCGAATCCGATAGGGACACATTAGCTGAATTGTTAGAGCTCCGTCCCGGCGAGACGTAGGTTCGAGTCCAAGATACGACCGTATCTTTTTCTGTTTTTAGATTTTCTATTTAGTTTCGCTAATATTGTCTTATTAATTAAAATAAATGGAATTTCAAAACAATCTTTAGCTGAAGCACTACTAAGTAATGCAAAATTACGTGAATTTGATTTGAAAATTAGACATATTTTCATAAAATACCGCGAGTAAAAAACATATTGCACCAACCAAACCAAAAAAAATTTAATAAGTGAAAAAAAATTTACAAGAGAGCGAAAACTAATGCTGATTGATGAAACAAGCGAACCCGTCGAAAAGGTACACTAGAGACATCTTGCGGAGATGGGCTGATCTAAATTTAATAATCGATAATTTAATATATATAATCACAATCAGTTACTATTCAGAGATAGAGCAAGACTCTTGTGAGTGTTATTAAAAATATTGCATCCAGTGAAGCCCACGATGTTAAATATTCTTTAAAATAACCGACACCACTACTGTAAGTCACCCTTAAGAGATTCACTTTGGTGATTTAGTAGGAATTCCCGGGTTAAAGAAGTGAGGTTTGTCAAGGTGGCGGATGTCTGCCAGGATCGGAAGAATCTTTGCTTCCCTAGTTAGTCTCTCTCGACACAACTCCTTGCACCGCAGGGGGAGGGAAGGACACAAACATCTATTCACACATTGACCCCAGATTCCTATCCATCCACGGGTTCACGGGGTTCATTGTCTAGGTCTTGGCGGCGGATGATCTAGACACACTGAACCCCAGATTCCTACCCAACCCTCATACATTTTTCCATCCCAGAACTTCCTCTCCTTCCTTTCCTTAAAAATAGCATCCCCAAAGATGATATAGGCCTTGAGGGAAATTATTTTCCTCAAGGCCTCCTGTGTGGACCCAATGTAAAAAATATAAAATCCATTACACCCTTTCCATTCCCAGAACGTATTCTTTTTCGATTTTCACAAATTTTAATTAAATAAAAATAAACCACTTTGTATACACCACTTAATTAATCAAAATTATTAACATGTTTAAAAACAAACGGTTTCATTTAATTATTATTTGTCCCTTACTTAAAAAAAAAACCCTGCACACACCCACCCCAAAGATGACATAATTCCTAAGGAAAATTTGGGATGATAATGCAAAAATAGAAGATATTGATTTTAGAGGTAATTTACTTTCTTTAATTTATTTGTTCGCTTATAAACTTCTCCTTAATATTTAAGTACAGAGAATATTTTTTCATGAAAATAATTTTTACACCTATAAATAGCGCAGAGCTCAAAAAATATATTTTTTCCATTAAAAATTATAACAAACCATCAAGCGACTGGTGGGAGAGATTCATTAAGGAAAAAGTTAAAAAATAAGACGAGATTATATTCGTAATTTTTTGTAGGTGAAAAGAGTGACACTGTGGAATTGCATTTTCCCTCTGAAACTGGGATGAAAAAGAGTTTCTATTCTATGCTGTCGTGCCTTTTTTCTTTATTTTTATATCATTTTCACTCCACTTCACAGGTTCTATTACATTTTGTTGGAAAAATCAGGGGGGATTTTCATCCCTTAGGAAATAAATACTCTGTGGGAAAACAAACAAACCATACAATATACGTTCTTAATAAAGATTATGTAAACATTGTTATTTTCTAGTTTTCAGCAGAAAAAGCAACTTATTTGGCTACAGCAAATATTTTTCAACTTACTGATTAAAACCAATACAATTAATGGTTTCTCCAATCCACACGAAGCCCGCACAACGCACTGAGACGATCCCAACTAGCGAAAGGGAAAATGTTCATATATTCATTAACTTACTTGCTAGCTGGGAGGGACTCAGCCCGTTGTGCAGGTCGTGTGTACAGAACCAATGACTAATGTAAGAATATTAAAAATGTGAGTGGTTGTTCAAATATTAAAAGTGGATTGAAGTTTTCAAGTTATAAAAGTACAATCGATTTTTAATTGCTCCAACTGCTTTCAACCGTCTGGAGCCAGTGAGACAATTGCATCCTCAATTGGGATATTTTGTAAGGAAATAGTTTTATCCGAGATTGTTGAAATTTTTGCTCACTTGACCTTAAAAACAAGAGAAAGTTCACTGTATACATGAGATTTCGAAAAAAACACCTTTAGCTCTTTTTCCAACACATTAAAGCAGAATTTTTCTATACTTATTGATGAAATTTTTAACATTGGCGTTAAAAAAATAAATAATTACTCTCTACATCTGACAATACAAACTCTGCGTAAAGCCCCGGTAATGCCGGGTAATTAAGCTATTAAATATATAAATCTAATTGCTCCTTTCTCAATCTTCTACTAAACGCTAGCATTTCTGTCAAAGATTTCACAAAAAAAACCTGTCGTGGGTCATTCGTAAAATGACTAAAGACATTTGAAAATAACGAGAGCACGATATCACATAAAACGGAGTTTTAGAGGGAAAGGTACCATAACAAAATATGAATAAATTGATTGCTTTTCCTACCCTTTCTATTGTGCCACCGTCACTAGATTTCCCAAAGGCAAAGGATAATCTCTAAGGCCTAGTGGTTAAGAATCAAGAGCCAAGAGGCTTTTCTTGAAAGATTTATAATCTTTCTCCCGCAATATATATTTTTATTTTTAATATTATTAACTCCGCACGGAAGGCATTCAGGTTTCTCTGAGCTTATATAATTTTTTGTGGATGCTTTATGGACGGTCGAGGTGAGGGTTGACGTTGTGAAGCGGGTTAAGGGAGTTAAGTATATTTCCTGTAGTAAGATAGGGGTCTTCATCGGTCTTGAACGGTCTCCCGTCTGGAAACCACATTACAATATTCGTATACCCACAAGCTATTGAATAAATACAATATAAATTATTTCGTTTTTAAATTGGTTTTAATAATTTTGTTTAACTACAACAATCTTTTAAATGATAATTTAAATATGCTTAAATTTTTAGTATTTCTATATAAAATTCTAAATGATGCATTATTTGATAGTCCTTAACTGTTTGCTTTGATACGATTTTGGATTCAACCACGTAATACTGGAAGTCAGGAATTATTTATTTCAGTGCAAAAATTATGGGACTAAATACCATATTTATTCAACATTGCCCAGAATACTAACTAATAAATGGAAATAATTATGCCAGAGGACGTATTAATTTTATTACTAAACTGCGTTCTATCAGCGTTACTGAAGCAGTTCAGATATCTATAATTTGTGACTATCATTTCTGTGTAAAAGCCCCCATAAATGGTGTTAAGAAAAAAAATTAATTGAATAAATAATTTAAATAATGCTGGTTTTCGTTACGTATCGCGTCACAACAGATCCAATGTTTGACTCGTTCTGGATATCAAATCATTATATGATTAGTCGTATATATACGTCAATATCCCTTGTTAGCGTGGTTAGTTTTGCTGTGTTTCAAAATATGTAAGTTAAGTAGTGTCTTAGAAGAGTACCATCTATTATCGTTCATGTCTAATTTACGAACTATTATGGTACAGCGAAAGCATGTGATAGACGGCTGGGCTTCTACAGTGTCGAGGGTCCAGGTGCAGAATAACTTTGAGCCTCCCATAGAATGGACGCTTGGTCAATACTGCAAGCCTTACGATAACTTAAATAAAGCAACTTATAAATGTTTTAGTTTGGTCAAACGCATAAAACAAGTAAAAATGATGCTTCTTACCACAATGATAGCTTTATTGATTGCCTATAAATAATAACTAATCGTGTAGCTGCTGGGAGTGTGTAACTTACAGAATAATGGTAACTTTGAGTATTCCCAATATGGGGGGAGATGGATCGTTGTGTGTACAGTTGGGAGAATGAGGTGGATTTTGGGAGTTGGGAGGTGGTGGTGGTCTCAGAAGGTTCGGCTAATTGGAAAGGAAGTTGATGTATTGTGTATTGATTCGGGTTGGGGATGATGCGGAAATCGAAGGCCGAAATGCCGAAACTTTCATATTTATAGGTTTAATGAAAATAGGTTATGAACGGATTTTTGGCTGTTATTTGGTTGGAATTTCGAACTTTTGAATTATGGTCGGATAATGATCGAAAGTAAGCAAAAAAGATTAATAGATCTAAGTAACTAATATAGATGTAAATAGCTAACAATCAGTCTATTACAATTAGTGAACATATAATTCTTGATTATAAAATAATATAATAAACTATCTAATGACATTCTACGGACTTACGTAATAAGTACTATGTAATTTAATTTAACATACATTATAACTTGTATTATAAAGTACTGTACATGTCTTAATAAACAAATACACATGTAATTAACTAACGCACAGCGAAGTTCTGTTTTAACTTGATCATTTTGCATTTCGCCTGTGAGTAAATTTGTTTGTATGATCCGTTTCTAGATGGTTGCCGTTTTGATGGTTCAGTAAGGATTATTTTTTCAAATGCGAAATCTTCGCGTTTATTTGGACTTTCTTGCGAAGGGAAAGGAGGTGGGGAAGTACCTGGCTATTCAGATCTGGTCACCAAACCCTGCTAAAGCCATTTTTCAGTGCTGAGCCCCCCCCCCATATTTTTTAATTTATATATTACAATGTCTGTTGCGCGTCTTAAAAAAAGGTCATTTATCGCAAATATTATTTTTAAAGACGCATTATTATAAGGATATGAGAGTTAGGGTATGTATGGCCCTGTAGTCTATTTCTGAGATCAAATATTTTTCAATGTTTCAATGAATGACAAATAAAATTCAAATGGTATAAATGTCGAATTGGACCAATGAATGTCCAATTGGACAGAATAAATGTCCACTTGGACAAAAAATAGTCAAAGTGGACGAACTGAACGTCCAATTGGACAAAAAGTTGTCCAAATGGAAAAAGTGAATGTCTTTTACTGTATTATATAGTATCTTCCACACTAGAACGGGCCGCAAATATGCTGTACATTATTTGAAATTAATATAATTGTGAAATAAGGCTAAATTAAAAGGGGACCTCCGGATTTTTAGTCAAGAGCCTTGCCCCTTGACCACGGAGTCAAATCTTGAAGAATAATTACAAATAACAGTAAAAATTGTTTTTAACAAATAATCAAAATATAATGAAAATGAGCATTGCCGAATTTCTTGCAATTCTTACCCCGAAACCGAATTCCCTTTAAAAGTATCGATCATCCCCGAACATCACAGATAAATTGGTTCTTTCTGCCTTTATGCTTATCAGTTACTTCTAAGATTTTTATGAAAACCAGAGCCGTAAACAAGATTTATGGATGTCACATATTATATGGAAGAGATCATCCCCCTAATAAATACATCAAAAAATAAAATACGATGATATAAAATTCGGTGTTTTGCGGCTCAAAACTTTACGTCTATACTTGGAAGAGATTTGGAATATTCATAAAAAGTAATATGTGTGTGGTTAATTTTCATTGGACAATTTTGTTAAATACCACACTAATTGCTGAATACAAATATTGATTTAAAAAAAATTACTAAATTACTTGAATTTTAAACTTATTTCGACCACCGCCCATTAAAAAAAATCTAGTGCCCCCCCCCCATATTTTTTAATTTATATATTACAATGTCTGTTGCGCGTCTTAAAAAAAGGTCATTTATCGCAAATATTATTTTTAAAGACGCATTATTATAAGGATATGAGAGTTAGGGTATGTATGGCCCTGTAGTCTATTACTGAGATCAAATATTTTTCAATGTTTCAATGAATGACAAATAAAATTCAAATGGTATAAATGTCGAATTGGACCAATGAATGTCCAATTGGACAGAATAAATGTCCACTTGGACAAAAAATAGTCAAAGTGGACGAACTGAACGTCCAATTGGACAAAAAGTTGTCCAAATGGAAAAAGTGAATGTCTAATTCACAGGTTCTTATCTCGACCACCGGACCCACAGTGAGATTTTAAAAAATCTCGTGCCCCTATTTTTTTAATTTATACATTACAATGTCTCTTGCACGTCTTAAAAAAAGATTATTTATCGCAAATATTATTTTTAAAGACGCATTATTATAAGGATATGAGAGTTAGGGTATGTATGGCCCTATAGTCTATTTCTGAGATCAAAGAATTTTTCAATGTTTCAATGAATGACAAATAAAATTCAAATGGTAAAAATGTCGAATTGGACCAATGAATGTCCAACTGGACAGAATAAATGTCCAATTAGACAAAAAATTGTCAAAGTGGACGAACTGAATGTCCAATTGGACAAAAAGTTGTCCAAATGGACAAAATTAATGTCTAATTCACAGGTTCTTATCTCGACCACCGGACCCACAGTGAGATTTAAAAAAATTACAAAGTCTTTTGCAGGTCCTAAAAAAGGTTATTTGTCGCAAATATTATTTTTAAATACGCATTATTATAAGGTAATGAGAGTTAGGGTGTATGGCCCTGTAGTCTATTTCTGAGATCAAAGAATTTTTCAATGTTTCAATGAATGATAAATTAAATTCAAATGGTATAAATGTCAAATTTTACCAATGTACGTCTAATTGGACCAATGAATGTCTAATTGGACAGAATAAATGTCCCATTGGACAGATTAAATGTCCAATTGGACAAAAAATAGTCAAAGTGGACGAACTGAATGTCCAATTGGACAAAAAGTTGTATATCTAATTCACAGGTTTTGTTTCGACCGCCACACCCACATTGAGATTTTAAAAAAAGTGCCCCCATTTTTTTTAATATATACGTGTATATTCTTAAGTAAATTAATTACATAAATACACTACAATATCTGTTGCGTTTCTTAAAAAAAGGATAATCTGAATATTATTGATACTAGATGAATTATTGTAAGGAAAGGATAGAAGGGGTGTAACCGATATATCCTATTTCCGAGATCAAAAAATTTTGCAATGTTTCCATGAATAAAAAATAATCGTTCATTTGGACGAAATGAATGTCCAAGTTGACAGAATAAATGTCCAATTGGACAAAAAATGTCGAGTGGACAAAATGAATTTCTAATGGGACAAAAATTGTCCAAATGGACAAAATTCATATTTTTCCTCCCTCCTAAGACATAGTTCATTCCTCCTTTCCACAAAAAGACCCTCCACATAAGTGTCCCTAAAGATGACACTGTTAAAGCCATTTCAAGCAACGTTTTAATTCTGAATGTTGGTCTTAAAGCATCGGGCAATACTGAGAGTATCTTCCACTCTAGAGCGTGCTGCAAATATACAAAAATATACTAAACATAATTTATACTGTGTACTGTATTTTAATTTAATTAATTAATTGTGTAATAAAACAAATTAATCAAATAAAATATATTTGCGCACGTCGGGTTCGACCTTCGGATTGAAAGTCAAGAGCCTAACCCCTCGATTATGCAGGCTAGTGATTTACACCCACTGATTAACTAGTCATATATCAACTTCACTAATTTACAAGAATGTGAAAATCTTAAATCATTCCAAAGAATGTAGGTTTATTTTAACTTTGGCTAGAAATAATTTTGTTATACCATCAGATTCGAAGCAGTCTCAACAAAAACACCATAAAGAAGGTTGTAACACCAGCGAGGTCATCAGGCATCCCCATAAAAAATAACAAACCAACCATTTGATGAATAATTCAAGAAAAATCTGAGAAAATATATCATTATTCCACCATTATTGGGAACGTTGTCGGAACGCGATAGGATTCAAGCGCCTGGCCATAAAATACTCGGTGTTCATAACGTAGTTAAAAAAATTACGCGCCGAATTCCAATTTGAGGCGAGCCTGTGAAAATATGAGATAAAATTTTGGTGGCCTGTAAAAATATAATTGGCACGGCTAGGATATTATTTTGTAGCGCAGACTTTTGATTTTGACAACGCTAGATTGGTCTTAGTGGTACAAAAAGTAATAACCCAGGGGTTGCGGGTTTAAAGTTTGGCGTAGGGCTTAAAACATATTGATGAAGAGAAAGTGCAATTTTTATTTTTGGATTGCGTATTGCAGTTTAATACTTATGTGATCTTTTAGTTTTGTCCCGGTGAGTGAGTGGTGTACATAATCGAAACTTTGTGCTTTCAGGTAAATACTGCGGTAGCTAATAGCCCTATGGGTAGAACTCCGAACTTGCAGTCAATTTGATGTGCACAGCGGGTGAGGAGTAATTTTAGTTACAAAAGTCATGCTTAGTGAAATTCTCTATTCTTTCAATCTTTAGGTTCTAGCTGTTTAAGAAGAAATCGTCTACATATCTATTTCATGGATTTGTGCTGGTATGTATTTTAGTTCATTGATTTGTGTTTTCAGGGTCCAATCATTCAAAATAATATAATGCACTTTTACAGCACGTTCCAGAATTGTAGATAATTGTCAAGATCGTCCATTTAGAATTGAATCGTTGCTTGAAATGGCTTTATTTGGTGACTGGTGTTTCACTGACTCCAGGCAGTAAAGGTTTAAGTAAAAGAATAACACAGTTATACAACGATTTCAGCTTTTTAAATATATTTTTTTTACATTATCTCCACACAGGAGGTCCCGAGGAAAACAAATTCCCTCAGGGCCTTTGTCGTCTTTGGGGATAAAATGCGTGATCTTTTTAGGGAAAGGAAGGAGAGGAAGTTTTTAGATATAATAATAATAATTTGGGAAAAAAATATGAGGGATAGATAGGAATTTACCCCTGCAATCCCTTTGCAAAGCGATGGGTCAAGAGATTACCTCAACTAGTCTCTCCCTATCTGACCCGCCACGCAGTAGGAGGGCAAAAGCATCCGCTGCCAAGACCTAGAAAAACCTCACCCCATGAACCTGGGCAACCCTGCTAAGTCACCAAACCAAGAGAATCAATTGAGATGATCTACGACAGGGGTGTTTGTTTCCTAAATTACCTGTAAATTATTCGAACCCCGGGCGGTGGGGGTTGGAAGAATTCGATTGTTTTTTAATTTACTATATTTGTTGTAAAAACAGTTCAATATAATGTTTTATATATAATTAATTGTTTAATGCGTTGCAAGCCAGTGAAATTTGATAACGGAATTAGAAGAAAAAAATCGTAGGTAAAAACAGATTGTTACCTACAGGCTGTTAAGGATTGGACTTGACTTACTTAAGAGTAGGTTATAGGGCAAAAAGGTGATTTGCAGCAAAACGACCCTCTAAAACAGCTGAATTACTACCTTTCGTATGACATTGTCAGACTTCATATTTTTTGTTGTTATTTAATGGACTATTATTTTTCAAACAGCGGATTTTTTTTTGTAAATGATGTAAGCATTCGACCATAAAAAATAAAAACATTGATACACCATACAACCCACTTTTCAAACTTCGATTTATGACTATGGTATAATTAATGATTTTACACAATGTCTTTAATTTAAATTATGTATGTAATACACATATCTGTCAAGGTACGGGTTCATATTGTCGTTATGATATCTGTGAATATTAACAATTAAATAAATACTTCAATTTCACCATATTTTACAACACTTCAACAGCTTTCTTGCCATTCCGGGAGAGAAGCCCCCGTTGAACAGAGGTGAAACTGTACGTTCCGTGTTTCACAGCATACGTATTTACAATATGCCATCAAAATGTTTTATTACTGGGTGTAAAAGATCTAAAGGAACTTACTTGAAACATTGCAATAATTTAAGAAGCCAGAAAAACAGTCAGAACTCACAAATTCCCTTTTTTTACGTAATTTTTAACATAAACTGTCACATTTCTTTCAAATGCAAGAAATATTATGTTTGAAAGGGTGTTCTAGTTCAGTGTATTCCGAATTGTTTGTTACTATCTTCGTGTTGTTTTCAGTTACAAGTATATGTAAGAATTCATTGTCTTTACGAGCTCTGACCTTGTGTGAGTGAACGTTTTTTTATGTTATGTCTTGTTGGGCAGTGTACACAGTGTTTGGAAATAAATACTTACTTATTTTTTATCTTTAAAATTTCTAATGAAGTCAATGAAGTTGAATGTACACGGTGTTTGAGAAACAGACCAAAATCTTTTTAAGGAAATTAACAATTATGTATACAGTAGTACCCCGTTTATTTGAACCCCGATAATTCGAAAAATGCGTAGATAATTCGACATTTTCAAAAAAATATTTCATACAAAATGTGTTTTATTCGAAATTCTTTAATTCTTAATTGGAAATTAATTTTTGTCCGCACACTTTTTGTTTGTGTAATTCGAGAAAAACATCGATTTTCGAATTACACGAAAAAAATTATGATAATCATCAGATATTTTTCGTAAATCGGAATCTGACAGACAGCCATGGCGGTAAAACGAGCTTAAATGTGGATTTAAGCGGTTGGAAATCGTCCTAATTCGTACTATTATTTTGTAAATCGGAATCGGTTTCCAGTGGAATGTGGTATATTTACGAATTTACCTAAATGTCAAGGACCGGCCGCGACGGCAATCGGTCGTAAGAATTTGATTTACGAGGAAAATATGCGAAATTTTACGAATTTACTTTGAATTCTGAATATGAAGAGCTAGTTGTGACGGATATCGACTGCGAAATTTCGAATTTATGCGAAAACATATCGTATTTTCACGAACTTACTTCAAATTTCTGAGTTTAAAGGGCCAGCCGCGGCCGTAATCGGCAGCGAAAATTTTATTTACACGGAAATATATCGTATTTTTATGAATTACTACGAGTAGGTATCTGAATTAATGGCCGGATACTACGGGATTCGAGCACCAAAATATTTTTTCGCGATAATTATATGGTATTTTTACGAGTTTACTTAGAATTTTTGAATTAGAAGAGAGAGACGGAAATCGGTTGCCAAATTTCGATTTAGGCTTTGAAATATAACACGAATATACTTTTTATATATCAATTTAAAAGGCGGGCTGCGAAGGATGTCGGCCGCGAAATTTCCATTTATGCGGAAATATATCGTATTTTTACGAATTTATTTAGAATATCAGAATTTAAAGGGCTGGAAATTGGCAGCGAAAATTTTATTTGCACGGAAAAATTATATATTGGTATATATTTTTTCGAATATAAGACCGACCGTGGCGGTAAACGGCTGCGAAAATTCGATTTTCACAGGAATAAGTCGTATTATTACGAATTTACTCCGAAGAACCTACCCGAATTTAAATTTTCGAACGAAGAACTCGATTTTCGGCGACTGTTTATAATTTATTTTTTCATAAAATTTCGATTTACGTGGGAATTTGTTAATTCGAAATTAGATTTTTGGTGTCCCATGGATTTCGAATTAACGGGGTTCTACTGTAGTAATCATAATGATGAGTTCTATAAAATATAGTTTAAAAGGCTGAATATTTAGAAGTTAAATAAAAAAACACCATTAAATTGACTTTAAATGTGAACCACGAAATTCCAAACCATTCTTCTTCTCGTGCCCTGTCCGTCCAACGGACGTTGGCAATATACGCATGTTAAATGTTGAACATTTTAAGTCCGAGAAGGGACTATCACCGCCACCTAGCGATGTAAAAATGAAGATATTTTGACAGGAAATGAATTGTTCCAAGGGTATAATATACGCTTAAGTGAATCCTGGATATTATTTGAAGTAAAAAATATAAATGAAATTTTGGTCTTCAATGACATTTTGGAATTATTTTTTTCTTTCTTCAAAACCATAAAAAACAGTAGGTATTGGGATGTGAGGGGTGGGGTGAGGGGTTGGTTGGTTATTTGACTTAGTGACCAGTGGCGAAATGTGGAAGTTTTTTTTTTGGTTCGTAAGGAAAAAGTTTTTGAATAAAAAAATAAAAAGACGCCTAAAAAGTAACCGGAGACCAAAATTCCATTGCATTTTTACTCCAAAAAATGTCAGGAATCACTGTTTAAAGTAAGTCAAGTACGACTCTTAACACTCTGTACACAGATATAAAGTCAAATGACTACATAATTAATAAAATTAATGTATGCATTATAAAATAATTTTATCTAAATAATACACAAAATAAATAAAGAAAAGAAACACAATGGCCCAGGTTGGGGAGTTTGAAATTTTATTTAATTGCGTTTAGTAAAATGACTTGCGAATAAATGGAAAATATCAGCATCCGCAAAGATGTTATTGAATGTTGTGTATGTTCTTCTAAAAAATTAATGTTGATTTTTGAATAGTTGGATTGGGGGTGTGTCTCATAATGGTCAGTGGAAATAAATGTTTACTTGAAAGTTATCAATTGTTGATGAGTTTGAAAAGAAATGATTGCTCGGATATTTTTCCTTCATTTTTAAAATAAAATAAAAAAAACTTTAACGCTTTTCATTAATGATAGGCTTCTCTAGATATTCCTTTGTCGAAGCAGAAAGGCTTATGATTTAAATCCGCTTCTTGCTAATACCCACAGAACAAGTGGTAATGTTGCCAATGCAAAATAATGAAAGAGAGATATTTAAAGTCAATATTAAAAGTATCTTATTTACTATTAGCAATTGAAAAAAAGCCAGAAAATTTTGTGAACTCAAACACCACAAACTGTCGAAAGTCAATAAAAATTCACCTAACTTTTTTGTATTGAAATTTTAGGTCAGTGCAGGCAACTCGATAAGGACAAAAAATCACTGAAGGCAAAAACTGCCTACGGTACACTGCCACCTCAGGAGATGCATGCTTCTTTTGGGAGTGGAAAACGCCAGTAAATGCAGAAAACGTGAAGAGGACGAAGAGACTCCACGTACGGTGCCAATGGCCCAGATGTTTGGAATGTTGCAGTCGGAACCAGAAGACACAGTTACATATCCAATGACAACCCCGGTGAACCTTATAAAAGGATCAGGGTTATTGTTAAATGAGTGAGGTAACATAGGAGATAACAAAATGGGCCTATGGCTTAAGTGGGTAATGTCTTTAATTCGAGTAATTTCGTCGAAATTAACATTAAATATCTTGAAAAACGTTAACAAGATATTTTTTACAATGCAGATCAATTGATACCGAACAGAATTTCCAAGATTACCCAAATTAGGTATACGTTATAAAAAAAACTCAGATATCTCGTTTGGGGTAGGTGTCTTACCCCCCTTCGGAACGGGAGTGTTGAACGTAGATACATTAGATAATGTAAGCGCCTATTAATGTATAATATATAATACGCTAAATGATATCACGAGGGCTTCTTAAGCCCCATAAGTAATGCGCTTTGAAGACGATTATTATTAATTTAGGAATATTCATAAGTACTAATATTCATAAGTAGCTACAATCAGGTTGGTTTAAACATACTCAAAATTAACCAAGAAGGTACTTACATATGCCGTTACGTATGTGGTTTCAATAAAACGAAAAACGGTAATTATTTTACTAAGTAGGTACCTATCTATATAAAATTTTTTGGGCCTTTATTTTCTACAGACAAACGATAAATAATTGGTTACCGGTCGTAAGGCCAGAAAAAATCAACCTAGTATTCATTTTCGACATTTAGTATCATAGTAAAAGAATTCCGTTTATTATGGGTTGATTTTTTTAAACCAATTTTAATAAATCTTGTTTTTCAGTAAAGTGATTTTAAGGGATGTTATGCCGTGTTTCGCTACCTCCTTCTTGTTGGCTAAAAATGGAGGCATCGCAACATGGCATAATACCCCCAAAACAAATCACTTTAACATTTTTCTCCGTAATTTCAGGTGATTAGCTTATATTAAACACATTTTATTTTAAGGTATGGATAATCAACACCTTTGCCATAGATCAGTTAATAGGTGTCTTATCAAGGGTGCCCGGGTTCATGGGTTGAGGTTTTTCCGTATCTGGGCGGCAGATGAATCTGCCCATCAAATGCGTTGCAGGCCGGATCGGGAAGGACCGGTTAAAGGAGACCTATTGACCTCTTCAGCAGGACTCTATTGGAACTTTGCCTTGCAGTGCAGTGGGAGGGATTGATTTATATGTCCGTCACTCCTAGACACGCTGACCCTCAGATTTCTACCCATCTCTCTTGCCTTTCTTCTTCCCAGAACTTCCCTCTTCTTCCATTCATAAAAAGTCCCTCCTCACAGAATCCCTAAATTGACGATGGGGGGAATTAGTTTCATCAGAACTTCCAACATACACAAATATATATGTTTGTTGCATCACCGTATAAATTTACATGATTGCGAATAGACGTTTCACTTTCTGCATTCAAGAATTCAATCATATAACGCTATCTCATACGAACATCGATGTTGGCAATTTTGCAAGCGAATGCAGTGCTGACACCTATTGGTGCAGACAGTTAATACTGGATTGTAGAAGAAGGTTGGAGGAATACTGCCAAATTCAAAATTTACACTTACTAAATTTATTTAAGTAGAAAAAAATAGGAGGCATTATTTTTTGACTGACCCTCGTATTTCATATATTTCTAGGATCTTCCTCACAAGATTACGAGAACCATCATCGTCCTAACATTGTATTTAGTTGCGAAGTTACTGACGTCAAAAAACATACAATAGACTAGTCACTTTGTGTCTTTCGAAAAATGTCATGTATACGACTTTGCAGTCGTTAAAACGAAATACGAGTATCACTTTAATGACGTACCATATTTTTGTAAGTAGAGCGATAAGCTCGGGAACACGTCAGGATTAAATCATTGGCAGTATTTTTGTTAACCTCAAGTCGCTAAAGCCAATATCGTAACCGAATCCTACCGGCTGCGCCAATGTGGAATGGTTCCATGACAAATTAGAATCAAGCAATTTCAACACCACTTTGAAAATTAAATTAAAAGTTTTGAAAAATCCCGTTACCTAACCTAACATAACACATTTAACCAATTTCTTATATATATTTCTTCATCACTTTTAATGACACACACAGGAGGCCCCGAATAAAATAGTTTCCTCAAGGCCTATGTCATCTTTGGAGATGCCGTGTGGAGGTTTTTTTTAAAGGATATGAAGTAGAGGAAGTTCTTGGAAGGAAAAGGTATAAGCGATGGGTAGTAATCGAAGGGTCAGTGAATCCAGGAGTGAGAGATGTATGAATCCACCCCACCCACTGGTCTGGATTATGTCTGCTTCAAATAGTCTCTCCCGAACTAGCCTACCATGCAGAAGATGAGCAAATGCATTCGCCACCGAGACCTAGACAAACCTTACCGTAAGAACCAGGACACCCCTGCCAAATCACCAAACCAGCAAACCATGTGGGGTGACCTGTAGCAGGGTTGTCGGTGGTTCAATAAAAGGCGGTAGCCACATCCGCCTCCATTGAGTTGTTGAAGTTGCATGATTCTGAGTTGTCCGGTCACCATGTGGAATATGTATACATTCTGTTATTTTTCTCTGATGAACAATACAACATCAAAAGTATGAATGATACTTCTGTCAGGTTCTAAAGTCCATTCTAAAGCAAGCTATGAGTAGATCTACGACAGGAGAAACCATAAATAAACCAATCACTAGATTGATAACTTCGTGCTTTTACTATAGAAATATTTTTGACACTATTTGACCATAGATATTGGATAAATATAGAGTATTTTACCACTTTTTTATCGCCGCGACTACTTGACGTCACACACACCATAGACTAGGATAGAGGAAACTAAAAAAGTTTCGACCATAGACAATATAATTATCTTTAGGTACCTACCCAATTCATCTGCTCGAAATATTATTTTAAAAATAAATGATTGGTTAAACAAAAAAATAAAAAACTCAGTAAGATGTTTTGGTATTTTATTATAAACAGGTAGAAACAGATAATACAAGAAAAACTAACCATAACGCCAATTCCGCTGGGGTAGGCAGAGGACAGACTGCCAAACAACCCGGTCTTGGCACACATTCTTCGCCTCATTCACGTTCATACATCGTCTCATACATACTCTTCTATTATTCTGACTGTCGACATGGCCCAACTCAAGTATCTGATTCACTTGATCGTGCCAAGTCTTCCACGGGCGTACCCAACTTCTACCATTTGCATCATGTATTCTCCTTACACTCCTTTCCTTGTTCATTCACTCTACATGCCCAAACCATCTGAGAGTCCCTTTCTTAATCTTATTCATTACTCTTACATTAATCAGCCTTGCATTCTTTGTGGATCTCCATATTTCTCACACGATCATATATGGCTTTACCACAAGAATCTCATTTCTACAGCATTCAGTCCACTCTCATCCTTCCTCTGCCATGTCTCACTGCACTACATCAGGGTAGGTACCAGCACTCCATTAGGGACTGCTAGCTTTGCGTTTTTGGACAGTTTTTTGTTAGCGCCAACGGCATTCAGTCCTCCATTAATAGAGTTACCTGATATCTATATCAGCCATCCCATCTCTCATAAACATACTTTCCAGATACACAAACTCATCCACCTGCTCTAAGTATTCATCATTCATAACTATATTGCACAGTTTTCGCTCTCTCTCTTTCAAACACCATGAATTTAGACTTACAAGAATATATAATTAAAATATGATTGTGCTTTCCTATCACATTTCTCTACTTATACATAAAATTAAAAACTCATACAGTACAAGTATTTTGAACAGGAAATACAAAAATGCAATTTAAGAAGGTTCTATTTCTGTAGCGAGTTGCTATACGAAGGCGTTGTTTTTAAGGTAAACTTTTCTATTGAACAGATTATAACTTTTATCAGGTCTAAAATAAATTTACCATATTACCGAGGGGAGATATACCAAAGGTCCATAAAGACTTCGTTCGAACAAGATATTTGATGCTCCAGTCCTGGAGTTCTGTGTTCTCTCAAGGATAGAGGCACCACAGAGTGGTGGAACACGTCAACACCCCAGATGTACTGGCCGTCATATCCTGACGTGACACCACAACGTTACTGTTCTACATACCTGCAACAAACAATCATATGTCATCATTAAGATGCTAAATCAATATATTTGGGTGTGCATCAAAAATAAGTCAATTGTCCTTCACAACAAAAGATTTAAGAAAATTTAAAACATTAGTAGAAACGTACTACATTCGGTGGATAAAGTTCACCATTAAGCAAGCTAATCGTCGCTATATTAATATTTTTACATGGGTGATAATTTATAATAATATAGTAAAATTCAAACACATACCAAGACAGTCCTGTGAAGGAAACGAATTTCTCTTTATAACTCCAGAACTGGTAGTTGAACTAGTGCAGAACAGTGTGTCACGATTTGGTGTTCAAAACAAACATAGGCATTGTATGATCGAGCTGAAAAGATTAATTAAAACAACTTCACTATCATGACACAACTGACAGATCAAAACAAGACAAATGCATAAAAAATTGATATTTCATCACTCGTCAACTAGAAAAATAACCGTACGAAATGAGCTTAGAATTTCATATGAATAATCATATAATAATGTGTACCTGTATTTTGGTTACAATGCATCCTCTTTCACGAGGATATTGTCTCATTTCAGGAAGTTTAAAAGTAGACAATGAGTTATTTTTTAATACGCATTTTGCATTCGATCACCATATTCGAGTCTGCCAATTCTCATCGACCATTCCCGATTCTCCTTTCTTTCCCAGGACGGAAACTTATGCCGAATTGAATTTACGTCTACACAGCCTTTCACACTGGGACGATATTTAGGTGGCATTTCACAAAAAATAATCCAAATATTTACGTCAGAATAGTAGCGCGTGGTCGCGCGCCAAGCTGTGTCAAACATAAATAAACCATAGAACAATACTGTTTATATATAAAATATACTCGTGTTCTATTGGTCGCAGCATGGTCGCCGCCTTCTTGTCGTCACACAGTCATAGATATGTCTCATCTTCGTTCCTGTTGAAATTTTGGATCGGAGTTATACCCCCCTGGGAGAAACCGTCACTGAAGGTACCACCCGTCGATCGGATATCACCGGTCATCTTCGTAATCATTCAGACCGAATGGTTGACAGCTATCTCTCACATACAGTACAACTTTACTGACCTCTGTCGAGACCCTTTAAAACTACATATTAAACTACGACCTATAACAATACCAACGACATCTGTTTGGAGACAATCAAACTACATACATATATACGGTAAACGATAAGTTCATCGAAAATCGATTCATCGTAAGCAAATTTATCGGTAACGAGAGGTTAGGTTAGGTTAGGTTAAGTATAACTCGTTTTCGATGAACTCGCTGTGAACCCATATATACGAATGGGGGTGATACGTCTTTGTGGCTTCTCACCACACTTATGCAAGTTGTGTATATCAACAATATAAAGTTATTGGTTTTCGTCAGTGCTCTTGTCTGACGACTTCGCCAACCCCCTTAACAAAGGTTTGTGTGGAAACAACTGTTAACTTCCAAAAGTGATTCTGAATACATAAGACCAGGAATTGGAACTTTGATGGCATTAATACTCGTGTTTCGTACATACAAAACAACAATATAAAGTTGTTCACATTTCCCAAATTTAATTTACTTGCTATATATGTATGAACGTTGTTGAGTTATAAATCTGCAAATTTTTAAAAATTACATTTTGTAAATTTGCATTTAAAAAAACACGTAATATGCATTATCATGAGAACAATAATCATGAGATAAATTATGCTAATTAAATTATATAGAACCCTTGGGGAAGTATAATGATGAGATTAATTTATTAAGGTCTGTTATTATAGCCTATCTGTAACTATATTCCATGCAGTTGAATACATCTACTACTTCTGAGAAAGCAATCCCAACTGCATGCATTCTAGGTTCAAACGAATATCTGATCAGAGTGATCAGTCCTGATATTGTTGCAAATCAAAATAATTTAAGATCCGGACCAGCGATAGGTTCTCTCATTCTTCTTTGGTTATAGTACATTAAAATGACTGAATAAGGATCCTGAAGCAATTTTCAGCATTGATTAAAAATTACAGAAGTCGCAGCATTTTGAATTTTAAACATCGAATAACAAGGGCTCGTTAGAACGACTGTTTCCTTTGTGGAAGTACCGGAAGTGACTTCACAAAGGCTGTTGTATTCAAATGCAAGCGTCCTCAAACACTGTACAATGACCACTTGTGCCCTGACAGTAGCAATTCTCGCAATAAAACTATTCTGCGCTTTGATTAATTTAATTGTGTATTTTCTTTCACGTCGTTTCGTGTGCCAGAACCATTGTAACGGTGGTGGCTAACATGCAGCAAATCAAATATTAATTTATATGTCACTTTTGCAGCCAAATTCAGAGAATCGTATTCAAAAGTAGTAAATATAAGTTTTTTTTCCCCAAAAGTTTGTAGTAGTAACAATAATTTCAAAATTGGCAAACTTCGCACCATTTTAATTCAAAATTAATAGAATACTTGTAGTAGAGTCATTTTACCTGGTTAAGTTTTCCGGAAGTTTTGATAATTGGTAATATTATAGAATTCGATGTGCTCTTTTTGAATTTCAACTTTCCCACCTCGTGTCTTTGCCGCTCCCACCGCCATTTTGGAAAAATGTCGCCTAATAAAAGTTTTTTAACAATATCTTCTTTCCGACTCATTTTACTATAAAAATATGTACTTATAGGGGACAGACACCACGATAAAAAAAAGCGCCGCTTCCTCTACCTTTAGGTGTTGTAGAAATGAATTTTCTAGCCAAATTACACATTGAAGTATACTTTGCTGCTCTCGTACGCCAAAACTATTGATTTTACAAAAAAATTATCTCATCATAAATTGTAGCAAATTTTCTCTCGTTTATTTTGTATTTACATGTTTTTATCGTAAAATGAGTCCGAAAGTAGATATTGTCAAAATTATTTTTGTCTATTTTTGGCAAAGATACGATGACTGGACTATTAACTTCTTTTAACCACGTTTATTGTAGATATAGTAAACACGTCCAAAAACGTGGTTAAAACTTTTTTTTTAAAGAAAGACAAATATGCTCAGGTTACGAATAACATGACAATATTTGAAAAACTCCTTCTACCACTACAGCAAGCGGAAGATGTTGCTTGTGTTGTGATGAAGGACTTCGCCAGCCGAGGTGGGACTCAAACGCGATGCCCACTCAACTTCTTTCGGATTTTCTTTTGACAATGTAATATAATCTCTCTTTTTTGATTTCTTAAAACCAAGTTTTGCTTTATTTTTTTGAAAAAACCATTTGCATTATCTGTTTTCTTAATTGTTGTTCATTAAAATTATACAACTCATTCGGCTCAGATCTAAATGAACGATTAAATCAAACAAACAAATTTCGGTTGTGAATAATAGAAACTGATTGTGTCAAGACTTCCGACAAGCGATAAAGATCCTAATTGAAATATGATATTTAAACAGAAAATTATTTCAATTATAATAACACTGGAACTGATGATAAAGTCTACATGAAAATAATTAGTAAATTTTCGTAAATATTTTTTCTTGATAATTTTGCATCAATTGCTCTTATTCTGATGTTTTATTTACATAAACTTTCAGCTTCACAATTCCTAAAATTATAATATCCCGTAATTTTTGACTTTGATTAATTGCAAACAAACATAGACTTGTGTTAAAGGCTTTCTAAGAGTAAAACATTAAACATTACGTGTGAATGAAGCGGTTGGTCCAATTCAGAGGACACATCGGGCTCTGTACAATTTATATTATTTTTGGCTCTGTCTCGTGTAACCTACCTATTTATTGTAACAACTTCTAAAGTAATATCAAATACGAGTACTTTTCAATTTAAATAAGTCAGTAACATGAGCAGAAATTCGGTTTATTTGTGAAACAAAATTGACCTCTAGTGACACGAAATTTCAAAAGAATACTGTCTGAATTTTTTAGTCTATCGTATCTGTCTTTGTAGCTCTCAACATCCTTGGCCGTAATTCCTTTTAATTTAAAATTTCAATTCTATCTTAAAAATAAGATATGAGTGAGTTGACATATTATTTTATCTTATTTAAATATTAGTGCCGACCGAATTAAGAGATTTACCTGCCAGCAGCGCCATTGTTATACATATATTAATTGTATGGAGATGAAATGATGTGCTGACTTTAAAAATTATGTTTATTGAGTACAATATTACAGATTCGTATTGTCTAAATTGAGATGTGAAAAAGCGAGAATATTCAATACAATGGTTTATATGCCTTATAATGTACATGTCTCTCAGTAATCGGGAAGTCTTATTAAGAAATTTACAGTCCGACAGAAAACCACAGCAAAGGTAGCTGGGTAATAATGATATAGTTTAAAATGAAATCGTCGAAATATATCAAATATTAAAAACGAACCGTTATCAAACCACCAAAAAAAGCTACTCGTTAAATAACAAAAAAAATTTTTTTTACCTTGAACTTCATCAAAAGACATTTTAAAATCTTTATTGCTTTCAGTAGGTATTATAAACTCTACTCAAATTTAAAAGAAAAAATGAGAACCTTACTGACTGACTGACACATCTTCATTACAGTGATAAAAACCTCAAATCTACTGAACATCCCAAAAAATACGTGCTTTGCCAACATAACCACAAACTATGAAACTACATGTTACAAAAATATATCATGCCTATTTATTTTTATTTTCCCTTATTATATTATTTCCCATATTATGCCCTTTCGAATGAAATTAAGAAAACCTTTAAAATAAACAATTTTAAAAACAACATCGAACATATTTTATGAAGTAACACTAACAATATCCACAGTCAATAAACATGATAATATGTGGAAATCAACTAACGAAATCATGATGTATCACCAACACAACTGCCTACAGTCCGCCTTGGAATAGGAATCCCTAGTGAGGAGGACGGTGAATAAACACTTTGTATTTATTTAAATTGTCGTTAAGAAAATATATAATATTAAATAACAGCTATCAGAGCATATTTTATTATGAAAAATAACAAGTTTTTTTATTTTTAAAGTATACTTTTTACACTCATTAAATTTGCTATAATAACTCAATTTGAAAACAACAATGCTAGTATTCATAATTCTTAAAATAAAATTGAAACTTCAAACAGACAGGTGGTAAGTCTCCAAGACAATTAAATTGAAAAATGGGAAAAGTGTGTTTTCCAGTAAAAATAGTGTCTTATTTTTCTTATCCTGACATTAAATAAAAAAAAATTTTTACGACACTTAGTCTTTCCGTCTACATTTTTAATCGTAACAGTAATACGAAAGTAAATAAACATTACAAATTGTGTTAAGAAGAGCGAGTAGAGAACAGTGATAATTAATGTAGCGCCGTTTTTTGTGAAAAATATCACAGAGCGATTTTTTTTTAAAGTTTGACGTGTACTCCAACTGCTCCCGACTGGAGCAAGTGAGACTATGGCTTTCCCCATCGGAGTATGTTGAGAGGCTGAAGTTAATGGAGAGGGGAAGGTGGTAATGGCTATTCAGATCAGGTCACCAAACACGGCAAAAGCTATTTCAAGCTATGTGTCAATTCAGAACGGTGGTCTTACACCAAGGTGATTATGTTTACATATACGTACGTATACAGAAAAAAAAATCTTGGCAGGTCACTTCAGATAAAAACAGCTTTATTAGAAAGTTTTATCTTCGAGAAGATTCGACTTTGCTTTGGGAAAAAATATTAAAAACACTGTGGTTTGTACAATTTGACAGGTGCTTTTTTTTATTTTTATAGAGAACCCTCACAAGAGTCCCAACTGCTCCCTTCTGGAGCCAGTGAGACTATGGCATCCCCAATTGGAGTATGTTGTGAGGCTGAAGGTATGTGGGGAAGGGAAGGAGATAGGGAAGAGGAAGGTGGGAAAGTACCTGGCTATTCAGATCTAGTCACTAAACACGGCTAAAGCCATTATTAAGCAACGTCTCAATTCTGAATGGTGGTCTTACACCAGGGCGATACTGACAGTATCTTCCACTCTGGAACGTGCCGCAAATGTAGTATATATTATTTTTATTAATTAATTGTGAAATAACACAAATTAATCAAATAAAATTTATTTGCGCACGCCGGGTTCGAACCCGCAACCTTCCGATTGGGAGTCAAGTGTTGTTACCACTCGACCACGGACGGTCGTCGGTGCTGTTTTATTATGAAAATATTTCATTTACGTAAAATCACATGAGAAGAAAAACATAAGTGCGTTAGAAATAAAGAAAATTAGCCATAACAACTCGAACGCTTTTTGCCACATTATGGAACTATTTCCAAAGCCTTGGATTGCTTTGCTGCCACGATGTGGCAAATATTCTCTAGATTCTTAAAAATGTTTTTAAGTTAACGATTTCCATTGGCTATATAGAACAATAATCAGTTTGTATGTCTCCGTACTCGGAGGTATGATTTTTTTAATGTGGGCGGAAAAATTTCCATTAGCAATCCGAGAAAAAGTTTTAAATTGCTCTGTCGCTCCAGTGGATAAGTACGAAAAAATATGTATTATTTTTACTATTAACTACTAGTTGATAAGTCAGACATCTCCAATTATAAGTTTTGAGATGAATGATCACAATAAATCAAATGTTATTTAAACGTGTCTGTTTTTTTTTAACACTAAATATTCTATAAAATAACACCGGAGGCATAACGGTCCGGTATATTAGCGTAACATTTTGAAATATCCCACTAGTGACCCAGAAAACATCAACTTTGATTTTAATTCACTACAAGTTTTCACGCATTATAATTGATTGGTGGTGTTTATGAGTAATTTGAGTATTGTACCAGATTCAAGGATACGCTAGGTAAACGTTTTAAACAAACCGAACTCAAATTTTGGTTTTTTCGGAGATGTCTCACTAATCGACTGGAGTTAAAGCATCTTTGACGAGAAACTGGGCTTTATAAAGTAAAATAAAATGTTATAATAATAAAAAGTAAATTAATGATGTCTAAATATAAAAGCCTTATCGGAAGAAAGTGAGAAATATTTGAAAATGAAGCCAAAATGGTATGCCTCAAACAAAAGGACGGTTTGACTCTACTTTAAATATTGTCAAATCAGTCGTATTGTACCAGGCCTCCCCCGGGGTACGGAAACACCCCTAAAACCTCCCGCAACAACCCTCGGAGCCTCCGACAACCCCTAAAGCCTCTGAAATACGAACTCATCTCATTCCCTTTCCCCGTCCCAACTAAAGGTATGCTATGTTTCTTTTATCATCCCAAATTGTTCTCAGAATTCACAACTATTTTTGTATAAATCAAATAATGTATTGATCTACAAAGGTTAGTTTTTCTCCCAAAACGAAGCATTATAAAATGAAAGTTTTTTGGGAAAGGTTCAGATTTCTTCGATTCGGCTTTTTGATATTTTGAAATGGAAATACTAATTTTACCTATGCGATAAGCAAACCCGCTGTTTAAAATAAGTAGTGTTTAGAAAAAACACTTGTGTAGCCAGCGAACAACGCAACGATTCGCGAGGCGATTACGTCCTATTG
Organism: Limnephilus auricula; assembly: GCA_951813805.1. NCBI lineage: Eukaryota > Metazoa > Arthropoda > Insecta > Trichoptera > Limnephilidae > Limnephilus > Limnephilus auricula. Next base: position 3,567,114 of record OX638406.1, on the reverse strand, counting down.
GCTGTTTGTAATCCAGTAGTGGGTCACGGATCTTCTTAAGGGGATACCCGGCGGTGATTTTTCCATGCAAACGTATTCCCTATTTATCTCTCTCGATTTTAACCCTAGAGAAAATATTGTTTTTACATAAAATAGATATCAACTACTAGCGTGTTGGTACTTTTTGTTTTTTTTTTTTGATAAGTTACTTTTTATAGAAGTTATGACCTTCCAAAAATCAATAAAACTGACTGGTTTTTAAACGCCATCAAAAGACGTTCAGTGTACAAACTACACAATGTTTTTTAAGAAAAAACAAAAAGTACAGACATAGAATAGTTTTTTTTTATGTAGTCGGTAAAAAAAATTGAAAATCAGTCCACTTTTGGAGGAGAAAAGTGGGGAATACAAAACCTCAATTTTAGTTAGGTATTAGTAGCCCGAGGTGCATTGTCTCTTTCGCGCAATATCCGGTGGAGTACGAGCGGCAGTAACAGCAACAATTTAGTAAAATCTACTTTTCAAATTTCTCCACCACCGGGTTTCATTTTAAGCATCCGACGATGGATGCCACACTAGAAAGACGATTCATTTTGTTCCCAATTGCCGCCGAATAACAGCTAACAAATTGCTTTGTGTTCGCTCTCCACTTTTCTTATATAAAATGAAAAATTGTATAATAAGTTAAGTAAGTTGCTTATTTTCATAAAATCGCAACCATACCAGTTCCCATATACTCAGTAGAAACAATCAGTCAATGGTATATAACGAGACCCTTATTAGAATCAGAAAAATATAAAATCAGAAGTATACACGAATTTAAAAAAATACCGAAATTTTATCATTAAAACCCCATTTTTTATTAATCTTTACTACAAATCGGTGCACATTATGGATACAAAAAAATCTTAAAATAAATTGTAGATATTTACATCGTTTGGCTTGAGTAACGTTTAAATAAAATTTGTTAATTACAGTCTAAAATACTGCTAATTGAGGAAACCAGTTAGTGGCATTGAGTTAATGTACAAATAACTCTCAGGTCTTTTTTCATAAGTAAGATTATTATTAGCTCTAGTTATAAGTTTTTTTTTTTTTTTTTTTTCATTGTTTTTATTTCTTGCTAGAGCAATCCCGATGAGTTACAAAACTCATTTTAGGACAGGAGGAACTTACAATTCATAGGTAGGAGGTAGTAGTTACAATTTTACAAAGGTATTTGGATATCATAATATAAGTTTTACATTCAGTACAGCATAAAAATAAAAATAAAAATAAAGACAGGTTAAGTAGAACAAACAACAAGAAGAAAACAAGTAAAGAGACGGAAAAAAACTGATACGAGTATATAAGATAGAACAAAAAAGGACAAGACGATTACATATTATCATTTTTAAATGTAGTTAAAAAATATTCTTTTAAAGCATTGCTTTGCAATTTTTTATTATGCTGGATGTTTTTGTACATATCTGGAAGCGAATTATATAGTGTATAGGCAATATAGTTCAGAGATTTTATCCCATATTTTGTAGTGTGTGTTTGAGGAATGCGGATTTTATTGTTATTTCGAGTATTGTGGTTGTGGATGTCTTGATTGTAAATTGGCTTGGTGTTAGTATGAGTTGATTGTTGGATAATTTGTAGGATGGTGCTTGTGATTTCATGTTTAGGAAGGATTGTGATTGGAAGGATACCGGAAACTGAATAGATGTCCCTGACATGAGTGTCCCATGGAAGTCCATGAACATTTCTGAGAGCTCGGTTTTGAACTACCTGCAGGTCGGCTATCAATTTCTTTGAGGCAAAGCCCCAGATACAGCAGAGATAGGACAGGTGAGAGTGTACCATGGCATTGTAGACTGAAGTTAATAAAGGGATGGGTAGTAATCCTTGAAGCCTATATAGTACACCAGTTATGGGTGTAATTTTCTCCTTTACATGATTTACGTGGAGATCCCACGAGAGTTGGGAATCTATGATCAGACCCAGATATTTTGTGCTCATTTTCTTTTCGAGGGAGTTGTCTCCAATTTTGATATCGAGGCTGAAATTTTTTTTGTTACCGAAAAGTATATAGTGGGTTTTTCTTACGTTAAGGGTTAGTTTGTTTATTCTCAACCAACTTGTGAGATGGGAAATATCAGCATTCATTTCCGTTTCAAGCTCCGCTAGGTTCGGTTTAGTATAAAAAATTACCGTATCATCCGCATAAAGTTGTATAGTTCCTTTAATACCCCACTTTGTTATGTCATTTACGTAGATTAGAAAGAGCAACGGTCCAAAAATTGATCCCTGTGGTACTCCACAAGATATTTTACCTAATTCACTCGTTTCTCCCCCTAGTTCTACTGCCGAAAAGCGATTTGATAGGTAAGATCGGAAAAGTTCCAGAGGTGTACCAACAATTCCCAAATGTTTCAGTTTTTCGATCAATACGTTATGATCCACCGTGTCAAACGCCTTTTTTAGATCAATAAATATTGCCGCCGTAAAATCACCGTGATCTATATGTTTCTGCAGATTTGATATAAAATCGAAGGCTGCACATTTAGTGTTAGAACGTCGTCTGAAACCATATTAATATAAGTTCATAAGAAGGATAACAAAACTCTTAAAAGACAACACTTAAAAATTAAAGTTTTTTTACTATTGCACAACTAGTTATTTTCAAATATTTTTAAAACTTAAAACAATACTTTTTTTGGTTTAACTTAGGATTGAACTTTCCTACTCAGGAACCGGAGTCGATAACTCTAAAAACCGAGCCAAATCACGATTGTACAAGACAGACATATTGCATAATATATCAACTACCATAATTTCAGAGAATTGTGTATATTGCGTGTAATTGATTGCCACCAAGTTGAAAGAATGCATTACCATCAACAATAGAGTCTATTTGCCAAGTTTCAGCTCGATTGGATGTGGGGAACTTCCAAGATTCCACTTTATTCACTCACTTATCCAAAGGAAAAAATCAAAATTTAAAAAAATTTATTGCAACAAAGTATTTTTCATGAAATTGTATTTCTCAGTTCCAAGTATCTTCCTTTATCAAATATTGAAGTGTTACCTCTGCCACAGTTACGGCTCCTCACAAATCAACCCTCTCCTATAAAACACCTCCCCATCTCCTTCCCACCTTCTTTCTTACCCGCATCTTACTCGCCATAGACCACAACTGTCATTAATGAGACATTTACATTGGGGAATCGAATTTGTAAAGAAATTTGGAGGAAAAGAGTACCAAAAGGTCGTCCGTTTGGAAGAAAACAAATTTACAATGTGGCCTAGTTACGACGACCGTCCGTGGTCGAGTGGTAAGACACTAAGACCCCCAATCGGAAGGTCGCGGGTTCGAACCCGGCGTGCTCAAATAATTTTTATTTGATTAACTTGTGTTATTTCACAATTAAAAATATTTTAAAAAAATATATAAACTACATTTGCGGCACGTTCCAGAGTGGAAGATACTCTCAGTATCGCCTTGGTGTAAGACCACCATTCAGAACTGAAACGTTGCTTAATAATGGCTTTAGTGACTAGATCTGAATAGCCAGGTACTTCCCCACCTTCCTCCTCCACATCTCCTACCCTTCCCCACTTACCTTCAGCCTCACAACATACCCCAATTGGGGATGCCATAGTCTCACTGGCTCTAGACGGGAGCAGTTGGCACTCTTGTGAGGTATTCTCCATAAAAAAGTTATTTTCGTTCGGTTCGGATGAGTATAAAGAAAAGTGAGTTAAAACAATGAAAATCCGAAAACTTCGATATCTAGGACACGTGATGAGACATCCGGATTAGTATGAGATGTTGCATCTCATAATGCAAGGAAAGTTTGTCGGAAGATCCCTGGAAGGAGGACATCATGGCCGAAAAACACTGAGACAGTGGTTTAGCCAGTCTACTGTAGAGCTGTTCTGGGCCGCAGTACACATTGTCCGCATGGCCAATATGACAGCCAACGTAATTTGAATGGACAGGGCACGAGAATGAGAAGTAGTCCGTTTTTAGTAGGTCCAAGTTTGTGCTGGAGTTGCCAGAGAAAATGATAAACAGTAAAACTGTTTTCAAATGGAAATCCAGCAGTCTTGTGAAGACGTTGAAATATAATGCTACTTGAGAATTGGACAGTTAATTAAGTACCTAATAAATTCGTCAAAGTTGTTTCTACCCGTAAATTTATTAGACGCCTTCAGACGGGCCGCACAAAGCACGTGAGCTGCTCCCAATTAGTAACTTAATAATTATTAAGCTAATTTTTAAAAATATGAAAAAGAACAAGATACAAAAAATTATTATGAGACTGTCGTAATAGTCAACTTCATATTTAAAATTTCAAAATTAACAATATTATCTTCGACTTGTTTTTTTTTCCATATTCCACAATTACGACAGTCTCATAATAGATCGCAGTAGCCCAATTGGTAGAGGTGTATGTCCTGGTAAGACGTAAGATTCTGGGTTCGAGTCCCAGTTGCGACCGTTATCTTTTATTATTTAATTATTTTTCATATTTTCATATTTTGAAAAATTAGATTATTATTGTTATCTTCTTCTTTAATGATATATTACATTGATGGGAATAACCTTCAATAGTTAAAAAGGGAGTTTTCTTATAAAAGTATGAATTATTAAGCATTCAAAAGGGCAAACAAAAATTTATGAAATTATTTTTTTATGTATATGTCATATTTAGTGATGTTATTTGGAGGGTATTTTTTAGGGAAAGGGTGAGGAGGAAGTAGAAGGAAAACGGTGTTAGGATTGGGTAGGAATTTTAGAGTCCATGTGTCCAAGAGTGATGTATGTATCAATCCACCCCTGCCACTGCGGTGCCAAGCGAACGGCTAGAGATATCTAGGTTAGGTCTCCCTCAATAAGTCTCTCCTGATCCACCCCGCATTTAAGAGACGACCTAAATAAACCTCACCCCATGAACCCGGGCACCTCTGTCAAGTCACCAAACGTAGTGAACCACTTGGGATGACCCATTGCCGGGTTGTTGGCTATCCAATAAATGGTTCCCCGGCCAGCGGTACCCATATCCTCCTCCCAAATTGTGACTATAATTGTGGGTTCGGCTGCATTTACATGGTATTTAGAAGCAGATCACGTGCGTTGTGCGGCCCAGCAACTTTAGAGAAGGTCAGAAAGATCTTACCAAATACTGATTTCAATTACAAACGGTAGTTTTGAAATTCGAGGGTTTTTTCATCGGCAGTTTAAAAAAAATGTTATCTCATTAGATTTTTGTCTACCTGGTGTGCTAGCATGGTCGATCGACATGGTATTACCAACCGATTGTCGGTAACTTCTCATCGTTCCCTAGGATAACTGCAGATCGCTAACGTACAAACGACAGTTGATATCGAATATATTAAGGACACTCAGTAATTGTGAACTGTTACCTATTTGTTTGCGATCTGCAGTTGTCCTAGGGAACGATGAGAAGTTACCGATAGTTATCCTACCGATCGTTATAGAGCGAGCGTGCTAGGGCCTCTGGAGAAGATAGCTCCGGAAGAAGTGACGTAGGGATGGATTCTTCAGTTTATACTATTTTCAGTTTTTAAAGTAGGTAGGTTTATTATATAGATTGCATAGGGTTACTTCTGCCCGAAGATAGTGAAACTATGGTCCCTTTTATGTGAATACAGCACAAGAGTCCCAACTGCTCCCGTCTGGAGCCAGTTGTAATATGGCATCCCCAATAGGGGTATGTTGCGAGACTGAAAGTAGTGAGGAGGAGAAGTAGATGGGGAGTGGGAGAGATGGGGGTTCTGTAGACGTGAGGAAAGAAAAACAAAAGGGTGTGAATAGGACGGTTACGAAGAGCTTTGTTAGTTTTTTTTTTATTTAGATCCAGTCACTAACAATAATAAAAATATTTAATAATTGGTAAATTGGAAAAATTGGAGAAATCACCTCAAGGGTGCTGAATCATCTCAAGGGGCTGACCCAATGTCGCAATTACGTAATGAAAACCAAGCATTTTTAGTTATAATAAAATTTATTGCTGTAAATTTATCTTTATCGAAATATATACCTACATCCAAAATAATTTTATTATTAGTTCAATTCCTTAATAACTATTAAATTATTATTGTTAATAAATCAAATTGATGATTTATGTAGAAAATGTATGGCTTTTCCGGAAACTATAGAACACATTATATCAGGATGTTCTATATTAGCGCCGTCTGAGTATACATTTAGGCACAATCAGGTTTTAAAAATAATTCCCCAAAGTTTGGTAATTAAACATAACTTGATCGAATGTCATAATATAGTACCATATTATGAATACGAACCAAATTCATTTTTAGAAAATAATTTCTTTTTAAATTTACTATGATAAAACTATACTAACAGACAGACCAATTGGTCATAATAGACCTGATATAGTTTTACATGACAAAATTAAAAAATAACTTATATTATTGATGTAGCTATTCCAAATTCCTGTAATATTCAAAAATCTTTTTCTGAAAAAATAAGAAAGTATACAGATTTAGGAAATGATATTAAAAGAATTTGGCATTCTCAGACTATAAAAATATTACCTTTTGTTATTTCGGCTACTGGCATTATACCTAGCTCTCTTATTAAAAATTTAGGCATATTAGATTTGTCAAAGAATTTGTATATAAAAATGCAAAAATCAGTCATTTTAAATACATGTAGAATTACGAAAGATTTTTTAAATATTTATATTGAGGGATCAGTAGGATTTATCGGTCAAATTAGGAATTCCACAGAGCCGAACCCTCTGATATGAAAATATCTGGAGACGGTGAATTATATTCCCATTTAATAGTTTGGTAGATTAACGTGTTGTTCTTGTATTGTTTTGTATTAATTATACTTATATAATACACTTGCATAACGTGGATTTACTAGATGTTAATTTATATGGAAAAGTGTAAGAAAAAGTGTAAGAAAAAAGTGGTGAATAAATAAAGAAGAAGAGTGTATGCGGCGAGAATTTAATTTTTATGCAAATCTACAGTTTTGTACTGAGATTGATAATTTTTTTTCAAATATGATTTTTAGAAAAAAAAGGTTTACATAAGATTTTGGAAATTACCCCATCCTCTTTCCTCATCACTTTAAAAGAGAATTATGATGCACACTTATTAATGACATTTTACACATGACGATCAAAATAAGAGGAAATTTTCTATCTAAATCTGATTTTATTACGAAAAGCCCTAGAAACGCCGGGGACTTCATCCAGTATAGTCTAAATGTTAGATTTCGATTTCAAGTTTGTTTAAGTTTTGTTGTTTATTTTTCAGCTTTTGTCTTAAAATAGTTTAAATTAAAAAATGAAAAAAAAAACATATGGAAACCACCGTAGTGCTAAAAAGTTATTGTTTTATATCAAATTATAATATCACATCACAAAATATCGGCTTCATATGAAAATATACTTCAAATCATATTTGCTAAATCGCTACAATTAAATATACCCTCCATGTATATATTATACAGTGACCACCATTCGGGAAAGATATATCGGTATAAATGGCTTCAGTGATATTTAGTTATCAGATCTGTCGAACTGTTCTTCTATGATTCCTCCTTCTCGGGATTTGAGAAACCCAATCTATTCTCGTCGTAGAATCCACAGTATTGGACATCTGACACTCTCTCTAGATATCAATAAAAAAAACTGACGAAACATTATAAAGAGTTTAAAAAAAATAATATTTATTATTGGCTCGCCAACAGAATAAATACATCACATAGCTGGGGCCGCATCGGCGCCTATCGTCACGAAGCTTCGCGTAAACGTATTATTTTTTTCAAATTAAAAGAATTCGTTTACGCGAAGCTTCGTGACGATAGGCGCAGATGCGGCCACAGCATAATACTAATACAGTAATTAACGTCTTCAATATGGTTTCAGCAAAGAATCCAATTATAGGAGAACACACTATTTACCTAAATCAAATATTAGTAAATAAGTACAAACACTAGTTTTTTAACTGTTAATTCATGGTGGAATTCCATTGTATTAGATATGAAATTAAACAATTTTTTTCACTTTGTTCCACTTGTTTATTTACACCAGGACCGGTTTCGTCCTACTACGGACATTTTCAGACTGGTAGTTGAAATTCTTATGCTACGAAATTCCGTAGTATAAGAATTTTAACTACCAGTCTGAAAATGTCCGTAGTAGGACGAAACCGGTCCTGGTGTAAATAAACAAGTGGAACAAAGTGAAATTTTTTTTTAAATTTCATATCTAAGTACAAACACATTTACGTATACATATACCGACACATACTTGAGTACACCATACACATATGTATATATGTACACACACACATATGCAAATAAAATGAAAAATAAATATCATCTAATGGTGCGTATAAAAATGTGAAAATTATAGAAATTACATAATAATACAAATTATAGAAAATGAACGAAGCAACGGCAATCATCGTTTCGTTCTGTTTGAGTTTAGTTTTAGTACCTAGGCTCGCGCTTTTTTTCTCATATCTGTAAGCAGCATTAGAATAATATCTACCATTTGATTTCTGTTTAATAGATAATTAACATTCCGGTTTAAAAATAACCTGACACATTTGAAGTACTTCTAATACAATCAAATTAATACAATCAAATTAATACAATCAAATGAAAGATAATTGTTGCTTATGCAATGATGAAGTTTTGCTTACAAAATAATTCAACCCACGACATGGTTGAGAACCCGATGCATTTCATATCACAGCTACTAACCAGCTGCAAAACAACGACAAAAAATATTTATTATTATGTGTAGATACCCCTTTTAATTTAATTTAATTTACACTTTAAAATATTAGTTCCTATATATATATATATATTTTTTTTTTTTTTTATAGAGAAACCTCACAAGAGTCCCAACTGCTCCCTTCTGGAGCCAGTGAGACTATGGCATCCCCAATTGGAGTATGTTGTGAGGCTGAAGGTATGTGGGGAAGGGAAGGAGATGGGAAAGAGGAAGGTGGGAAAGTACCTGGCTATTCAGATCTAGTCACTAAACACGGCTAAAGCCATTATTAAGCAACGTTTCAATTCTGAATGGTGGTCTTACACCAGGGCGATACTGAGAGTATCTTCCACTCTGGAACGTGCCGCAAATACAGTATATATTATTTTTATTAATTAATTGTGAAATAACACAAATTAATCAAATAAAATTTATTTGCGCACGCCGGGTTCGAACCCGCAACCTTCCGATTGGGAGTCAAGTGTCTTACCACTCGACGACGGACGGTCTTTATTTTATTATTGCTTTAAAATAAAGTAAAAGTCAACGTATTCGCTTAACCTCTTTTAATGAAGGTTCAGTGTATCGAATATCGATCGATTTAGTAAATTATTAGTTGCTGAAAACCTTCTCTAACCGTTCTAGAGCCTTAAGGGGGTAGTTATGTGGGCGGGTGACGCCGTAGGGGGTGTATTTCCACCCCAGCGGAGGTTGTACGTTCACACTTTATTAAGTGATTTTGTTTTATTTATTGTAAAAGGAAGAAAATGGGGGTAGTTTAAATTTGTAGCAGAAGTTTATACCACGGAGATACTCTGGTAACGATTCCTTGTGTGGAAAAACTTGGGAATAAACTTTTACACGTACATAATGTTATGTACAGAACTATGCTAATAGTTACACACTTGTTTCATGTTGGCTTTTGTATGGAATTAATTAGGTAACGTATATATTCAAAGATAATATTGTTAATTCTGAAATTTGAAATATGAGATTGACAAATATGACGTTTAAATATGAGGTGGCAGTAGACTCATTGGTATGGCGTTTGTCCCGATAAGACGAGAGGATCTAGGTTCGAGTACGAGTTGCGACCGTTATCTTTGTTTCCTTTTATTTTTTCCTAATTTCGTTTAGATTATTAGTATTATCTTCTTCTTTAATGATATATTACATTGATGGGAATAACCTTTAAAAGTTATAGAAGAGTGTCATTCTAATAAAAATTTAATAAAATTTTTGCTTATTTATCTACATAAATCTGTGGATTTACATATAGAGGGTGAATGTCACACAAAATTTTCTTTTCGACTCCTAACTTGATAAATCTATTATAAAATACTATTAAATGTCTTAATAACCTCAATAATATTATAAAATACTATTAAATGTATTAATAACCTCAATAATAATTAGTATATTTATGCGATTAAAAATAATACATAATTTATATAATCTTTCTACACGCCTACAAGAATTTTGCAGCAGGCCTTGAAAAATCATGTGAGTCATTTTTAAGGATACTATGTGGAGGATCTTTTAACCGTACACACTAATTGGTTCGCTTTTGAGAATAATTCCTACAAATCTCATATAGACGTCATTTTCCTTACCGTGTGTGAAAAATATGATCTTGTAATGAGAAGTAAAGCAATACCTCCTACGGTTGAAAAATGGTTTTAGAAATAAAATCTGTTTATATATTTAAAAAAATATAATTTTAGAAAAAAAAATATAAATATTCAAATCTAAAAGCTCAACGTTAATAATTAAAATATACACTTTATCCAACCAAAGCTTCTATCCACAATTGAAAAAAAAAATTAACTTACTTGGTGTACTTTTTATTAATAATATTTAAAAGAAACGACAAAAAGGGAGGTGATAATAACGTTTATTGAACATTTGTCTAATAAAATATGTTGTAGCTGAACAAAAACAAGACAATTATTATGGTCCTTGCGTCAGGCTAGATCAGTCACTTTACCTTCCTTCCTGTTAACACGTTTCTAGTTAATTGTAAAAGAACTTTTCCTATAAATATATTTGACTTGTATAATCAAGTATTTTATTATCAAATATCCACAACACACGGAGCTCAGTTTACAGATTGGTAAATTTGAAAGCGTATTACATCATTTATCAAACAAGGTTTTTAGTTTTAGAATACGTTTAGAAATTTGACATTTTTTTGGATTGAAATCTTATATTGCTATTGTTAATTCATTAGAAAAATCAAGCCCATAAATTGCTTTTTTACAATACAAATTGATTGTGAAAAAGGAAACTAGTGAATGTTTTAAGGGTGACCAAGTAGACCAAGATGGAAAGCCCTTCGGTTTAGATTACTTGAGAGGGTATTACCAGAGAATACTCGAAAATAGTCCTTTTTAAATCAAATTCTAAACGTATTGACCCCTTTATATATATACAAAAAAACATAAAATGATTTTGAACGATTGTTCATTTATCTAGTACACGCAGTTTTAAAATTTTGAAAAACTAAGTGTATTTTTAATATACTAAGGTTATACCGTTGGTCGTTGGAGATTTGTTCAATTTTCAATGATAGATTCTATTAAGCAGCACAAATTTCAAGTCATATAATCATACAAAAAAATAAATCAATACATAATCTAGTCAATACATTTTAAAAAATTAAAATTTTAGTTAAATTCAAATCATTAAAAAATTAATCCGAGAACGTGTTTTCTGACGAAAATACCTCAGTTTTTCTATTTATTAAAGGTCTTACAAACTAAAATATTACAATTTTTTTTTACAAACTTATTTTGTTTAGATATTATTGAAAAAATAATAAATACTTATGATCAAAAAATACTCACAAGAAGCACACGATATTTAATAACTTATCATCGTGCATCACTTAGCATTTTTATTGCTTACTTATTTATTTATTTACATTTGATACATTTAAAGCCAAAATAACAAATAATATTACATAATAAGAGAATATATTTAAAATGAATACAAGTGTTATTACGTTGTTTTAGGTCGATATTAGTTCCTAGCTAGGCAGATTGCCTGTTCTAAGGAACCAAAGTGTGTAAAGTGCCAAATGCAATTTAAATTATTATTTTTTTTTTAATTAATACCTATGTACTAAGTTTTTACTAAATGTGCCATTCATAGGTAACCATGTATCGTTTTAAGTCACATTATATAATAGTTTTTCAGACTCCTCCCTACCCAAGCCAATCAACCAATCAATCCAATCAACTTGAATGTAGCTTTATATTAAAGCAAGTTTTGAATGAAATAAATCGATAATAAATTTCTTATTTAATAAATTTGATACCGGGAATAATCGATCTTTCTCATTAGAACCTCCCTGTTCAGTTACAAACATTTCTAAACTTTTATTCTCAGCCGCTGGTCAATCACTCTTAATATCTAATTTGTTTCGATACTTCCCTACTATGTTAAAAAAACATGCCAGTTTTTGAATAAGTAAATACGCGTGTTTTATTATTCCGGCAGTGGTTGAATTTTTTGTAGTAGATATTTATGGGTGTGGGCTTTATTTAAAGCATTCGGTATTTAGGAACTAAAATAAATCTAACGAATCTCTCAGGAATAACCAAATTTACCGGCGTAAATAAGTTACCCAAAATATTTCATATTTATTCTGCGAATGATACGTAATAATATATAGTTGTATCCCTCCAAAAGATATTTACAACGAAATATTACACTTTATATCCCGTTATTTTGAACTTACTAGCAAGCTTACTTCATAAAATTATTGACTTTTGTTTATTCAAAATTTAGGCAATTATATAAAAAATGTTGGCTTTTTTAATATTTCTTGTAATTATTTAATTTTTAAAGCGATTTTTTTGTCGTTATTTGAAACTAACAAAAATAGTTATTTATTGTTGAATAATAATGATAATACAGTTTCCAGAAAGTTGTACTACATAAGAACTGGAAACTGGCAAATTTACATCACTCTCAATTTGGGAGACGGATGTGGGTACCGCCGTCCCGGGATTTATTTATTGGATTACCCGCACCTCTACCATTGATCGTAAGGGACTGGTTAAGGGAGGCATTTTGACCTTTCTAGCTGTACTCTCTGGACCCATCCCCTTGCACCGCGTTGGAAGGATGAATTCATGCGTCCGTCAAACCTGGACACAGTGACCCAAGATTTCTATCCACTCCGCATACGTTTTTTATTCCCACATCAACCCCAAAGATGACATAGGCCCTGAGTGGAATTATTTAGCTCAGGGCCTCCTGGGTGGAGCTTTTTTTAATTTTTTTTATAGTGAAAAACCTCATAAGAGCCCCAACTGCTCCCGTCCGGAGCCAGTGAGACAATGGCATCCCGAACTGGTGTATGTTGTGAGGCTGAAGCTAAGTGGGGTGAGGAAGGAGATGGGGAAGAGGAAGGTGGGGAAGTACCTGGTTATTCAGTTCTAGTCACCAAACACGGCTAAAGCCATTTCAAGCAACGTTTCAATTCTGAATGGTGGTATTACACCAGGGCGATACTGAAAGTAACTTCCACTCAGCTTATATAAAATATAACAAAATACAACACCCCCAGTGATCAGTGACAACGAATGGATTTTATTTATTTATTTTGAAAACAAAAACGTACCTATACATGTATAAGTTTTTACATTTTGTTATAATAACTATACATATTTAAAAATATTATTTGATAACTGAGTGATTTACCCGTGCCGAGATTAGTGGGTAAATAAAAAATGTCAAATTTTTATTTTTATATTGTTAAGCATTCCAGCCCTTAGTAGAATCAAAAAAAAGAATCGTACTTTAAAAAAAAAAAAAATAATTGGCACTTGTATCTATCTGTCTTCTTTAAGCCAATATTACGTGAAAAGATACTCGCCAATTATTCGCAAGTTTCAACAGAAATGATTTGTCTGTTTTTTTTTCAAACTTCTCCCTCATTATTCGTATTGGCATTGAGTACAAAAAAATCCTTATTATTATCGTGAATAACGAATAGCAAACAAAGCAATTTCGTCAAAAAGAAATATAAACCAAAACTTCACGTGTTATTTTTTTTTTAGGGAAAATGGCGTTACTTTCTGCTAATAAATTGTAGCAACGTTTCGGGGAAACCAAGTCCCATGACGAATGAAACATTTTATTTTTATTTTCATGTTTAAAATATAGATGTGATATTTTTTAGAACGCACAACACTTACGTTTTTAGATTTTCACGGCCAAAAGCATTTTCGTTGTTTGTTTTTGGGGTGTTATGCCGTGTTGCGCTACCTCCTTCTGAGAAGGAGGTAGCACAACACGGCATAACACCCCAAAAACAAACAACGAAAACGCACAACACTTGTTTTGCATTGAAGTTATTATAATTACTTTTGTAGATTGGGCAAAGTTACGCTTGCTTGAGTTAGTTTTAATTGTGAATATTAAAAAGGAGAAAATTATTAATAAATGAACTTCCGTATTTGTCGTGTTTTCGTCCGTGCTTAGAGATAAATTATTTTATACTTCTATGGAGAGGTTAAGGTCGCTGATATGTACTTTTGAGTGTGCTATAATTTAATATGTAATTTTAATTTATGTAATTTTTTCAAATCAATCTAGATGCTAGTCGAGCGGTATGATTTTATTATATATTTTTAATTTTTAATCCCGTATGGGAGAACCTGACGGAAAAAAAACCCTCAGAGCGTGTGTCATCCTTGGAGGTGCTGTGTTGCGGATCTTTTTAGGGATAGGAAGTAGAGGATGTTCTGAAAAGTAAAAAAGGTATAAGGAGTGTGTAGGAATCTGAGATAAATGTGACCAGGAGTGATGAACGAGAGATTCCGGCTGGAGAGGTTTAGTTTAACTCTCCCTCAACCAGTCTCTCCCGATTCGGCCTGCTATGTAGGAGGTGAGCAAAAGCATACCCCGCCAAGACCTAGATAAACCTCACCCCGTGAACCCGGGTACCCCTGCTGTCAACACACGTAGCGAGCCACTTGGGGTGACCTATGGTTAAGGAATAAATGGTTCCTGGGGCAGCGGTACCCTTACCGTACCGCCTCTCGAGTTGATTATATGGGACATGTAGGATTGCACTATCCTCCCCACATTCTGGAATAAAACAATATTTTTATTATTATGTCACCTTTGTTATTCATGTTTCCTTGTTATTTTGACACCTCCCACCATCTCCCCTGCCTCAAATCACAACTCCCACTACCCTTAACTAATAAAATCTAATCTTTTATATACTTGTACAAGGTATAAGTTAGTTTTAAGACCACTAGCGAAAGACAAGTAAGTGTCGAAACCGATAAAAAATAAATAAAATTAAATAACAATTGTTACCACAGTAATTACTTATATCAAATCGGGACACAAAAAACTACGTTTCCGAAAAGTACATTAATTGTCATTATCTCGCAAACACACCTAATGAAACCACTACTAAAATACTGAACTTGAACGAGAAAGTATTTATATCGTAATGGTCGAAAGCTTTTTAAAAGCTCAAATCGTTAATTTTCTCCTTTTCCGCAAAATACTCCATTTATTTCTGTGATACAAAGATCATTAGCAATAATATAGCTCATTAGGCGGCAGTGAGATAAAACAACAATCGTCTTCGAGATATCCCACGCAAAATATTTATAACGGTGAAAAAATGTATTTATCAGGGGCGACCTGGCAACCGGGGAGACAGAAGCGTGCGGGGCGAGCGGGAACACCCCACTGACTCTTTTTACCCCATCTGCCCCTACAATATTTTATCGCCTTTTCTGCGCATAATAGCTCCCTTTTCCCAAAGGACACAACTGCGGAGAAAAATACTTTAGAAAGGTGTGATTAACATCATAAAGTTAATAAAGGTGGGCCTATTTGTTCGTTCAATTTCAATTTGTAAGTTGTTTTGTTTCCTTTTTGGGATATTTTTCCTGAATTGCGTTTAAATTTTTTTATTTATTTATTACTAGCTGAAGTTCCCGGTATTGCCTAGGCTATAAATGGAATTTTTCGAAATCAGATGTGCAAAGAAAATTTTCACTATTTTTGAAAGTTGTGTGCAAAATTTCATCAAAAAGTATTGAAATTCTATTTTCAGGGATGAGAAAAGGGAGTGGAGTAGTTTTTAGAAACCTCATTTAGACAGTGACCCACTGCAAATTTGTTTAAATTATAAACACACAAATCCACAACGTATGTGTAGGAAAAAAACTAGGTATGCAAGGAAAAAGGATTGACCAATCACTTACCACTGTATCTCTGCGAAAGAATACATGACACGATCACAACATAGTTATATAGTTCCACCGCGATAACACGAGGTAATTATCGCCCCGAAAAAACTATAATATCTTCTTCCGAGATAGTCAAATTCCTTCTTTTATACTTAAAAACGAGATTGAGTACACGAAAAACACACACAATTTGCTTCCAATGTAGTTACAACTCTTCTATTTTCAAAACAAATACACAGAAATTTTCACTGCTTTCTTTCCTTTGTTACAAGTTTTAAATATGTTTACAGCAAGGTGATATTTAGGGAGAGGTAGGAACTGGATAAATGATATTCCGGTAGAAACTAAGCATATTCTCAAAACAAAACAGATGGTAATACGAGTAATGAATTATTTTTAACTGATGGAAGTAAACAATTGATAAGGAAATTTAAAAAAAAAATGATTATAGAATTAGTAAATAAGTACAATAACTCCAACGCAATGACCTACTGGCATAGGAAGATATCCGCGTTTTATGATGGTGGAAAGAGTTCAAATATTGCTAGGTTATTAAAAACTCATAAATATTTTTCTTTCTTAAAAAAATATATTGACTTAATAATTGCTGTAAGAGACCCTGGTTGGGCCTTCTAAACAATACACACCTACATTTGTATAGATCATGAACCGCTGTACCGGAAGTTAGTATTATTAGATATTTCCTAATCATATTCCTACCCTGCATCTGTGTGCACCTGTCATTTTATTACCCGTACTGTCAGTCATAAATTGATCCCCGCCGAATAAAAATTTCCGCCTCAATATTCCGCTCTTCGCTCTCTGCCGGTTTAAGTCCGCCGCCACTACACAAGTGCATCATTCCTTTAAGTACTATTATACAAATATTCCATCACAAATGCAGTATAAATCAGCCAGAAAGGAGAATACTGCAGGGCCCGCAGTAAGTCCTATTTCTTACCTTACCTTACCTGTGACATATTTTCTACTTTCAGACCCCTTTCCTTTAAAAGCACGTTTCTTAAAGTACGTAACTGCCAATTATTTTTTCAGTCATCACAGACTTCTACGAAAATTTCTTAATCGTCGTTCTTGCTTGGAAAGCTTTGCGACAATGTCGCTTTACTCGTCCTATAGCAGTTAAGAAGCGATTAAACAAGAAACCGTCTCAAAATTCAACAAAAATTTAAATAAACAACGAACAACTCTCCTTACGTTTTTTACAGTCTATTTCTCACAAGTCGAGATTCTGCTCCTTCCGGACTGTAACAGTTGCTTCTGAAAATCAGGAATAATTATTTTGCTCGCTTTTGGTCCGAGATTCATTAGCAGCCACTTCTGAGTACCGCGCAGGTCTCCGCGATACTAACTTTACTTCTCGTACAATATTACATAATCTTATGAGCCCTGCTCGGAACCCGTAAATTTAATAAGAACGTCAGCAAATTGCAATCTTCGGGGATTTTTTTAGTTCGGGCTTTAAATGCTGTTAATTGTCGACTAATTGAACGATTAAAAAGTACACATTTTTAAGGACGTTACGCTGTTTTTTCAAACCAATGAGCGCTTTTACTATTACCGTGACGACCTGCGGGAACGGCACGGCGACGGTAATGGCTCGCGCCATCTCATTTATTTAATACGAGTGAGGGAGAGACAAGAAAATGATTACTTTTCCCGCCTCTCCTTAACTCGTAAAAGAATAAAAGCTGTAATAATAAAAGCTTTAATAATAAAAGCTCTCAATAGAGAATGCAGTCTCTTACACGGAGAAAAATGTTATTCTTACATTTTCCCGCCAATAAACATCGAAATACTGTTAATTTGTTCGTAAGAACTTCAGTCCCGTTTTTAACCGTTTTTACGAATAAAATGATCGTATTTTAGAATAACATTTTTCTCCGTGTAGGATGGGTTGTTTAAAAAAATCATCAAATTTTTGGACTTAATTTTCAAGTTCTGTTAAAATTCAATTCAAGTTCTGTGATTATTTTACTTTCATGAAACTGGCCTATAGCGATATAATAACAAAATTTGAATATAACTTACACAGAACACGAAAATTAACTAGAAAAATTTAATGGATTTGTTAAATTTTTTAACTACCCGTCCTTAGACTCAGGAAAGTACGCTCTCAACTTGGTGAAGCATCAATTTCAAAGTAGTCAATTCATTATCTTTGTTTATAACGTTTTAAACAGCCGCTGGGTATGGGGGATTCTGTGCAAGTGGCTCTAGGTCAATAAAGGACAAAACATATTTTTGTGTAGTTAGGACACTTTAATTGATTTTTGCAAAGCCGCACGATCTATTAAGGATAAATGAAGCCCCGAGGAAAACAGTTTCTGAGTTTAGTAGTAGAGGAAGTTCTGAAAAGGAAAATGGTACTAAAGAGTGGGTAGGAACTTATGGGTCAAAGGATCTATGTCAAGAAAGTTCAGCTGAAGAGGTGAAAGGTCTTCTTCAAACGGCCCGTCACGTAGATGGGGGACAGACGCATCCGCCACCAATACCTGGACGAGTCTCATCGCATGAACCCCCGAGGTATAATACTCAAAGGAAAATACATTGAATGATCTAACACCTGCAAAACAACAATGCAACAAGTTAATTAGAAAGTTAAACGTTCGAAAAGTTCTTGTTGGTCTCAAAGCATCTGCTTCAGATTATTCTACATTATGTATTGAAGCCAGCACCGTCGGTAAATCAGCCATTACAATATGTAACCTTAAAACAACTTTGTATAAATACACGATGCCTGTACTTCAAAGAGCACGCACGAAACGATCGTCGGTTAGGATCCAATGTATTACACTTCGAAAATTTTTTCGGTGTCGATTGGTTCGACCCAATCGCTGTTTTTTGACGTTTTTTGTTTTGAAAATCGAGAGTAACAAAGTCTACCAATATATGTACTTTCGGCGGCGTTTGCGAGCGGCCTCAATGGAAGAGTTGAGCTCTAAAAATAGTCCTTTTTAAATCAAATTCTAAACGTATTGACCCCTTTATATATATACAAAAAAACATAAAATGATTTTGAACGATTGTTCATTTATCTAGTACACGCAGTTTTAAAATTTTGAAAAACTAAGTGTATTTTTAATATACTAAGGTTATACCGTTGGTCGTTGGAGATTTGTTCAATTTTCAATGATAGATTCTATTAAGCAGCACAAATTTCAAGTCATATAATCATACAAAAAAATAAATCAATACATAATCTAGTCAATACATTTTAAAAAATTAAAATTTTAGTTAAATTCAAATCATTAAAAAATTAATCCGAGAACGTGTTTTCTGACGAAAATACCTCAGTTTTTCTATTTATTAAAGGTCTTACAAACTAAAATATTACAATTTTTTTTTACAAACTTATTTTGTTTAGATATTATTGAAAAAATAATAAATACTTATGATCAAAAAATACTCACAAGAAGCACACGATATTTAATAACTTATCATCGTGCATCACTTAGCATTTTTATTGCTTACTTATTTATTTATTTACATTTGATACATTTAAAGCCAAAATAACAAATAATATTACATAATAAGAGAATATATTTAAAATGAATACAAGTGTTATTACGTTGTTTTAGGTCGATATTAGTTCCTAGCTAGGCAGATTGCCTGTTCTAAGGAACCAAAGTGTGTAAAGTGCCAAATGCAATTTAAATTATTATTTTTTTTTTAATTAATACCTATGTACTAAGTTTTTACTAAATGTGCCATTCATAGGTAACCATGTATCGTTTTAAGTCACATTATATAATAGTTTTTCAGACTCCTCCCTACCCAAGCCAATCAACCAATCAATCCAATCAACTTGAATGTAGCTTTATATTAAAGCAAGTTTTGAATGAAATAAATCGATAATAAATTTCTTATTTAATAAATTTGATACCGGGAATAATCGATCTTTCTCATTAGAACCTCCCTGTTCAGTTACAAACATTTCTAAACTTTTATTCTCAGCCGCTGGTCAATCACTCTTAATATCTAATTTGTTTCGATACTTCCCTACTATGTTAAAAAAACATGCCAGTTTTTGAATAAGTAAATACGCGTGTTTTATTATTCCGGCAGTGGTTGAATTTTTTGTAGTAGATATTTATGGGTGTGGGCTTTATTTAAAGCATTCGGTATTTAGGAACTAAAATAAATCTAACGAATCTCTCAGGAATAACCAAATTTACCGGCGTAAATAAGTTACCCAAAATATTTCATATTTATTCTGCGAATGATACGTAATAATATATAGTTGTATCCCTCCAAAAGATATTTACAACGAAATATTACACTTTATATCCCGTTATTTTGAACTTACTAGCAAGCTTACTTCATAAAATTATTGACTTTTGTTTATTCAAAATTTAGGCAATTATATAAAAAATGTTGGCTTTTTTAATATTTCTTGTAATTATTTAATTTTTAAAGCGATTTTTTTGTCGTTATTTGAAACTAACAAAAATAGTTATTTATTGTTGAATAATAATGATAATACAGTTTCCAGAAAGTTGTACTACATAAGAACTGGAAACTGGCAAATTTACATCACTCTCAATTTGGGAGACGGATGTGGGTACCGCCGTCCCGGGATTTATTTATTGGATTACCCGCACCTCTACCATTGATCGTAAGGGACTGGTTAAGGGAGGCATTTTGACCTTTCTAGCTGTACTCTCTGGACCCATCCCCTTGCACCGCGTTGGAAGGATGAATTCATGCGTCCGTCAAACCTGGACACAGTGACCCAAGATTTCTATCCACTCCGCATACGTTTTTTATTCCCACATCAACCCCAAAGATGACATAGGCCCTGAGTGGAATTATTTAGCTCAGGGCCTCCTGGGTGGAGCTTTTTTTAATTTTTTTTATAGTGAAAAACCTCATAAGAGCCCCAACTGCTCCCGTCCGGAGCCAGTGAGACAATGGCATCCCGAACTGGTGTATGTTGTGAGGCTGAAGCTAAGTGGGGTGAGGAAGGAGATGGGGAAGAGGAAGGTGGGGAAGTACCTGGTTATTCAGTTCTAGTCACCAAACACGGCTAAAGCCATTTCAAGCAACGTTTCAATTCTGAATGGTGGTATTACACCAGGGCGATACTGAAAGTAACTTCCACTCAGCTTATATAAAATATAACAAAATACAACACCCCCAGTGATCAGTGACAACGAATGGATTTTATTTATTTATTTTGAAAACAAAAACGTACCTATACATGTATAAGTTTTTACATTTTGTTATAATAACTATACATATTTAAAAATATTATTTGATAACTGAGTGATTTACCCGTGCCGAGATTAGTGGGTAAATAAAAAATGTCAAATTTTTATTTTTATATTGTTAAGCATTCCAGCCCTTAGTAGAATCAAAAAAAAGAATCGTACTTTAAAAAAAAAAAAAATAATTGGCACTTGTATCTATCTGTCTTCTTTAAGCCAATATTACGTGAAAAGATACTCGCCAATTATTCGCAAGTTTCAACAGAAATGATTTGTCTGTTTTTTTTTCAAACTTCTCCCTCATTATTCGTATTGGCATTGAGTACAAAAAAATCCTTATTATTATCGTGAATAACGAATAGCAAACAAAGCAATTTCGTCAAAAAGAAATATAAACCAAAACTTCACGTGTTATTTTTTTTTTAGGGAAAATGGCGTTACTTTCTGCTAATAAATTGTAGCAACGTTTCGGGGAAACCAAGTCCCATGACGAATGAAACATTTTATTTTTATTTTCATGTTTAAAATATAGATGTGATATTTTTTAGAACGCACAACACTTACGTTTTTAGATTTTCACGGCCAAAAGCATTTTCGTTGTTTGTTTTTGGGGTGTTATGCCGTGTTGCGCTACCTCCTTCTGAGAAGGAGGTAGCACAACACGGCATAACACCCCAAAAACAAACAACGAAAACGCACAACACTTGTTTTGCATTGAAGTTATTATAATTACTTTTGTAGATTGGGCAAAGTTACGCTTGCTTGAGTTAGTTTTAATTGTGAATATTAAAAAGGAGAAAATTATTAATAAATGAACTTCCGTATTTGTCGTGTTTTCGTCCGTGCTTAGAGATAAATTATTTTATACTTCTATGGAGAGGTTAAGGTCGCTGATATGTACTTTTGAGTGTGCTATAATTTAATATGTAATTTTAATTTATGTAATTTTTTCAAATCAATCTAGATGCTAGTCGAGCGGTATGATTTTATTATATATTTTTAATTTTTAATCCCGTATGGGAGAACCTGACGGAAAAAAAACCCTCAGAGCGTGTGTCATCCTTGGAGGTGCTGTGTTGCGGATCTTTTTAGGGATAGGAAGTAGAGGATGTTCTGAAAAGTAAAAAAGGTATAAGGAGTGTGTAGGAATCTGAGATAAATGTGACCAGGAGTGATGAACGAGAGATTCCGGCTGGAGAGGTTTAGTTTAACTCTCCCTCAACCAGTCTCTCCCGATTCGGCCTGCTATGTAGGAGGTGAGCAAAAGCATACCCCGCCAAGACCTAGATAAACCTCACCCCGTGAACCCGGGTACCCCTGCTGTCAACACACGTAGCGAGCCACTTGGGGTGACCTATGGTTAAGGAATAAATGGTTCCTGGGGCAGCGGTACCCTTACCGTACCGCCTCTCGAGTTGATTATATGGGACATGTAGGATTGCACTATCCTCCCCACATTCTGGAATAAAACAATATTTTTATTATTATGTCACCTTTGTTATTCATGTTTCCTTGTTATTTTGACACCTCCCACCATCTCCCCTGCCTCAAATCACAACTCCCACTACCCTTAACTAATAAAATCTAATCTTTTATATACTTGTACAAGGTATAAGTTAGTTTTAAGACCACTAGCGAAAGACAAGTAAGTGTCGAAACCGATAAAAAATAAATAAAATTAAATAACAATTGTTACCACAGTAATTACTTATATCAAATCGGGACACAAAAAACTACGTTTCCGAAAAGTACATTAATTGTCATTATCTCGCAAACACACCTAATGAAACCACTACTAAAATACTGAACTTGAACGAGAAAGTATTTATATCGTAATGGTCGAAAGCTTTTTAAAAGCTCAAATCGTTAATTTTCTCCTTTTCCGCAAAATACTCCATTTATTTCTGTGATACAAAGATCATTAGCAATAATATAGCTCATTAGGCGGCAGTGAGATAAAACAACAATCGTCTTCGAGATATCCCACGCAAAATATTTATAACGGTGAAAAAATGTATTTATCAGGGGCGACCTGGCAACCGGGGAGACAGAAGCGTGCGGGGCGAGCGGGAACACCCCACTGACTCTTTTTACCCCATCTGCCCCTACAATATTTTATCGCCTTTTCTGCGCATAATAGCTCCCTTTTCCCAAAGGACACAACTGCGGAGAAAAATACTTTAGAAAGGTGTGATTAACATCATAAAGTTAATAAAGGTGGGCCTATTTGTTCGTTCAATTTCAATTTGTAAGTTGTTTTGTTTCCTTTTTGGGATATTTTTCCTGAATTGCGTTTAAATTTTTTTATTTATTTATTACTAGCTGAAGTTCCCGGTATTGCCTAGGCTATAAATGGAATTTTTCGAAATCAGATGTGCAAAGAAAATTTTCACTATTTTTGAAAGTTGTGTGCAAAATTTCATCAAAAAGTATTGAAATTCTATTTTCAGGGATGAGAAAAGGGAGTGGAGTAGTTTTTAGAAACCTCATTTAGACAGTGACCCACTGCAAATTTGTTTAAATTATAAACACACAAATCCACAACGTATGTGTAGGAAAAAAACTAGGTATGCAAGGAAAAAGGATTGACCAATCACTTACCACTGTATCTCTGCGAAAGAATACATGACACGATCACAACATAGTTATATAGTTCCACCGCGATAACACGAGGTAATTATCGCCCCGAAAAAACTATAATATCTTCTTCCGAGATAGTCAAATTCCTTCTTTTATACTTAAAAACGAGATTGAGTACACGAAAAACACACACAATTTGCTTCCAATGTAGTTACAACTCTTCTATTTTCAAAACAAATACACAGAAATTTTCACTGCTTTCTTTCCTTTGTTACAAGTTTTAAATATGTTTACAGCAAGGTGATATTTAGGGAGAGGTAGGAACTGGATAAATGATATTCCGGTAGAAACTAAGCATATTCTCAAAACAAAACAGATGGTAATACGAGTAATGAATTATTTTTAACTGATGGAAGTAAACAATTGATAAGGAAATTTAAAAAAAAAATGATTATAGAATTAGTAAATAAGTACAATAACTCCAACGCAATGACCTACTGGCATAGGAAGATATCCGCGTTTTATGATGGTGGAAAGAGTTCAAATATTGCTAGGTTATTAAAAACTCATAAATATTTTTCTTTCTTAAAAAAATATATTGACTTAATAATTGCTGTAAGAGACCCTGGTTGGGCCTTCTAAACAATACACACCTACATTTGTATAGATCATGAACCGCTGTACCGGAAGTTAGTATTATTAGATATTTCCTAATCATATTCCTACCCTGCATCTGTGTGCACCTGTCATTTTATTACCCGTACTGTCAGTCATAAATTGATCCCCGCCGAATAAAAATTTCCGCCTCAATATTCCGCTCTTCGCTCTCTGCCGGTTTAAGTCCGCCGCCACTACACAAGTGCATCATTCCTTTAAGTACTATTATACAAATATTCCATCACAAATGCAGTATAAATCAGCCAGAAAGGAGAATACTGCAGGGCCCGCAGTAAGTCCTATTTCTTACCTTACCTTACCTGTGACATATTTTCTACTTTCAGACCCCTTTCCTTTAAAAGCACGTTTCTTAAAGTACGTAACTGCCAATTATTTTTTCAGTCATCACAGACTTCTACGAAAATTTCTTAATCGTCGTTCTTGCTTGGAAAGCTTTGCGACAATGTCGCTTTACTCGTCCTATAGCAGTTAAGAAGCGATTAAACAAGAAACCGTCTCAAAATTCAACAAAAATTTAAATAAACAACGAACAACTCTCCTTACGTTTTTTACAGTCTATTTCTCACAAGTCGAGATTCTGCTCCTTCCGGACTGTAACAGTTGCTTCTGAAAATCAGGAATAATTATTTTGCTCGCTTTTGGTCCGAGATTCATTAGCAGCCACTTCTGAGTACCGCGCAGGTCTCCGCGATACTAACTTTACTTCTCGTACAATATTACATAATCTTATGAGCCCTGCTCGGAACCCGTAAATTTAATAAGAACGTCAGCAAATTGCAATCTTCGGGGATTTTTTTAGTTCGGGCTTTAAATGCTGTTAATTGTCGACTAATTGAACGATTAAAAAGTACACATTTTTAAGGACGTTACGCTGTTTTTTCAAACCAATGAGCGCTTTTACTATTACCGTGACGACCTGCGGGAACGGCACGGCGACGGTAATGGCTCGCGCCATCTCATTTATTTAATACGAGTGAGGGAGAGACAAGAAAATGATTACTTTTCCCGCCTCTCCTTAACTCGTAAAAGAATAAAAGCTGTAATAATAAAAGCTTTAATAATAAAAGCTCTCAATAGAGAATGCAGTCTCTTACACGGAGAAAAATGTTATTCTTACATTTTCCCGCCAATAAACATCGAAATACTGTTAATTTGTTCGTAAGAACTTCAGTCCCGTTTTTAACCGTTTTTACGAATAAAATGATCGTATTTTAGAATAACATTTTTCTCCGTGTAGGATGGGTTGTTTAAAAAAATCATCAAATTTTTGGACTTAATTTTCAAGTTCTGTTAAAATTCAATTCAAGTTCTGTGATTATTTTACTTTCATGAAACTGGCCTATAGCGATATAATAACAAAATTTGAATATAACTTACACAGAACACGAAAATTAACTAGAAAAATTTAATGGATTTGTTAAATTTTTTAACTACCCGTCCTTAGACTCAGGAAAGTACGCTCTCAACTTGGTGAAGCATCAATTTCAAAGTAGTCAATTCATTATCTTTGTTTATAACGTTTTAAACAGCCGCTGGGTATGGGGGATTCTGTGCAAGTGGCTCTAGGTCAATAAAGGACAAAACATATTTTTGTGTAGTTAGGACACTTTAATTGATTTTTGCAAAGCCGCACGATCTATTAAGGATAAATGAAGCCCCGAGGAAAACAGTTTCTGAGTTTAGTAGTAGAGGAAGTTCTGAAAAGGAAAATGGTACTAAAGAGTGGGTAGGAACTTATGGGTCAAAGGATCTATGTCAAGAAAGTTCAGCTGAAGAGGTGAAAGGTCTTCTTCAAACGGCCCGTCACGTAGATGGGGGACAGACGCATCCGCCACCAATACCTGGACGAGTCTCATCGCATGAACCCCCGAGGTATAATACTCAAAGGAAAATACATTGAATGATCTAACACCTGCAAAACAACAATGCAACAAGTTAATTAGAAAGTTAAACGTTCGAAAAGTTCTTGTTGGTCTCAAAGCATCTGCTTCAGATTATTCTACATTATGTATTGAAGCCAGCACCGTCGGTAAATCAGCCATTACAATATGTAACCTTAAAACAACTTTGTATAAATACACGATGCCTGTACTTCAAAGAGCACGCACGAAACGATCGTCGGTTAGGATCCAATGTATTACACTTCGAAAATTTTTTCGGTGTCGATTGGTTCGACCCAATCGCTGTTTTTTGACGTTTTTTGTTTTGAAAATCGAGAGTAACAAAGTCTACCAATATATGTACTTTCGGCGGCGTTTGCGAGCGGCCTCAATGGAAGAGTTGAGCCCCTGCGGGTTTCAAATTTTGTCACTTTACAAAACATATTTACAGCCCATAATGAGGAAAATAAAACTGAATTGTGGGATTTCAACAGGATGCACCATAAAAGTTAACTTGCGGAAAAAACGAATCGTTTGCAAATTTTGAGATTTTCACTGGCGACCTTTGTTTCCGGAGACAAAAAAGTTTGCTATACCTCAATTTACTTGTATTTTTTTATTTCTATTTTTTTTATTTAAGTTTTTTATTCCAGCAGGATGAGGATTGTGCTACCCAGTCTGCCATATTACGTAAACAACTATAACACATGTAATAGTTACAATTTTTTACGATATTCCAACATTTTTTTCACATAAAAAATGACATACCTATTAAAAATTCTTAGTGTAAGGTACGAACTTACCCGATACATTTGCTGTGAACCAGCCGGCGTGTTTGTGGCTGTACATTAAGTTTAAAAAAAAAACATAATTTTAATAATTAATATTCCATTCCCCATCTTGGCAAAATCCAGTATATCATTACCATAGGCACACTATTAGAATTGAACAGTGAATCCAGTAGTAAAAGTGAGGCAGATTGCCGCGTAATGAAGTTTTCAGTCCCGCCGAGATTCACGGAATCAGTGTTCCCTATTCAAATATTGCTGGCGAAGGGTGCGCAGCTAACTAGGTACCGTCCCACTACCTACCAAAACTAGGTATTGACTACTATCCACCCTTAACCCTCAAATGGACGCAAATATTTCTTTTGAAATTTTGGTTTTATGGGAAAAAAACGTATGTAGCGACCTACCTAGTATCATCCTAGTGTTGTGTGTCACAGCAGCGAGACCTTTCGAGAAGGTGGTCAAATTTTGCTGCATAGCTTTATTTATTTATTTTTTATATACAATTTTTTTACATACATGTAGTAAGGAAGCTTTGACTGTCCAACTAGGAAAGTTTCCCGTTTTAGCTACCTAAGTAGTTAGCGCATGCAGTGCAAAGATACTAGTTAGGTCGCTACACATTTTATTTTTATGTTTGTTCTCTACTTTGTTAAATTTTTTTTATGGATTGTGTTGCATCGCACTAACCTCGAATAACTTAGAAATAACTTATTCTATATATTTTGAAATCTCTGAAAAAACTGTTTGTTTAAAACAGGTAAAACACCCAACCGATCAGAAAATTCCACTGAACCAAGTTTGGAAGTTCTATACTTGGAATTGAAACTCTTGCAAGACCAGGTAAAAACTGAGACTTTTAATTAACATATAATTAAAACAGTGAAGAATTCTGAGTAAGAAAATATGAGATTTGACTGTGGTACACATTATCATCTTAAGTAATATTATTTCGGAATATATGCAGATTATTTATTGACGAAGAAGACTTGTAATCTAAACGAAAATATGAAAATGAACAAGGCACAGAAAAATAAAAGTTAACGGTCGTAACTGGGTCTCGAACCCAGAACCTCTCATCTTACTGGGAACAACGCCTTTACCAATGTGGCTACTGTCACCATTTATTTTATTTTATGTTCTTGTTCATTTTCGTATTTTCCTTTAGATTATTAATGTTAGCTTCTTTTTCAATGATATATTAAATTTAATGGAATAACCATCAAAAGTTATAAAGAACAGACTTGTTATATTTAAATTGAATATGTAGATTATTATTCAAGAAAAAATATTAGGTTAAATATACCCCTGAATGTCAGATTAGTGTTAAAGATCGTATCTATAAACCGGGGGTCGCCTGTTGGAAATAGTGCTTAATAGACGGGGCCTAAGCCGCCTTTACTAGTGCTGAACTAGCGGGACCGTGATGTATAGAGGGAGCTAAACCTCGTTATTACGTATTGAAATCGTCCCAAACTTCGAATGGATCGCAGCAGAAATTATATTATTATTAACGCTGTTAATAATTTTATTGAAAACGCGGCTGTAATATATTTGTTTCTGTTGTGTATGTGCACGAGTTTCAGATAGCTTAGATGCCCACTCAATAAACCGAACCGTTCCCAACTATTAAATAAGTAATTTACCGGATACCTTTTTCAGATTTTCACGGCTAAAAGCATTTTCGTTGTTTGTTTTTGGGGTCGTCGGATCTGCCGGATCTGCCCTGATGATGAACACTGCAACGCTGTCCGAAACGTCGGCTAAAGAAGGAGGTAGCGCAACACGGCATAACACCCCCAAAACAAACAACGATAAAGTAATTAACCGTTTCAAAGAGCTACATGTAGTGTCTTCTTTAGTCGGTTTCCAATTCCATGGTGGACAAGGCCGCTCCACTCGTCGCAGTTCTGCGCCGCGTAGAGAGTGATACTTGGTCATTCCAGCGCATTTGTGAACTTCCTCTGCTTCTTCTGTATCTTAAAGGTTTTGTTGAGAGCCCATTGTGGATACCTAGCTCTTCCAGAATGGACTCATTTGTGCGTCGCAATCCATTTTTCTCCAGCACCAGATTTCCAAGGCGTTTATCCGCTCTCTTTTGCTGGCTCTAAGTTTTTATTTCTTGTCCTTTCTGGTAATTTTCCAATTATCACTTTTATTATTAGGTATTAAAAACTTTCCACATAGCTTCAAAAAATACTTCAACAAATCTTAAATAACTATTTTAATCAATTTTCATACTCCGTATTTCCTTCCAATAACTTGCGGTATTTTGATGTATGGAAGATGCTTTAACTCGTTATTGCCCTTTGAAAGCGTTTTCACCTTTGACAGATCGTAACTTTAGCAATTCCGTTGAGAATATAATATAATATATTATTTTGAATGGAGCAATTAATATGAAGGGTTGATTATTGGATTTGTTCGCTATTTCGCATTGAAAGGAGGAATTATCAAATGATTTGCATTTTAAATGACCTATTGAACAGTAGTGGAGAATGATTAATTGGATTGTCTTCATTTTTAGCACTAGATTCTGTTTGGTAAATGTTGCTTTATAATGCAAAACAAACTATTTTCTACGTGGGAAAAATTGTGTTATATTTGCAGTCAGCGTAATTTGGAGCCATATAATTGACTGGCATTATTAGTTTTACTATAAAATGACTAAATCCTGTTAATTTTTCACTACTACTACCTACCTTTTGTGCCAAACGTGCTAATTCCAGCTAAGAATTGGCTGTGTTTTTTCTGCAAAAGTTGGTTATAATTTTTTTAAATTTTTTATTATTTAAATGAACACCGCACAAGAGTACCAAATTCTCCCGTCTAGAGCCAATGAGACCATAGCATTCCAAGTCGGGGTATGTTGTGAGGCTGAAATTAGTGGGAATGGGAAGGAAATGGGGAAGAGGAGGGTGAGGAAGTATCTGGCTATTCAGATCAGGTAACCAAATACGTCTAAAGCCATTTCAAGCAACGTTTAAATACTAAATCTGACACCAGGGCGATGCTGAGAGTACTTGTGCCACAAATATTATTTATTATTTTTTATTAATTAATTGTGAACTAACACAAATTAATCAAATAAAATTTGCCACGTCGATTTCGAACCCGCGACCTTCAGATTGGGAGTCGAGAGCCTTATCCCTCGATTAAGCTGGCCGTCAATTATGTTGGATTGTTTTTATGTCTATTCCATGTCATTGCAATGTGTTCTATTTCCGATAGATATTTGAGAATGAGAACATTTTTTCTGCAAAACGCTTTCAGGATTTGCTTAATATCTACGTTTTTTAATAAACCATTTGATTCACCTTTAAAAGTGGCTATTTTCATTCGAGGCGATGAAAAACATTGCATTAAAATTTTCAATACAAAATGTCATAGAATACGGACATAAATTATTGTAAATGGCTGTCAGCTGTCATCCCATACGATGAGTGCACATTTTCATTTTATGTAATTAAAATTTTAAATGCAGTATTTTCCGTCGCCCGAATGCAAATTAGTTTATAGTAAGTTGGATAAAAAATATCAAGGGTGTCCAGTCATTCCAAAATTTAACAATATTTTTTTCTCCAAATAATATTTATTTATTTATTTTCACATGTTCTCCATAAAATAGTTATACACCAATATATCACGGAGAAGATTATAAATTACAAAGTACACAAGGGCAGTTTTACTACTTAGTAATATGTGCTAAAAGATAGTTGCTGAACTGTCCGTAAGTAACATTGAAAATGTCGATGGTCAATGCAGAATCGTTAAGAGGAAAGCAGGGCAATGGATTTTATCGAAATTTGCTAAAATAGTTACAAATTTTGTCGCCTGCGTCGCCATCGTCGAATTTTTAAGTCAATTCCACCAAAAGTTGTTGCACATTGTTACTAAAAATGGATTTGAACCTAGTATCCGCTCGTCAAAAACCGAAGTTACAACGATCATTCCCGAACTCAAATAAAAAAATGGTATATTATATCTTAGCCGTTTGCAATGTTTGCGTGGATCTCTGAATTTCGATTTTTCCCTGTAGCTTGGGGATATTTCCCTTAGATTCCCTATTTTGTTGAAAAATAATTTAAAAATATTATTTGAACTGCTTTTTAAAAACTGAACGATATCCAAGGTTCAAATAGTATGATGTAAGAAGTAATTTTTTAGATGTTTATTCAAGGTTTATTTCAAATTTAAAAAATATAAACGTCAAAAAGTTAGAAGAGTTCCATAAAAATCTGCTTCTTCTCAAAATTAAGTTAATATTAGAGGACTTTTTGATATATTTAACATGTAAACAGATATTCCCACATTTTACGTGTAATCTAATTTTCCATATATTCTGGGAATTTTTCTGTTCCTGTCAACACAGAAGAACACCTGCATGTCTGGCAAAGTATTGTGATATTCGCTATTGTAAATTTCTAGGGCTGACACAACATGGAAATCGAAAACACCATTGTAAGGTACATTATTTATTTAAAAATTTACGTTTTCACAGAATAAAAAACAGTTTTTATAAAGTGAAAAAAAAATAGTTTTTATAAAATGAAGAAAAAAACACAAAACTAACATACATGATTAATTTATTAATTTTATTAATTAATTTCATTGTTTGTATATTTATTCACATTATTATTATTATTTCGGTGGAGTAGTCCAGAGGCAAAGCTTTGGACGCCCATTGGACGATAATATCCATGCCTCTTTCATACCTCGGGTCAATTATTTCTGGCAAGTAGCAATCAAAGTAGAAATTTTGAAGGCGTTTTAACATCTTAAAGTGAAAGAAATAGTCATCTCTTCTTATGGTTTCAACCTTCAATGGAATCTTATTAGAGGTCCAAACGCCAAATATACATATATCGGACTTGGTGATATGAAGTTGTCCTTGAATTTGGAAGTACCAATCATGGTTTTTGTTTATTTTAACTTCACCGTCTTTGTCAAAATACCAATTTTTTTTTTTTTTTGCTTTAATTGCTGCCAAAGGCTCCATATCTCGAGCACTATGAGGACATTGATGTTGCGTACCGCTAAAACAGATATACCAGCCGTGGAAACTATATTCGTGGGTAGTTCAGTATTGAAACTTTCAGAGTAGTTATCCACGAAGGCATTACTCTCTTCCATTCTCGGAGATCTTCGAGAAATCAATTTGTACACAAAATAGTCAAATTTCAACCAAAAACGTATATACAGTGTATTAATGGATGTATGTTATAAATACGTTAAAAAATCATACTTTTTCATTCGGAGTCTATTCAGCTGACGCCAAGTTTTTGAAAGCCATTTGTTTCCCATATTTATATTTATATACTGAAAATAAAGACAAAAAAACTAATTAAGCAAAGTGAATTTGCGATTATCGAATAAGTAATTTTCATTTGTTTGAATTACCAAGATTAAAAATTAAAAATTAATTTTGCACAGCCCTCCCTTTTGTCGCATGAAATATGATATCTTCTCATATTTTTTATCATTTCGATATTGTGTTGGTGTCTCGCACGAACATACCTACGGCGCCGTGATAGTAAAAGAGACAACAATACAATATAATTGGTTTATAACCAACAATTGACGGGTCAGAATTATGAAAAACATTGAGCCCCTTGTGCGAAGCTATTTGAAGGAAACGTGTGAAAAGGTACAATCATCTCAACGTCCGCGTCCTGGGTATTGTCGTTACCCTTTTCCCTTTCCAAGTGCTCTGTTCGAAAATATGACGGTGTACCCTGCTTGGAAAAAACGCGCAAAAATAAGCCAAAACATGAAAAGGTACAATATACGCGAAGGGCCGCGTCGCTTGCTGCGCACTTTTTAGAATAACTTTTTGACACGCTTCCTTCAAATTACACGAACAAATCATATGGTTTGATTCCATTGTTCCAGTGTATATGTATTCTATCTTAATCACTAGTAGGCGGCTAGGCGGTGGCAAAACGAAGAATTCCAAATTGAAAATCCGCAAAAACATCATTCGGAGATATTGAGGTTTGAAGTTTAGAATTTATTTGTTATTAAAATAACATATCAATTCTAAACTTCAAACTTCAATGTCTCCGAATGATGTTTTTGCGGATTCGTGACTTAGAATTCTTCGTTTTGCCACCGCTTAGCCGCCTCCTAATTAATCACTAATACACTTAAGATTTATCACACCACTTCAAAGAACAAAGCGATGCGAAGGACCGTCTGTGGCGAACTCTCGTCGCGTAATAATTGGAAATCAAAAATGATATCGTTTTTATGTATTTTGAGTGCATAGACAAATTGAATATTACCCAATAAATCATTGATTTTTTTAATACTAGTTAATACATTTTATAGTTCAAATACTGTTTTATTAGGTTATATTTTTATTTTCCAGAATTTTTTGGTTTTTAGTATAAATATGTGTTTAAATTAGGTTGATTTACCTAGTTTAAAAATACATAATATGTCATAATTAAGCTAAATTTTCAAAATATATTAAAAGGGTGGGATAGGTTGAGATGTTTTCTATTAGATAATATTTTTTATATATTTTTTTCATATTGTAGACGATTACAGATGAAAAAAATCTGGAGGTCGATTGACCATTTATTGAAAACTGCTATTTTATAAACAGTTTTATAGTACGAAATTTTATTTTTGGTAATATTTAGATTCGACTTCTAAATAAAAATATGTGCTTCTAAAAAAAATATGATAAAAAATATTGCTGTTATCTGCTGAGGTGACTTTGAAAACACGCAAAAACCATAAAATATTGAAAAATCCCTCTTACCCTCTTAAGCAGTTGAGATGCTCTGTTTATTGGCGCGTTCTGATAGGCAGAAGTACTCACTTTCATCCCATGCACTCGCAAAAGTGCATGGGATCCTCCACGAGTATACTTGTAAGGGACATAATCTCTTTTAACATAGGCGGATTGCGTTTGATACCAGAGATTAGCCTAAGAAAGTTTTTACGTAAAAATATTTTTCTGCAGGCTTCTAAGGTGTTGAAATAGAGCATCCCTGTTAATAACAAGGATTGATACAGGAATGGATAGTACGTATATTCCCTCATATAAAGGTAACACAAAAATCTTTTTTGTATTTTTTCTATTTCTAGGATATGGTTTTGTTCAGAAGGGGCCCAAATAATGGAGCTATATTCCAGGATGCTACGAACTAGTGCTTCATATGTTCGACGTATTGCAATTCCATTAGTAAATGATCTCGCATTACGAAGAACAAATCCAAGCATTTTGTTGGCGCGGGAGACAATGTCAAATATGTGGGATTTGAAAAAGAGATTTGCTTCAAAAATCACGCCAAGGTCTCTAATCTCATTTTTGCGTGTCAATATATTTTTATTAATCTGATAGGGGAATAGGAATGTATCTTTGGATCTTGTAAATGTAACGACATTGCACTTCTGGATGCTGAAGGGTAATTTGTTCAGTTTCGTCCATTTAACAAGAGAATCAAGATCATTCTGTAGGAGAATGGAATACTGTAAACATGAGAACGGTTCGTTTCTACGTTTCATTTCTTCAGTTCAGCAGCTCGGCTGTGTAATGATTTGCTGGCCATTTTCTCTCTCCTACATCATTGATCTCTTTAAACCCCAGTTTCACTCCTTCCTTTCCAAAAAAATGCGTCCACACCACAGACATATTATTCATAGACTAGAGAATCAGGGAGAGGGGTATTAACCAACTGTAGCGGGGCGGAGAGGGATGAGTTGACGGTAACGATATGTGATTCGTTAATACTTCAATATGACAGTATATAGGCATCACGCATTATAATATCACCATTTAGCTCTTAAAGGTAAAATGTGCTTTTGAATGAATAGACCTTTTTACATGGGAGCGCGAATTGTTCGCCCGGTTTGAACAAACTTGTGTAATCCATATAAAATGAAGAAAGGTTCGCTTGTTTTGAGAGTCAAATATTTCGTTACCGTGTTTAGTTAAGACACTTTTACAAATGTTTCATAATTTACTTATCCCAGTAAACTGCAACGTGCACACGACGGGACCGGAAATTTCGGTTGCTTACGCTTCATGTCTCTCGTTGTGATAAAACTGATCATATTATATGATGTGAATAAGCTTAAAATAATGACAAATAATGCCTGCATATGGAAGGTAATACCACAATTGGGTTTATACTCTTTTTCACTTCTATTTTTACATTTTTTAATAGCACAAGTTACCATTTTCGCCGTGTTATTTCGTAAAATGTACCGATAAGAGCTCGACGCTAGTCCGCACAAGAATGATGACGTCACATTTTCTAGATTCACGCGAACCTATACGCCAGCCCGGCCGGTTCCATGGAACCCAGAATTAAGGAGGGGGAAATAATACGCTTTTATCACTTAGGGCAGGTCTATACATATTCATATGTCTATGGTCCACACAGCATCCCCAAAGATAACATAGGCCCTTTGGGAAATTACTTTCCTCATTCTCCAACTACAATTGGATACAATTTTATCCAATTGGACATTAATTTTGTCCAATCGGACTATAATTTGTCCAATAGGACATTCATTTGTCCAATAAGACATTCATTTGTCCAATTGGACATTAATTTTGTCCAATCGGACAATAATTTGTCAAATAGGACATTAATTTGTCCAAGTGGACAATAATTTTGTCCAATTGGACTTTCAATTTGTCAATTTGTAGAATTATTTGTAAATTTGTATATAGTTGACATTTGAATCACGAAAACGGTTCGTTTCTACGATTCGTTCTTCAGTTCAGCAGCTCAGCTGTGTAACAATTTGCTGGCCATTTTCTCCCTCCTACAACATTGATCTCTTTAAACCCCATTCACTCCTTCCTTTCCAAAAAAAATCCGTGCACACATCATCCCCAAAGATGACATAGGCCCTGAGGGAAATTATTTTCCTCCTTCTCCGACTACAATTAGATACATTTTTATCCAATTGTACATAAATTTTGTCCAATCGGACAATAATTTGTCCAATAGGACATTCATTTGTCCAATTGGACATTATTTTTGTCCAATCGAGCAATAATCGGACATTAATTTGTCCAATTGGACATTAATTTTTGTCCAATCGGACAATAATTTGTCCAATAGGACATTCATTTGTCCAATTGGACATTATTTTTGTCCAATCGGACAATAATTTGTCAAATAGGACATTAATTTGTCCAATTTGACATTAATTTTGTCCAATCGGACAATAATTTGTCCAAAAGGACATTCATTTGTCCAATAGGACATTTATTTGTCCAATTGGACATTAATTAATCTTTTCGAATCGGATAATAATTTGACCGCAGGCCGTGCCCCCTGGTACACCTCTGCAGCTCTGGTCCTCCGCCCGAGGGTCTTCCCGCATCGCTTGGGCCCCTGCCACCGGCCCACGGCGCCCCCCTGTTGGCCGCGGGCCCTGGACTGCAGGGCCTTATGAGGTCCAGCTATAACATGCTGGGACCTATTCGTGCACGGCCATGACGAATGGGGGGGAGTCTGTTATGCATGAAGCCAGGATTGATGTCTATGGTAAGATTGAGCACAAACTATGATTCTTTGAAATTTCCATCAAATGTAACATTTTCAAAAAATTAAAATAAAATTTTGTTTAATTGTTTTTACCACTTCTACTTTTAATTTATTAAAAATATATTGAAATACTAATGATAATGTAGATGATTTATATGGCGCCACTTTCGTGAGAAAATTCCTCAAGGGCACTTTGCAAATCCATTTAAAATTTTACGACTATATTACTAACTAACTAACTAACCATCACGCCGTTTCCCGCAGGGGTAGACAGAGGGGACGGACCGCCAAACAACTCGGTCTTGGCATACACTCCTCGCCTCATTCACATTCATACATCTTATCATACATGCTCTTCTATTTTTCTGACTCTTGACATGGCCCGACTCAAGAATCTGATTCACTTGATCGTGCCATGTCTTCCTCGGGCGTCCCCAACTTCTTCTTCATTCATTCGCTCTACATGTCCAAACCATCGAAGCGTCCCTTTTTTAATCTTACTTATTACGCTCACATCGGCCTTGTATTCTTTTTGGATCTCCACATTCATCACACGATCATACATGGTTTTACCACACATACGCCTCAGGGATCTCATTTCTATAGCATTCTGTCTACTTTCATCTTATCTCTGCTAGTGCCATGCCAGCTTTTTTTTCAATTGGTGCCAACGGCATTCAGTCCACCATTAATGGAGTTACCTGCATTTACCCTTCTTTCAATATCCCTATCAGCCTTCCCATCTCTCGTAAACATACTTCCCAAATACACAAACTCATCAACTTACTCCAAGTATTCATCATTCACAACTATATTGCACAAATTACAAGTGGCTTATAACTAAGACTTATATAACTAGTGACTTAATACTACACTTATTTATTTAACCGAGTTGGTATTTACACAATACTGCCTTACTCGTGTTATGACTGACTGTCTTAAAATTATTTATTTACGACTAACATACTTAATTACATTTTTAAACACACATTGTTATATACCTATTTGTAAAAAGCACTAACTTTGTGGCTCGCCATAATTTACCGTAAAAATGTAAATAGTTGTTTTAGATCACTTTGCTTTTGACCGGTTTCGGAAGAACCCTTCCTGTATTAATGGTAGATTTTGATTAAAAATAAAGTGGTATTAAACAAATGTATACATTGTTATTGTACATATTGTTACGATTACTGCCGGAGCTGTCAGTGGTAAGTTATCAAAAATATTAGCAGACAAAGAATCAAATTTTTATTTTCAATTCAAAATAAACTAGGAAAGTCCCATTGTAAGAATAAACAGCTAATATTAGGTCCTTACATATGAAATTGGCGTTTTGCCGTACTGGAAAATTTGATTTCAAATAATATCTTCTCTTTGGTTAGGAATTTAAATTTAAATTTATACAGCTATTTACTCGTGTATTTGAGTTTCGAAAATTATAATTCACTTGTTTTTCCTTAATTTTTTTTTTATTTGCGTCACTTACTTACAAAATGGAAAACTTGAAATATCGCGTTATTTACGAGTACGAGTTCCACCGTGGCACCAGTGCTGCAGAAACGGCTCGAAGGATTAATGATATGTATGGCGACGGCGCCGCAAAAGAAAACACAGTGCGTTTTTGGTTCCAACGTTTTCGTTCTGGAAATTTCGACCTGCAGAACAAGCCCCGTGGACGGCCGGAGACCAAAGTTGATAATGAAGAATTAAAGGCTATTGTGGAAGCGGATCCATCGCAAGCCACGTCCGAGTTAGCTGCAGGCTGCGGTGTTAGTGATAAAAATTTTAATCTACTTGAAGCAAATTGGGAAGGTGAAAAAGCTTGAAAGGTGGGTACCTCACGAATTTAGTGAAGCAAATCAGCAAACGCGCGTTGACTGCTGCGTTGCATTACTCAACCGGCACAATAATTAAGGGATTTTATATCGAATCATTCATTACCTGTGATGAAAAGTGGATCCTGTACGATAATCGGAAGCGCTCATCGCAATGGCTGAACCCTGCCGAACTAGCCAAACCATGCCCCAAGCGAAAATTGACTCCAAAAAGTTACTTGTGAGCGTTTGGTGGACTAGTGCTGGTGTCGTTCACTACAGCTTTCTTAAATCTGGCCAGACGATTACGGCAGATGTCTATTGTCAGCAACTGCAAACCATGATGGAAAAGCTAGTTGCTCAACAACCGGGGCTGGTTAATCGCTCTAGGCCACTGCTGCTTCATGATAATGCTAGACCACACGCTGCAAAACAGACGGTTACCAAATTAGAGGAGCTTCAATTGGAATGTCTAAGACATCCACCGTACTTTCCGGACCTTGCCCCAACAGATTACCATTTTTTTGAAATTTGGATAACTTCTTGCAAGGGAAAAAATTCAACTCCGATGGGGCAGTTCAAACCGCCTTCGAAGATTTTATTGATTCCCGTGCGAATGGTTTTTTTAGTAAAGGGATCGATGAACTACCTATGAGATGGCAAAAGTGCGTAGATAGCAATGGTACACACTTTGATTAAGTAAATATATTATATTTAAAAAAAAATCGACTTTATGTTCCTCCCATATTTATGTTCCGCCAATTTCATATGTAAGGACCTAATATTATGTAAACAGCCAGATAATAATTCAAAACTATTTCCATTCAAAACTGGAAAACAGCCACTGGAAAACAATTTATTATTATATTACACAAAGAATTAGTTTGCTGTAAATGATTTGTTGTTGCCGATATTTCTTTCTATTTATATTATACCTGAAAACACCTGTTCGAGAAATTTACTGAGAAGAATCTGCCACTCGGAAAACCACACGATGTGAACCGACGAAGCAAATTAATCTCGTACCTGACCACACACTCTATCAATAGAATGTTCTTACTTCTTACGTGTTAGTCGTGAATTTCAATTACAAAATATTATACTATTAGAATTACACATGAACGAAAATGCTCATCGAATGAATTACACATGGAGAGAACCACACTTACTAAAAATGCACTTCTGACTGAATTACGTCAAATTACACCTTTGTCATCCCAAGTGGTTCGTGCCCGGATTAATGGGTTGAGGATTATGTAGTTCTTGGTGACGGATGCGTCCGCCTACCAACTGGGTGGCGAACCGGATTTGAAAATATTGGTTGAGGGTGATATTTTTACCTCATCAGCGGGACTCTCTTGACCCCTACCGCAAACTGGCATTGCACCGCAGTGGAAGGAATGAAGGGAAAAACTGACCCCCACATTCCTACCCACCCCGTATACTTTTTCCTTCCCAGATCTTCCTCTCTTTCTTTTACTTGAAAAAAACTCCACATAGCTTCCTCAAAGATGATATAAACCCTGAAAATAATTTTCCTCAGGGTTTGCTGTTTAAAGATAATGTACTAAAAAAATATTCAAAAGATCTGTATTTGTACAAAGTGCGTACTAAGTAAATTTAATATCGCTGGGATTGCAAAAAGAGCTACATTTAATAACACATTCAACCAGGAAAGTTGCCTTGATCACATACAGGACATTACATTACTCGATCTATGGATACATTTTAAAATTCTAAGAGCAAAACGAATTACCTTGAAAATGTATTTATAAGAAGAAGCTGTACAACATTTAATGGATTATGCCCAAACATCGATGTGTTTAACACGAACCTTGATAAATTCCCAACATTCATAAAAAAATGACATTCCATCGAATGCCACATGTTTAACCAAAAACTTAATTTCATTGTTTTCTTTTTTTTATTAATTCCTCGCATTTTCTCTTTTACTTTAAGTAGTTTGTATTTTAATGAAATCTTTTCCTCAAAGATATTATTGATATCCATTAAAATTTAAGTGTAAAACTTAGAAATATGTATATCATAAAACACTTTGTAAATTGAAGATGCACTTAATCAGAATTGTTTGTATTAGGTATATTGTTGCATATTTTTTTTATTATGGTCCTGTATCTAAATGTCGTTATTTTATTGGTCAATGACATAAACATACTTATTAACTGTCATATATAAACGTATAGACTGTTTATTACGCAAATAAATAAATAAATTATGTTAAAAATATACAAAAATATCTGTATGGATGTGTGTAGATCTAATAGAGAGAGTACAGAGGTAATTAATAAAAATTCCACGAGCTTTGAATGACCGGCGATATGATGATTGATTCATGGAAGTAAGATTGCCAACGTTAAAATAAAGAATAGAAAATGGTGACTTCATTGAGGCTTTCAACATTTTATCTGAAATAGTTGCTCTAGCATCCAAAAAATCTTCACCATCAACAAAAATGTTAATCAAATTGCGAAAAAAAAACAACATCTTTTGGATCAAATCCTCGGAATAACTTCCTTCAAATAGGGTAGTGGATGCATGCAACAAACTTCGACAACATGTCATCGATGGTTTCTACTAATATAAACCAATTTATGCCATTGGATCATATTTATAGAGAAAAAATATAAACTTATTTTTAAAATTTAAACTGTCTCAATTACTGTGAAATAAGGTATAAGGGCATCAGCAGAATGCTGCCTGCTCAATAAATAAAAATACTAATAATATTTTAAAGCAACAAATAAAGTTACGTTAGGTAATTTTGGAAGGATATCTAAGGTCCCGGAATTGTCCAGAAAACGGAAACATGAAAATGTTAAAATTGAAAGAATGAAAAACCCTGAAGATTGAAGATGAAATAAAGGAGAGATGGATGAAACATTTTGATGAATTATTCGAAAGCAACCCGAGGGACAGTAATTCCAGAGACGAATCAGGTTTGCATGTTGATTGGGTAAATATTACGGGATAAACGTTGAAATAAAATAGTAGGTGTGTAATTCCGGTGAGTGTAATTTTCTCCATTTACAATATCGTTCATGAAAAATTCCGTCCTTGGGGTATTTTGGTAGTGTAATATAGGTACGTGAAATCTGACAAACCAGGGTTATTTTCTCACGTAATCAAATAACCATGAAGGTAAATTGTTATTTATAAATTTATCACACCACGTATTAATGATTAATAATAAAATAATCGAAATTTTCACCCCTTTGTATCGAAGAAATATTATTATTTATTGGAGTGCCTGTATTTCTGATTAATATTTGTTGTTGACAGTTTGCAAATCTACGTACGAGTTTACAGTGGTTCTATTGTAGTGGTTTATTTTCGTAGAAATTTAATAAAACGTTGAAGTGAAGCCACCATTTGTAATGAAAACTTTAATTATTTTTAATTTGTGGGAACGGTTGTGTAGCCTTTTTAATACAAATTTTTAAATTTGGATTTGAGGTTTAAACGACCAACCAATCCAAAAATGTATTAATTTAGGTTTATAAAATTAGTTACAACCATTGTTATAATAACCAGAGATTTGCCCTCCCATACATTATTTCAGTACAAAAGTAACACAACCTATAAGTAATTTCATAATAAAAGCTACCCACAGAATTCCGTTGCATTCGCATTTTGTTAGGAACCAATTAAACATTTTTTTATCGATTGTTACTTTTGTCGATACGTCGCTTCGAATCTACATGTTACGTATACCTATGTTAAGTATTCATATTACTGATTAAAGTGTTAATAATAAAGTGGGGAAGAGCCTACAATATTTCCAACTTTTTATTTTATTTATATATTTATTTATTTATTTATTTATAGATAGATACAAAAGAAAGTACAAGTAACACATTAGGAAGCTTTGCCTGTCCAAACTGCCTCAATTTTGTATTTTTAAAATGATCTTCCTAAAGCTAGTCATTCCTTTGCCGAAAAACTAATTTGCTCCACGCAGACCAACGAAAGGTACAGACCAATGCTTCTTGCGATCTTTTGACTGTGAGATAGTGCACTTTCTTTTTGACAAATTTTCGTAAACCAATGTTCTTGGTTCCGGTGTCATTTATAAGAATTCTTTGTTGAAGGTTACACCGTATGCGGATACAAAAATACACATTAAAACTCGCTTCTTAAGATAAAATAAATAAGATTAGATAATTTATTTATTTATTTGTATTTGACGCCCTGCTGGGCTTTTATATGTAATTTTTTTTATTAAAAAAGTACATCTAAATCAACATTATACACATTTCACACAAACACAAAAAAAAAATTAAAATAAACAAAGTACATATAAGCATTACAAACAATTCAAACAAAGCAAAAAATAAAATTATAAAAGTGAATCTTAAACCAAATCCAAAACAAAATCATAAACAAAATCAAAGTCAAAATCAAAAATAAAATCAATAACATAAACTAAAACAAAATCAAATACGATTTAGATAAAAGCAGGATACCCTATCATGCAAGGTAGAGAAACAACAGAATTGGATAAGTACAAATCGTAGATTGAGTCAAGGAGAACTATGTGGTATATTCAATTAAATACTATAGATCTTTTTTCCGATAAACATCTTACTATGAGGTGTTTATACTTAATAAATGATGTGTCAAACGTATCCGCAACGTCCTCATATTCAATTCCCAAATTCTGAATTCAGCGAATTGGAGTACACAATTGTGATTCCGTGTTGGACTTTTCACAATAAAACGGAAGATATTGCCTCGATGTTGATTTGCGAGGTATATGGAAAGTAATCAAGTATAATAGTTCAGGGCTGTCAAATATTGAATTTACGATTTTATGCAAACATGTTAAGTCATTACCTATTCTTGAAATTCTATTCAAATGAAATATTATGCAAGTAGGGTAAATTACAAGATAAATTTAAAAAATAAAATACTTATAGATTTAAAAAAAAAAATAGAAAAAATTACTATGTAGTGTTAAAAATGCATTTACATTTCAGCAAACACGCAAAAAATTGAGAGGTTTTGGCCACTACTCTTTTTACTAAGGTTTATTGTAGCTATAGATAAAGTATAAAGTATCAAACAGGGCTTTAGCCTTTGTGTTATGACCTGTACTTTAATAATTTTATTTTCATTATCCCCAGCAGTCGATCCCGTATTCAAGAAGTTGCGTCGTTAATCCTAATTGCATTTCCCGGGAAACTCACTTACCTGCAGCGAATTATGACTCCCGGTAGTTTTAATTAACTTGCTGTCGTAGCCGCTGCCCGGAAGGCAGAAAAAGTAAACGGTGGAAATATAATCCATAACAAATTTGTGTCACTTACCCCTTAGGTTCAACGTATCCTGTAAAATTAATGGTAGAAAATTTATTGTGTTTCATTAAGACAGTCCCCAGTTATAATATGGTTTTCAAATACCTAAATTGGAAATTTAAGGTTTTTTCGTATGTATGTCAATACATACATATGTAATTTGGGAGGTGGGTATTGGTCACCAACAAAGGTCACACCTGGTGTATCGCTGCGTTTGTTGACTTTGGTTGGGTGCTCGAGTCTTAGCGGTGGATGCATCTGCCCACTAGTTGCTGTGAAAGACTGTTTGAGGGATAAGATTTGGCCTCTCTAGCAGAAGTCTCTCGATCCATCGGCTTCCACCGCAGTAGGAGTCACTACAGGGGTGCTAGCATGGTCCATCTATATGAAGTTACCGACCAATTGTCGGTAACTTCTCATCGTTCCCTAGGACAACTGCAGATCGCAAACGAATAGGTGACAGTTCACAATGACTAAGTGTCCTTAATATATTCGATATCAACTGTCGTTTGTACGTTTAAGATCTGCAGTTGTCCTATGGAACGATGAGAAGTTACCGACAATCGGTCGGTAACTTCATATCGAGCGACCGTGCTAGCACACCTGGTGTATAGCTGCGTT
The DNA here is from genome assembly GCA_951813805.1 of Limnephilus auricula. Taxonomy (NCBI): domain Eukaryota; kingdom Metazoa; phylum Arthropoda; class Insecta; order Trichoptera; family Limnephilidae; genus Limnephilus; species Limnephilus auricula. The sequence continues at coordinate 3,522,710 of OX638406.1, read as the reverse complement.
TGGTGACTTTAATTGGGTGCCCGGGTTTCTCTGAGGGCTAGCGGTGGATATATCTGCCCACCAGTTGCGTGGCAGGCTGGACTGTGAAAGACTGGTTAAAGGAGATGATTTGGCCTCTCTAGCAGGAGTTTCTCGATCCATCGCCGTGCACCGCAGTATGAGGAATGGATTCACTCCAGGCCCCTTAGCATAATCGATCGATAAGGACTGATATGATAACTATCGGTAACTTCTCATCGTTCCCTAGGACAACTCCATATCGCTAACGCACAAACAACAGTTGATGTTGTACATATTAAGGACACTTAGTCATTGTGAACTGTCACTTATTCGTTGACGATCTGCAGTCATGCTAGGGAACGATGAGAAGTTACCGAAAGTTATCATATCAATCGTTACCGGTCGAGTGTGCCAGGGGCCCTAAAGACGCTGACCCTAAACATCCCTCATACCATTTTCTTCCCAAAAATTTCCTTTTCTTCTTTTCCTAAAAAGATCTTCCACACATCTTCCCCAAAGATGACATAGGTCCAGAGGGATTTTTTTTTCCTCCTTCGTTAAGCTAATGTAAAAAAAGAAAAATAGAGCGCTGATAAAAAGAAAAAAAAACTCCATGATTTGTTAGCAGATAGCTATGTTATGATAAGTTTTTGATTCGCGCACATAACGACTAAAAGAAACGAATTTTGATAATGTGTTTAGGTATAAGAAACCAGAGTAAAAAAGGTGTAAATACTATCGTTTGAAAGATTTCACATAAATTGAAAGAACGTCATAAAACGAGCACAATAAATTATTTAAACATTAACAAATGTCGCGGACTACCGTGCTGAGAAAACGTTCAAATTAGAGGGATTAACTACTAAGAATGGTATAATGAAAAATATTAACAAGATTTATATTATTTGAACTGCCATGTTAACAGACAAAATCAAAAGTATTACAGAAGGAGAAAAGTATAAGGGCATAAGATGAAGACAGATTTTTTTCATTGACTTGCTTTAAAAAAAATAGATTCAGCACTACTTATTAAAACCTACATAATATTAAAATAAGACATTCTCCTATGCAATTGCCAGAGTAAAATTAAATTTTATTCCTTTTTGGTACAGTTTTAATTGGAAATTTTCGACTCTTATGTCTTATTTATTTATTTTCGTAAAACGGTTATACACCAATATATCACGGAGAAGATTATAAATTACAAAGTACACAAGGGCAGTTTAACTATTTTGTGACCTGTGTTAAAAGATAGTTGCTGAACTGTCTGTAAGGGACATTGAAAATGTCAATGGTCAATGCAGAATCGTTAAGCAGTTGAGTCATTCTATTTATTGGCGCGTTCTGATAGGAAGAAGTCCTCGCTTTCGGAGCATAAAAAAGTGCATGAGATTTCCCACGAGTATACTTGTTAGGGACATAAAAATCATTAACCTTTTTAACATAGGCGGATTGAGTATGATACCAGAGATTAACTAAAAAAAAGTTTACCTAAAAATATTTTTCTCATATACAGGTAACGCATAAACCTTTTTTGTAATTATTCTATTTTTAGGATAGGGTTTTGTTCAAAATCTTCAGCCGGATTCTCTTGACCTATCAGCTTGCACCGCAGTGGGAGGGCTAGATTAACACGTTTAACCAAAGGTTCCTACTTATACCCAGAACTTCCTTCCTTAACCTTAAAAGACACCTCACACAGCATCCCCAAAGATAATACCTGGGTGAAGGTGAGATAAATATCGGTTTTAAATTCCAACCAACTTTAAAAAGTATCCCTTTACATCATTCCGAATGAATTCTCGAATAATACTAACCGATTAATTCGCTGCTTAAATCAGCCGACATACTACATAGCGACATATTTGACCTTTGGACAGTTTTCCGAACTAATAGCCGAGAACAGAACCACGTCCTCAAACAACCCAGAAGTAAAGTTTTCCACCCTCCTTGCCTCCCCCCCTTCCGAATTTCAATTAAATCTGACATGTTTTGATGGGTAGTAATTTGACCCCGACAAAGTTGATATAGGACTGAATAGGTTTTAACTCTTTCCCAGGCCTTCGGAACAGTTGGATTTGTAAGGCATTTGTCTTTGTACGCTATATTCTCGAAATTGCACGGTGAATAAAAATACATTGTTAACTTAAAAGAAAACATAATGTGATAATTTTAATATTCACAAAATGATTAGGTTTTGATATAATTTAATCGCATAAAGATAAGCGTTATGTATGTGAAACCCCAACTCAGAACTGAGCCATTTGGATACTTCACGGAGAAAAATGTTATTCTAAAATACGATCATTTTATTCGTAAAAACGTTTAAACGTTTAAACACGGCACTGAAGTTCTTACGAACAAATTAACAGGGTTTCAATGTTCCCGCCAATAAACATTGAAACCCTGTTAATTTGTTCGTAAGAACTTCAGTCCCGTTTTTAACCGTTTTTACGAATAAAATGATGGTTTTTAAAAATAACATTTTTTTCCGTGTTTGAAGTTTGTTTTATTATAAATTAAAATTACATTAATGTTTTTTTTAACGGTGTCCCATTATTTATTTTATGTATTAACTTTTTTTTATTATTTTTTTAGAATAGCTCCACATGTAAGGCCTTGAAGAAATAATTTCACTTAGAGCCATGGCATCTTTAAGGATGCTGTGTGGAGGGTCTTTTAAAGGAAAGGAAGGAGAGGAGGTTCTAGGAAGAGAAAAATATATGAGAAGAATGAGTCGGGAGAGACCAACTGAAGAGACCAAATAATCTCCCTCAATCAGTCTTTCCCGATTCGGCCAGCAATGCAGTGAGTGGGCAGACGCATCCGCCGCCAAGATCTAGATAAATTTCACTTTATGAACCCGGGCACCCTTGCTATGCTATATAGGTTTATCTAGGTCTTGGCGGCGGATGATCTAGACACACTGAACCCCAGATTCCTACCCAACCCTCATACCTTCCTCTCCTTCGTTTCCTTAAAAATTCCCTCCACACAGCATCCCCAAAGATGACACAGGCCCTGAGTGAAATTATTTTCCTCAGGGCCTCCTGTGTGGACCTAATGTAAAAAAAAAATAGCCGTAAGAAAACGTCACTTTTTTAGCGTTCTCTCAGTATTGACTGGAAAAAGCGGCCATCAATATCTATACCGTTTAAACAAAACATTCACATAATTAAGTAGCTACTAACCCATATCTAAGCCCTTAGTTTTTGAAATTGGATGCAAAGTCGACTTGGGTCGTTAAAATACAAATTGGCCATTTTCTCAAACGTCTACAGATTATTTAAATTAGTTTTCCCAAAGCCTCTCAGGGCTAAAACAAACAGTTTTTTTATAATTTTAGCAACGATTCTTATACAATACACTTAGATTACAAGAAATCGTCAATAGCAAAAATAAATTAGACGGTTAGTTTTCTAAGGGTTGATTTCTAAATAAATTTATAATGTTCTTCAATCTTCGCAAAATCACTTTGTGTTATTAAATTAAACAAATTACTTTGGTTACACCACTATATAATCACAAATATCGACATGTTTCGAAACCGATGGTTTCTTTGTCAAAATGGTAAGGATAATAATTATTTAGTGGTGTACCCGTGTTATTTGTTTAATTTAAATTAATAATCTGTTCCTAAATAAAGGCAATAATTATTCGGATTGTCGGATTTTTCTTAAGTATAATTATTCTTTTTTTAAATTGATAAAATAATGTTTAAGGGAAGACTATTTTTATGCGTAGCACAAAGAGTAATAATTATTAGGATAAAAATAAAGTTGTTTGTTTGCAGGTGGTTGAATGAAACACTAGTATATATTGAATCATTTGGCAGGTAAGAGATATGCCGTCGTAGTTGGATACAGCTCCTGACCGTAAATCAGAGGGGCGCGGGTTCGTGCCCCGTCGGCGGCATGTATCTTTTCTCGGGAGGTTTTATTTATTTATTTATTCACGCCTTAATGGGCCTTAACATGAAAATTTTATACATTGGTTACAGTAATTAGGTATAAAAATGCAGTTGTAATAATTGTAAAAAACAACACATATGTATGTAACAAAATTTTGTGCAAATTAGCTAAATTAGCCAAATACTAGAAAGTTGGTTCTATATAAGATAAGAATGAAGTATTAGTAGAAAATGATTTAGAAAATAAAATAATAAGAATAAGAATGTACCTACACGTATAAAAAAAATAATGATAATAATAATTAAATATGGATGAGCGTTTCAGGCTAATAATTATTGCTTTTATAACTGCTAAAATTATATGCTTGATTTCTTTATTGGTTTCCTAATAATATCAGTAGTAATACATGAACAATCCATGTATCTTTAACTATGTAAATGTACTTAACCAAAAATTAATCAGAATATGTGGGTACTGACTAAAATTAAGTTAAAAGTAAATTTTTTAACACGAAAACTATTTTTCTCGGCCTGTGTCAACTAAGATGCTGTTTGGGGGGTATTTTTAGGAAAATCAAGGAGAGGAAATTATGGGTATGAAAAAGTTAGGGGTGGGTAGTAATCCTTGAGACATTGTGTCCAGGAGTGACGGATGTATGAATCCATTCCTCCCACTGCCGTGCCAAGTGATGGTCGAGAGCGTCCGACTGGAGAGGTCAAAGGATCTGCTAGAGGGAGACTTTTTGACATAATTTGGGAGGCGGATATGGGCACCGCCGCCCCGTGAACCGTTTATTGTACGACCAACACCTCTGCCACAGGTCACTCCAAGTGGTTCACTACGTTTGGTGATATAGCAGGGGTGCCCGGGTTCACGGGGTTAGGTTTACCCGGGACTTGGGGGGCGACCATCTGCGTGGCAGGCGGGATCAGGAGAGACTGGTTGAGGGAAACCCTTTGATCTCTCCAGCCGGACCCTCTCGACATATCGCCTTGCACCGCAGTCTGAGGTATGGCTTTAAACGACTATCTGGACTGGACATATTTATCTCTAGATTCCTACACACCCCTCAATTATTTTCCTTCCCAGGTATTTCTCTCCTTCCTTTCCCTTAAAAAACCTTTCACACATCATCTTCATAGATGACACAGGCCCTGAGGGAATTTTTCCCTCAGGGCCTCCTGTGTGAAGCTAAGGTAAAAAAAATCTCCTGCAGGAATCTATCGAAAGATCATATCCATCCTTCATACCCTATTCTCTCCCAGATGATTCTCTCCTTCCTTGAAAGACGACTCAGGCCCTGGGGGGAATTATTTTCCTCAGGGCCTCCAGTTTGAAGCTAACGTAAAAAAACCAAAAAAAACGGGCTTAAAAAACAAGAAATTGATTAGGAAAACAAATCGAAATTGGAATAATAATATTAATATTTTATTATTATTTATTATTATTTTTTATATTTTATTATTGAAAAATCTGTTTCTGAAAAATAAGAAAGTAGGTATACAGATTTAGGAAATGAAATTAAAAGAATTCTCAGACTATAAAAATATTACCATTTGTTATTTCGGCTAGTGGCATTATACCTAGCTCTCTCATTAAAAATTTAGGCGTATTAGATTTGTCAAAGAATTTGTATATAAAAATGAAAAAAATTAGTCATTTTAAATACATGTAGGATTACGAAAGATTTTTTATATATTTATATTGAGGGATCAGTAGGATTTATCGGTCAAATTAGGAATTCCACCGAGCCGAACCCTCTGATATGAAAATATCTGGAGTCGGTGAATTATTTTTTCCGTTTGGTAACTCTGGTGGGTTAACATGTTGTTCTTGTATTGTTTTGTTTTAATTATACTTATATGATACACTTGCATAGCGTGGATTTACAAGATAATAATTTGTGGAAAAGTGTGTGAAAGGGTTTACTTTTTCCTGTGGGGAAAATTTAACCCGGACATAAAGTCTGGCGACATTAAAAAAAAAAAACGAAAATGTGGACAATGATAATATCACCATAATATTATTTTTAAATAAAATAATGTTTAATTCTGTTAAAGAATTAAATAAGAAAATAATACTGGTACATTTACTACGAAGACAAAAATACTGGAAATATAATTAATACAGCGAATTTGCATCGTGATTGCTAAAGGGATGAGAATTGCTAAATTTCACCCCTTTTTTCATCTACGACAGACGACGTTGATTTACATATTTTCTCAGCCAGTTTGATAAACAACAATTCTCTTTTATTAGTTTTTTAATTTATCAGAAGTTATGGGAATTTCAATCATTTTACCCCTAAACTTTCTTTAAGATTTTTGAAGGTGTTCACTTTTTGGCAGTGGAAAAGTGGAATATATTTCAGTAAATTTCCTGAAATTCTTTACTTACTGTATGTAGTAATATTCTCCTACGAATTGGTCAGACCAAGAAAACGTATTGTTATCGTACTAATACATAGTTTAATCTCTGAAGTTTTGTAATATTATTTTAAATTTTTGTTGACAAATTAACAATATTTCTTATTTTAACAATAGCTACACAATACATTTTTAAGATTATTAAAACAATAAAAAAAACGTGGCTCCTCCCATAGTGAAATATATTCTCAGTATCGCCCTGATGTAAGAACAATATTCAGATCAATTCAGTTTAATTCAATTTGGGAACCCGGGATCCATTTATAGGATAGCCAACATCCCTGAAAGAGTGAGATTTTTCAAGGTATTGGCGGCGGATGCGTCTGCCCACCTAATGTGTGACTGGCCGGATTTGGGACTAGTTAAGGGAGATCCTTTTTCATCTTCAACAGTACCTACTCCCTCGACAATTCGCCTTGCATCTAAGTGGAAGCAATTAATTCAAACATTCGTCAAACCTGACCACACACATAGACCCCAGATGTCTCCCCACCCTTCAAACCTTTTCCTTCCCAGATCTTCCTCACTTTCCTTTAATTAAAAAAACCCCCGCACAGCAGACCCATTTTCTTATGTCATCTTTGGGTATGCTGTAAATTTGAATGTATATTTTACCTCATTCAACATTAGGTAGTGTTATAGTTGCCATGGCTCCATTGACTCCGGGCATAGAGAATTTGTGCGGTATCATGTAAATAAATACAAATAAAATATGATTGTTGATGTGCTCTGATATTCTTAGTATTTTTAAAAAATAAATTAAACGAATAGTTTATCAGAGACGTGATTAATTTAAACAGAGAGTATTTAAGTAAATCTACTCAAGAAACTCAAAAGGTAAGTCAAATAACACATTCTATATCTTTTAACGATAACCGACGAGTTAATCGAAAATCAATTCATTGAAAACAAGTTTATCGACAACGAGATGTTAGGTTAGGTTAGATTGAACTCGTTTTCGATGAAATCGTTTTCGATGAACTCGTTTTCTATGAACTCACCGTGAACCCTTTTAACACACATTGAATTTGGGGTAAAATCAAACCTCCATAATTTGACAGATGTGTAGAATTCCACTTCGAATGACGAGGAAATGTAATTAGTAACTTGTTTAAATGTCAGATGACAGTCACAGATATAATAATTTCTTCCGTTTCCCATTAGTGAGGTTTCCCAACGAGATATCCCAAGAGCTTACAACGAGATTTTGAGGATATGAACCAGTTCTTGAAGCTAATAACCATCATAACTGGAATGAATTGTTATTTTTTAAATTTATATAAGATTTAAATGCAACATTTGACAGAGTGAAAAAAAATACTTACTTTAAACAGTGACAATATTTGGAGTAAAAAATATTAAAAAATTGATCTCCGGTGACTTTTTTTTTGAAATTGGTTTTTTTCAATGTACTTAACCTAAAATTAATAAAAAATGTCGGTACTGACAAATAATGTTAAATGTCCTTTTTTAATACGAAAACAATTTTCCTGTGCCTGTGTCACCTAAGATGATCATCAACAAAATAATAGATTCTTAAAAATTACACACTTGCATGATCGTTAAGAAAATAAATATAGTTAGTAGAGAAGATTTTTTTTAATAAAATAGAATTTACACCTAAAAGTTTAGCGAGTAAAGCGATTTTTTTGTAAATCTGTTTATTTTTTAAGGGAAACGATAAACTCTTTGGATCTGCCCCAAAAAACGCGGTTTTAAAATACAGCAAATGTAAAAATAAATGTCTCCATTTTTTGTCGAATTCATCACAAAGATATTTTTAAATGCGACTTAATTGCAACACGTCCCGTAGTGCATTATATTTTGAGTTCGTAAATGGTCAGAGGACTTTCAAAATTGATATATTATTTCGAAAACGAAAACGGTAACACGCTGGTTTCCATGAAACGGAGTTGCGTTCCGGTTTGTTCCAACTAAAGCCAAGCACTGCTTTGAATACGATGCAACAAGAGGAGAAGTTAGACTGATTAACAAACCATTAACCTTAGGAAATTTCCATGACAGTGTTTGAATTAAGGATAAACCATTTGTATGTAGTGTGATTTTGACATGTTTTAAATATTACGACCTGGTGAGAAGAGCAAAGTGTGATGAAACTTATTTAAAATTTAGAATACTATATTTAAAAATAGCCTTTTATTTATTTCGAAATTAATAGATTACTTAGGGGATCTGCTCACTGGAGAAACTGAAATATTCTACTCAATTTTACGATTTCAATAATTATCTCAGCTTTGTTTAACCAACCTGTCATCGTAGCAACTAGTAGTGCGAGTCGATAGTCACTGCTTGCGTTACCATTGACAACGGGTTTTTGTTGAAATTGTGTAGTGTCCGGGCCATTACATTGACATACACAGGACAGCGAGTTTAGTTGCAAACTGGTCTGTTTTCAGTTGCATCGTCAACGGAGGCACTTGGTTTTAACCACGTTTGTTGTTTAGAAATTAGAAATACCGTAAATACTATAATCAATCAAAAAAATATTTTTAAATGACCCTTTATTTAACTTGCTCCCTTTGTAAAGTATGCTCTATTACCTCCCTCCCCCTTACCATCCATTGACACCTCTAAGTCTATGTCCATTGTTGAAATTAGTTTTAAGTAAACCCTGGCGGTAGTCATACCTGCAGGTTCATAGGTTATACTGACATAGGTTGCCCCAAGTGGATCGCTTCGTGTGGTGACTTAAAAGGGGTGCCGGGTTCATGAGGTGAGGTTTGTCTAGGTTTTGGCGGGGTATGCTTTTGCTTACCTTCTACATAGCGGGCCGGATCAGGGGACACTGGTTGACCTAAATGGTTGAGTTAACCTAAGCCTCTCCAGCCGGACTCTTTCGATCCGTCGCCTTGCACAGCAGCGGGAGGAATGGATTCATATGTTCGTCTGGTCACATCGAGCCCAGATTCGTACCCATACATTATACCTTTTTCTTTTTCCAGAACTTACTCTCCTTCCTTTCCTTAAAAAGACCCTCCACACAGCATCCCTAAAAATGACACATGTTCTGAAGAATTTTTTTTTCGGGGCCTCCCGTGTGGAGCTAATGTAAAAAAATACTTAAACAATTGATCATGTACAATTTTTCATGAAAACATTTTAGTATGCCTGCAAACTTCGGTTTTGAGATGCTGATAATATTGTGGACATATTTTTCAATATCATTTTTATCATTGAAGAATCTTTATTGAGTTATTTTTATCATTAAAGAACCTTCAATGGGTTATTTTTATCATTGAAGAACCTTCATTGAGTTATTTTTATCATTGAAGAACCTTCATTGAGTTATTTTTATCATTGAAGAACCTTCATTGAGTTATTTTAATCATTGAAGAACCTTCATTGGGTTATTTTTATAATTGAAGAACCTTCATTGGGTTATTTTAACCAGTGAAGAACCTTCATTGGATTATTTTTATCATTAAAGAACCTTCATTGAGTTATTTTTATCATTGAAGAACCTTCATTGAGTTATTTTTATCATTGAAGAACCTTCATTGAGTTATTTTAATCATTGAAGAACCTTCATTGGGTTATTTTTATAATTGAAGAACCTTCATTGGGTTATTTTAACCAGTGAAGAACCTTCATTGGATTATTTTTATCATTGAAGAACCTTCATTGCTAATATAAAAATTGCAGTTGATAATAGCAAAAAATAATAATTGCTAATATAAAAAAGGCAGAACTATAATTATATTATTACCAAAAAAAAATGAAACCCACCTAAAACAAATTGAAATTGTTCTAAGTAGGACGAATTATTATAAAATTATTTTAGCAGGAAAACTAAAACTTTATTTAGTGAAAAAGTTAGTATTTTCATTGGAAAGTTCTCAGGATGGGAACGACATTGAAAAGTTATTTTGAGTGTTCTAATTTAACATTTATTTTCGTATTTTAAAACTTTTGTAGGTTTTAACTTTCGTGATAGTTTAACCTGTTTTTAAATACTGCGTACGAACGTTTTCTCTATTTTATTTAAACTGTTTTAGTTCCAGCAAAAATTAACCACCTACCCTCCAAATATATTTCTAATAAATTACAACTCATAAAATATTTAATCATACAGTTAATTTTTTTCAATGAGAAAACTACAGATTTTCCGCTAAACGAATAAATAGGTCAGTGCTTCTTCCGTAGTTACAAAAATAATTGTTCGCGGTTAATATTATAAGCCACATATTATGAAGCTAGAAGAATATAAATTTCCTGTTTTTGGAATAATTTTATGAGTATAACTTCAAATTGAAATATCTAAGGGTGAAATCTATAGGGGTGAAACATAAGATGAAACTGCTATGGGTTTGCATTAATTTGATGTGGGTGGGGGGGGGGGGTGTAATAAATAATTTACGGATATTGAATTACTATTGCATAAACTACTAACATTTGAGAATATTTCAAATGTTTGCAAGTGCTAATAAGTCTTGTCGGGTTGATATTAGTTCTTAACTAGACAGATTGCTTATTCTAAGGAATCAATTGCTCTAATTATGTCTTATGTATAAATTACGTAAATCAGTAATTGTAGTTTTCTTCAATAATTTTAATTTTCTAGCAATAATAATAATAATATTCAAAAATCTGTTTCTGAAAAAATAAGAAAGTATACAGATTTAGGAAATGAAATTAAAAGAATTTGGCATTCTCAGACCTTATATATTAATATTACCTTTTGTTATTTCGGCTACTGGCATTATACCTAGCTCTCTTATTAAAAATTTAGGCATATTAGATTTGTCAAAGAATTTGTATTTAAAAATGCAAAAATCAGTCATTTTAAATACATGTAGAATTACGAAAGATTTTTTAAATATTTATATTGAGGGATCAGTAGGATTTATCGGTCAAATTAGGAATTCCACAGAGCCGAACCCTCTGATATGAAAATATCTGGAGACGGTGAATTATATTCCCATTTAATAGTTTGGTAGATTAACGTGTTGTTCTTGTATTGTTTTGTATTAATTATACTTATATAATACACTTGCATAACGTGGATTTACTAGATGATCATTTATATGGAAAAGTGTATGAAAGGTATACGTTCCTGTAATTGTGGTGAAAAAATTGGATAATTTATAGAGCGCTGTTTTTGTGAGAAATCATCTCAAGGGCGCTGTTCAATTCAAATTTTGTTGGAATAACTCTTGTTATTTATTTTAATATACTAACCTTTATAGGTTATACTCATCGAATATCAGTGAAGAAAAAGATAATGGTGATAAAAAATGATAAAGAGTTATTCCAATTAAAAATTGAATATACATTTAGAATTTTAGAAAGGGTCACTAGGTGTCCCATATTAATGATAATATTCGATATCTTTACCCGAGAAATGATCTAAGTTGTAAACCGATTCTTTAGAACTTTGTGATCATTTCAAAATACAGCAATTGAACGAAATCTTTCTTATTGTAGAAAGCAATCACTTTGTGGTTTGACATATATAATAAAATAAAATACTTTTTAATTTAAAACCACGAGATTTATTAATTTATGAGCCGACCGGTTTCGCTTTACTCAAGCATCTTCAGGGAACAAACTAATACAAACTAATAGTATTAGTTTGTTCCCTGAAGATGCTTGAGTAAAGCGAAACTGGTCGGCTCATAAATTAATAAATCTCGTGGTTTTAAACAAAAAAGTAATTTATTTTATGAAATCTTTCTTGTCCAGCGGTGTCCAGTATTGCTCTGTTTGAAATGAAGGTACAAGATTAGTTTATAAAATATTGCTCTATTTGAAATGTAGGTAGGTACAACATGAGTTTATAAAGTATTTCTCTGTTTGAAATATAGAAACAAGATAAGTTTATAAAATATATTCATGTTTGAAATGTAGGTACAAGATGAGTTTATAAAATATTGCTCTATTTGAAATGTAGGTAGGTACAACATGAGTTTATAAAGTATTTCTCTGTTTGAAATATAGGTACAAGATAAGTTTATAAAATATATTGATGTTTGAAATGTAGGTACAAGATGAGTTTATAAAATATTGCTCTATTTGAAATGTAGGTAGGTACAAAAAGAGTTCATAAAGTATTGCTCTATTTGAAATTAGGTACAAGATGAGTTTATAAAATATATTGATGTTTGAAATGTAGGTACAAGATGAGTTTTTAAAATATATTTCTGTTTGCTTGAAAAGAGTATCTCCATTTATTTTTCAAACGCCAATGGTTTTCCATTGAAGCCTCCAAGTTTTGTGGCTGTCTTTGTCAGCTATAGGATACTACCCTTAAGGCCTCCGTGCAGAATACCCCTTTGATTCAAATCAACCCCTTGCCGATGATATTATTTATCTTGCTTAATTTGAATAGTACACAGCAATTTGTCAATTTGAAGGATTTGAGGCATGTCAGGGTAGTAGGGTTGTTGTGTCGGTGGCACAGTGGAAATGTAAACGTGACCTTGCTACAAACTTTCCAAGTCAGGGTAAAAACTAGGACAGATTTATGAAGTTATCAAAATACAAAACTAACGAAAGAATATAATGAATGAATTCTTTTTCCCTCGTAGCGACATATTTACACTAGCGATGTCACCAAAATGAATAACTGAGTAGACTGTAATGATACACGAAAAATAATTGGAAATCATTTTATTTTTAAAAGTAGGTTATTTTGTAACTAGTTATGTAGAAGTCTGAACAATAATTTATTTAAAAAAATATATTCATATGTAACAAACTCAACCTTGCCGATTTTCAACAACAAGGTAGGCAGAGAGAGATGGTAAATAATTTCAATTTCATCCCGAGTAAACACCACCGTTGAGTATCGAAACGATACTTGAAATTGCTTAGCCGTGTTTGGTGAATCTGAATAGCTATATACTTTCCCACAATTCTCTCATCCATTTTTTACTTTCCCTCTACATTCAGCTTGATGACATACCCCAATTGGGGATGCCACACTCTCACTGGTTCCATGTGGTTGAGAGCAGATCTCTTGAGTGGAATTACATAAAACAATATTTCAAACAACGCCACTTTTGTGAATAATCACCTGAAGGTTGATTAGAGACAGAATAATTAGATTTAATTGATTCATGTTGCCGAGTTTGTAAATAAAAAAACAATTTTACTTTCAAAATGAAAAATTTGCAGACAAAGACTTGAAACTTGACAGGACGCCTTGAAGAAAAAAGGGCCTGTGTCATCTTTGAAGATTTTGTGTAGATGTTCTTATTGAAGAGAGGAAGGAGTGAACACGGGTATTGAAGAAACCCAGATTATAGGAGAGAGGAAGCACTTAGACCGGCAAAACGGTCTACAGTTGAGCTATTACACTCAAGAACGAGTCGTAGAAGTTGTTAAAATGATGGACGCACGTTTGACTTGTTTCCCGACCATGCACCGATAACAAGGGAACCAATGAAAATGTCAAAATATATTTATATGGGTAATACCTACCCATATCAATTTTTCCATCTGCTATTTTGAACACATCCATTTTATAAAATGCTTTTATTCTTACTATCTTTCTTCCTTGTAAAAAGTAATGCCATTAATCATACTATTAATTATAATGGCAACTATTTGCAACAATTAAAATACATTACGTAAATTATTCACTTCTTGAAAATGCGATCGCCGAAGAATATTTACGTAATATTTTTTAGATTTTCCAAAAAAAAAAACGTCAAGAGAGAAGCATCAACTTTCCTTTCGTCTCCGATAACAAAGAGCTTAAGCAAGTTTAAGAATAAGAGAGAAGAGACATTTTCCGTTATGGAGCAGGAATTAAGTGAAAAAATAAAGCTCTTTGGCCGGCGTTTGGTGATAAGAGGATTTAATGGAGCTGGTGCTATTATTCGACATGTTATATTTCTTTGAAATTTTGCCTCTGAAGATAGTCGAGTGGCTATTTATTTATCATTTTTCAAGAAAGTCTGCGCTTTGAGACACAAATTCTTTTGAGTTTTGAGATTGTGAAGGTTGCGAAAACAAATATTTTTTTCTGACTGTTTTCTGTGTTCTTGACAAGTTCTTAAGAAACTAAAGTTTCTGATTACTGGTATAAGTGAATTTCTTCTGGCTGTATTGAATCCAGGAATGATCGTTAGCTTTGAAGTTGCCGATTTGATTTCCGGCGAAACAAATTTGTGACGAAGTTTATCACATTTCTTATGAAATATTTTGCACCGTCGTCCTGGTAATAAAATCGAATATGAAGGTACGTTTTCTCCACTGTTTATTATACAATATTAGGTGTAAATCCCTAAGTTTCATACTGCTTACCACACAATTAATAATAACTTCTCCGTAGCCTACAAATTGGGCCTGTTCCCAGGAAGGCTGGGCCTGTTATTAATACGAGCCTAACTAACGTGTCTTGCCTAGTGACAACCGATAGTTTCGAATTACTTCCACAAAGTTTGTGCTAGGTACTCGAGTAAGGAATTCCAGACCAGTTTTTATTAAAAAAATCAAAATTGACATTCTAACCTAAATACCACTATCATAATTCAGTTTGTTTTCATGGCAAAAATATTTTTTAATGAAAAAAAAGCAATTAATTTGCTTCAACCAAAGAAATTTATAAATTTATTAAGACCGACAGTTTTCAACGGTTAAATTCTAAACAGTTTCATCTTATTATGCTGATGAAGAAACCATCTGTTTTGAAAAATGTAGATACTATAACATGTGACTATATAGTGGCTTTCATGCAGAAATTTGTTTCAGTTTTATCTTGTACTCTGATAATGTTTACATTAAGCGAAACTGGTCGGCCTTAATTTTATTAAGAACTTTCGTGGTTACAAAAGTCAGTAAAAGTAAAGTAAGTAAGTGAAGTAATTGATTTGTTTCTTAAAATATATGTCAATTGATAAAGTAACTGCTTTCTATAAAAAATACAAAAGTATAATTAATATAGGTACCGTAAACCTACCGACCATAAACCGAGTAATCCATAGTTGCAAGGCATGTGTGTCGCTCTCCATAGGGCCGGTATATCAGTTGGTCTAAAGCTCGGCTTTGAAGGAATGTGGAGCTCAGCATGGCTTAGCACACAATCCGTATATCAGTCATGATCCTAGAGTTGACCAATTTTAAACGTTTAGTCTATGATAATTTTAGTAATTTCTATGCCGAACCAATCTATTTATGTAAGTATCTATGGACTCTACGGTTTTATCAAACAACCAAACGTCAAACGATATATGTCATCATTCGAAGAAAGTTCGAATTCCATGTTGATAGGTAAACTTATCCCTCCAATGTAATTTATTGCGTCCGTAAGTAGACATGTACGTCATTGTACGTAGCAGACCGAAACAGAAGCAATGTGGAATCTAACAGATGACAGACGTGTTTTTGCCAATAGCGCTACAGCGTCTAGCAAAGGAACTATTCTACGGCTTACCACGGCTTAAGCGGCCGATTTCGGCGGTTTAAGTTGAGCGAGGAATGTGCTCCTTAGCAAAGACTGATATACCGGCCCATAAAGAGAAAAAAAGTTGCCTTATTTTTAAACGCCCGGGGTCTCAAAAGTATGATCTGTAGCTAATCGAAAATGTAAAAATAAAATAAATTGGTGGTCACTATTAGTTTGCTAAAATAGCCAGAAGTATTAAAAAAAAATCGATTTCGTGATTCGGGAAAAAATAAAAAGAAGGGTCCATATTTTATATTTTGAAGGAAACTTAATATTTATTCCATTTCTGTAGTCCAAAGAATGAAAAAAAAAATGTGATGTGTTTGTTAAAAATATAAAAAAAGTGAATATAACACTTTTTCTGGATAAAATTAAGATAATAAACAATAACTACACCAACATTTTTGAACAAAATACGACGAATAAAAAATAATGGATGCTCAAAATTTAATGACAATAGTTATTGTGAAAAAATTATTAATAACCATAACTAAAAAAATCGAGTTATAGGTGTTTTTTCTGATTTTCAATTGTTGTTGATACTCGTTGTTGTTTTGTTGGGTAAATGGTTGAGGATCTTATTGAGAACACTTTCATTAATATTTTATAATGAAGATTTATTCACGACTTGCTGGATCAGACTTCGATACAGAGAGAGCGTACACCATAGACATAATGATCACAAGTACTTTTCACTAGTGATGTGACCTACTTTACAGTAGTGATGTGACAGTTGTTACATAATATGTTACACATTCAATAAACACAATAGTTATACCAGACTCTTTTATCAGTAAATTTTGCTTAGCGATAGCACTGAATTCGTAATTTTGAAGTCACGCGCCCAGGCATGTATTCAATCGGACGTTCTGACACCTCAGTGACTCAGTGGTTCGAGTGCGGTTCCGGTAAGTCAGAGATCCTGGGTTCAACCCTCTTTGCGACCGTGTATTTTTTCATTTCATGTTCCGTACAGATTTATTAATGCTATCTTCTCCAATGATTAAAAATTACATTGTATGGTGTATGACCTTCAAAAGTTATTCCAATAAAATTAATATTATTATAGATCACAAGTTTAATATACAAACGAGACAAATAACTATAACAACTAATAAGTAACTTCGAAGTTAGCGGAAATTTAGCTTACACGTTATTTTCAAGAGCTAATTTTGGTCTGTTTGTGTTGAGAAATTCAAAGTATCGCCATAGTCCTACTAGCCAGGGACAGTTGGGACTCTTGTCGGTAATAATTTTTTATATTATATTTTTATTTATCAAATTTGGAAGGCGGGTATGAGTTCAGCCACTCCGGGAACCATTTATTGGATGACCATATCCCCGCCGCAGGTCACGTTAGCGAGTGATTCGTTACATTTGGTGACTTAGCAGGAGTGATGTTTGACTAGGTCTTGGCGGCGGATGCTTTTCCCCACCTACTGCGTGGCAGGCCGGATCGGTAGAGACTGGTTGAGGGAGACAGTGGGAGGGATCTATTCATATGTCCGTCAAACCTGGACACTGACCCCCAGATACCCAACCCACCTTTTATGACTTTCCTTCCCAGATCTTTCTCTCATTTTATTTCCAAAAAAGACCCTTCATACAGCATCCCCAAAAATGACCAGCGGGAAATTGTTTTTCTCAGAGTGGAGCTAATGTATTAAAAAACCTAACGATTCAATACATTGAAGTACGTATCTGGGGTGTTAGCATGGTCGATCAATATGAAGTTACCAACCGATCGTCGGTAACTTCTCATCATTCCCTAGGACAACTATACTATACTACATATCGCAATAGGTGGCAGTTCACAATAACTAAGTGTCCTTAATATATTCGATATCAAATGTCGTTTGTACGTTAGCGATCTGCAGTTGTCCTAGGGAACGATGAGAAGTTACCGACAATCAGTCGGTAACTTCATATCGATCGACCATGCTAGCACCCCTGAAATGAATAATATCTACGTGAAAGCTTATAATAAATATTTTTGTAAAATATATACCTATCTACAAATTAGTCAAGCCTAAGGCGTAGGCCATATGTTCAATATGGATCTGATTGCTACCCTGGACGTTCATTGTTTATTGTGATCCGTCAGTATTTATCAAATATCTTGATATTTATTGACCATGTAGGCTAGCGTATTGATAAATAACTAATAAGCTAAACGTTTATTATTTATTGTGATCCGTCAATATTTATCACGATCCGTGCGTTCACGATAGGGAGTTCAGGAATCTAGACATCTGTGATCTATATTGCGATCCGTCAAAACGCTAGCCTACACGTTCAATAAATATCACAATATTTGATAAATATTGACCATCTACGATAATAGTAAAAACGGTTAAAAACGGGAAGTTCTTACGAACAAATTAACAGGGTTTCAATGTTTATTGGCGGGAACATGTAAGATTAATTTGTTGGTATACGTAATTTACGTATACCACCAAATTATTCTTTCATTTTCCCGCCAATAAACATTGAAATACTGTTAATTTGTTCGTAAGAACTTCAGTCCCGTTTTTAACCGTTTTTACTATTAAAATGATCGTTTTTTCGAATAACATTTTTCTCCGTGTAGGGTGCGTCTATCTGAGCACCTAGCACATTCGATCGATAAGGATTGACAGGATAACTTTCGCATCGTTCCCTAGCGTGACTGCAGATCGCCAACGAATAAGTGACAGTTCACAATGACTAAGTGTCCTTAACATACAACTGTTGTTTGTACGTTAGCGATTATCGGTTGTCCTAGGGAACCATGAGAAGTTACCGAGAGTTATCGATACAATCCTTATCGATCGAGTGTGCTAGGGGCCTTGTAGATAGCTAACTGCCACTGAAAATTTGATGCGCACCCGCACATAACATATGCTAATAATTAGCTTAATTCGCCACTACATCTCTATGGATGTACATTGGCTTATGGTAATCATGATGGCCGACAAAGTAAGCCAATTAAAGTAATTATAGTTCGGGATTAAGTCCCATCATTTTGTTCAGGGTTAATTAGGACCGGTTGTTTCGGAAAATTTCACGTTTTAATTTCCTTCAAATCGACATTCACCGAAAAATTGGGTTGTTTCAACCTCCGTCAGAAGAAATTTAATCGAACATTCCATAGGACCAGTTGTTTCGGAATTCCCTTCAAATTTGAATTTCCTTCAAATTTGAATTTCTTTCAAATCGTCATTCATCGAAAAATTGGGTTGTTTCAACTTCCGTCAGCAGTAAATAGCATCAAATAACGTTCGATAAATTTGAAAATTTTATTCAAGTGTTACCCGCCGAATCACAATTTTGACGTCTGCGCATGCGCCTCCCATTATTTCGCTAACCGTCCGGACTCGGCTGATCACATTCACATCACATTGCTATAGTATTTTTACTGCTGACGGAAGTTGAAACAACCCAATTTTTCGGTGAATGACGATTTGAAGGAAATTCAAATTTGAAGGAAATTCAAATTTTAAGGGAATTCCGAAACAACTGGTCCTATGGAATTTTCGATTAAATTTCTTCTGACGGAGGTTGAAACAACCCTATTTTTTGGTGAATGTCGATTTGAGGGAAATTCAAACGTGAAATTTTCCGAAACAACTGGTCCTTAGAGGATTCTGGATTCTGTGTGGATTAATCTCTTAATTCAAAAGAATAGTAATTTTAAATGTGGTATAAAATAATACTTAGTTGCTACCCGGCTTTGCCAAAGTTACAACATCATTTTTTAGGAGTATTTTTTTAAGACTTCTCTAGGGGCATTATCAAGAGTAACCCAGATCGGTTGTGGACGGAAATAACATTTTAAATCGGAAATGTCGTTCGATTTATATTTCATCATATTAACTTCAGCTAGCAACGAATAACAAAACGTCAAATTAATAAAAAAAAATCAGACGTCATCCGTTTATCTTCTTTACTAATGTTTAAGGTAAGTTCAGCAGGTTTTTGTTATATATTTTTTTATATTATATGATTTAACTATAGATTTTAGATGGACATATTGGTTTGAATTATGTATGTTATAAAAATAAAAGAAATATATATATATATATATATATATATATATATATATATATATATATATATATATATATATACATATTTTCATTTGAAATGTTTCAGAGAAACGATATTTCAAAGCATTCGAAGAAATTCATGTCGCAAGCTGAAGTAGACTGTTGACCTAGAAACTCGAGACAAATAAAAAGTAGTGCATTTTTAATAAACTTACCTGCTCGTCCGAGACACAGCATTGTGACCTGCTTTTGTCCATGTTTTATTCCCAGTGACATCTTCGACCCTTGCACACCGAGAATTTTTTCGATTGAATTATTTTCAACTGTCAGCATAATTTGAACGTAGCTGTACCTGCCAGGCAAACTCGAAGCAAATAATACGAGACTTTTGAACACCCTATAAACTTACTCAACCTAAATTAGTAGAAATAAAAACCTAAATTGCATTAGCTCTGTGTTTCCATGAGAACGTGTTTTTCGTGATTGGGATTTTTTAAGCAAATATTCGAGATAATGGAAATTATTATTGAGTCACAAGACTGCTGGAAAATGAATGAATTACAAAATGCTAAGTATATAAATAAGTTTTAAAAATTATCAAAATTATCAGAACCAAAGGTACTAACTATTGAAACAGTTATTTCGCTCTCTAACTAATACATAAAACCATCTATAAAGTTATGTAAAATTGATATAACAATAATTACTTAGCATAATCAGTGGCGTAACTCTACCATCTGAGGCCCGTGGCAAATTCATTGGATGGGGCCCCCCTAGTAAAAATCGTCACGTTGCAATTATATTTTAATAAATCACTTACATTAAATTAAATCCCATTAGTATTATTATTGTGTGCATTTTTGTGAAATATCAAATAAATTTTATTTTCAAAAAGCATAGGTATTACATATTTATAATAAAATAACAATTTAATCTTAACAAGATATTTATCAATAAAATTCTTTTCTCGGAGATTTCTGTTTCCGCAAAATGACTATGTTACTATGACTCTTTAATGACAGGCGCCTTTGGGATTCCATTTTCGTCTTTCTCGATTATAAAAAAGGGTAAATTTCACACATTTGATCTGTTTTTGAAATATCTTGAGGCTATCGAATATGATAGAGTGAAACGGTGTGGCATTTATTTAATTTATGAGTGCGTTTTTTATTTCATTTTTAGAACCAGAACAGAAACGAGCTCATTTTGTATTTAAGTAATTTATCTGGCCCTTTATTTATTTGGTTTACTTAACATTTCTTATAAAAACGGATCGTTTTTTTCTAATAACTCAACAATGCTCAAATAGTTTCCTCAGGAAGTTGGATCATTGCTATCTGCTTTTTGTCTGTGGCCACGAAAGGCTAAATTACTTTATTTTTAATTTATATTTTTTACAAAATTTTGTAGAAATGTAATGTTACTGCTGAGCTCGCGGCCTCTCGGGCCGGGGCCCCGGCCCCCGCGGGGCCAGTGGCATTTTGCCAGCCCTGCCACCCTATAGTTACGCCATTGAACATAATATTACACAATATCATGATTTGACATCCTCGCAATAGTCGCCACGCTTATGCCATTTGACGGAATAAAATGCTACTATCAAATACGACTACCATCTTGACACCTTACGCGGGTGCAATTGGAGCACTCTCGCCCGCTATTGGCGCCAAATTGCCTAGGTGCTGATAATATTGACCACTTAACACATCCCCTTAAGATAATTTTTCATAAAACGGTGCTTCACAAATCATCTAAGTATTATTGATTGTAGTGATCACCATCTTAGGCGTCTACTGGTTTAGACGATGTACGCCAAAATTATACTCGCGTACTATTAGGGCCACCCCTGCATCTTGGCAGGAATAAATTTTAAAGAAAGTTGAAATGCAAAGAAGCCAAAACAGAACTTTGTTAATGAAGTTTTATTTTATATAGTCAACACATATTTTGAAACCCCTGAGAACAAATCATACGAATCGATACAAAATACCCCTACCCCCATGCATTGATGGCTCAGTCTATGTATACTGTATATGTCAATTTACAGACAATTATTATGAACTGTAACGTGATGCTATCATTTATATTAACCCAGGCCTCGAACCTCGGGCCTATTTTATCGGAATGTCAGAATACTTCCGCTTTGCAATAAAATCCAAAGAAATGCAATATTTCTAAACATATGCGCCCTTGGGGTGATTTATCACAAAAACAGCGCTATACAAATTATCCAATTAGGTGATGGAATATACTCCCGTATTTTATAATTCGAAATAAACATAAAATATAATTTTTGAAATATAAAATTTTTGAATGCTAACATATTTTTAAAATGGCTAACCATATGTTTTTCTAACTAAAATTACTGGTATAAAAAAGCACACACATACACAATCATATTTTATTAGGCAAATGTATTATTATAAACGTTATCGTTAACTCACCTTTATGTCGTTTCATGTAAAAATAATTAATAAAATATTCCCAAAGATTCAAAATTCTTTTTTAAATTGCGGTCGGACATTTCGGTTTCATAAAAACGTCTATCTTAATTAATTTCTGGTTAACTCTTAGATTTGAATATAAAGCGTGGAATTTTCTCTTTCTAACACGTTTAGATCATCTTTCTAATCATGATAGTAAGGGAGGCACAAAGATTTCGAAGAGAACTATATGGGTTGTTGCGAAAACGAATAAATTAGCCGGATGGGTGAAAACAGAGTAAAGACACCCATCTTCTATACCTCTCATTCCTATGCGTAACAATACTGTAAATATACAAAAATAATATTTACATAGGAATGAAAAGGAACAAGAACATTCATTATTTTGCCAAAACTAATGGGTCCCAGATATCAGATATGATAAAGGTATAATAATTCCATTCTCGACTACGGAATATTAATGACATGTAAATTGGCATTCTGGGGTAACACACGCCCTACGGGAATAATATGTCCACAAAAAGATGTACTTGTATTTTAAAGGTTTACATAAAAAACGATCTAAGTAGTTTCACGTAGACGTTTATGAGTTGAAATCGGTCTAATTTGAAAATATTTGTGTAACTACAATGAATCAAATTAATTCGTAAATTACCTATTCAAATTCGTAAAAAAAACTTAGTAAAAATTCTTTTACCTGATTTTTGCGGACCTTTTACGATATTAGCTAAATGGGTTGTATCGATATTTTTTTAAACAATGAAAACAAAAGTTTTTTTACCCTTTGTGAGGCCACTATAATATTCCCGGTTGACAATCAATTTTAAATAGATTTGCTATTTTTGAACGTATATAAAGCCTCTCAAAAACTGGTCCTACTGTACACTGTACAGGGCCGCAGATACTTTAATAGTACACAACTGCTAACCCTGTACAAATCGCAAGTGCGCCCACGGTGGAATTTGGCAGCCACCTCTGGTCTGGAGCCCCTCAATACTTGAAAAATACCTTCGACTCTGTGCAGAAACGAACGACCCGTTTGTTAGATTCTCTCGTCTCCACAAACGGATTGCAATCTTTAGAGCACAGGCATCGGGTGGGAATGCTGTCCTTGTTCTACCGGTATTTCAACGGAAGATGCTTGGAGGAACTAGCATCATTGATCCCCTCAGCACCGCTAAATAGTCGGGAAACACGCCAAACATTCGCCCAACATATGTACACGGTTGACATTTTTCACATGAGAACGGGTCGTTTCTACGACTCGTTCTTGAGTTCAACAGCTCGGCTGTGGAACGATTTGCCAGCATCTGTATTTCCTCCCTCCTGGAACATGGATCTTAAGGACACTCATTTTGTAGGAGCGAGGAAACACAGAGATAGGCAGACCAGACCAGAGGTGGCTGCCTAAATCAACCGTGGGGCGCACTGGCAATTTGAACGGGGTCAACAGTTGTGTACTATTAAAGTATCTGGGGCCCTGTACAGTACGCCCAGCTTATGAGAGGCTAACTTGACTCTTCTTCGATGGAGCCCCCGAGTCCGTATCTTCAATATTCGAATGTTAATTTTGTGCAGATATGTACATTTTAATCGACATTATTTAACAATGTCTAGATAGTATGCTCCAAAACCGATTTTTTTATTAATTTATAAATTTTTAACGTCCTTTTTTTAACGGGCTTTTACATGATAAGTGTGTAATACAGTGTTATATAGTACAATGTTTAAATTAGAAAGATAAACTTATAGACATGACACAAAAAGGGAGGTTTATAGGTAAATGAAAATAATATAATATAAGAAATATAAAAAATAAAAATATATTAAATAGAAACAAGTTTTTTAATTGCAGATGGTATAAAAAAAACAATAAAGTGTAGGTTAATATTAAAAATTTATAGGTGAATAATACATGACACAGTTCAAAATACAGAAAAAGAAAAGAGAGTAACAAGTTTTTACATTATAGATAAATGAAAGAATACTAAAATATTGTATTCAACAGCTCCTTGATCATATAAATTTACAACATAAAAAATCATTCTGGTATCTCTTAAATAATGGTAAACTCATATTAAACATGTCGATATTTCAGGTGAATTTGTTTCCAAGTATTTGAAAGCGAGGAATAGGTGCATCTAATTATTATAAGCAATAATTGTTAGCCTGAAACACTCATTCATATTTTTTTAAATCTCCCGAGAAAAGATACATGTCGCCGACGGGACTCGAACCCGCACCCCTCTGATTCCCGGTCAATTGCTTGACAAAAAAAATTGTTCAGTGAATAAAGTCAATAACAAGTACTTTATAAAAACAAATAAGAACAAGGTTTTGAATTCACGACCTCTGGGTCAAAAAAAACAATGGGCTCACGACTATCTTCCGGATTTTGTTTAATCTATTTTGATCCCAGAAACAATAGCGGTTCCTTTGATTAAAATATAAACAGTTAGAAACTTCATATTAACATTTCGCTGACTCTAATCAAATAGAGTCTTCTGGAGTTCGCGAACTGCGCTCTTCAATATGTTGATGAATGTAGGTAAATAACGCTCGATGTAACATGAAACTGCCGAGTATTCACATGCGAGCAAAATATACATATATATCTCACAACGTCACAAATCGTACCTCAATTCCATCGATGAAAACCTCACGGGGTGGTTCGGAATTAGTTAGTATATGTAATTATTTGTAGTTTTGAGGTGTCTCAACAGATGTCAGTAAAGTAGTATTATTCAAGAAAGTAACCTCGCCCGTTCGTGTCTAATACCCGTACGGATACGGATATAGCTGATGATATATAATCGACACCTATAGTTTCACACTAATACACTGAACAATTTGGGAGGCGGGAATGGGTACCGCCGCCCCGGGAACCATTTATTGGATAACCAACACCTCTGCCATAGGTCACCACAAGAGGTTCGCTACGTTTGGTGACTTAGCAGGGGTGCACGGGTTCATGGGGTAAGGTTTGTCTAGGTCTTGGCGGCGGATGATCTAGACACACTGAACCCCAGATTTCAACCCAACCCTCATACCCTTTTTCTTCCCAGAACTTCCTCTCTTTTCTTTCCTTAAAATACCCCCCATACAACATCCCCAAAGATGACATAGGCCCTGAGAAAATATATTTTCCTCAGAGCTTCCTGTGTGGACCTAATGTAAAAAAAAAAAAATCCATTAGAACGGACTTATGGTCTAGTTACATATTCATTATAAACAAGACTATAAATAAACACCCATCCATAACCTGACGAAACGAGTATCTTTTAAACATTCCGATCATCTGAGAAGGATAATTGTTTATTAGTGAAAACCACAGAACACCACATTTACCATAATTAATTTTGTTATTATTTTCTGGTGAAATTCTCACCTCGCACGTACCGTTGCTCCATACAAATAGTAATAATATTATACGGCGAACTGTGGTTGTAGCAAACACATAATCTACCCGGTGATATTTACCCGGAGCACGGTGTTTGTTTTGATAACATAACATTACATGTTATTACTGTACCGTGTGGTGGTTTGCACAGAACATTGCTAAACATTATTATTTTGTTTAATTATGACCACAGTAGGTACGTATGTTACGAGAGAGCATTGACATCAAGTCAATGACCCCGGGTTCGAATCACGCAAAAATATCTGACGTAACAAATATGATCTAGGTAACTACTCAGGCCTCGGGATATTATGTCAAAAGTTCAAAATATTTCACTTTTTTTACATTATCTCCACACAGGAGGCCCTGAGGGAAAAATTCCCTCAGGGCCTATGTCATCTTTGAAGATGCTGTGTGGAGGGTTTTCTAAGGGAAAGGAAGGAGAGGAAGACCTGGGAAAGAAAAAGGTTTGGAGGGTGGGTGGGAATCTGGGGACAAATATGTACAGGAGTGATGGTCGTGTGAAGCCAACCCTCCCACTGCGGTGCATGGCAATGGGTCGAGAGGGTCCGGCTGGAGAGATCAAAAGTCTCCCTCAACCAGTCTCTCCCAATCCGGCCTGACACGCCGATGGTCGGCAAACGCATCCGCCCCCAAGTCCCGGACAAACCTAATTTGAATATTATTTTAATAAGATTTGAATATAAAGCGTAATATTTTCACTTTCTAACACCGTTTAGATCATGTTTCTTACTACGATAGTAAGAGAGACACAATTATTTATTTGAGACCTAGATGTGTTGTTCCTAAGAGCGAACAAATTAAGCCCTAGAGAAAAATCAATAGGTAGGACGCATGGCAAATCCCCTCCGTGGCAAAGCAGTTGTATCTAGTATTATTGGTTATGATCCAGGGAGTCACGGGTTCAAAACAAATACATGCATTTTTATAGACCACTTTAGTTTTAATCAAACTCTACCGGTTTCGAAAGAACCCTTCTTTTGTCAGAAGAATATTAAAACTACACTATGAGACAAAATATTCACAGATATATAAAAAAAATAGGTGAGGTTAACAAAGAGTGGGAGGTGAACAAAGGGAAAGGGGTATTTATTAGGGTTAGCCAATCATCTCATTTCCATCAATTAAACTTTTAAATTTCTTGATAGTAATAATAAAAGCAAAAAATTGGATAACTCAGAAGCACTTGAAATTAGAAAACCAATAAATGAAAACGCTAGTATATTAAATAACCAAATTATTGAATCTTTTATTTATTAATCATCAACGCCCTAATGGGTCTTACACATTTATACAGATTTTGTGATTTAGTATAAACAGATCAGGAAAAGGTTTAGAGGTAGGTGTAGAGGTGCAATTAAATATATGTTTTAATAATATAAATACATATAAGGTGTGTAAAAGCAAAGGCAGCAATCTCCATTTCGGCCAGATTGCTGTGTTTGCTTTTGAAATGACATGGAGATTGCTATCTTCGCTTTTACGTACAATATTATATACAAATATTGTATGTAATATACGTGGATACAATATACGTATGTAATATTGTACGTAAAAGCAAATAGAGCGATCTCCGGGTCATTTCAAAAGCCAACATAGCAATCTGAACGAAATGGATATTGCTGCCTTTGCTTTTACACGCCTTATATAAGATAAAGAAAAAGAAACAGATTTAGTTCAGCAGGTAGCATAAAATATAACATATAATAACAATATACTGCGAGTTCTTAATACATAATTTACACATGCAAATTACACAACAAGAAAAATAAAACATTAGCAATACATAACAGCTGTACATAGCTCGAAACTTAAAAATTTATTATAAATCAATAGTAGAATTGTAAGAAGTTCATTTAGTTTTATGAATTTAAATTCATAAAAAAAACGATTGATTCCCCACCAACCACCGGTCGTCATCCAGTGATTTCTATAAATCTGTATGCTTGTGGACATTGGCTTCATGAGTTCGATGGATTTGACATAGCTCCTCGTAAATATAGCAACACAGCATATACACCGATACTCGTTTCTCATTTATTATCCTCCCCATATATGATCTTTGTTGTGTGTTAAATGCAGGTACGTTAAATGCAATAAATTAATATTTAAACATTAAAAGCTTGTGTTAGGTTAGATATTCATTTTCATAGTGACCCAACAGTGGATCCCCCAACAGTTGACTCCCTTAAATTATAAAAATTTGATTTTTTGTGCATTATTTACCAATTAAAACCCTAAAATCGAATTCAAAAATACCCTTAATAATAAATTGTTGTGGACATCAAACCAATATTATTTTAAGTGTCGATATTTTTATACCTGTATACTGATATATACAGTGTATATTCTTGATGCATTTGAATGAAAATAAGTTTTATACTTTTGTTATTTGGCGGTACAACCTCTATCCCACCCATATCGGGATACTTCGATATATTTTGTGTAAGTGGGTATACCGTTTTTTTTCCTAAGACTGCATATTGTATATATTACGTAGTAGCTTCTGCCTGCGACTTCGTCTGCGTAGGATTAGCACATCTACGTTTGTACCAAAATTCTTAACCTGTTTGTTATAAATATCTATAATTCTTGATTCGATTTAAAGTATTAGGCGAGTACTTCAAATAAATTCAATAATTTAAATATTTTCCAATATAGAATTTTGATTTAAAAATCTTTGTTTTGCAAAATGTAATTCTCAAATTTTGACATTTTCTATTAAACAATAATTATTATTTTCAGTACATTGAGAATAAATAGCTAGCTTTATAAATTATAACCTACATGTTATTCTGATGTATGTGCTATATATACTATTGTAAAGTTTCGTTAAAATGTATTCAGTAGAGTTTGCGTGAAAGAGTAACAAACATATATAGATCCATACAAACTTTCGCGTTTAAAATATTAGTAAGAAGTACGCCAGGGTGATCAACTCTCATGGAATCATTTTTCATGGAATTAAACATATCGTTCACCGATTTAATAAAAAAAATAACAATCAAAAAGTTCATCAACAAAGAGTAGATTTCCAAGGCATGACCAGATATTTCTCCTTATACAACTACCCACCACAATTTCATAATCAAAATTCTAAGAAACTCAAAACTACGAGTAGATACATCTAGCATGTTTAAGTTGCTAACCACCCTGTGTATTAAGTTCTTGCAAACACACGTTTGTTGCGGTATAATCCATCCTGTAGCGAGCGGGTATTACTTATTACAGGGTGTTCTAAATTTAGGTTGGTTAAACGCTTTTTGAATAACCACAGTAAATAAATTTACGCGTCCGCGGCGAGACCTGGTAACATTTATCATCCGGACTATCTCGTAAATCTAAAAAAGGGGAATATCGTGAACGGCAAGCACACAAAATAATATAAATCATATTTTTTTCGTTTTGCATTTTGCAACAGTTGCAGCGGTGTATTGTAACACGTTTTTTGTTCTGCAGGACGAATATTGGAATAAAAAACGAACGAATAAAGTTAGTATCCACTCTAATGGGGTTATGTTGTATGAACATTGTACTTATGTTATTTCAAAACGTCGCTGGGAAAACATTTTAAAATAGCATTTGTTGGAAGAATGTTTGTTAGCAAAGCGATTTTTCTTGTAAATTTTTGTTTTATTTTAGTTTATTAGGAAACAAACAGTTATACATATTTTATTATAGTAACTACAGCGTTACATTACGTTACAGCGTTGCATGAACCAGCAAAATTTCCGCATAAAGTTTATGTCCTAAACACTCGACCGCTTTTTGCCACATTATGGCACTATTTCCAAAACCACAGAATGCTTTGTTTCCAAAATGTAAAATTTTTTATATTTTATTAAAACGACTATAAAATATTCTGTACGACCAAAATATAACAAAATAAATATTCTCTAGATTCTTTAAATTGTTTTAAGGTTAAAAAATTTTATTATATATTTTTTTATAAATTCTACAAGTATATGAGAATAGAAAAAAGATAGGGGAATTCGTTGGCTACATAAAACTATAATCAGTTTGTATGTCTCGATATTCAAATTCAGAGGCATGATTTTTTTAATGTGGGCGGCAAAATTTCCTTTAGCAATCCGAGAAAAAATATTTTAATTGCTCTGTCGCTCTAGTGGTTGAGAAAATCATAGGTTTTTAAAGAAAAATTCAAAGAAATGAATTTTAACAACAAAAAACAGATTAAGGCGTATATGATGGATAAAGTGAAATTTAACTGTATACCTATATAAAAATAATACATTTTCACATCGTAAAATAATGTTCAAGGATGCAAATCATTAAAAAAAAACGAAATGAAAAGCTGTATAACGATAATGCGAAAATAAGAGTAGAGGGTTCGTAATTATTAATTTGTTTTATTTTTTTTATTATACATTCAGTTAATTGGCCTGAGAATAAATGGAAAATATCGGCGTCTATAAAGATATTATTCTATTTTGTGCACGTCCTTCTGAGAAATGAATATTGTGTGTAGTTTGTTTTTGAATGTGGGATTCAGAATAGTTTCAGTTTGATCTGGTATTTCGTATTAGACAGTCAACATTAATGTTTCATAGAAGATAGTTGTTGTCAACAGCTTTGTTGATGATTTTCGAGTTGAGTTTTTTGTATGTCGCACAAGAGAAGAGTCCCAACTGCTCTCAACCGTCTGTTGCCAGTTAGGGACTCATACAACAGTAATACGTACATTTGTTTGTCCAATTCGGTGTTCCCTACTATGGATTGGATTAGAGTTTTTAATGATTTCATAGGACCGTTTATCGAATTTATCCAACGCTAAAGATATTGGTTAAGTTAGATACTCGCTAGCGTAGAGCGGGGAGCATTGCCTGCAACGTTAATTTGAAATAAATTTCTAATTATTGACCTTTTCAAAAACGTTAATTTTACCCGATTTTAAGACACCAACGAATGTGAAAATATTGTCACACGTCACCTCATTTGAGGCGATGCACGTCAACACTTCAACACCTCATTTCAGTATTTGAGTACCTCATACAAACTTACCCTGATAACGTATCCCACCCAACGCTGGCAAAAATATTATACCATTATAGTCCAGTCATTTGGTTCGAAAAACGGGGTTACGTGGAAAGTTTTGCTGGAGTTTTGAAAATTGGCAATTTTATAGATTTCGATGTGCTCTTTCCGAATTTCAACCAAAATCTGTTATCATAAAATGAAGCAGGAAGGTGATATTGTCAAAAAACTGCTATTATGCGCCATTTATCCAGTACAGCGGCGCGAGCGACAAAGATAGCAAGTGGCAAAGTTTAAATTCGGAAAGAGTACATCGAAATCTATAAAACTGCCAATTTTTAAAACTCCCGGAAAAATTTCCAGGTAAAACTACCAAATGATTGGGTGATTATAATTAAATCATAATATAAATAACACAATTCGTTCAAATAAAATTGGCTTGCGCACTTCAGGATTTGAACACGCGGCCTTCGGATTGCTAATCGAAAGCCTTACCCTTCGACAACGGAGGCCGTCATGAAAATCCGGTGAAACACCACCATTTAATATAAAATGCTTTAAATGGTTTTAACCATGTTTGGTAACAATGATAGCCAGCTACTTTCCCAATTCTTTCCTCTCCCCACTACCCTTACCCCCCCTTATACCTCAAATGGGGATACCATAGTCCCATCGGCTCCAGCCTGTCAAACGATCAAATTTTCAATTTCAATTAGTTTTTAAATGATTTTTTTATTATTATATTAAATTAATTTATTATTTTAATTAGATTATGTAGATAATATTTTGAATAATGAAAACAATATTAGTGAAACTCAATCGAAAATCTGAAACAAAAAATCAGAAGAAAGCTACTGTCACATCTGGGACTCGAAACCAGGTCCTTCGACTTGCCGGGGTGCAGCTCTACCAACTGAGCTGACGTGTCTCTATCCGATTCGGTCATATTTAACTGTATCATACTTCGACTGAGAACTACCAACATTATCTTAATTTTCTTCAGAAATATTTTTTTTGGCTACTTTCTTTATGTATGATTGCAAGATTCAAACCCGAACTAAATGCTATCTAGATAGTGTCTTGGAAAAATTTAATCCATTTTTATTTAATTTGCGTCATTTACTGACTTTTCTGCAAGTCTAGGATGAATATACATTTTTATTTTTAACTTAATGAGTAGAACCTAAAATGTAATATTTGTGTTAATTCGTGGTGGAATTCCATTGTATTAGATTTGAAATTAAACAACTTTTGCACTTTTTTCCACTTATTTATTTTCACCAGGACCGGTTTCTATGGATATTTTCAGACTGTCTCAGACATTTTCAGATTTTCAGACAGTCTGAAAATGTCCATAGTAGGATGAAACCGGTCCTGGTGAAAATAAATAAGTGAAGTAAAGTGCGAAAGTTGTTTAATTTCAAATTAATGTAATATATCAATAAGTGAAGACAATATTCGTGAAATTCAATCGAAAATCTGAAAAATCAGAAAAATATAGGTCACATCTGAGTCTGGAATCCACTCTTTTTCTGATTTTTCTGTTTCAGATTTTCGATTGAGTTTCACTAATATAGTCTTTATTAATTTAAATATTTTACGTTAAAACTGAGATATAATATCAAACCACACATAGTTCAAAACTTTCCATCAGGCCATAACATTAAAAAATTTAAACCTCATTTCTGGATATGTGTACTTCCGCAAGTATGAGCGGATATTGAATACCGTCGGTTCGGATTACTTACTTCGGTACGGGAACTTGAGACCAGCGGCCATAGCGGGAATCCCGCTGTGAACAATTTAGCCGGGATTCAAACCGAAATTAGGTTATCTATGCGAACTCCATCTATCTTCATCAGTTTGTATTACCAAGCCTAACCAATCAATATCAAATATTATTAGTTTGGGACGGTTGTAGGCGGAATGGTATGATTGACATATTTCATTTGTATTAATGATGTTTTTGAAGTGATGGTGTTATGATAGCTGTCACAATTTTCGGTGTTTGCGTTTGTAATGGAAGGGAAAAATATTTATTTATACTGGAATTTTACGGATGTTCGCACTAACGTAAAGACAATCCAGTTATAAAAACTCAGTTATTATACAAATAGGGACAT
Organism: Limnephilus auricula; assembly: GCA_951813805.1. Lineage (NCBI taxonomy): Eukaryota > Metazoa > Arthropoda > Insecta > Trichoptera > Limnephilidae > Limnephilus > Limnephilus auricula. Next base: position 3,489,950 of record OX638406.1, on the reverse strand, counting down.
ACAATTATGAACAATTGTAAAAAATAAAAAATCACTTATAAAAATACAAAACTATATCAAGTAACACATATTACAATGAGAGGTAAGCGACATAAGAAATACGAGAGGCATGCATAATTTCATAGAGAGACAATTGACGCAATATAATTAGTTAAACTTATATTTTAAAAGCACCAGTCTTTTTTTTCTGAATCAATCAAATTATATACTTCAGCACACTCTATCTTGTTGTATAGTCGACACATCTGGGTCAGAGGGCTAAAGTAGGCGATATTATTTATATAAATATTGTTATAATTTATATATATATATATATATATATATATATATATATACTCTCAGTATCGCCCTAGTGGGAGACCACTAATCAGAATCTAGGGGTTGCGTAATGTTTCAAATAATGTTATCTATGTTTAGCAGCTTTATAATTAATGTATGTTTTTTATTTTCTTTATTTAAAATAAAAATCTTTTTTATTTTAAATCGTGAGATTTTAATGTAGGTACTTAAATAGATAACTACATAATTAATAAACATATTTGATAAAATAATCTTTTAAAGGGGCGACCATCTTGAAACCGGAAACGGAACGTGGAAACCAATTTACAGAAAGAAATGAAAAATTGTTGAATTAAGACAAGACTTCGCAATGCTCATTCAATGAGAAATTGCTTACAGCAGACCCTTTCAATCTGCTTGGTAGTAAATTTACCATTTAAATTAAGCTTCGAAATGTTTCTTGTGACATTCAAGGCGTTAATTTATAATGGATTAATCAGTTTGAAACAGAAACAGAATATTGTCATACGAATAATCATGTATTGTTTATTTAATCCTCTAGTGCTTTTAATAAAAACGAAGTATTGAACTAAGCTTTCTTTTGGGCGCACAGTTTACTTCACTGTTAAATACAGTCTTCTGTTCATCTTCCTTTTTTTAAATTGAATCGATCGTGTGTCTCTCCAGAGTATCTCCAATTTCACCCACTTGCCCCGGATAATGGAAATACAATATAAGCTGACCTTAACGTTTTAGTCATCCTACAGAGCTGATTTATATATTGAATTATTTAACTCTCGATGTGCAAAATAATGTTATTCCGATGGCTAATATTTTTTTCTCTCTTTCTTTCTGTTTATGTTTATGAATATATTGCATAAAAAGTACAAATGTACACGTTGAAGTCTATTTAGCGGGCGTAAGAAGTTAAACAAATAAATAACCAATATTATACATTTTTTCAATTCCTTTTCTCACAGCCCTACGATAAAGTAACTACAAAGTATTATTTGTTTAATCTTTGCAAACTCATTTTCTGGCATCATTTTATTTAAATAAAACAAATTACTTTTGTGTAAACAACTATAATCAATGTTAAAATATGTACATGTTTCAAAACCGATGGTTTCTTCGTCAGGATATTAACATGACTAAAAATAACAAAAGAAACAAACAAGTAGGTAGGTATAGATAAAAAGAACAATTGACAAAATTGATAAAAAAACGATATTTTTAAGAATCTAATTAATCAGCTCCCTCTGTAATATTTTGTCCGTTGTTCTTTTTGTCCTATACTAGTTTGTTTCTTTTTTATTTTTATTCATATTTTTATCCCGATGAAGAACCATAGGTTTTGAAACATGTAGATATTTTAACATTGCTTATAGTGGTTTACACAAAAGTAATTGGTTTCAGTTAAACTAAGTATTACATATGTTTATAAAAGCCATAGAGGTGTTAATAAAAAAAATTAAAAATAATTGCCACTATAAAACATATATACATAAGCCCACACATTTCAACTAATGCATCCAATCGCAGAATTACCAAATACCTAACATAAACCCAAATAAAATCTAATTGATTTTGTTCAGTTATATAGCAGGTTCTTAAAAATAGCAACCCACATTATTTTTTAAATTAACATTTTGTTTTGAACCACCTTTTAGTTATACTTTAAATTGTAGATAGTAGGTACATGGTAGGTGGATCTGAGTTTTAAAGTGGTACTTTTTCTTGTTTCTGTCTTTCTGATTTTCTCTTTTCTGATCACTTACCGTCTTTAGTGACACTTCTCTCTGATATATTCAAATTTTTGCCTTTATATTCTTTTTTGATTTTGCTCCATGATTCAACTGTCAAATCTTCGCGTGAATCCATCACCTCACGTGTCACGTCGCTGAATAAGTCGTCCTGAAATGTGACAGCGGCAATAATCCTACTTCAGGAGGAATAAAATTCAAATTCTGTAATTTCGCAGAAAACCGCCTCATCGAAAATATTCATTTATCATTGAGAGCGAATGGTTAGTTTCATCCACTGAAAACGTATTTTTATCGGAATTAAGAAATTAATCAAATATTATAATCCTTTCATTATCCTCATTAATTATAGCCTGTAATGCCAGTTGCACACCAAGCTAGTATTTTAAGCCATGATAGCAAGATTGTAAGTAAGTTATTAAAACTAGCTATGTTTAGAGACAACTAGCTAACTTTTTAACCCAGTAAGCTAGAGAGGAAGCTAGTAAGCTAGAGTCTAAAGGAAGAATAGTTTAATAGGATGTGGTTCTATTATTTGAGCTAGTAGCGCCCCTAGCACCTAAATTTCTATCCTAGCTTTGTGTCTGGCGTTTTGTGCCCGCCCAAAGATAGTACATGATCGACTATTGTACTTGTTGTATGTATTTTTTTTGTCACACCATACGATTTTAAAAATGCCAAAACTGTTGTTTGTAAACATACATTTAAAGTTTGTACAATGTTTTATAAAAATAAAATAAAGTTTTATAAAAATGTTAGAGAAACGCCAGTAATCTATCTTAAATACAAGTTTGTGCATAATTCAGCATTATAAATAAATTAATGATGAACGGAAAAATAATTCCTCGACGTTTAATGTTTCTTACATGTAAGCGGTTCATTTTCCCTGCGGACTGACGCGAATGCATTGTTACCGTAGTCAATGATACTGGCTTTCAATTTGCTAGCATCGTGTAAACCACTCTGGTTTGTGCCAAGCCAATTATAAGAGCTTCGGTAGTTCAACTGAATTCATTAATAAAGCAGTTTTTTTAAATAGCGATTGATGTTATTCAAAAGGTTGTTTTATCTATCGATTGTCCTGAAAGGACACAAACAGAAGATTGTTTCAGAAGCGTGATGGTTCCATTTTAAAGGTACGTGTGATGGTGAAGATTTTTGGGTAAGAACTACAAGGTTCTCTCATCACTTTAAAGAAGTCGGAGCTGATATTTCAGTTGATAGTGACATTCAGATATATTGGTGAATTTTTGTTAACGATATATAAAGAAGGGGAAAGTCCATATACAAATAATAATAATTCTACAATAAAATACAATAATACAATAGCAATACACCTGTAATAAATTTTATTTATCTTCTTTCAAACAAATTAAACTTCTTTATATCATCTCTTCTCCATTTTTCTTTTATATTTCTGTTATTAATTTTCATTTTGTGTTTATTTTTCCAAATTCTATTTATTAATTAATAATTCATTTTATTCTATGATATAAAAAAAAATTCCTGCCACCTCGGAACATGCTCAGCCAAGTGAGGTGGCATATACCTAAAATGCACTTAAATGTATTTTTGGTTAAAAAATAATAAAAAATAAAAAAATTATATAATATATATAATGGTTTTCTTTGCTGGAGAGGAAAATAGAGAATTGTGTGTGACATTCGGAGATACAAATTGTAAAATCTCTCTGTAGTCCCTCTACGGAGATATTGTATTTTATTAGTGCTGGCCGGTATCTCGTTACTATTTTGTATTGATTGAAAGACTTATAGGTATCTAAGATCATTTCCATATTATACATATATGGATTACAAGGACACAGTCCTTGTAACGCGGAAGCTAGTTTTTGCCTGGTGAGCTCTACGACTTTCCTGCCGGTGTTCAGCTATCTTCGACACATGTCGTAACCGACACCGAGTGACCCGAATATAGAAGCGAGAAACAATGTTAGAACTGATAATTTACTGATATTATGATACATAACACAAATTAATGCTGAAAACTCAGTTTAACACGCTTTATAAAGGTTTTTTGGAATCACAAATTTGCTTATAAATATGTTGTCTAAATATAAAAAAATTTTCAGGAGTTCGGGAAGAATGCTAAATCAAAAAATCATAATAATATGAAATTCAGCAGCGTTTTACTCTAAATATTATCAGGAAGGCCTTTATGTTGCAAATAATTAATCAGATCTTATCGAATTTGGCGATCAACCCGTACGGCTGCCACCGATTCGCAGATGAATTATTTGCCTAGATAACAATACATGCAAATTCAGGATTCTGTATGGAAACTGGGTCGGCTAAATGGATTTAAAACGACATTTGATTTGCATTTGATGTAGATTACGGAATTTCGAATATAATCACGTACCGGCGTGAAATGTGTATAGGGAAACGCCTAATGTAAACCAGTGACGGTGCTGACCACTTTTTGTTTGGTGGACGTAATTGGAATATTAATATGCTTCGAGTTATTTCGAATCCTGTGAAATGAGTTTTAAGGTGTGATTTAAATTTCGTCGGCCGAGTTTATTGGAATGGAAAATAGACATTATATTATGTACTTACTTGATTCGGTCTGACACCTCAATCTGTATGGAAAATTTTCATAGCTTTGATAAAAAAATATATATTAAGAGGTAGGCCATGTTACAAAGCTTAGCAATTATTTTGTATAATAATAATAATAATAATTGGATAATTTGTACAGCGCCGTTTTTGTTAGAAATCACCTCAAGGGCGCCTAAGGTGTGCCTCTCTTATAGCCTTTTTAAATTTTTTTATAGAGAATAACCTCACAAGAGTCTCAACTGCTCCCGTCTGGAGCCAGTGAGACTATGGCATCCCCGATTGGGGTATGTTGTGAGGCTGAAGAAAAGTGAGGAAGGGATGGAGATGGGGAAGAGGAAGGTAGGAAAGTACCTGGCTATTCAGATCTAGTCAGTAAACAAGGCTAAAGCCATTATTAAGCAAAGTTAAAATTCTGAATAAGGGTCTTACACCAGGGCGATACTGATAGTATCTTCCACTCTGGAACGTGCCGCAAATATAGTATATATTATTTTTATTACTTAATTGTGAAATAACACAAATTAATCAAATAAAATTTATTTGCGCACGACGGGTTCGAACCCGCGACCTTCCGATTGGGAGTCAGGTGTCTTACCACTCGACCACGGACAGTCGTCGCCTGTTTTCTTTTATCATTTTCTCTGAAATAATTACGTTATGTTGGACATCACTTATTTTTTTCCCCTAATTCTTACCGTAAAACACTTGGAATAAGAAAACTGAAGCATTCTTTAAAAATTCCATGAAATTTCGCCGTGTAGTTGGGATTAAAAATATTTTAAAGAGCGAACCGTTAAGTATTCAAAACTATTAAAAGTGCCGCAAATACGAATACTGTATATATTATTAATTGATACTGATAAATAAACAATAATAAGATAAAAAATAACACTAATTAATCAAAAAAAAATTCCTTCGAACGCTGGGATTCCAGCAGGCATCGTAGCAAAGGATCGTAACCACCCAAACACCGATGCTGTCAAATATGACACAAAATTTCCGCTTTTTTCATCCTGCTACTCCCAACTTGTAAAATATATTAATTATTTTTTATAAGAAAAACTCTCTTTTTAACTTTTGAAGGTTATTCCCATCAATGTAATATATCATTGAAGAAGAAGATAACAATAATAATCAAATTTTTAAAAATATGAAAATGAAAAATACATAGAAAAATAATAAAAGATAATGGTCGCAACTGGGACTCGAACCCAGAACCATACGTCTTATCGGGACATTCACCTCTACCAATTGGGCTACTGCGATCTATTATGAGACTGTCGTAATTGTTAACTTTATATTTCAAATATTTTATTTGTAAGGTTCTGGGTTCGAGTCCCAGTTGCGACCATTTTCTTTTATTATTTTTCTGTGTCTTTTTAATTTTTTTTCAATTAGATATTTTTAAAAATTAGATTATTATTGTTATCTTCTTCTTCAATGATGTAAAATATATATTTATTTTGCATCTAGTAGGTAAATTAATTACACCATTACATTAGTACTGCCGCATTATTGAAAAACTCACATATGGATTTTTGTTTTGAATAATGTTCGAAAATCCACAAAAAACAACATTATTTATGTCTCTGTTCTATCCAAGACTTTGCACATGGAGCATCGATCTATTCTAAGTAAGTTGGGGATGAAACAATGAGTTCTGTATGATTCTAACGTAATATTTAGCTGATCGAATTATCTCGTGTGCCGTGCATCTTGCGCATCGGAAGCAAACTAGCGAAGTTTCTTATATTAATATTTGTATTTTTTTCACCTTTATCCAGAACATTATTTCTTATATATTATTTTTTGATGACTCTTCTTACATCATTATCGAGATATAAATACTCGTCATTTCCATTCCATTTCGATTATTTCAACACTGCTAAATAAATGATCGAATGAACAATTGTTATCTAAAAACTAAAAGAAAACTATAATTGAAGAAGACGATAACAAAAATAATCTAATTTTTAAAATATGAAAATGAACAAGACACAGAAAAAATAATTAAAGATAATGGTCGCAACTAGGACACGAACCCAGAACCTTACGTCTTACCGGGACATACATCTCTACCAATTGGGCCACTGCGTTCATTATGAGACTGTCATGTGTCAACTTCATATTTCAAATTTCAGAATTAACAATATTATTATCTTCGACTAATGTTTTTTTTTCCATATTATTGGCAGCTACCTTTATTATTGGAAATAAGTATTCAAAGAATGTATTTGTTACCTAGATAGTGTCTCGGATAAATATATCCGATTTTATTTTTATGGAACACCTATTGACATTTTTATAAAAGTCTAAATAAATATTTTGTTTTTTAATAATAAAAACTCTCTTTTTAACTTTTGAAGGTTATTCCCATCAATTTAATACAGCATTGAAGAAGAAAAAGATAACAATAATAATCAAATTTTTTAAATATGAAAATGAACAAGACACAGAAAAATAATAAAAGATATTGGTCGCAACTGGGACTTTGTCTTGTTTTGAACTTGTCCCAGTTGCGACCATTATCTTTTATTATTTTTCTGTGTCTTGTTCATTTTCATATTTTAAAAATTAGATTATTATCGTTAACTTCTTCTCAATGATATATTACATTGATGAGAATAACCTTCAAAAATTAAAAAAAAACTTTTTAAATGAACATTTATTATTTCTTCAAACTTCGCAAAATTTATTGACATTTATTAATTTTCAATTGGTTAGGCGGGGATAACCAACACACCTGCAATAGGTCACACAAAGTGGTTCGCTACGTGTGTTGGGTGCCCGGGTTCATAGTGATTAAGGTCTTGGCGGCGTACGCATCTGCGTGGCGGTCTAGATCGGAAAAGGCCGGTTTGGGGAGACTCTTTGACCTCTCCTGCTGGTCTCTCTCGACCCAGTGTTTTACACCGCAGCGAGAGGGTTGGATAAGTACATCACCTCTGGCCACACTGAACACTAAATTTCTAACCAACCCTTATCCTATTTTCCTTCTCAGAACATCCACTCCTTAAATTCGTAAAAAAAACCTTCCAAACAGCATCCACAAAGAATTAATGTAAAAAATATAGATTTTTAAAAAATCGACAAAAAATATAGATTTCTCAAAAGCGAATGGTGATCAGTTTTTTGATTTGGCTATTCGATTTAATTAATATCATTCCTCAAAATATTAATATGAAAACATATAAACAGTTTCCTGCGGCTTAAAGCTAATGAATCTACCTAGACTTCACCGTTTACCCCATATTTGTAGGTTCGTTAAATATGGTCCAATTTTGAACCGATATCAATCGCAGAAAAATAAAAGCGGTCCAAATTTTTATTATAGTTCAGCTATTATCAAAGTTGACTTTTATCACATAACTTGCGGTTTATGAACTCAAACTTTTTTATTGGAAAAATATTCCATGACACGGTTAGATAATAGATGTTACATGTTACCCCATTTGGTTCGCTACGTTTGGTGACCTAACAGGAGCGCCCGAGTTCATAAGGGTGAGGTTTATCTAGGTCTTAGCGCCACAAGCAACTGCGTAGCGGGCCAGATCGGGAGAGCATGGACGATGGAGACACTGACCCCCAGATTTCTACCCACCCCACAAATCTATTTCCTTCGCAGAACTTTCTCTCCTTCCTTTCCTTAAAATGGCCCTCCCCACAGATATGATAAAAGCACCAAGGGATTTTAGTTTTCACGGCCTCCTGTTTAGAACTATTATTAAAAAAATGTGTTGTGTTGGGCACAAATAAGATATCGCATGAAACTCTTCTGTTTTTTGGTACTTACTGAAATTTCCTGAGTATTTTTATTTCAGAAATTTTTTTGCATTTTCTTTATTCTGATAATTTGAAATTTTCTGGTTTATTATTTTAAGCATTGCGTATCAGTATTCGCCAACAAGATCGTGTGATTTGAGAGTTTGGAGTTTTTTCAATTTCAAAATTAATCAAAATTTGACAATTTCTTTGAAGTTTTTTAAAGTCACATTTGTAAGTTAATAAGACACAAATAATTAGTCAGTTTAAGAAGGTTATTTATTGTAACAATCATTTATTACATCAAAAGAGCAATGTTTTAATTTCAAAAACTAAACCCTTCGCTCTTATTGGGACAATCTCCTCTTACAAAATTTGTTGAATTGTTGTAAATCTCGGAGAGTAGTGTATCTCTACCCATTCATAAACTTTTTGTTGTTCTTATTCAAATAAAAATTGTTTAATAATGTATACATTTAAATGGTTCACGAGTTCATCGAAAACGAGTTCACCTAACTAAAATTCAACCTAACCTAACCTAACCCAACAGAACCTAACCTAACCAAACCCTTTTTTTGTAAATTTGCTTTCAATGAATTGATTTTTGATGAACTCGTGGTTTACCATTCAAATAATAATTTCTAATTTCAGTTGCCATAGATAATGTGCCTACAATAATAACCATACTAACAGAACATTAGAAGTAAAATATCTATACCTACAAATTTAAGGAAAAGTGATAAAATGGCAAGAAACAGGACATTTTCGTATTACTAATTTGATTCTAATATGCTTGGTCAACGTTGGTATGGTAAAGCTGACGTTAAACCTGGTATAACGCCGTTTTAATATGCAAATGCCGTGGTAATAAGTCAAGTTTTAACTATTCTGACCTACGCGCCGCGTTATGTTTCCACCACGTTTGTAAGTAAGAGGGTTAGAGTTAGGCCGCTATTTTCTGGCATGCCAAAAAAGAAATTCGTCGAAATATTTTTATGTGTGACATTGCAAGTTAATGTCACCGGTTCCTGCAAAATCTCTTAATTTGTTTCAGATTTTTCTGGCACGCAAAAAAATAAATTCATCAGAATATTTTATCTGTGACATTCCATATTAATGTCATCGGTTGATGCAGTATCTCTTAATTTGGTTGGGCTTTCTTCTGGCAATACAAAAAATAAATTTATCAGCATATTTTATCTGTATTTTTTAGTATATCGTCGTTGCTTATAGAATACAAATTACGTGAGACTGAGTACATTCTGAGTAAATCGATAAAAAGTGTTTTAAAAAAATAACGAAACGAAAAAATAACAATTCTATTTATGGACAAAGTAGGAAATATATATTTCGTTCATTATTAGAATATATTTATGAAAAATCGATAATAACTGTTTAAAATACTAACGAAATGGAAAATAACAATTCTATTTATCGACAAAGCGAGAAAAATATATTTCATTAATTATAAGAATATATTTAAGGGAGAAAATTGAATTTTAACGCATTTTTCTCACATGCTTCATATTCTATGGTCAGTTTTTCTCACTTGCTTCATATTATACGTATATACAGTTTTCGTTGTAATTTTAAATACCATAATAATGTCGAAATATTTCATTTAAATTTATTCAAATTTTTGACAGCTAGGCATCACAAAATTATGTTAATATTATGTACATTCCAAGGCAATTGAATTGTGTAGTGGTATTCAGAGGAAATGACTTTTTTTTTATTTTATTTTTTAAATACTATTTTGATTGTCCTCACATGGTTTATTATATATCGCCTTAAATATTTGATATTTTTACGTGGCTCATTTTGTAAATATGCAACAACGATATCTATATTAGATTTGGTTTGATTTTTTTTATGTAATTAATTTAATTGTCATATTTTTATTAGAAAAACTCTCTTTTTAACTTTTGAAGGTTATTCCTATCAATGTAATATATCATTGAAGAAGAAGATAACAATAATATTCTAATTTTTTAAAATATGAAAAATAACAAATACATTCTTTGAATACTTGCTTCCAATAATAAAGGTAGCTGCCAATAATATGGAAAAAAACATTAGTTATCATAATATTGTTAATTCTGAAATTTGAAATATGAAGTTGACAATTACGACAGGCTCATATAAGATCACAGTAGACCAATTGGTAGATGTGTATGTCCCGGTAAGACTTAAGGTTCTGGGTAATCTTCTTCTTCAATGATATTTATTTATTTATTTATTTATTTATTATTAATTTTCAACGCCCTGATGGGCTTTTACATAATAAGTATATTATACAGTGATATATATGTATGTTTAAATAAGAAATATAAACTTATAGCAATTAACATTATAAAATATAACAGTATAAAAGTAAGTAAGAAATATTATATTATAAAAAAAGAGAAAAAGTAAAAATAAATTAAACTGAAACCAGTTTTTAAATTGCAGATGGCATAAAAATAATAAAATATAGTGTAAGTTAATATTAGAAATTTACAGATGTGTAATACAAGAAAAAGTTTACAATACAGAAAAACAAAAGAGAGTAAGTAACAAGTTTTTACATTATAGATAAATAGAAATAATACAAAAATATGTGCAACAGCTCCTACATTATAAGAATATGCTACATCAAAATATTATGGAATCTTTTAAATAACACTAACTAATATTAAACACGTCTGATTTCACATTCTGACATGAATGATTTAATAATTTCATGTTTGTATTGTATCAGTGACACATTCCATACATCTACGTGCGAATACATATTTCCCAAGTTTTGAATTCTCTGTAGTGGTATATTGAATTGGGCCCTGGTCGCAGTATTACTACAATAAAATGGTAGTACTGACCTTGTATTTCTGGCTGGCACATTAAGATTTATGAGCGATAAGAATTCAGGGCTATCAATTATATTATGCAAGATTTTAAATAGAAATATTAGATCAAAAACAATTCTCCTGTCACTCAAGTTTAATAGATTAGAGAATCGTAGTAGAAAAGGGTAGTTTTTTTGTTCTTTCGGTATTTTTAGTTTATAATTTAAAAAGCTTAGGAATTTTTTTTGTACTCTTTCTATTGTTTGTGAATGCACGTTATAGTGGGGAGACCATATAGTTGAATTATATTCAACCTGGCTCCTTACTAGTGATGTGTACAGAAGTTTTAATGTTTTAATGTTGGTAAAATCTTTAGCCACTCTTAGTACAAAACCTAACATTTTTAAACCCTTCTTTGCAATATTTTCAATGTGTGGTATGAAACTAAGTTTGGTGTCGAAAGTAATACCTAAGTCATTAATTTCGGAAACAGATTCGAGAATGATGTTATTCATTGTGTAATTGAAATAAATCGGATTTTTTATTTTAAAAAATCTCATAGTTATGCATTTATTGACATTAAGGTATAGCTTGTTATCGCTACACCACTCAACTAATTTTAACAAGTTTGCCGAGAGAATATGACAGTCGTTCAGGCTTCGAATTACTTTAAAAAGTTTTAAGTCATCTGCGAACATAAGTACGTCGATGTCTTTAAAAATATTACAAAGGTCGTTCACAAAAAAGCTAAATAATACAGGTCCAATGTGGGAACCTTGCGGAACACCACTGGATGCAAAAAAATCATACGATGATTCCCCATTAAGTTTAACACTAAGTTTTCTGTTTGAAAGATAGCTTATAAACCAATGCAACATGTTTCCACAAACTCCAGCTTTAGACAGTTATTTTTAATATTAATTTAATTGTATTTATTTTATCTTAATTTAATTTTTTATTTTATTTTCTATCTTTTATTGGAGGCACTGCTAAAAACCAACTGCATTCCAGGAGAAATCCTTAATTACAGCTGGGCAGTGAGCTTTTCGTCAATACAATCAATAAGTAATAAAAAATGTGTGTATTGTAAAAAAAAAAATCTATTGATGAATAAACGATTTTATTTATTTTTTTATTTATTATGGGTAGTTCTTTAATTAAAAGCAAACTTGAAAATTTGAATGCTCTAGTAATCCATTATTTAACAAAATTAGTACACCAAACACCTAGCCTGGTTAGTTTTCACACAAAATCCTGAAATCAGAGTAGCAAAAACATCCCCTCCTTGCGCCGGAAATGAACTAGGAGATTTACGTTCGGAATTTATTCAAATTGAAAAATATTTTTTGCAACGGATTGTAAACGAACCGGCGAAGAATATTTGTTTAAACGATTTTTCCGATTCGCTCATGCGACCGGCGCGGCGGTGGCGCCTCGCTGAGCCGGTTCGACACAAATCCCAGTTGGAACCGGCGCACATTATTCAGACCCGCATTCGACTAAATTACTACCGGCTGATCCAAGCAAAACTACTCTTACAAATATTATAGAAAAATCTACAATCTCAATTAAAAATCTCTTCTGTGGACAATGGTAACTCAAAATAATACACTTTAATAGTAAATTTCATTTACCTTTTTCGAAATTTTTTTCTATAATATTATGTAGATAAATTTGGCACATTTTGACCACCAATCGCTCAAGATGTTTTGAAAACGTGCCATAATATTATGCCAAAAATCGCTCGAGGGGCAATCAAGAAGCCGACCATTGCATAATTTAGGTTAAAAAAATTGTACTGATCCATTTCCATATATTCCAATATTAGACCAAGTAGGAAAATTTCCTTTGAGCTCTACCTACCGATAGGCGGAACTTATCATACATTTTAATTTGAACAACACAATTTGTTATTGAATGGAGGTGAATCCGTCCGTTTTCCTGTCTAATTTCAAATGAAAATTTAAAAATAAAGGCTTACTTTAGTTTTAGTGAATATTAGTAAAACATTATTAAAAAGGTTTCACATAAACGGGTTTTCACAACGAATAAAGCACATAAATTAAAAATAATGAACCATAATAATATAATAAGATAATGAAACAAAATCCTAAAATAAAAGCTTCGCAAAACCACCGAATATTTTGAAAATATCAAATAACACTAATTCTTCTTTAACCACCCCTTGAATTTGATCAATCTACTCCATTTGCACGCCCCAACCCCATTTCCATCACTTGTATCTCCACCCTACCACCCCTCTGTTCTCCCTCCCTCCCCCTGCTCCTACCACCAACCCCAAACCACCCCTTTCCCTTCTCCCTCGCCATATACCAATATCCGGAGAGCGTGATGATAATATATTACCGTTTCTGATAACAATTCAACGTGACATTAAATTATACCAAAATAAAGGACCAGCTGCAATGATGGATCCGAAATTCATTACGTGGTCGTAGAGCGGTTGCAAGAGTAAAAATTACTTCAAATTAATATCTTCCGCTCATCTCTTTGATCAGATCTAGTTAAATATAGATATTTCCCCTTTAATTTATGTATCCCTCTTATTATTTACATTGTTTTCACATGTCAGATTATACAAATTCTATCAAATCCTAAAATTGGTATGGTTACAATCATCGAACAAATATTAATTATAATGTTCTTTTGTTGTCCGTGGTAAACAAATAAATTCTGATAATCGGGAGTTACAATGATACTTCGTTTCGTCAGGTTATGTACATAGTCGTATTTATTATCGTTATATTTATAATTAAAATTTAGACTTAGTCTTAAATTTAGAATTAAACAACACCTGTTGAAAGATGTTGAAACTATAAACATATTCATTTACACTACATTAATGATTGCAAATATATTAATTTTATTAAAATGATTGTAAGTTAGATTCTAACATTACGTATCGTTTCTGTTGGAGTATTTAGTATAATAAAATCACCCCTGTACACAATATTACAGAAAAATTCACAACATAACTATATGGTGTTCCTCGAATAAGGTTCTCCAAGCAAAATCTCAAGTTATTAAGGGGTCGCTCTGCCAATTTCTACCGATTTCTTACATGTTTTCCTTAAACGTTTGAAGTTTTTAAGTTCTTAAAAATATATATGTTATTCCTTAAGATAGTATCTATACACTCCTCACGCCGAAACGGTAATTATTTGAAATTCCCTCTACAGAAATAAATCGCAAAGTATGCTCCGAAAATTATTATTTACACGTTTGTTTCTGTTATTTTACAAGTCATATGTATAAAAAAATTCACAATGTTTCTTTAAATGCTACTTGCCACAGTCCCTACGAGATTTTTGCTTTTTTTCAAACGGATCGTCTTTTATTAAACATTTTCACAATTTTCGCATGAATTTTATGGTTTTTAATGTTAGCGCGCTCGCTCGCACGTTCGTATTGTCGTATATCTCCACTTTCTTCTTTTTGAGCGGGGTAGCGCGGCCTTAATACAAATGACATGCGTACAGACCTTTTATTATAGGTCTCTACACGACTTTTTGTAGCTATGGAAACCTGATTTTACATTTATGTACAGGATGATTGACTCTACTTATTCCATGTAATCATATCAATCCATAGAATATGGGCATATCAAATACTTGTTATTCGGTAAGAATTTTTTCGAATCAAATTGTTGTCCGAGGATTGCTACTGTTATTTTTTTTTCATTATAAGAAAATGAGCACATTGCTATTTATATAAATTCTCATTTTAATCAATAAATGGGTTTTGGTTGCAATATATTCCACAGGTTATTATTATTAATTAATCAATTATTACGTGTTAGTGGTTCGTCTATACGTAATTCTTTATTTTACCAGGTTTTTTATCGAAGTTTTTTTTATTTGTTCATAACAGGAATTAGGTTTAGGGGGTTTCTCACCATCCTCCCGTTAGCTTATCTACCCTAATAACGAATATTATTAAAAATAAAAATAAAATACTCGCAGTGGTTAGAAAACTCCGCCAACTTATCCAATATATAGCCACTATTCGTAGGTTCGAGTACCGAATTAAAAACTCCAACTTAATAAATAAATAAACCGTAAATCGTAAATCGAAAATATTCGTTATTAGGGTAGATAAGCTACTGGGAGGATGGTGAGAAACCCCCTTATTATTTAAGTATGTCCGGAATCATATTACACACTTTTTGTCCTAATAAGTCATGTGACTTTTGTCCGAAAGTAGTATTCATTGAGAGTATAATTATTTTATTTGAGTAAATACCATAGTTGTATTGTTCTACCGGTTTATGTGGATTTGTTATGTGGTTTATTTTTGTGTGTCTGATTAAATAATGATTACGCATATAATTGCTTTGTGTCACGTTTTTTGAAAAATAGTTTTTATTATTGCTTTACGAGTAATTACAATATTTTTACAGTATCTCCCCGTAATCCAAATAAAAATATATTAATTTAAAAAAAAATCAAAAGGTTTTAAACAGGGGCTTAGAGGTCACTCGGCAGACAAAAGATGAATTTTTAATTTATTTTTTTTTAATGAAAAAAAGTCACCGGGAACCAAAATTTCATTTCATGTTTTACTCCAAATAATGATTTTGGTATAACTTTGAGATTAATATGTATTAACATATCAGATTTAGATTCATATCTTTGATCTTTCTCATCATAATATTATGTGATGTTACCTTTGAAAACCCTTCAAAGTTAAAACATCCACAAAAAAAGCTAATTTTCCTTTGACCCTAAAAGTCCTTTTGGAGGGTGTTAAAAACAAAATGAATCCACGTGCGAGTTTCACACTAATTTTTCCCTGTGACCACCGTACGAGCTGGTAAATCTGCGCTAAATCTACTCCAGTTTCACACCCTAACTCTCCCTCCCACCTTCCACCGATATCCTCCCCTTATCCACCCTCTTCCACCCCCTCCCTCTCCTCCTCCCCCTCCCGACCAATCACTGCATTTGATGATAATATTTGATTTACAGCACTCGGCTAACCGATAAATGCTTTTCATTAAACCTCTATAATATTCTACAGTCGCTAGTTTGAGTTTGCCACTGACCAGTGGGAAATATTGCTATTTGTTCAAGTGTTTCATAACTGAGCATGTATGGGAAAATCAAAAAAAAAAAATCCCCGATGGCTTGTTTAAAATACAATCTATTTAGTTTTTAGCATATTTAAAGCTTTATAAATTTAGAGCTTTAAAATAACATAAATCGAGAGAAAATATATGTAAACAAATAGGAATCTCTATTATGGTATCAGCGAAATTTTTTATATTTATTTTACGGTATCCCAGTAACATAGATACATTCATGTATGTTCGTAAAATTTAATTCAACTTCGTCAGAAAAAAATGTTTTTTTAATTATAAAAGTATGGCATTGCAAAACTTTTTCATTAACTCAGAACATTATTCTGATATTCAAATATGTTTAATATATTAACTGTACATAAAAGAGGCAAATTGACAGATCTGTTTTATCTTCATATTTATTTATTTTAACAATTTATTGATTTTATTTTAGTAATTTGTACATTGAAGTTTAAAAATTGCTAATTAATTATAAAATTACTTATAGCATATTAAATTAAATTTTTTCCACTTTGATGTAACTCCTAAAATACATCTTCAAATATCACTGTGTTCAAGGTCAGCACCTGTTTCACGGTTAGCCAATTTAGTTCATTAAACATTTTATTTACTTTTGAAAAAGTATTTCGTTTTCATTGCCCTACTTTGGAGAATTTGAAACTTATTTTGTTCTCGTTCGTTCCACATGAAAATAATAGTTGAGCAGTAGATACAATGTGGAGCAATATTTGAGTTGTAAATACTGATTGCAGAAAATAGATTCTTCACTCTTAACATTGTAGCAAATAACCCATCCGTTACGAAAAATTACTATACATTTTTCATGATTCCTTGCTAACATAGAAAATTAATTTATAAAACTTCTTAGTTAATTTATAAAACTTATTATTGAAAAACTGCTAACAATTAATTAGTCGTTAAATTTTTATTAGCAATCAATTCAAAAAATTATTCGTAAGCATGTAATGATTGATTTAAAATTTCTCTTTATCTCTCCTGTTTATTGTTATTCTCATACATTCATTAGTTAAGTTACGAGAGATGCGAACGCTGATAGAGATATTGCGAGTAGGGTATATGCAGGTAACTCCATTAATGGAGGACTGAATGTCGTTGGCGCTAACAAAAACTGTCCTTAGAAGCGAAGCTAACAGTTCATAATGGAGTGCTTGTATCTACCCTGATGTATGTCAGTGAGGCATGGAGCTGGCAGAAGGGAAGGATGAAAGTAGACTGAATGCTGCTGAAATAAGATCCCTGAGGCGTATGTGTGGTAAAACCATGTACGATCATGTGAGAAATGTGGAGATCCACAAGAATGCAAGGCTGATGTAAGCGTAATGAGTAAAATTAATAATGGGACCCTCAGATGGTTTGGGCATGTAGAGCGAATGAACGAAGAAAGGAGCATTAGGAGAATATATGACGCAAGTGAGAATGGTATAAGAAGCAGGGGACGTCCGAAAACGCCATGGCACGATCAAGTGAATCAGATACTTGAGTCGGGCCATGTCAAAAGTCAGAAAAATAGAAGAGTATTTGTAAGACGATGTATGAATGTGATTGAGGCAAATAGTGGGTGCCAAGACTCAGTTGTTCAGCGGTTCGTCCTCTCTGCCTACCCCTGCGGGGAAACGGCGTGATGGTTAGATAGTTGCTCCATGGACTACTGATACGTAATGTGTACTACAACCATGTAATAATTCAATATAATATTCCTACAACTTTATCCATCCTGCACGGTATAGGTATGTCTTAATAAGCAAATACACAAAAAAAGACATTAGACATTGATCGTTAACACTTGTTCCTTTCTAGCTATTAACAACCAAATATTTATTTTCAGTGACGTTGAAATTACTGAATAGTGACATATGAACATGTATTTTGAAAGTGTCGGTTTTAACATATTATGCACAAATACAGGCAAGTACTAGGTTGTGTTATTCGAGTAAACTCTAAGGCGATCCGCTCACTGGAGAAACTGACACTAAAACAAAACTAACTGTTGCTATGGTTACAACCATAAATAAACCAGTCAGGCAAGCCGCCCACTGAGGCAACTGAAAACTGTCAACTGGCAACTGTCTTTGTATGACAATGTGATGGCCCGCACACTACACAATCAATGGTAACGCAAATGGTGACTCGCGACTTGCACTGCTGATTGCCGTGGCCGGCCGTTGCTAGTTGCCAGCTGTCAGCTGATTTTTCTTCGTCTATGGTTAAACAAGCTATTTGTCATCAATCAAGATTTTGACAAATCAGCCGGTTTTAGTTGGTTTTCAGTTGCCTCGTCAGCGGAGCGCCTTACAATTGCGCGATGCTATGGTTGCCAGCAAAACTTCTCTCATGGCGCATGTCAATTTAACGAATTCAATCATTATCTCTGCTTGTTTTACCATAGACGATGAACATTTCAGCTGTCACCTCGAGAACTGACAACAAAACTGGCGTATGCTTGAAAACCGGGAACTGGCGCGCCGTCCGCGGCAAGGAGCATGGCGAAATGCGAGTCACTGCTTGCGTTGCTGTTGACAACGGATTTTGAGAAATTGTGTAGTACGCGGGCCATCATATTAACATTTAGTTTAGTTGCAAACTGGTTTTTTTCAGTTGCCTCGTCAGCGGAAATGAGCGACCTGTGCAGACAGGAACTTATAGTTATGTAAAATAATTTATAAAAAGAATAACACAACTAAAAGACCAATAAGGCGATCCGCTCACTGAAGCAACTAAAAACTGCCAACTGGCAACTGTCTTTGTATGAAAATGCCCGCACACTTCACAATCACACAAAACCCCGTTGTCGATGGTAACGCAAGCGGTGACTCGCGACTTGCACTGCTGATTGCCATGGCCGGCTGTTGCTAGTTGCCAGCTTTCAGCTGATTGTTCTTAGTCTATGGTTAAACAAGCTTTTTGACCAATCAAGACATAGAAACCAGCTGGTTTTAGTTTGTTTTCAGTTGCCTCGTCAGCGGAGCACCTAACAAAGACGAAGCATTATATACCAAGGCAGGTAGGTATTTATCATGTTCAAAATTTAAAAATTCACTTATCTACTAATCGCATTTTCAGTGGATACCTCGGTAAGTGATTATTCTCTATGGATTTATATCACGCAATAATTCAAAGGAATTTGAATAAAAAATGGTTTTCTGGCATTTTTATATCTGCCCCAGGGCATTTTTTAACCCGATTACTTTAATTTACAGCTTTAAGGGCGGCAAATTTTTCAGTGATTGAATTTAATGCCTATTCGTACGTTTTTTAACTATTTTTAAAGGTCTTTTTAACGATTTGACGTAAAACGAAAATTTATAGATTTGATAACGCAAAATTAAAGTTACGATGTAAAATTAAAATCTATATATAAACTCGCCATAAAATGATTCCTTAGCTGATAATATATTTAAAAAAAAATTTTAATCTCGAGTTTTTCATGATTTTGTCAAGTTTAGGAAAACATTATTTTGATAAATACAGTCATCTCCGAAAAAAATGAAATTTTAGTTTTAGTTGAGTATTCAGTTATCTATCTGGTACAATAGTAAGAATAATCATAAACACCGCCAATTCACTTATAAAGCAGAAAAACTTGCAGTGAATTAAACAAAATGTGGATGTTTTTTTTGGGTCACTAATACGATATGTCAAAATGTCATCCGAATGTAACTAATTAACTAACCTCACGCCGTTTCCCCGCAGGGGTAGGCAGAGAGGACGGACCGCCAAACACCTCGGTCTTGGCACACACTCTTTGCCTCATTCACATTCATACATCGTATCATACATACTCTTCTATTTTTCTGACTCTTGACATGGCCCGACACAAGTATCTGATTCACTTGATCGTGTCATGTCTTTCTCGGACGTCTCCTACTTCTTATACCATTCACACTTGCATCATATATTCTCCTTACGCTCCTTTCTTTGTTCATTCGCATCCTAATGTATTTGGACCAGTATAACGTAATTGACCATTATACCTCCCGGTGTTATTACATAGCATATTTAATTCTTATGACACAATAATATGTTAACAATATTTGATTTATAATGAGAATTAAAATATTACTTTTCTCATTATTTCAAAACGTTGTTTTTAGAGATTTCTGAGTAATCTGTTATATTGAGTTAATGGATAATACGTGGTTCGAAGTTAAAACTCCGTCGCAATGAATAATGTAAAGTATGAACACGAAGATAATGTAGGTAGTTCTTAGTTGAAGAATGAATCATTTAAAAATTACGGAAGATGATACGGTCGAATTAATTCAGCAGTTAGAGCAATGTTCCTGCTAGGCCGAGGTCCTGGGTTCACTTCCCAGATATGACCGAATCTCTTTGAAATTTTTCATTACAATGGTAAGTATTGAATTAAAGATTAAATATTAGGTACAATTTGAGGTTTTACTGAATAAGATATTATCATTTTGGGGGCAGGTAAGGATACCGCCGGCTCGGGAACCATTTATTAGATTAGGTTATACCATATTGCCATAGGTCATCCTAAGTGGTAAGCTAAGTTTGGTGACTTAGCAGGAGTGGCCGGATTCAAGCGGTGAAGCTTTTCTGGATCTTGGCGGCAGATGCGTGTGCCAAACAACTGCCTTAGGTTACCCAAAGTATTCACTACGTTTGGTAACTTGCTAATCGGGAAAGACTTGTCGAGGATGACTTTTTGACTTCTCGGAACATCGCCTTGCACTGCAGTGAGAGGAATGAATTAATACGTCAGCCACTCCTGGTCACACTGGCTCCCAGAATCCTACCAAATCCTTATACCTTTTTCTTGCCCGAAAAATACCACCCAACACACCGTCCCCAAAGATAACATAGACCCTGGGAGGAATTAGTTTCCTCAGGGCCTCCTTTTTGAATTTGAATTTGAAGTTATGTAGGGACAAAATACCAAAATATAAAAACTACAGGCCGCCTCAGAATACGAAACCCTAATGAGGAGGACTTATAATATATATATATATATATATATTTATGAAATTATATTACATTTATTTATTTATTTATACTGGGTTTTTACAGATGTTTGCATTTAAATGAGAACAATCCAGTTATAAAAACTCAGTTATGGTACAAATAGGGACATACAATTACAAAAAATATACAATTACATACAATTAAATACAGATGCAAACAATTAGAAAAACAGAAACATCATCAATAAAAAATATACAAAATTATATTCAAGCTCACTCAAGTAACAGATATTACAATGAGAGGCTAGAGACATATGAAACACGAGAGGCATGCATACAGAGACAAATGACACAATTTAATTAGTTTAGCATATTTTTTAACAGCGCCAGAACATTTTTTTCTGAATCCGTACAAATTATCGACAAAAATATCTACTTCAGCACACTATATCTTGTTATATAGTCGACACATCTGGGTCAGAGGGCTAAAGTGAGCGATATTATTTTTAAATGTATTCAGGTGAAAAATGTTATGACGTCTTAAACAATGGGAATTGGGAACATTTATTTCAATATTGCCAAGACATAGTGTAGTATCAAGATGGCCGTGGATGATTTTATGTAAACATATTAGATCAGTCAATTGCCTTCTAGTTTTAAGTGTATCAATCTTGAAGTAATCACGACGTACGTCGTATGATCTAAGATGGTCATGTAGTCCACATTTAAAGGACAACATTCTTAGCATTTTTTTTTGGACTGACTCTACAATGTTTTCATATTTGCAGTAATGTGGATTCCAAATAGTGCTTCCATATTCAAGTTTACTTCTAATTAAGGCATTGTAAAGGGTCAGAATTGATTGAGGATCTTTGAAAGGTTTACATATTCTGTGAATAAATCCCATCATTTTTAATGATTTGCACTTAATGTCGTTAATGTGCACATCAAATATGAATTTAGAATCAAGAATGATTCCTAGATCTCTTATTGAAGACACTTTATTGAGAATAATATTATTAATGACATAAGAAAAATCTTTTATAATTCGATTTCTAGTGAAGTTTAAAATGTAACATTTTTCGACATTTGAGTGCATATCGTTGACAGTACACCAGTTATTGAGCGTGTCGAGGTCATTTTGAATCAGTTGATGATCGGAAACAGACTTCATTTTACGAAAAATTTTAAGATCATCGGCGAAAAAAGCGTAATCACATTTTAATTTCAAACCAAGGTCATTTATGAATATAAGAAAAAGCAGGGGGCCAAGATTTGAACCCTGTGGTACACCAGAAGTTACAACTATAGGGGATGATTTGAATCCATTAATAAGAACTAATTGAGTTCTGTTATATAAATATGATTTCACCCAGCGATATAGGTCTCCATGTATTCCTATTTGTTCAAGTTTTTTTAGTAAGATGGAGTGGTTAACTTTATCAAAAGCTTTTTGGAAATCAGTATAAATTGCATCTACTTGTAATCTTTCAAAAAAATATGCTTAATAATTAAATCATATTTTAACTTTGTCATAGAAACTAATAAAAAAAATAAAAAGGCAGATGATGTACGAGCTTATCAACTTACTTTACCGATTTTAGTTTCGTTCTATACTTACTATTCCGTTAATCTTGCTGATACCGCTGACTTCCAACTTCTGACTCGTATCACGCTCGTAAGTGGCTTACCACGGGTGCAGCGCACATATATAATTTCTACTGAATTCAATCTACTTTTCCTCTGCAAGTTTCTCGCTTTTCCACAAAGTTCTGAATCCAACAAACGAAATCTATGTTAAACTGTGATAATTATTTAATTTAAATTTTGTTATCCAAATTGTTTATTTACATGATCACCACATGATCACACAAAATCCTGAGAAAAATTATACCCTTAAGGGCATATGTAATCTTTGGAGAAGCTGTGTGCAGAGAATTTTTAGAGAATTTTAGAGAATTTTTCTCAGGAAAATATTTATTGAATACTTCACCCCAAGTGGTTTGCTACGTTTGGTGACAGCAGGGTTCACGTTGTGAGGTTTGTCTAGGTTTGTCGGTACCTACTTATAAGGAAGTCACTCCTGAACACATTGACCACCAAATTCTTACCCACCCCTCATACCTTTTTCCTTCCCCGAACTTCTTTTTCCTACATAGACCCTCCTCACAGCATCCCCAAAGAAGGCATTTTTTGTTCTCAGGGCCTCCTACGTGGAGATAATGCAAAAAAGTTAATTATGTAATCCATTGACAGTAATACAAAAAAAAATCTAAAAACGAATCAGCGCGACTTACACATAAATTAAATTTAAAAAAATACTTCCTCAATTGCGATAACAATATTTTTTAATACGTCAGATAAAATAAATATTTGATGTAAACAAAACAACCACATTAATATAATGAAAACTCATATACCAGTTTTGTTTACTGTATAACGGTATGGTACAAATACAAAACATGTGCTGCTACAAATATATAATAGTATGTAATCCACGAATTTTTCCCAGTAAATTTTAATGACAGCGTAAACTCAAATAAGCGAAACGGAAATTCCAATTTTCGAAACGTTTTCGAAGCTTTTTCAGAGCTTTTTCGACACAAACTGATTGTGAAATCGGATAGGCTCACGTTTCGTAAATTCTCATTATAGGTAACCTTTATGATAAAACTGGGTGCTGAAGTGTAGAATGACATCGTACGTTATAATGTAACATGAATATGTAACGTTAAGGGTGCCTTTACATTCTTTTAAATAATGATGAATATTGAAAATTGTATTTTATCATGGGTACAAATATTAAGTGCTTTGAGATTGTTGAATTTTTCAGTAAAGTAATTAGTTTTAATCATGTATATAAAAAATTATGTTTGTTTGTTCGTATTGTATGCGGTGCTCTACCGTTCATCCGATTATGATGAAACTTTGGGGATTTGATGGGGGAAGGCGGAGAAGATGGAAGGAGAATGTGTGAGGTGGGGGTCACAAGAAGGGCGACATCGGGAGAGGGGAGAGAGATACAGAAGGGGAAAAGTCGGTGGAAGGGAAACGGGGACGAATGGGAATGGACACGCAAGAAGAAACAATTTATTTATTTAATTTGAATTGCAACGGATGCCGGGTATCAGTAACCGATAAATCGGTGTTTATTTTTTAAATTGGCAATTAATCCATTTAACGCACGATAGGTAAAGGACAAGCCATTTAAAGCCAAATAAATTATATAAACAATTAAACAAACCACATAAATTTGACAAGTGATAATGCAGGACGGACGCCTTCCCGCCGAATTTTTCCTTATTGTATTAACCCTCAGCAACACTCGCTATTTTCTGCCTACCCAAATTCACTTATGGTGGACCTAGGTCCCCCAAGAATTTATGCTTCATAAAAAGAGAAATAAACACTTATTTGGGGTTTATTAATTTATTTAAAATTAAAGACATTATAATAGATGCATGAGTTTATTACATTTTTTAAACAAAATTGTGACATTTATAGGGATTTATACAAAAAAGTGTATCTTAACTAAAAAAAAAAGACTCTATTTTAAGTACTAAAATGAAAATGAAAAAATATACTCAAAAGCCTAGTATGTCTTTTTTCTCATCAAAGATAAAACTAAATAAAAAAATAAAAATTCAGTAGCTTTTAAAACATACAAAATCACAATAGTTTTGTTTACAATATCAGACCTGGTCATTTGGTAGGAACATTATGTAGCCTTATATGACATTCTTTTGTTTTATCTTTGTAGAATTTGGGAGGCGGGTATGGGTACCGCCGCCCCGGGAACCATTTATTGGACGATCAACACCTCTGCCACAAGTCACCCCAAGTGGTTCGCTACGTTTGGTGACTTAGCAGGGGTGCCTGGGTTGATGGGGTTAGGTTTTCCGAACTTGGGGGCGGATGCTTCTGCCGACCATCTACGTGGCAGGCCGGATCGCGAGGGACTGATTAAGGGAGACCTTTTGTTCTATCCAGAACCTCTCGACCCATCGCCTTGCACCGCAGCGGGAGGGATGGCTTCACATGTCCATCACTCTTGGACATATTTATCCCCGGATTCCTACCCACCCCTCAAACCATTTTTCCTTCCCAGAACTTCTTCCTTTCCCTCCATCAGCATCATCAAAGATGACATAGGCCCTAAGGAAATTTTTCCTAAGGGCCTCCTGTGTGGAGCTAATGAAAAAAAAATCTATATATTATATCTTCAGATTATTATTTACATTTATCACAAATTTTAACATCGACGGAGTGTGTAGGGCAAACTTTTTTTTGGCATTTCAAGCACACTCTTGGAATGTTAGTATCCTTTTAATGAAAAAAATTTACTTACGTAAATAATGTTACGTGGGGGATCTAGGTCCCAGAAAATGGCGTACCTACTTCGTCAACCAAAAACGTCAGCTCAGTGCGTGCCCGCTCACCGAAACTTCTCCTCTCGGGTGATACTGAGAATACACAGAGCCGCAAGCGCGTAAGGCTTAAAACAAAAGAAATATTTGCTATGGGGGACCTTTCTCCTCCACGAGTGATGTTGTATCGTAACGCTAACTTAACGCAAAATATAGAGAATAATTCTTGGTCCTGTTGTTGGAATGTGATTAGTTAACGTAATCATCTCGTAACGCAGTTTGACCAACCTTATAATCAGAGGATGATAACAACTGTAATTCAGAGGTTGGTTAAATTAATAAAAACAAAACCAATAAATTAGGGATTTGAGCAAATTTTTGATCAGAACTTCAGTCATATTAATTTCACCATAATTAATTCCGGACATAATTATAATTACAACAGTCGCGTTGCAGAAATGTATATGGTTCATTGTGCGATTAATTGCAAATTTAACAATAGTGGCTACAATGTACAGACGCATATATCATTTATTAATACAATGTCAACACGTACACCATACCTACATTTACGTTTGCAAATATGTATACTAAAGAGTATTTACGAATTTTGTTTTGCGATGGATTCAGAATTCAATACTCATTGTTGATCTTGGCAAGGTCACTGTACATAATTGAAATGGCTTTGGGCAAGTTTAGTAGACATATCTGAATTTTCAGATAGTTCTCTTCCTCTTTTCCATGACCATAAACTACCTGCTTTGTTCTTGCTCATAATAGAATCATTACCGTAATTGGGACTCTCAAAAATTAGCTTCCAGTCTAACTCCGGGCATATGGAAGGAACTCTTGTGGGGTATTCGCATTTAAAAATCACATGGAGTTAATTGTTAAAGTTTATCTAAATATCTTATGGGTGTATAAAAAATTGTGTTGTGAGTTGTTTTTCTTCCAAATCTACAGTTTTACATCGTGATTGATTAAATTTAACATATTTACACCTTCAAAACAAGTGAAAGATCAGAAGATAAAGCAGAACAAAGCCCAGGCAACGCTGGGGGCTTTATCTTACAATTAAACTAAATATGTTATACCATGACGTGAGTAAAATTTTGCACCACGTCGGCGTCGTGAAGAATTTGAAATCTATCCATTAATAATAACACTCCTAATGTAAATGTCTGTTAGATTTAAATTCATGCTTAACACCAGCCAAAAAAAATTCTAAAAAGTGCGTTTTATTATATTTATTGGACACAAATACTGATTTACTTTCGATCATTTTCTCAAGAATTTAATTTTCCACATTATAAGATAATAGCACAACCGAAAATGTATATGTAAGTAGGAAATTTTAAACTTTAAAGCCGTTTTAAAGGTCTGATAGTTTCATTGTTTCTGTACTAATAAAAGACTAATAAAAAAGCTCGACTCTTTCAAAGCAAAAATATACGTTTTTTTTTACATTAACTCCACGCAGGCGGCCCTAAGGAAATTAATTTCCATCAGGGCTTATGCCGTCTTTGGGGGGGCTCTGTGAAGGGAAAAGAATGAGAGAAAATTCTGGGAACGAAAAAGTTATGAGGATAGGATAGGAATCTGGTTTTCAACCTAGACAAACCTCACCCCTGCTTAGTCAAAAAAGTAGCGAACCACTTGGGGTGACCTACGGCAGAAGTGTTGGTCATTGGTTGGTTCCCGCCTCCCAAATATGAGTTCTACTTGCAGTATTTAATTAAAGCAACAAAAAAAAAATATATATATACATATATGTATATACACGCCATTGCTCTCTGGTACATAAGTGGAAATCTACCTAACTATCTGCCACTGAAAACATGACGCGTATTCTCGTTCGCCCTGTAATTAGTACAATTCTCCACTAGCCTTTATGTATGTAGATTCGCCTGTGATAATTATGATGAGGAACAAAGTAGGCCAGTTAAAGTAATTATAGTTCCGAATTTAGCCGCAACATTATTACGTTTGGGGTTAATTAGAGGATTCGGGATTATGGCTGTACGAATCTCTTCGTCACAGCAGCAGAATAATAAATTAACGACTAGTAATAAAGTTATTATATTATAGTAGAAGTTGCTAGTTTTGATATTCGCCTTTTTTCGTGTTATTCTGTCATGTGTCATAATCTTTAAAACATCAGATCTCAGAAAGTCATAGTACTTCCGCTTCGCAATAACATCCAAATAAATCAAATTTTTCTGAATATATCCGAAAACTAAAAATTGTTTTTGAAAGTTGATACAATAAACTCTCAAATTTGGTTAGTAGAAGTAAACACATATTTTAGAAATATAATTTTTTTAAATGCAAACATAAAAAAGTTTTAAAAATTGCTTACCTAACGTTTTCTTCAACTAAATTTACTGATAACCAATCAATATAACACATACCTACATATTTTATTAGACGAATATATTGTAAACATTTTTGTAACTTAACTTTTTTGTCGTTTCATGTAAATTCACAAAGTTTCAAATATTTTTCAAAAATTGCATTGCAAAATTTGACTGCCGTCCGTGGTCGAGTGGTCTAGACTCTTGACTCCCAATCGGAAGGTCGCGGGTTCGCACCCGGCGTGCGCAAATAAATTTTATTTCAAAATTAATTAATAAAAATAATATAAGTATACTATATTTGCGGCACGTTCCAGAGTGGAAGATACGCTCAGTATCGCCCTGGTGTAAGACCACCATTCAGAACTGAAACGTTGCTTGAAATGGCTTTAGCCGTGTTTAGTGACTAGATCTGAATAGCCAGGTACATCCCCACCTTCCTCTTCCCAATCTCCTTCCCTTCCTCGCTTACCTTCAGACTCACAACATACCCCAATTGGGGATGCCATAGTCTCACTGGCTCCAGACGGGAGCAGTTGGGACTCTAGTGATGTGTTCACTATTAAAAAAAAAAAAATCCGGATACTTTGGTTTCACATATGTGTACATTTAAATTCTTTTTTTGTTAACTTTAAAGGGTGTTTTTTTTTTCTTTCTAGATCATATCGTTTAGATCATATTCATCGCTGTGATATTAAGAGCGATTGACCAGCGGCTGAGAATAAATGTTTAAAAATGCTTACAACTGTAGAGGGAGGTTCTAATGAGAACCATCGATTATTCATTAAAAACTTGTTTTAATATATGCTAAAACGCATGATGATAAATTATTAAATATCGTGTACTTCTTGTAAGTATTTTTTGATCATAAGTACCTATTTATGATTTTTCAATAACGTCTAAACAAAATAATTGTGTAAAAAATACTTGAAATATTTTAGTTTGTAACCTTAAATAAATAGAAAAACTGAGATATTTTGGTCACAAAACACGTTCTCAGATTTATTTTTTAATGTTATTAATTTAACTAAAGTTTAAATTCTGAAAACTTTGATTACTGGATTATGTATTGATTTATTTTGTTATATAATTATATAATATGAAATTTGTGTTGTTTTATACAATCTATCGTTTGCACGTTGAACAAATCTATCAACGACCAACGACCTTAGTATATTAAAAATAAACTTGGTTTTTCAAAATTTTAAAACTGCTTGTATCAGAAAAAATAACAATCTTTCAAAATCAAATTATATTTTTTGTAAAAACTATTCAATATGTCTATATAAAAACGACAAATTAATAAGTTTATTATGGACAGCTGAAACTATTTTGTTTGATGGTGTTTCTTTCAGTTAATTTTTGAAAAACAATTCAACAATATTTAAAACTTATAGAATTTTTTTTGAAATTCTTAAAATTTCTACTTCCGATGCCACCTAATGGAAAGTTAAAGGTGGATGGATATGTGTAACAATTTTCTTTGGCTCCAAGAAAAATATATTAAAAGTTGTAATTGCCTAATTGGAGAAAGATGAGCTGTTACGTCCAAAACTGCTTACGAATTACAGATTCAACTGCATTGATACTGGACAGTAAATTCTTTACGCAAAAGGAGACGAAATGGTGTTTACTGAAATTGGGTGATAGTACCCACGTGTAAGAAAAAAAACAATGCAGTGAGAAAGGAATGACCAATCACTTAGCACTGGATATCTGCGAAAGAGCACACGACACAACCACAATATAACCTTATGTAATTACATAGTCTTACCGCTATACCTCGAGGTAATTACCGTTACAAAAAAACGAGTATAAACGATATTATGTACTTCGGAGGTGGTCAAATTCCCTTTTATAATTAAAGACGAAATAGTGTACACGAAACACACCAACAACTTGCTTCCAAATATTCTTCTGTTTTCAAAACAAATTAATGGACTCGAATTTGCACAACTTTTCTTGCAATTGTTCAAAATTTCTAATACTTTACCGTCAAGGTGGATGGTTAGAGAGAGGTAGGAACTGGATAAATGACATCCAGGTAGGAATTAAGCATATTCTCATTTCAAAACCAGACAGGTATCTTTTTGACATAATATTTCTCATTTTGTATGTTTGAATCATTATATCTTCACTGCTATTTTCATTTAACTACGTTACTAAAGGCATATGTTAAGAACCACCCATCCATGCATCCTTCTGCTCTATTCGATTTTTTGGTTACTTTTGTAATATAATTGCATCAAGTAATAACGGTAAGGGTTGTATGAAGGTACTTACCGATTATAAGTGATGTTGGTGACCGGCTGCATATCGGAATCGAACCATGTTCCTCCAGGATCACAAGATATGTATTTGTCCACCCAACTACGTTGTGAAAACTTCACTACTTCGATTCTCGTTGCGTTCAAATTGTCAGACGCGTGGCATAAATCTGTAAACAAAGAAAACACTTATATTAATAAAGGATTTTAAAACACTTAGGAAAAACGCGTTTAACATAATAATAAATAATAAAAACGTTTGTTCATCAATAGATTTTTTACGTTGATACACAATTTGTTATTTTATCATTGATTCTGTTGAAGAAAAGGTCATTGCTAAGCTATAATTAAGGATTTCTCCTGGTTTGCAGCTGGTTTTCAGCAATGCTTCTAATATAAAAAGAAATATATAATATACAATGTGAGGACTTCTGCCTATCTGAACGCGCCAATAAACAGAGCGACTCAACTGCTTAACGATTCTGCATTGACCATCGACATTTTCAATGTCACTTACAGACAGTTCAGTAACTATCTTTTAGCACATGTCACAAAGTAGTAAAACTGCCCTTGTGTACTTTGTAATTTATAATCTTCTACATGATATATTGGTGTATAAATGTTTTATGGAGAATATGAGAAAATAAATAAATAAATAAAACAGAAAATAAAATATAACTAAACAATGAACGTTTAAAATTGAAAATGATAAAAAAAATTATAATCATCAATTTGAATTTCGTTTTCATGAATGAATGAAGTGTAATCTTGGAAGTGGAAATTAACCCACTTTCCGACATCCGATCAAACTGAAACTTCGCAGATAGACTTATTGTCGATGACTTTGCAATATTAGTCTGAGCCCTGGACCACGGAGTAGTCGATTATTTTATAGAAAACACAATAATAATAAATAAAATAAACTTCTTAAGAATTCTTTTCAAACGGATTTCCCAGAGAGGCCAAGAGCAGAGTTAAGATTCCAAGATAATGCTGTTTTTAGTAAAAGCATAACAATATCTCAGTCGATCTTCGCCCGGAGGCAAATAGTAAAAAAGGCGGAGTTTCTCTCATCAGGAAATGGGAAATAGAGTGCCGGCACTCAGCAGTAATGAGGCGAGATGAAGCATGCCATTTTTATATAGTGCCACCCAGGAACCAGGAACCAGGGAATACTAAAGTTTAACATTGGGTGTAAAATTTAAGTTTTTAATTATTTTAAAATTAAGGCTAATAAAGTGTTTCAGTATCAAAAGAGAAAAGGAAAAAATATTTTCGCTTTGCAAAAAAAACACATTTTTTTATTCAACACGATATAATCGATAATATGACCTTTACTCTACAATTCAAAAGCTTTTATGCTGTGAGAAGGAATAGCGAGCACCATTTGTATGAAATAAAAAAAAATTAGGAATTCTCTAGCCTACCTTAATACCAGGCACGCATTGCAAATGCCCCTCAACGAAAAAAAAGTGTTTGCATCTTAATTCTGTTTATTCAACGGATACAAATATTTTTTGTTTTTCCGTCTGGTGCGTTTATGAATAAGTATGAAAGTTTTCTGACTCGTTAGCAAGCTACATAGAGCTGTCCGTGTGAAAAGCATAGATTTTTAAAATTTTATCCGCTGCTATCCCCTACCGCTACTATGTTTCCGTTACAATCCATCCCTTTCTCTCTTCCTCTACCCCTCTCTCATCCTCACCTTCCTCCTCTTTGCCTATTCCCACGTTCATACTGTAGCCGAACAGCCATAAATCATTAACATTGATAAAATTTTCTGTACTGGCATTACTGACAGCCGTTATTCATCACAAACGATGACAAGAGATGACCGGTTCCAAAGTCAGGCAAGATCAGTTCAGTTTCAGTTTCAGTGCCGGCAACCCGGGCGTTTATTTAATATAAATTGGTTGATTTACAATTTACTGTTCTTTTACCTGCCTTACTAGACAAAGTCTGTTCCGAGGCGGGTAAATAACATAATAAGTATATTTATTTAAAAAGGATATGAATCAGAAGAGACATGCATGATATTGCTTACTTTCTTTCAGGTTTTTACTCTTCTAGTTAATTGTAAAATAACGTTTATTGTAAATTTATTTGAGTTGTATATTCAAGTGTTTTTATTAACAAATATCATCAATACCTCGGAGCTCAATTTACAGATTAGTAAAGTCTATAAAATGCAATCCTATTCACGATTAAATATATCCCAAAACAACAAACAAGTATTTTACTCACTAAAAAACTTTGCGCAGATCCGTAAAAAAGAACGGGTTATTATGTTAGTAAATCCAGAGTAAGTAAATTACAATTTCTTGAAAACGAAAAAAGCGCGAATACTTGAAAAATAATGTAATCTGACAAGTTTATACACTTTAAATACAGAAATACATTTTTTTGGTAAAAAAATATTAAATTGCAGATTCGCTTCTACTATAATAATTAATACTAATTTTAAAAATGACAATTAAAGAATGCGTAAATTCACGACATATCATAGTTCGTAGAAGGAACCAGTGTTTCAATAAAAGAAAGACCGACAATCTAAATTAGTATTTTTGATGATAGTAACCCACGCACGAATTAAAACCCAAAATATATTTCACGTCCCCGGCATTTCGAGAACCTTCTACGGAAGTTTTCCATCGCACGCATTTTCTGCATCACTTACGGGGTGATGTCTTGATGGATCCCACCCCCTCTGACCGCCCGACCGCAACCATCCCAACCGCCTCTCCTTGCTACAATTATACACCGAGCTGGTAAATTAACCGTGTAGCCTAGCCACCCCTAATTCCTGCTGTAAACGCCTTTTAGAGGATAATTTTGATGTTTAATTTACATAACTACCTTCTACCCCAATAGAACGATCTTTACTGGCTTTTTATTTTATGTTCTTTTTCATCGTCTGATGGTCCCTCGTATTGTAGGTCGGCTACCATCAGGGCAATATCTACCCTTAAATTAGGGTTTGTTCTGTCGTATTTATGTATGTTTACTATGACAGAGTTTTTTTTTACATTAGCTCCACACAGGATGCTCAGAGGAATAAAAAAACCCTCAGGGCCTACGTCATCGTTGGGGAGGCTCTGTGTAGAGTCTTTTTAAGGAAAGAAGGAGAGAAGAAGTTCTGGGAAGGAATAAGGTAAGAGGAGTGGGTAGGAAGCTGGGACTTAAAGTTTCCAGGAATGACAGACGTATGAATCCAGCCAAGAACCCATCCCTCCCACTGCGGTGTAAGGTGATGGGTCGGGAGAGTCCGGGTGTAAAGGTGAAAAGGTCTCCACAAACCAGTCTTTCCCGATCCTGCCTGCAAACAAATCCGTTGCCAAGACCCCTGCTAAGTCTCCAAACATAGCGAACCACTTGGGATGACCTATGATAGAGGAGTTTGTTATCAAAAAAATGGTTCTCGCGGTGGCGGTACTCATATCCGCAACCCAAATTGACATCTCTATAAAATGTAATTAATAATTTGGAGAAATTATTACGTTGGTTAGTGCAGTTTACGTGAATACATTTGTAATTTTAATGTCTTTAAACAGATGTCGTTAATAAATGTAGTTAAACTCAGTTTTAATGTGTTTCAATAGAGGTCAGTAAGTTGAACTATATGGGAGAGACAACCTAATAGCTGAACAGTTACGAAGATAGCCGATCATATCCGATCTACAGGTGCGCATCTTCAATGACCATTTCTCCTGCACCAGATTAACACAAGGCATATTTTAGAACGGACGTTAAGTGCAGTTGTATAATCATTGTAAATAAAACGATGATTGGTAATCCAGAAGTCTTATTGAAACTCCCGACCATCAGAGTTGTATTGTTCATCAGAGAAAACAGCAGAACACCACAGACAGTATTTAATTAACTAAATTAACAATATAATTACTCCCACTTTTATGTGTTTTTGTTTTTTTACAAAACTGTAGGTACACAGCTTTACATTTCCACCATGTGTTATAATTTTAGTATTGCCATTTGAAGAAGAGTGGCGCCCTCCTATGTTTTCTACTCTTATTTGACAGACAATAAAAGGGGTGGGTAAGAATCAGTCATCAGTGTGTCCAGGAGTGTCAGAAGTAAACTTCCGTCCCTCCAATAGCGGTGCAAGGCAATGAGAGTTCAGGTGGATCCGTCAAAAGGCCTTCCTCACGCAGTATGCCACACCGAGATCCGGAGAAACCTTTCCTCATCGACATGGGAGGCACCGAGGAAAATTATTACCTTCAGGGCCTATGCCACGTTAGGAGATGCTGTGTTAAGGGTATTTTTGTGGATAGGAAGGAGAGGAAGCTCCGTTAAGGAAAAAGATTCGAGAGGTGGTTAGGATTCCGGGGGTCAGTTTGTCTAAGAGTGACAGACGTCCATCCATCCCTTCAACACTGGCGCAATTCGATGGAAGAGTCGAAGGAGTCCGGCTGGAGAGGCCACTCCCTCTTGATAAGGTTCGCCACACAGTAGATAACCCTGCTAAGTCACCAAACGTAGGGACCCATTTGGGTGACATATGGCAGATTCAATAAATGGTTTCTGGGATGGCGATTTCCATAGACTCCCTAATTGACATTCCATCATCCACAGTAGGAATTTTTAATAATTTATCATTTTATTCCGTGAAAAATGTATTTTTATATTTAGGTATATTGAAATATTCTGACAGCAAAACTCATATAAGATATATTTCTAGGCCAACGTCATAAATCTTTCCTTTTATGTCACGATAATAATATGTCAAACTACAAAATCGTATTTTTATATTATTAGACATGTAGAATACAATAGGCTATTTTGGACATCAAAAATATCACTGTTGGGTTGGCCTAGGTTACAAAAAAGCATTTGGTAATGTGTTATTGAATTTAGTAAATAATTGGATGTGCAAAAAGGATACTTAAAACCATTTGATAATGCAAAATGTAAAATGGTTTTAAAAAAGTATTTCAAATGCAAAAAAAAAAAAACACATTTTGCATTTCCACTTGAAATGGATTTATTTGAAATAAAATACATCTCTATACATAATATATACTATTCTTGTATACTTATTATCGTACTATATTATATGTAAAAGCCTTTAAGGCGTAAATAAATAAATAATTATTTTTTGATGATATCAATTTTTTTAAATGAAAACGATGATATTTGTATAATGAAATCGGTGGAATGAAGGACGTACTTTTGTGGCTATGATATCGTAGTATTTATGAAGGTTTTTTTCCACGAAATCAGTCCTTTAAAAAAGTTGGCCCGCTTCACAATTATTTTCAGTATTCGGCCGCTTTCATCACGAATTTATTATTTCAGCGAATTTATGGGAAATTGAACTGGATTTTTAAAATGGTATTCAATTCGAAATCGGAAATCAGAGCTCTTAGTTTTTGATTCATAGAGGTACCAGTGCCATGGTCGTGGAACAAATGTTCCAATATCAAATTTAAATTTATTGCCCAATGAAGCCTTTAAAAATTATTAAAAAAAGGTACGTAAGAGCAAAGTTATTATTTTTTTTAATTAAAAGTTTCATAGAGTCATTCATTTTGGCACCTGTAAATTCGTTTTAGCAGATGTATTGTTTGTAGTAGCAGTATTTGTTGATAATCCAGACATTACAAATCTGTTGAATAGCCAATTCAAATTATTTGGGGTGACATTAGTTTTTCTCCGTGTTAGAAAGATATTTAAATTGAAAGTTGATTTAATGTAGGATCCTGTAGTATTTATTTCTTTTTACTCATGTCTTTGTGAGTGAGGTGAAGTGATATTTTGATAAATGTTTTTTAGATAATCTCTCGTATGTATAGTTTATTTACGTCTAGTAATTTGGTTTTAATCATTAGCTGTTCTGATTTTAGGTAAGTAGCTGCTGCTCCTCCCCATACCGATATACTACACGTTAGAATACGTTTACAAAGTGCAAAATACATATTTTGTAGACGATTTAATGTCAAGATATCTTGTAATGTTTTTATAATACAAATGGAAGAAGAAGTTGTGGACGACCGAGGAAGACATGGCACAATCAAGTGAACTAGATACTTGAATCGTGCCATGTCAGGAGTCGAGATAATAGAAGAGCATGTATGAGAAGATGTATGAATGTGAATGAAGTAAGGAGTGTAAGGAGTGTATGTGTATGCAAAAGACGTGATGGTTAGTTAGTTAGTTTCCGGATTTATTTGTTTGTTAATTTAACGTGGTCTTACTTTAGTATATGGGAAACAGGCTGAGATGTTTAATATTATCCGCATAATCAATTTTGTCACAAGCACAGCATGTTTTATTTGAGGAAATGTAGTTGTGGATAGCTATATGGTTGACCAGCCTTTGTTTTTAGAAGGTTAGTTATTTGGTTTTAGAAATCAGTGTTAGTAGATTCTTTTTTAGCAATTTATATACTCAACCCTGTTACTGTGTTTTTAAAGACCTTTTCCCATGATTGTGCCTTCAACAAAATTACTGTCTCGTTTGCATAACTGATTACTTTGTACTTTAATTTTACTAGATTTCTGTAGATGAAAAATAGTATGGGAACCAAGACGCTGCCTCGGGGTACTCCATACCTGATTTTACAATACGGCAGACATCCAATTTTGGGATTTAATATGAAAATTGAATTTGAATAAACATACCACATACGAGTGTTAACTAGCACTTAGCATTTGAGGACAGTCAATGAAGTAATTTAAAAGGTAAAAGAATATCATTAATCATTCTCCGGTTACAAAAAATCGGTAGCTTTAGATTAGTTTATAGACAATAATTTGTTTTACACAGATGTCTGCTTCACATCGAGCTGCAAACTATAAAAAAGATGGCGCAGCATGAAATTTAATTCTTCTATCTTCTCCCTTTATAAAATTTGTATGTGTAAACACTAGACTCAGGTGCCCAGGTAAAGAAAGGGACTGCATAATCCCGCATTTTCACATGTATATATTTCAGTCCCGACGGAAGGGCTATGCATCTTGAATATGCATTCCTCTTGACACTGTTTTCCCGACGTAACACAGCGAGTAGAGAGCTTTGCCTTTTTAAAATCATGGTTCATAAGCATTGTATTCAATGTTTACAGTGGAATTGACATGGTTTTCTGTTGAAATGTTATTTTGCTGTGTTGAGGCTATGGCCTCCTAAGTTTAGAAGTGGGAAGAGGAAGAAGATAAGAATTTTCTTCAAGATTATCGTAAGATTGTCAATAATTTTCTTAATAAGATTGTCAATATTTTCTTGGTAACATTTTCAATCGTTTTCTTGGTAAGTGAATTATAATGGATATATTAATGGTGATTGAGCATTATCTTCCAACTGTTTATTCATGACATATTTCCGATCAATTTTCTTCGTTAGGCGATTAATTTCTAGTGACTCCAATCTATCTAATTTTGGTGCTTTCGACATCTTTATTTTTATCAAAAGTATGTTGGTTTTCTAATAAATGCATGGCGACGTTCGATAATGTCGACATGATTTAATAATAAACTTTATAATTACCTTAACTTAATAAAATAACTTATAATACCTTAAATTAACAAAATAGAAACATTCCCTTTATCCCTTTTTATAAATATCCCATCAGACTAACAAACTATAATATATTTGATATCTCATAAAATAAATTTGTAGGTACTAACAATGCGTAAATAAAAATTCAAGGCTTCTTTGCAATAACGCACAACAGGCAATAACGCACAAGAGTCCTAACTGATCCCCACCATCTGAATTCTTAATTGGTGTATGTTTTGAGGATGAAAGTGGTGTGGAGGGGAAATGGGTGGTGAAGAGGAAGGTAGGGAGTACCTAGCAATTCAGAACTGGTCATAAAACATGGCTAAAGCCATTTTAAGCAATGTTTCAAATCTGATTATTGGTCTTACACCAGGGCGATAATGAGAGCATCTTCCACTCTGGAACGTGCTTCAAATATACCTTATATCATTTTGAATGATTAATTGTGAAATAACACAATCAAATAGCATAGAATTAACATAAGGTTTACCTAGGTCTTTGCGGCTGATGCGTTTTACCACCTATTGCAGTCTATCTCGACCCATTGCTTCGCACCACATTGGGATGGTTGAATTCACTCTTGGACACGTTGATCCCAGATTTCTAACCACCCTCATACTTTTAACCTTCCCGAAACTTTCTCCCCTTCCGTCATCTAAAACGGCCTCCACACAGCATCATAAAAAAATATTATTTTGGCACGCCGGGATTTGAACTCGCGACCTTCGGACTTTTAATACAGAGCCTTCCTCCTAGACCACAGACGCCGTAAAATTATGAAAATTTCCATTTTTAAATTCTACTCTTTTGAAAAACGAACATTTTCAGACCGCAGAATATTTTCACATCTTTTTCCATTCTGGACGTTGGAATTGGCGTGTCGGTGTAAAATTTCGATTCAAATCTTTTTGCATTGAAAAAAAAAACCAGGATCAAAAGAAATTACTAAACCAGCCACTATCAAAATACGCGGAAAGTCCACATTCATTATTTTAGAGTAAACAGTTTTTGTTTACACTTTGAAGTTATGCATTAATCCGGGTTTCTCTCCTTCGCTAAGGTTTATGAATAGAAAATTAGTTTACATTGTAAATAAAATTCCTTATTTAATTCAAATCTTGTTTACTGTTGGCATTACTTTCGTTGTTTTGTATTTAACTGCACTTTATGTAACGTGAATGATAAACAGATATGATATAGCATCAGTTAAATAAATATTTTACTGGTTTTGTGAAATAATAAAGGTAAATTTTAAATTCTATAAAAAAACAATTTGGCATTTTGCATTATTTTAATTTTACATTAGCTCTACACAGGTGGACCTGAGGAAAAAAATATTCCTCAGGGCCTCTGTCCTCTTTGGGGATACTGTGTGGAGTTTTTTTTAAAGATAAGAAAGTGTAGGAAGAAGAGATGAGAGGTGGAGAGGCATTTTGGGGTCAGTGTGTCGGACGTATGAATTGTACATTGCAGTGCAAGGCTATGTGTCGAGAGAGTACTGCTGGAGAGGTAAAAAGGTCTCCCTCAACCAGTCTATCCAAATCCGGCTCGCCCCACCGTAGGTAAGCAGACGCATCCACCGCTAAGACTCGGCAACTCTGTTAAGTCACCAAACGTAGCGAACCACATGGGGTGACCTATGGCAGAGGTGTTAGTTATCCATTAAATAATTATCGGTGGCGGTACCCATGCCTGCCTCTCAAATGGAATCGGAATTACAGAAACAGAAGTTATTTAAGAATTTTTATTATATTATAATCATTGTAAAATACAGATACTGGACTAGTGGCTCAAAATGCAAAAAAAAATACATTTTGAATATTGTTCCTAATTTGTATTAAATTTTAAAAGCCGTGATATTCAGTATTATTTATTCAAATGCATCTTATTAGACTTTTTGAAAATGTAAAATAACACTGTAAACTTTAATTTGAATACATTGCATTCAGAAATTGAAAATTCCTGCTGCGCTATTTGAAATATTTATGAGAAAATGTGTTGCTGGCTCCGAGTAAAAATAATTTCAGATTCATGGCGGGAGACACTGAACAGGTAATACGGTAGAAGTGTTTTGTGAGCGCGTGCGTGTGCGCCAAGTATGCAATTAATTTAATAGTAATAGATTTAATTAATTTAACTGTAATTTGGCAACAAGAGACCCTTCATTTTATTTTTTCCCGAATCACAAAATCTATTTTATTGCACAACTTCCGGCCATTTTAGCAACCTAATAGTGAACACCAATTTCATTTATTTTTACGTTTTCGAATAGCTACAGATCATACGCAATTTTTGAGACCCAAGGCGTTTAAAAATAAGGCATTTTTTCTCTTTATGGAGAGCGACACGTGCTACTACTGTTGGGGTCCGCAGCTCTCTAACCACTGAAGCGACAGACCAATTTAAAACGTTTTTCTCGGATTGCTAAAGGAAATTTTTTCGCCCACATTAAAAAATGTTTACCTCCGAATTTAAATATGGAGACATACAAACAGATTATAGTGCTATATAGCCAATGAATTAACCTATATTTGGTCTATTAACACATATTCATATCATTCATAAAAAAATATTATTAAATTAAAAACATTTTAAAGAATCTAGAGAATATTTGTCATATTTTGGCAACAAAGCAATCCGTGGTTTTGGAAGTAGTGCCATATTGTGGCAAAAAGCGCACGAGTGGCTAAGCAGCCTAGAATCGTAAATAGTAGCCTTGTCCACAATGCGCTGCCCTAGTGCTTGTATGTTCAATAGACCATTTGCAAATTTTACAGGGGACGTTTATTTTTGTTTTTTACAGGCAAATTCTAAATAATTCTCGACTTTTGTCATTTCGTTTTATACATGTCTATTGAATACGGTATAAAACGAAATGACTAAAGTCGAGAATTATTTAGAATTTGCCTGTAAAAAAACAAAAACAAAGGTCCCCTGTAAAATTTGCAAATGGTCTATTGAACATACAAGCACTAGGTAGCGATACGGACATTGGAGCACGGGTCACGATCCTCACCAACGAGGAACCGATACAGGAAGAAGATTAGTAGATCACACTTCTAAGGATTGTCTATTCAGTGTATAGTGGTACTGGTTTCGTGGAAGTTCTTCTACCGAATGAAATATAGGAAATATCTATTATGCTCGATAGATCATGCGGAAGTATTAAATTCTGGAATTTTCTATTCGCCTCTTCTTCCACTTCGACTCGACGCGTTCGTTTTTTTATTGGAAACACAATAAATAATATTACATGATCCGTGTGCCATACCACTCGAGAGATTTGTTACTTAAATTAAAACAATAATTTATATTCAGTTTTGCGTGGAATGAAAGGGTTACACGACGAAATAACACAGTCGTGTATTTCACGCATCAAGGTATTTTTACTGCCAGAATAACAAGCGGGCGAAATTACGCATCGAGAGAGAATTAGACCTACTTAAATAACACCTACTGGAATTACATTTTTTATTTTATCCATGCTGATATTCACAACATTTAACCTGTCATCATTCATAGCTGTAGTCGGGTCAAAATAGACATTCATAGTTACAGTATTTCGCATAGAGCTGAAAATTGGTCTGTGAAAACCATTATAAAGAAAATGTGAAAAGACCCTAATCTGTAAAAAAATTGTTCAAGGTAAGTTCAAAAATATGGGTTTTTTGCATTTTTCAACCAAACGGAACGTTTTATCATAAAAATAGATCAGACAAAAAATGTAGATCATACAATTATCGATAAAAATTCTCCTAAAACCATTCTAAAATCAGTCTTAAAAGTAGAATACATTGAACCACACCCATCGCAGTCACTGCTCGTTACTGGTGCATGTATAGGGACTACAGGACCCCTAGCATACTAGATCGATAACGATTGATAGGATAACTTTCGATCACTTTTTCAATTGACAATAGTCTTAAAAGTAGAATACATTGAACCACACCCACCGCAGTCACTGCTCGTTACTGGTGCATGTATAGGGACTACAGGACCCCTAGCATACTAGATCGATAACGATTGATAGGATAACTTTCGATCACTTTTTCAATTGACAATAGTCTTAAAAGTAGAATACATTGAACCACACCCATCGCAGTCACTGCTCGTCACTGGTGCATGGATAGGGACTACAGGACCCCTAGCATACTACATCGATAACGATTGATAGGATAACTATCGGTAACTTCTCATCGTTCCCTATCATGACTGCAGATCGCCAACGAATAAGTGACAGTTCACAATTACTAAGTGTCCTTAATATATTCGACATCAACTGTCGTTTCTACGTTAGCGATGTGCAGTTGTCCTAGGGAACGATGAGAAGTTACCTATAGTTATCGTATCAATCCTTATCGATCGAGTATGCTAGGTGGCCTGGAGGCATTGTATAAATGTGATAAGCGCAAACCACACAGCATGTGGTTGAAGAATTTCCTCTCCACGAAGTTCCACGATGCACGAAGCCATGTCAGATTTCAATAGATAAATCCCAGCATTGTGATTCATAAATGCCATGTGACTATTCTGGTATCCAACAATAACAATGCGAAGAAGAATATACAGGTGTATATATTTTTATTTTATTTATTAAAAATACAGTTACATATTGTATAATTTCATTATGCTTTCTTTAACCTTTGCTACACACCTGTAGGCCCTGAGGAAAATAATTCACCTCAGGGCCCATGTCATTTTCGGGGATGCTGTGTGGAAGGTATTTTTAGGACAGGAAGGAGAGGAATCTCTCGGAAGGAAAATTTAGGAGGGGCCCTAAGGAATCTTAAGGGGGGGGGGGGGAAGATGCATCTGCTGCCAAGATCCATACAAACCTTACTAAATGAGCCCAGGTACTCCTGCTGCAGTCACCCGTAGTCACATAGCGAAGCGTTTGGGGTGACATATAGCAGGGGCGTAGGGATTATAATAAATGGTTCCCGGTATCCGCCTCCTAAATTTAAAAGCGAATATAATATAAACCAGTTAAATTCTATATGTTATGGTTACAGATTAGAAAGCAAGTAGATAAAAATTTGTAATATTACATAGCACGTGTAAAAAATAAATAATCAATAAAAATTTAATAGTTTTGATTTCTTAGTTTGTATTTCGATTTGAAATATTGTATAACAAATAAGGTATTGTGTTCGGGAAAACGAAATAAATATAATTCTTTCTAGTACAGCTGCTGATTAGATAAAGTTCACAATCTTACACAATTTTTTTTCTTCGTGTGCAACCCTGTTGATTGACAGATACATGATTTTCAAAACGATACGGGAAGTGTTTTAAAAAATTTTGTCTCAATATATTCAATTGGGTTAATAGATTGTTGGTATTGAGGATTCCAAATGAGAGATGTAAATTCGAGATAAAGTAGTTCAAGTGTAAAAAGATAATTGAATGGTTTTATGATGCGTAGAATGAATCCCATTTTTCGTGGAAAGTTTTATAGAAGCGATCGTATACTTCCAGAAAACAAAATTGATATTGTAGTGTAGATAGTTTTTGAATAATTAATTAATTAATTTGAATATTCATCAAATATTTTAAGTTAATTTTCACGTTTTTTGACCGTTCTTT
Source organism: Limnephilus auricula (assembly GCA_951813805.1). Classification (NCBI taxonomy): domain Eukaryota; kingdom Metazoa; phylum Arthropoda; class Insecta; order Trichoptera; family Limnephilidae; genus Limnephilus; species Limnephilus auricula. The sequence continues at coordinate 3,446,606 of OX638406.1, read as the reverse complement.
TTTAGTCAAGTTCTGTGATTATTTTGGTTTTTTTTAATCAACTGGCCTACAATGATATAATAACAGAACTTTAATAAAACTTACACATAACGTGAAAATCAACTTAAAAATTTGATGAGTTGTTCAAATTTTTTAAAACAACCCGTCATAAATGTTTATTATCTCAGGAACCCAGTCAAATTGGAATTTTTAATTTATAATTATTATTTTTATTATTATCGAATATATAAAAAAAAAAAACAAAATTAAAATGAAGTTCTACAAATTAAACTTAGTAGCAATAAATTAACCGAAGATAGTCGTTTAAACGTTCTTTCCAACCTACTTACTCGTATTATTAAAGAAGTTATCATATTTTAATATAGGTTCATATTTTAATATAGGTACATTGTATAGACCGTAAATCACCAGTTCAAAGTACAAAGTACAAGTGTAAACGTGTGCTTTCAAAAATATTATTATATGTAAAATAAAGAGACACGTGTACACACTTCTTAATTTTTTTATATTTTTCAATATTACAGTCTATTAAATAAACATCTAAATTATGAAGAAGTTGAGGGAAATAATGTATCAGAGGCCAAAGATCTTACCTTACTCAATCTTTCTTTTGATATTTCATTTAATTGAATTAATTATACTTTTGTGTTTAATATACAAAAATAACTCATAACTAATTATATTTTTATAAATCAATAAATTAAGCTCAGATGTGTACCTACGTAACCTACTTGAAATAACATTTAAAAATGTAATTCAAGGCGGTTTTAAATAGATTTAGATCTCTCTCTCACGGAGCTACAATTATTTTTTTTCTGGAATAATTGTTAGAACATTCCTCCAAGCACACAAAGTAAGTCATAAAAACCGGCTAATATTGTACTTTTCCTGTAAAAATCTACCAATTAATATTTCTTAGTAGGCAAAATACGAAAGAAAAACCTTTATTTTTCCCCGGGGGTAGGTTTAAGTTTAAGCAAGAAAAAAGCTCTTACTTAACTTTTAACATTATGAAGAAGTTAGAAAAAAGATGGTTAAACTTAAAACAATCTCTTTTTCATCCTTAATTACCCAACGAGATTAAAAGTACCTGTGCTTAAAGAAAAATAATAACTTGCTCGGAAATCGCAATTTTTACAAATAGCGGTGTACTTTGTTAAACTTAGACCCTAAATAAAAAAAAATGAAATTGTATTTTTCCAGAAAAGCCAGGATTAAAAAATTTAAAAAAAACATACTTAAACTAGACCAAATGGTTCGTTAAGGCATGAATAACCTTGACCTTTATTCACTTTTTCTGCAGATATACATAAATTTGTGTTTTTACTAGGGTGAACTTACTAGATCACTACTTACGGACAGTTTCTTAGTGTTCCCTTACTCCTTATTTTAGCTTTGGCATAGACTGGAGCGAGTAAGATAGTCGCATCCAGTTATCTTTACATACATACCGTTTGCAAAACCGTGCGAGATTTGTATTTACAGAGAAACAATGTTTCGGATACACATTTTCTGAAACAAAATGTAGATGTTTACAGAAATAATTTTTCTGAGATCTTGCCATCCAAGCCAGTTAATTGTTTCGAAACAAATATTAAACAGAAATTCTAGGACATCATAATGTTTCCAGTTAGATTTTTCGGCGCCTGCAGTCCCAACTCCTGTAGTTTTCGAAGACCATTTTTTTTCCTCTCTCTCCTAAACTGCGACCGCAATATATGCATTCAACATCCTGTTTTGGGATTTCGAAAGCTTTCGAAATGTCTTCCCACGCGTCATTTTTCTTATAATCGTTATTTATTTTCTTATATTGTTCTTATAATCGTTAGACAAAACTGAATATTTTCTGTGTTCTCCATCGCCAGCGGGGAGAATAGAAACGTGGGCAGAAACAAGTAGTGTTTGCCGCAACAGTTTTAACTGTGTCAGAAACCTATTAATTGGTTTCAGAAACACTTAGATTTTTTATCTGAAACAGTGTTTATAAACAATTGTTTCTCGGTGGATACATGGCCGCATAAAAGACCAAGTGGCGTGCGTGCTGCTGCCGTGAGACGTAATGAGACGCAGGCTAGTGGCGAATGAAACAAAAAAATGATTTAGGAACTCACATGCGAATTACTGACTACTGACCGTCTCGGCGAACTGGCACGCTGGCTCGCACCGTGTAAACAAGGCGTGCTGCAAGTAGATAAAATAAAAAGAAAATATTGTTGTTGATTAAAAACAAGATTAGTTTGACAATTTGTTCACAAGATAATTACCGCAAAATACACAGTAAAACGTTAATTTTAGTTTTTGCTCATTGTCGAAATTAAACTAAACGTAGAACTTTTAAACATTTTACTGGCGAAAGTTCTGACCGTGCTAGTAGAGTTCGGTTGAAGTTTTTTTTCCATTCGAGAGATTACAGCGGTGATTTAGTGGACTTGAAAACTCTAGTCCGTCCTAGTAATAGGTTGAACAAAGGAAGGGTGGTCTATGAAAGGGGATGAAAGCGGATGAAGTGTAGGGGAAACCCTCGTTCTTATAGCGTAACCTATGGGAAAAGGTTCGAATTAAAAGTAAGTTCGAATGGGTTATATCGCCTGTGCAGGTGGTGTTTTTTTTATTCAACCATTCTGAAAATTCATTAGGGTTTGTTTGCCGTATTTTTATGATCGTGTACTTGCCTAATTAGATTCAAAGTAAATTCGGCTATAATGGATTCTCTTCGTTAATACTTGGTTTGGATTATCTCAACGGCCGGCGAAGTCCATTGGCAAGGCTTTAGACTCCCGTTCCGAAGGACACACATTTGAAACCAGGGTGCGCAAATAAATTTTATTTGACTAATTTGGGTTATTTCACAATTAATTAATAGAAAAAAATATATATACTGTATTTGAGGCACGTTCCAGAGTGGTGGATACTCCCAGTATCGCCCTAGTGTAAGACCACCATTCAGAATTGATCTGAATAGCCAGGTTCCCCACCTTCCTCTTACCCATCTCCTTCCCCGTTTACCTCAGCCTCACGACATACCCCAATTGGATGCCATAGTCTCACTGGCTCCAGACGGGGGCAGATGGGACTCTTGTGAGGTCTATATAAAAAAAAAGTTTTAAAAATAAATAAACTTGATCGTACCATGTGCATCCCCTAATGGGGTATGTTGTGTGGCTAAAAGTAGTGATAAGGAGAAGCAGATGGGGAAGAGGAAGGTGGGGAAGTACATGGTTATTCGATATATATAGATCTGGTCCAAACAAGGCTAAAGCCATTTTAATCAACGTTTGAATTCTGAATTACAATTCTTACACCAGGGCGATACTGAGAGTATCTACCACTCTGGAACGTGTCGCAAATAATTGTGAAACAACACAAATTAATCAAATAAAATTTATTTGCCCTCGCCGGGTTCGAAATTGCAACCTCCGGATTGGGAGTCGAGAGCCTTACCTCTCGAACACGCCGTCTTAACCTCCTGATTAAAACAAATAGTTATTTCAAATAAAATTATCACTTGATATTTTTAAATAAACTCTGCACAGGAGGCCTTGAGGAAAATAATTTTCCTTAGGACCTACGTCGTCTTTAGGGATGCTGTGTGGAGGGTCTTTTTGTGGAAAAAAAAAATAGTGAACTTGGGTCTTGAAGGTACTCTACTAATAACGGGTCGTTGATCTCAACATCCGATCTCAACTGGGTACAAATCGATGGTCCCGAAAAACAATGTCGGATCTGATGAAAATCGTGCTGTAAGCTTATTTTCATTGATTTAAATTCTAAATTATCGGAATTTTTGATGATATACACATTTTTTTCTTTAATGCTCTAATTCTTAAACACAAAAACAATTAAAAAACCAGAAAGGAAATTTTAAACAGCTCTACTGCAAAACTACAAAATCGCCCAACTGACATTCTTCTTCGCGACCATTGAAATGTTAGGCGCGCGTTTGGCATGTATCTCGACTGTGCACCGGTGCCGCTGAAATCAATTACGCTAGTTCCTCAGAGCACCTTCCATTGAAACGGTTCACGGCGAATTCATCGAAAACGAGTTCAACCTAACCTAACCTAACCTAACCTAACCTAACCTAACCTAACCTAACCTAACGTAACCAAACCTAACCTAACCTAACCAAATTTGCTTTCGATGAATTGATTTTCGATGAACTCGTCGGTTACCCATTGAAATACAGTTAGAATAAGGACAGCATTCCCATCCGATGCCTGTGCTCGAAAGATTTCCCTAGACGGGACGGTGACCGGACGGTGACCGGTAGGTGACCGAACGGTGACTGGACAAATCAACACAGTGGCGAATCAGCACACCTTTTAAAAATGATATAAAGTTATCTATGATAATTAAAAAAATAGGCAAAAATGGGTTATGTTGGCTTAGGATATAGGCTATTTTTTAATTACTTTTCAACAGTGTGTTGATTTGCCATGATGTTGAGTTATCATGGATCCACAATAAAGACGTGACCTTGCCTTTCAAAGTACCTTAAGGCATATTGTTATAAACCCCAAGGGATTAATTGTGTTTCCATAAACTTTTCTAATAACGACCAAAATAATGAGAATTCGTAAATCACTTCTTTCTTAATTTACTCCGAAGTTCGCATCAAAAATCAGCTTGATTTCATAATTCCGTCCGAAATTCAGTTTTCAACTCTTTCTACACCGAAAAAGACAGATTCATTAAATAATTCGCTCTCAAACTTTTATAACAAAAAACACACCGATTTAAAAATCGCCATCAACAAAGTTGAGCTTCCCTAACGAGAACCGAACTCCAGTGGCGCGGGATCTGCGGAAAATCCGATAAAATTTTAAAAACGGTCAAAGTTTTCTACAATTTGCCTTGGGGCGGTAAATTAAGGGGTTCCAAGTTACATCCCTCTTTTCGCCCCTGGTATCTGAAGGTTGGTTAATAAAGGTTCAGTAGTCAGGGGCGCAACGGGGATTCCAAATGGGCCCGAAATATTGAAGGGTTAAAAAAGCTTTCGTGGTTTATTTTGATATTTGTAACTGATAGAGTGGTGCATCGTCGCCCGAGTGCTTAATTGTGCAAGCGACCATTTAAGTTTTTGTTCAATCTTCATTTTAAAATTAAAAAAAAAGTACAAATATGACATATCACTTTACCATTAATAATAATAATTATCGTTATTATTCCAAGTAATGAGACCTTTACCTTAACAGAAATAGCTTCATTTAAACATCTATCACAATAATTTTTTTTTTTTTAATTTCATTTAAATTAAATTTAATAATTTTATTTATAACAAGCTTCTTCCCGCGACTTCGTCTGCGCAGGATTAGTACTTCTATTAGCATATTTTCTTTTCCTAGGTCCATCTATGTTTATAGCAAAATTCTTAACCTATTTATTTAAAATATTTATAATATTCTTGATTCGATTCAAAGTATCAGCCGAGTACTTCAAATAAATTCACTAATTTTCTAAAATAGAATTTTGATTCAAATAAAATTTGATTGTTTTGCAAAATGTCATTCTCAAACTTTGACAATATCTATTAAACAATAATTTATATTATTTATAATATATTAAAAATAGCTAGCTTTATAAAGCCTATATGTTATTCTGACGTATGAGCTATATTATTGTAAAGTTTCATTACAATCCATTCAGTATTTTTGCGTGAAAGAGTAACAAACACACATACATCCATACAAACTTTCGCATTTATAATATTAGTAAGATTAAATTCTGCAAGTAATTTGGTTTTTATTTTTGTTACAATTGTTTCGGCCTAAAAGGCCATTTTAAAACTTATAATAATAATTTTTGAAAAAGCCTTAAAAACTCTAAAAGTAAAAATCCTAAACTTAATAATAGTAGCATATATGAATCAAAATGTCACCAAACCGAATGCAATGCTACTTAAATCGGTCAGACGGGAAGGGCATTCTTAACTAGATTCAAAGGATATATTCGATGTTATAATAATAAAAGCATATCTTCAAAATTCGCAGAACGTCTCTTGGTGAATAATCATACTCCAAACAACAACAAGGGTCTAAACCATTACATATAGAAAGAAAATGTCTTAGATTAAATTTACTCGAACAATTAGAAATCAATAAACGAACTAATGACCCTAATTTAACAATAATAATAAATAAAATAAGGAAAATAATCTATTCCTCACTTCTTAGAATATATTTGAAATATCTAAACAATCCCAAATAATTCACAGCTATAACGTCATTACGAAATAATTAAGAACACATGAACACTTAGAGCGGGAAAAACAAATTTCGATATAGCATGGAGAGAATCTATTGTTTTCTCAGCAAATCGGTTTAACCCGTAATAAATCAATTTACACACCTCCAAAATTGACATTTAAAATCGTATAAGTACGACGTTTTAATGTGGTGTCATCCACAGAATGAAAATGGCCTTGTAAACTTGCAGAACTTAATAATAAGATTATTAAAAAAAATGTAATTTTTTTATTTATTATTTTGAGTTCTATGAATTAAACACAAAAACAATAAATTCCGATCACAATGTTTAATTTAAATAATGAAAGAAAACCCCCTTCCTCCTGTAAAATTTGCTAATGGTCGTTTGGACTATTTAGCACTAAGTTTAAGGTTAAAGGCGATGTTTTTAAGATAAACGCATTGGGTAATGTTAGGAAAAGGTTTCATATATAATTTTTTTCAATTTAGGAGGCGGGTAAGGATACCACCACCCCGGGAAACATTTATTGAATAACCAACACCCCTTCTATAGATTGCCCCTAGTGGTTCCCTTTGGCAGTGGTTCTGACATAGCAGGGGTTAAGTTTGTCTTGACGGTGAATTCGTTTGCTGCCTACTGCATGGCGGGCCGAATCAGAAAAGGTTAGTAGAGGGAGGCCTAACTTAGAACTCTCCATACTGAATCTCCTGACCTCTCTTCTTACCTTGCAGTGGAAAGGGTGGATTCATATGTCCGTCACTCCTGGACATATTGGCCCTTAGATATCTACTCACCTATCAGACCTTTTTCCTTCACAGAATTCCCTCTCTTTCATTTTTTAAAATACCCTCCAAATAGCCTGGTATTCAGATCAGGATTTAAATATATATTAGGAACTATTTAATTATTAATATTAAAACATGTTCGTATGAAGCACTTACTTTGTGATGTGACATTATAATTTGAAATAAAACAATAACTTTGTATACACCACTTTATTTTTAATTTTATACTTTATGCCGACCGGGTTTCGCTATCTAGTTTTCGGATTCTCAGAATTTGAAAACCATCTTATAGAAACAGACCATAAATTTAATAAAAATACAGGCGTAACGTTATTGCACAAAAACGAAATAGATATCAGATTGGATAATTTAAAAGCATTAGAGCTAAGGAAAGCCATTATCACTAATAGCAAAGTAATTAACAATCAAATAAATTTAAATAAAAGTCCGATACTTAGGTTGTTCCCCACTGACAAATAACATTCACTTCTTTATCCTCAGTCCCTTACTACAATTACGTCCTTCACCGGCGGAACCCAGCATATTTTTTTAAATCCCTGAATATATTACAACACGTGTTATATTTTAATAGAGAATATACTGACCTGAAGAAGCTACGGTGCTAGCGAAACCCGGTCGGCATAAAGCATAAAAAAAGTCGTGTATACAGAGTTATTGTTTTATTTTAAATTAAAACTTGTCGTGTACCAAACTTGTGGAATCTTCACAAATGTTACGAATGTTAAAAAATTAATCTTGTTTTGTGAATGAATGATTTTCTGCAGTACAATATTTCAAATAGAAATTTTTTAATTATTTAAGTTATAATTTAATTATTTTCTCAGTCTGTCTTGATTACAACCCGCTCCTGAAGACAGTTCATAAAAAGGCGAAGTGGAAGTTACCAGTGATTAAAATTTTCATCCCGAGGCGAATCGCCGAGAAACAAAAGACCGGGCAGATTTTTTCCTTGGCCAAATCAAGCATATTATTATAATCTTCAGTGTAAGTTGTTCGTACTACAAGACTTCTTAAATGTTTTAATGAGAGGGAGTTTCTTGAAAGTATTATGAGATGGTCTCCGGGTGTATTTATTATGATTTCGGTCCAGAATCACCGTTATAAAAAAAATAATATCATGTATGATTTTTGATTATCACGACAAAATTATTATAATGGTTTATTTTATTTTATTCGGGAAACATACATTAAGAGCGATTGACCAGCGGCTGAGAATAAATGTTTAAAAATGCTTGCAACTGTACAGGAAGGTTCCAATGAGAAAGATCGATTATTCCCCATATCAATTTTTTTTAATTAAATATTTTATTTCGATTTATTTCATTTAAAACTCGCTTTAATATACACCTACATTCACGTTAGCAATAAAAAATGTCCAAAACGCACGATGATAAATTATTAAATATAATGTAGGTATTTTTTGAACATAAGTATGTATGATTTTTCAATTATGTCTAAACAAAATACGTGTATAAAAAAATTGAAAAAAAGAACTTAAATAAAAAGAAAAATTGGGGTATTTTTGTCACAAAACACTTTTTTTTTTTTTAATGATATTAATTGAACTAAAATTAAAAAAATTAAATCTGTGTTAACTAGAATATATATTGATTTATTTTGTTGTATGATTATATGATTTGAATTTTGTGTTATTTAACAGAATCTATGGTTTGAAAATTGAACAAATCTGCCAACGATCAACGGTATAACCTTAGTATATTAAAAAACACTTAGTTTTTCAAAATGTTATAACTCCGTGTACCATATAAAATAAAAATCAATGTTTCAAAGACCCAATCATGTCTGATTACGTCTAAAAGGGATCGAAATGATAATCTAGTCTCCTTCAACGAAAGCGACCTTCCGAATAGGACCTCCATTGGTGTGTTTGGTGTAACTTTAAGTGATCAGCTCAGGTACGGGGGCTCCATTGAAGCCAGAGTTAAGATACCCTCTCAAAAACTGGGCATACTGTACAGGGTTCTCAGATACTTTAATAGGATACAACTGCTAAACCTGTACAAATAGCAAGTGCGCCCCACGGTTGAATTCGGCAGCCACATCTGTTTTGGATTCCCACAATACTTAAAAAACTCTAGACTCTGTGCAGAAACGGGCGATCCGTTTGATAGATTCTCCCGTCTTAACAAACGGGTTGCAATCTTTAGAGCACTGGCGTTGGGTGGGAATGCTGTCCTTGTTCTACCGGCATTTAAATGGAAGATGCTCCGAGAAACTAGCATCATTGATCCTCTCGGCACCTGCGCCTGGTCGGGAAACACGCCAAACGCGCGCCCAACATGTACACGGTTGATATTTGTCACATGAGAACGGGTCGTTTCTACGACTCATTCTTGAGTTTAACAGTTTGGCTGTGGAACGATTTTGTCGGCCTCTGTGTTTCGTTCTTTCTACAACATGCTATTATGCTATTATTCCTAAAAAAATATACGTTTTATTTTTCATTTACAACAGATTTTTTTGTAGACTGCGAATAATCTGATGTGTTGATATCTAATTAAAGCGTCATACGAACGTATTAACACAGTCCTATATTTTATCGTATTGTTTTCATCGGGCAGAATGATAAATGTTCGGAATCCTGTTTCACTAAGTACCTACGCTAAACACGTTTACATCTAATGGGGATCTGATAAGGACAATGACAGAATGGATAATACAGGTAATAATTTATTAGCGTGAAAACTAAATGCTTTAATCAGTATTGATTAATTATGAATTATTACTAAAGGAAATGACGTTTTCCGTGCACAACGCAGTACTGATACCATGTATATATGTATGGTTTTGAGGCACAAGTGAATCTGATTTCTGATTTTTTTTACCGTACAAAAGTCCCAACTGTTCCCAACCGTTCGGAGCCATTGAGACTATGGCAATCCTCCAATACTCCAAAGGCGAATTTGTAAAATAACTCATTAAATCCTCAAAATATCAGTTCCTTGGCATCTCACAACCATAAAAACACTGAAGTTTATTTAATAAAATATTCCGTTTTAAATTTTGATCGTATTATTTTTATATAGTCTGTTATACATTCAATAACATATTTCGCAGATTTATTCACAGAATCTGTAAAAATCTCTTATAAAAAAATTAAACAAACTTTGTCAGTTAAAATTTGAAATTCCCGCAAAATATTGCCTAACTATGATCAACTCGTTTGTAGTTTTGAATTTTGGTGGTGAAGTTAGATGCAGACGGCAACATATTGACGGCAGCCATTACCAGACCAGTGCTAGCGTCGCTGTTAGCGCGTCTGCGTGTGCTTATCCAGTTAATTTTCAGTACTCTGGCGAGTCTTTGTTTCGTATATTACCTATGTTTTATTTTAATTTATGCATGATTACATGTGAATAGCAAAAATATATCATTCTAATAATTAAAAATAAGATAAAAATGTAAATTTCAAGTATAACCTCAAATTAATGTCCTGTTCATCAGTACTCTGTCGTCCGTCCGTTGCCTTAAATTAAATAAGATTACAAAAAAATCTAAAAAAAGTGACTGGTAAATTAAAAGGTTTAAACCATGTAGTCAAACCAAAAAATATATAAATTATGTATAAAAACTATATGTACAAAATAGGGCCAAAAGTTAACCAACTTTTGTATATTCACCTGTATGTTGTTGGGCTTAATGTAGTTAGGAGTGGATGGAAATGAAAAAGAAAAAGGTGGGTTTGTACCTGGCTCTTCAGATCTGGTTACCAAGCAAATCTATTTATATTATGAAAAAAAAAATTGAGTTATTTGGGTTTGGGAAAATACTCTTAGTACCTGGTGTAAGACTATCATTCAGAATTGAAACGTTGCTTGAAATGGCTTTATAATTAACGCATACGTCGATACAATGATTGAAAAAATAACGTATCAGTAAAAATAATATTTTTTTATTAAATCCGACATCACTATTTGACGAACGTTTTTTTTCTGATGGACTCTTTGACTCGATCAAATATATTTTTTTCTCGGAAAAACAACGGCGTGTTTATTTTTAAAGCGTTTTCAACAGCACAATCTACCGATCAAATCCTGTATAAGCCAAACAACTTTTTAATTAAAACTTTGGAAAAGTAATGTCTTTTTCTTAACGATTTTATGACATCACAATATTATAAAAAATAACAATTCTCTGGTATTTTTAATTTACAAATAATGTGTACGTCATGAATATTAAAATAGAAAACTTTGACTCCCAATATTCATGATATCAAACTTTTAAGCAGAAGGTCGTGGGTTCAAACTTCGGCATGCGAAAAATAATTTTATTGACTAATTTGTGTAATTTCACAATTAATTAAGTAAAAATGATATGTAGTAAATTTGCGGCACGTACCAGAATGTAAGATACTTTTAGTTTCACCCTGGTGTAAGACCACGATTATGAATTGAAATGTTGCTTGAAATTGCTTTAGCTATGTTTTGTGACTAGATTTTAATAGCCAGGTACTTCCCAACCTTCCTCCACAGCTTCCCAACTCTTTCCCCTCCCCACTTCATCATTGGGGATGCCAAAGTCTCACTGGCTGCAGATGGGAGCAGTTGGGACTCTTGTGTGTTATACTTTTGATTTCTCCCTCCCCTAAATAATTACTTCCACTACCCTCACCTAATAGTATCTGAGCATTTACGTACTTGTATAATTTTTCACTGTGAATAAAACTCTTCAAAATATATATATTTTTTAATATTTTTTTTTACATAAATGTTTTTTTTTACTCCTAAAAATCAAATACTTTTTCTAATCACCGATGTAGAAAAACTTCAAAAACTATTTGTTTTTCACTATTTTGTTATGCCATTGTAAATATTACCCCTTACTTATAATTGGGATATTTGCCTACTCATCCTTGGTTTCGTAAAGTTGGCCATAAACCTGGGTTAAAGCCGTTTTACGCACGCAGGGATAATAAGTCAAGTTTTTCAATGTTACGACGTAATACGACGCGTATTAGTTATACTACGATTATAAGTAAGAGGAATTATGCTAATCATTGAAACAATGTTATAATTTAATTTTGGCAAACGATAAAAACAATTACAATGAAAGCACATGTTATATTATTTAACATTAGCTGATACCCGGCATGCGTTGTAAAATCCACTTAAATAAATAAATTGTTTCTCCCTTCGTGTCATTTCCCATTCGTTCCCGTTACCCTTCTGCCTCCTCTTCATTTTTTCTTGTTTTCTTCTTTCTTCTCCTCTTCACATCCCGCGTTCCCTTTTCACCTTCCGCGCATGCCCCCTCCCCTCTCCCACTCTCTCCTTTCTCGCGACCCTCCCCCCTCCTTACGCTTCCAATTACTCCGCCTTCCCCCCGCGAAACTCCCCTCCTTAATTCCCTATCCAACCCTCCTGCATACCCCTCCCACAAACCCTTTTTCCCTGCCGCTTAACTCCATAAAATACACCCATTTTTATTTCAATTTTTAATGCAAATTTCATAATGCTAGAGCTCACCAGTACATATATAAAGAAATATTCACGTGCATGTTCAAAACTATTCAAAAAAATTTAATAGCAATCGGATGAAATTTTTATCACAATCTTATGAATAGTATAGGAAATAATTTCATAACCCCAGAGCAACATACTTTTTAAACCCTTTACATCTTTACCTGAAACGGTTGTATACTTGCTGTACCCGATATAATCAATTGGGTTCATTAAGGTAAGGCACGGCAACTCAATTTAGTTCCAAGTCTATTAGTTAGACATTGGAATATTTTTTGTGAGAAATACAGAGAAAAATATTTACGGATTACGAAAGACCTGTCAAAATTTGAATTCGCAATACCCCCATTGATTAAAAGCGAAATTAATGCTTGTTTAATGAAAAATACTTAGTTATCGGAAGATAATTGTGATGTTACCCTAAGCGTTGGTAAATTTAGCTACGATCCGATAAATTAGTTCGTAGATCATAGATTAGTTATATTAATAAAAAAATACTTCAAAAAAACGACAATACACGCATTAACATATTTTTCTACGATCCATAAGCTTTCGAGTTTTCTCACTAAGTTCTGATATATTCCAAAATTACGGAAACAATTTCCTTAATTTCTTGAATTTCCATTACATCCTTCATGATTTTCCATTATTCAGGCAGCCCGGGTGTAGGACGAAGGCTCCAGACATTAAACCAGCTATTCCCAAAGCTCTCCAAAGCTCATCATTAAGCCCTATTGTTCCAAGCTTTGGGCGTACTCCAAATAGCCAGTGGCTGCTAAACTTTTACTATTGAATCCGGCTAGAGGCTGGATTTTCAAAGAGGATTGAGATTGAATTAATTTCAAATATGCAGAATTATGTATTACCGTACAGTGTGCAAACTCTCTAACTCCACTCAATAAATTCAGACTTAATGATGTTTTCCTATGAAAATTTTGCGGTGTGAAATAAAAATAAACTACATAAACCCAGTGACTCTAACTGTATTTTACACACAAAACTCCAATGTTTTTAAGCTATGGTCATCGCTTTCACGACGTGATTACGTCATATTGGCTTCTTGTACACCAATAACTGATGCATTTTTGCCACCAGCGAAGGGTGCGAACTAAAACAAAAATTATCCTGTTTCCGATTGCCCTTGACTCAACCGTTCGTATATAGCTCCAGTGTTTTCTTTATCCACTTTCTGATAAATAAGTCATATAAAAATGTAAATTATGGTGTTGGTTTTTTTATTTATTTTTTATTATTAAGTTAAAAGAAATTTACATTTCACTTTTTTAACTTAAATACAAAGTAGTAAAATTAATTTTGTTGCATCAACTTAAGGTTAAATAGTTTTTTTTAAATATGTTTATACTTTTCTCCGTTTTTAGGGTGTCTGAAAGGAGATTATATATTTGAACACTTTCAGTCTTAACAGCATTTTATAACACAGTTTAAACCTCTAAGGACAAATAAGTGCTTATTTGATTTACACATCCAAAACACATTTAAACTTCCATAAGGCCAACGGAGTTACACAACAAAACTCTAAAATTTTTAAGTCCACCGAGTTACACAAGAAAATTATAATGTGTTCTAGGTCAACCGATTTACACAAGAAAACTCGAATGTTTTTTAAGCTAATCGACTTACACAAGAAAACTCTGATGGTTTTAGGTCCACCGAGTTACACAAGTAAATTATTGTTTTTTAGGTCAACCGATTTACATAAGAAAATTAAAATGTTTTTTAGTACAACCGATTTACACAAGAAAACCCTAATGTTTTCTTAGGCCAATCGAGTTACACGAGAAAACTCTAAAGTTTTTTAGGCCAACCGAGTTATACAAGAAACCTTAATGTTATTTAGGCGAAACGAATTATACAAGGAAAGTCTTTTTTAGGCCAACCGAAGTAACCCAAGAAAACCAGAATGTGTTTAGGTAAACTGAGATACATAAGAAAAATCTAATGTTTAAGACCAACCGAGAATTGGTTTGACTCATTCTCATCTAGAATGGTTTAAGATTTTCACAGCCAACAATTTTTGTTATTTATTTTTGGGGTTTTATACCTGTTGAACTTCCTCCTTCTTTAGCCAACGTTACAGTCTACATCATCATCATTATCACACATCTGCCCTGATGATGGACACTGTAACATTAGCCGAAACGATAGCTAAAGAAGGAGGTAGCGCCACAAGGCAAACAACCCAAAAATAATACCAAAAAAACATTTTCTTCAATGTTTAATAAAACCTCAAAGTTATTTAAATTATGACGATTCAGTTTTGACTATTATAATTTTTAATTTTTATAATATAACGTTTCTATATTGAAATTCAAGCTCAGATTTTTTTTAAGCTAAGAAAGTCCCGAACGGTGGACGGAGATTTCAATTATTAACGAAAGTTCCCGCCCTCTTTCCGCTCGATAATATTCGCAAATTGGCCAAAATAAAACCAAAAACCTCAGGGGTTAATCTTTATTTAAGAACAAATTGAACATTATTGGACATATTATGTATGGTTTACCTAGTAAATGAATAGTTTGGGTTCATTGAAAAACATTTCAGAGTTTTTTTCTCGGTGAAAGGCTTGGTTTTTCATAATAAGTATAATAACTTTTCGTCCAAAATATTCTTACAAAGCGCAGGTGGAACGTGACATTGGAATAGAATAATCTACGTTAGTATGCATGGATACGTTATTGAATCGTTTCCATATTCGGAGACTCAAATGTCAAATGCACCAAAAACAATCAGAATTCAACTAGTCACAAATACGCAACTGTTATTTTTCTTCCACTTAAAATATTCTGTTTCTGTTGTAGGATTGTCGAATCCATACTAATGCCCATAATCCATACCGCCGTCCGGGAACCATTTAATGGATAACCAACACTCCTGACATATTCGCTGTTTGTTTTTGGGGTGTTATGCCGTGTTGCGCTACCTCCTTCTTTAGTCGACGTTTCGGACAGCGTTGCAGTGTCCATCATCAGGGTAGATCCGGCAGATCCGACGATGTGTAGTTGTTATTGTTAAGTGTGTGCTTATTTACTTGGAAGCGATACCATGTCACCAGCTTCAATCCACTACGAACTGGTAGGTATAACAGTGAAAGGGAACTGCGATTTTGTGAAAGCGCAGTATTTACGTTAGCCTGGGGCCCGTCCACGTGAGAAATGCCAACATGGAAGTGGCGGCATCTTGTGGTGAATTCTAGAATTGGAAACCAACGAACAACGAAAATGCTTTTGGCCGTGAAAATTTAAAAACGTATCTCACCCCTGACATAGATCATCCAAAGTGGTACGCTACGTTTAGCCTTAGCAGGGGTTCCCGGGTTCATGGGTTGAGGTTTGTCTAGGATTTAGCGGCGAATGTATTTGCTCATATACCGCGTTGCGGGCCGGATCGGAAGAGACTGGTTTGAGGTAGACCTATTATAGACTTTGCCAGCCCGACACTCTAGTTCCATCACCTTGCACCGCAGTGGGATGGATGGATTAATAAGTCCGTCGCTACTGGACACCTTGACCCCAGACTCCTATCCACCAATTATACCACTTTCCTTCCCAAAACTTCCTCTCCTTATTTCCCTTAAAATACCCTTCACACAGCATCCCTGAAGAAAGACAGACCCTAATGGTTTTTATCCAGGGCCTCCTGTGTGGAGTTAATGTAAAAAAATCAACAGGAATACGTTCGTATTGAAAATCTACCCCCTTTGTATTAAAGATATTTACGAACAATACTTGTAATTATCCCTACTGGCGATCATATTATACGCCGAGGATATTGTCAATAGTCATCAATGCTGTTAATAGCGCCATTCTCATCGTTTAATAGTATTTAGACGCCTTCCGTGGTCAAGAGGTAGGGGCTCAAGACTAGCAAGCCGAAGGAAGCAGGATCAAAATTCCTAAATGCGCAAATGAATTTTATTTTGTTAGTTGGTGTTATTTTACTGTAACGCCCTGGTGAAAGACCGCGATTAAGAATCTAAACGTGGCTTGAAATGGCTTTTGACGTGTTTGGTAACCAGATCTAGATGCCAGGTAAATCACCATTTTCCTCTTCCCCATCGTCATCCCTTCCCTACAACCAACTTACAACCTCACAACATACCCCTATTGGGGATGCCAAAAATCTACTACCTTCCAGAAAACATTCCGAATCACGTGATCAAACTAACTATGTCCGATCCCACAATCAAAAACTAACTACACACATAATTAATTTTACATTTCATTCCAGGACTTGCATAAAATACAATAACATCTTCAGATGCTGATATTTTCCATTTGTCCTCAGGTGAATTTACTTAATGCTTATTAGAAAAAATAAATCATTGGGTTAATAACGAACCCTGAGATCCAAAATCACGTGATTTTGGTTTAATATAAGATCGCTCAGAAATATTTTAGAAGCTTTAATTAAATGCTGCGAGTAGAACACATATTTGCCTTTGAAATATAATCGAGTATTTTTTATTAGTTTTTACGAGCTGAGAAAAAAATCATAGAATCGTACAGCCTATAAAAACCTCTTTAAAGTTCAAAATCTCCCACTTACGAACCCCTTTTCGGTTATTGTTGTATTGCATGTTGGACAGCGAGAATTTAAAACTTATAAGAAGTGTTTTTATTAGCGGCTTCATCCCGAAGTTTACATGACGTGGTGAATCATCTTAACACATTTTTCTCATTTTCCTTTAGTTGATTTTTTCTTTATTGTACGTACAGTTTGATTTTACATGATTTTTCTAATTACTTCTAAACTGTGTTTTTTTAAAGATTTTTTTCTCTATCAATTCCACTTGTATGTTTTTCTTTGGTAACTCGTTTTTCTTTTAAATATAATATGAATCTAATGTAGAAATATCACTGTTTTAACAACATTTTACGCCTACTGTAGTTGTACTATGCAATTTTCAAATCGTTGTCAGGTTTGTAAGCCGGAAATGTTTCTTTTTATTTAAAAAAAAAAAATTAACAAAAATCGCTGAATTTTATTTTGTCCTTATCATTAAAAAAAATCTTAAGGTGTAAAATAATATGTGTATGTTGAAAGAAACAGGTAACGGAATAGATTTTAAGGGTCTGCCACCGACGGAAGTGACGTCACTGGAGACTAGAAGCAGGATTGGAATATGGATGAAGCAGCGCCGCCTGTGATTCAGCGGAAGTAGCGAAGGATCGAATTTCCCGAGTACTTCCGCTTCCGGAGGGACCTGTGCAGAGTGAATCTTAAAACTCGCGGGTTGACGTGGAATAAGATTTATATTTGAAGTGATACACCGAATCATACGTGTTGACAATACTTTCAATGATGATGCTTGTTTGTCCTCAAATATTAGTGTATGTTTGTAGGTATGGTAGTGAAACAAAAAAATGCCAATGTGCATGCATTTTGATATTTTTCTTATTGTGAGGATGAAGCCAGGAGCCAAACGGGTATTCATTTTTATTGTATCGCCGCGAACGTAAGGCATATAAATCGCTTGGGATCTAAAATGCCAGACTTCAAGCGAAAGAAGTTTTTTCATTTTGTGAATAATTTTATAAGAAATAAAAAAAAAGTTAATCAACGAAAACTGTCACAGATTACTTTAGCCATAAAACAATGTTTTTGAAAAGTAGTTTTCTATGAGAATTCATACATTTCTTAAGAATTTTTTTTTTTAGTAATATTATAATAAAACAAATTTAAAACTTTTTCCACTTTAATTTTAATTTTTTTTAGTAGTTTACGTTTTATTTTTTTATAAAGTACCTAACCATTTTATTTTAATTCTACTCAATGAAAACGGTAGGAGAAGATTCAACTTATCCAAAGCATATTTATTTGTATTTATATTTGTTATTATATTAATATATAAATTAAGTATTTAAGCGCTCATGCATGCGTGTACACTTACACGACTAGAAAAAAGAGTTATGTATATGATCTTTTCCTGCATAATAAGCTTGTATTATTCTTATTTATTATTTTTTATATTTATTTATTCTAAAATTTTTTTTCGGTTTTCTGTTTTCCATTTTTATATTTTCAATTTTCATTATAATTTTTCTAGTATTATCTTTTATACTTTTAATATGTATAAATTTCTATCTTAGCATTATTATTAGTGTGATCTATATACTAATAATCCCTCAAATTTTTGATTTTCTAATAATTCTCTAACTTATTCATCTTCTTCTTGTAACCCAATCTACTATACATATTTTATTATTATAGAAGAATTGGATGCACAGTATTAAAAGCAGGCAAAACATAATTTATCTTTATTTTCTACCTTGAATGCTGTGATTTATATGCTAATAATTCCTTCAATTTCTCTTTTCCAATAATTTTTTAACTTCTTCATCTTATTCTTGTAATCCTATCTAACTACTTATAACTTTTTATTGCAGAAGAATTGTGTGCATAGTATTAATTAATGAAAATTATCAACCAACACTAATGAATGTATATCCCCAAACTGTAAAATTCACCCGCCATAACACAGGGTCATCCCTAGCATGGAGGGTGACATTTCACAATAAACTATATGAACTTTCGATAAATCATGTATTTAAATAAATAAAAATAAATAAATATGTTAACACTAGACCTCACATATTAACTATATTCATTAATCACCATGAAACAGGCAGTCGCCTAGTGTGTGATATAAGATATAAGGTATCATATATATAAAAAGGTCTTAATGTATTATAATGTATTCGATAAATAAATAAATAATATAAATCGATTGGTTGTTAAGATTAAGCTAAAATAGTAATTTAGCATTAAGCTTCGCTTTAAGTACAGCAGACTGTTTCGACCACGAACTTAAGTGCTCACCAGGTAAACATTTCCAAGTTCAGTACAGTGCACGGTAGTTTCACACTTGCTGCTGGGTAACGGTTGTAGCAATGTTTCCTAAGCTCTCACATGAGTAAATTATTTAATTTATTTAACTCGCAGACTCAAGAGACGTTGATTTTCGTGTAAGTTAAGGTGGATTAAAACACGGTGTTAAGAAAAGTAGCTGACTTACCATATAACGCGTGATTCCTACTGAATCGCTGGTTAAAATCTTTCGGGTAAGTGCTATTACATCTTGTATATCTATTAATATGATTTCGAAATTAACAGTATAATTAAAGTGATAGAAAAAAAAGTAATAAGCGGTAGTTGTTGAATGAAAGACTACTATATATACATTTGGCGGGTATGAGGTAACTAGCCGTAGATCAGTGGAAAAACACCTGACAGTCCCGTTGGCGGCATGTATCTTTTCTCGGAAGATTGTTTCAACGTGGAAGAGGGTTTAAGGTTGATTATTATTGCTTGTAATAATTGTAAAATTAATATATTTTAATTTATAATAATTTAAGTAACAAGGTTCCATCCAAGCTGTAAAGACATGCGATAATGAACACTAAAGTAGCTAACTATAGATCCTGGATGGATCCTTGTTATTCGAAAAGGTCGATATAGTTGATGTCCTCGGCGTTGCCCGGGCTTTATACAGAGTTTTTTGAAATCAGAGGAAAACAGCAATTTCGGTCTAATTTTGAACGTCAATTGTGCAAAATTTAATAACAAATATGGGGAATGGTATTTCAAAATTTAATTTAGACGGCGCCATTCCCGTTGTTTTTTAAAGATCATGTATGCAAAATCTCTACAACCTCGGAATAAATGTGTAGATTTGCATACACATTAAATGAACGCCGCTTGACCACCGACACAAACGCATACTCTACTTTGTATATTAGAGAAAGAGAAGTACATTTTTTAAAGAGTTTTAGTTTCCGTGTACATTTGTTACTTAAAATAAGAAGTTATTCTACTAGTGCTAGTCACCTTGTTCAAATTTTACGCATGTAACTCTTTTGTCATTGTTTGTTAGCAATTATGTTAATGTTATAACATCCGATAAAATTTACATCAAACAATAACCTAATAATAATTGCGCAGTGAAAAGTTTTCTGCCTCGTCTGAAATTAATATCATTGTTTGTTTAATGCACGTTGCGTGTAATTTTGTTTATTAATTATATGACGTTAATGCAGTCCAGAATCAGTTTTAACGGTTGTTATTAATTAATTAATAATTAATAATTGGTGTTTGGTTTTGAAATGAGGATGTGTTTAGTTCCTACCAGGATGTCATTTATCTGGTATCTACGTCTCCCTAACCATCACCTTGCTGGTAAAGTATTTGAAATTTTGGAGCAATGGAAAGAAAAATAGGAAAAATCCGATGGCATTTGTTTTGTAAACAGAAGAATATTTGGGACTACCTTGGAAGCAAGTTTCAATGCCCTATACATGATGTATATCGTCGTTGCATAATATATAATATTAACCGTGTTAAACTGAGTACATTCAGAGAAAATCGAAAAAAAAAATTGTTTAAAAAATAACGAAACGAAAAGTACCAATTCTTTTTATAGACAAAGCAGGAAAAAAATACTTCGTTCATTGTAAGATTATATTTATGGCAAAACATTAATTATTTTATGCCAAAAAATTGAATTTTAACGAGTTTTTCTCACATGCTTCATATTCCACGCACAGTTTTACTCACATGGTATTTAACTTTGGGGGGCAGGTATGGGTATTTGCAATGTTCTTCAATCACTTGGATTGAAGAACATTGCAAAAATGTATGGTGATTTTTCACGGCCATATTAAAATTGGTAGGTTGGTACAAAGTAAGTGTTGGAAAGGGTACTAGATAGGGAAAATTAAGATTGGAAATCATCTGGCCGCTTGGTTTTTAGATCTGGTCACTAAATACGTCTAAAGATTTTTCAAGCAACTTTACAAACAAATAAGGCTCTGAAAATAAGTAAGTTAAAAGTACTAAGTCCCTCATAATGGCCTCTGGCTACGGAAGGCGATCAAATATCCACCGACTATTTGCATAATTTGTATTTAATATTTTTAAACTCATTTTCTGTTTCATTTTTTGTGTATTGATATTTTAAGAGGGTATTACCAGAGTTTACCGGAAATTAATCGTTTTAAAATTAAATTCTTAAAGAAAAAAATTTAAAAAAAAATTGTTTTTGATTGTTATTGTTTTTGATTTGGTTCTTGATTTAGTTTTTATTTTGTTTTTGAGTTTGTTTTTTGAATTCATTTTGGTTTTGTTATGCTTATTGAGATGATCTTTGAGAATAAAAAATAAAATAAATAACGTGTAAAAGCCCAGCTGGGCATGAAATACAAAATAAATAAATTAATAAACAATTCGTCTGAGAGTTCCGGCATACGATTTTTCTGATAAAATTGTTATCGGTTGCCCCAGAAAAAACTTTAAAATCCACGTCCCGAGTAGGACAACACGGCAGGAGAACTTTTTTACATCGACCCTTGTCGATCTGACGTTGAAAAATAATTCACGAACAAGCACAATGCGCTGTCGGAGTCCCTGGATTTATCAGTCGCAGTTTGGAAAAATTCCTCTTCTCTTGCATACCTACTGCTTACTACAAATGGAATTCTAAGAGATGGAAATTCTATATATCGACGTGTTTTGTGGATATTTCCTTGTACAAGAGCAGCACTGACCTGAATTTGATTACTATTTTTATTATATATTTTTTAAACCACCTGCAGTGAGGCCAACATTATTGGATCGTATTATAAAATGTAAAAATATTGTATCAAATAAATAAATAAATACAGACCATCCATTAGTATGTTTGATCCAGAAAGTTTGGTAAACCATACGATAATAAATAAGTCCCAGATGTATCCGTATCTTTTTTTGATTTTTCTGTTTTCGGATTTTCGATTGACTTTTGCTAATATTATCTTCATTAATTAAAAATATTAAAATTTTACTATTAACAGATAAATATTAACATTACACTAAATTTTTTTGCAATAAATAGCAACAAAAAATCTTTCACAATATTCGGGTAGGTACTGCATATACGTCTAAAAAAAATTAAGGTGGTGCATTACTAAGCAGCACAAAATAATGTGGTTATGGTTTGAAAATTAGATCGCTCAGAAATATTTTAGAAGCTTGAAATTATGGAGTATTTTTTATAAGAAATATATAGCAGGCATAAAACTGCTTTAAAGTTCAAAATCTCTCACTTACGAACACTTTTTGGTTATGGTTTTAATGTATAATGTTGAAAATTTAATTCTTTAGTAAATGATCGTGAAACTTTTTAATATTTGTGCCTGAGCGTCGCAAACTAAAAAAACACAATTTTTTTCGATGTTCTTTCGTGAATATATCAAGCTAGGCGGCTGATGTTAAACGGAAATTTAAACCTTATTGCCAACTATATAAAGCGGGTTATCCACTTCCTTTATCAAACTGACGTGGTGCATTATTGGTCTTAAATTAATAATGTCTTCAGTAGGATAAAGCACACCTACGTTTGATCAGATATTTATTTATTTATTAATCTTTGAGATACCAAAAATTTTCATTAAAATTAAATATGCATTATTCCATAATTAAATCCATTTATAGACGTTCTTCTGTTTTGAAGGACAAGGGAGGTTATATTTCAACAATCTCGGAAGAAAACCTTAGATTTGTATATAAATTCACGCAGCCCGCCCGCCCGGTGTCTGCCAGAACGCCACACATTCTTCTAAATGTCAATAGATGACATATTGTTTTTTTATTGTTTTTATTTTTAAAAATTACCTCACTTCCGAACACGTCTGTGAAGAGATTATTAATTTAATAAATTAATAAACATAACACTAAATAATATACTAAAAATACCCATTCTTACCTTAGCCATGTTTCTGACAAATAATGGGTACCTACTAAGCTGAGAAAAACTATTACATCAGAATGTAATAAACTTGTAGGACGACTATGTGTTGACAGTTGTCTTAAAATTATGTTTTAATTAATAAAAAGCTCAAAGATAAATTTATAACTAGCCTAACTAGAAATTTTAACAACATTAAATTTATTAGTGCACAACAGCTTACCCTGTAAAAATTTGGCAGCCGCCTCTGGTCTGGAGCCACAAAGTACCTGAAAAACACCCTTGTGCAGAAACGGGTGGTCCGTCTGATAGATTCTCCCGTTTTAACAAATGGATTGCAATCTTCAGAGCACAGGCGTTGGGTGGGAATGCTATCCTTGTTTTACCGGTATTTCAATGGAAGATGCTCCAAGGAACTAGCGTCATTGATCCCCTCGGCCAAACGTCAAACGCGCGCGCAAGATGTGTACACGGCTGAAATTTGTCCTTGTGTTCAACAGCTCGTCTGTCGAACGATTTGCCGGCCTCTGTGTTTCCTCCTTCCTACCACATTGGTCTCTTTAAGACCCATGTTCACTCCTTCTTCTCCTCAAAAAGACCCTCCACCCAGCATCTTCAAAGATGACATACGACTTGAGGGAAATTATTTTCCTCAGGGCCTCCTGTGTGGAGTAAATATAAAAAAGAAATTAAGCTTTCATATTTTGTCTTAGAAGAAAACCTCATTGTTAGAAGTCAACTTGAATACATTTCTCCCGTCTGGAATCCATATTATAATATTCATGTACAATTTATTGAAAGAGTACAAAATAAATACTTCGCTCACGCTGCAGAATTCCCTAAATTTCGGCCCAGCGCTATGTGTTGTGTTTCGCAGCAGCGAGACCTTTTGAGAAGGTGGTCAAATTGTACGGCATACGTAGCCGCGCAGTACTAATCGTTGCGTGTAACTACCTAAGTAGTTAGCGCATGCAGTGCGAAGATACTACATAGGTAGGTCGCTACACGTACAATAAGTGGTTCTTTATAATTTTACTACAGAGGGCGTTAATAAATAAATAATTGTCATAGTACATATGTATGTGATTGTAACCGTGGTTCATTGAACTCGGATTTGTTCTGAAATGAATAATTCACCAGGAAATTTTTGTGTAAAAGAAAGAGATAAATATATGTAATTCAGTTTCGACACGAATAACAATCGGGTTGAAACAGAAGTGTTAGGAGAATACGTATTGCGCAAATATATTGATAAAGTCTGGGATGCATCAGAAATATTTGTGTAATATCTCCCATGTTCTCTCCAGAGATATATCTATATGTTATTTGTGAATACTAGGACCAGTATTCTCCGTACAACAGAATATTATTGAAAGAATAGGAACAGTGACTGTAAGGCCTCCGTAATCGAGGGGTAAGACTCTCGACTCTCAATCCGAAGGTCGGAGGTTCAAAGGTGTTATTAATCACAATTAATTCATCAAAAAATTATACCGTATACTTGTGGCACGATCCAGAGTGGAAGGTAATCTCAATATCGCCCTGGTTTAAGACCATTTTTCAGAATCGAAACATTGATCGAAATGGCTCTAGCCGTGTTTGATGACCAGATGTGAATGGCCAGGTACTTCCCCACCCTTTTATTCCCCTCCTTCTTCTCTACCCACTACCTTCAGCCACACAACATACCCCAATTAGGGATGCCACATTTTCACTGACTCCAGACGGAGCAGTTGTATTAAAAAAAAAAAAAAAGAATTTGGTTCATGTTAGACAGTGGTTCCCAAGCTCTTTTGGCCCACGAACCCCTTTTCATAGTCAAAATTAGCCCACGGACCCCGGGTGAAAAACTGCATAAATGAATAATGGAAAGGTAAAATATGGAGTTAAACAATCGTATTATTTATTTGTTTCGAATAATTGATTCACCGTGATGCCTGTTATTACTTGTATTATATGCATCTGCCTATATTTATATTTTACTTAGGATGCAAAAACCGCTAATAAATTATTCAGTGTTATTTATAACTTACATATTAATAAAAATGTGACATCATTTTTTTATTTTATATTAAAACTTGCGCGGACCCCCTGAAGTGGTTCAGGGACCCCCAAATGAATTTTAATTTTCCACGGAACTTATGAATGATCTGGCGGACCCTTGCGGCTCCAGACGGACCACTTTCGGTACCACTGTGTTAGAATGACAAAATATTATGTATGGTAGCGAACGCGCGCTCAACCTTCGTCCACTCCATGAACTAACTAAACCAAGCTAAGCTACTACTATACGCCCCGCCCTCTATAATGTGTCACCACCACCACGAAATCACCATCCTCCTCGAAGCAACCATAGCATCAAGGCGCCAAATTCAAAGAAACAAGTTGTTCTGCACCACCCTGTATTATATTTTGCGAAAATATTGTGACAAGTTACACTGATTCGGGCTAACGACATCATATTAGTGAAAAAATTACAGAATTCAATTTAATTGGTTTGCCAAATGACACGAATAACATTATACATTGTAAGGAGATTATATGTATATAGTTTATAGATTAATTATTGTGTGGAGTGGGCGTTGAATCAAAATCAATTAAGCGTCTGATTAATGAATTAATGAATTTAGGGTGGGTTAACAGAAAACACCCTCTATAAGAGAATGGACATTGAAATCAAATTAATTATTAAATTCTACTCTTTAAAATAATTACTATGTGAGTTGTAGGTTCAGAGGGTGCATCAGTATAGGATGTAACTTGTCAAGAGGATCAAACAAGTAAACTGATTTTTTTTAAAACTATTTTTATAATTTATAATAAAAATATATAAATTTGTTATAGACCACTATAAAACATATTTATATTTTAAATATTTTATTGTTAATTATGGCGAGTTAAAAAGTTAATGCTTAATATGAATATTATGTATTTTTGCAATGACAATTTGACAAACATTAATTTATCATGTGTTACAATATACTTACTAATAAACGTGGTAAATATTATATACAATTGATACACAACAGTGTATGTAAAAACCTTACTTATAAAATCGTAAGATCATAATAGATCACGGTAAGATATATACATTTACAATAAATATATATAAATTTGTTTTAGACCACTTTAATTTTAATTAAACTCTACAGGTTTCGGAAGAACCCTTCCTTCATCAGGAGAATATTAAAACTAATCTATCATACAAAATATTAATACATACAAAAAATTTTAGATGTTTGAGTGGGAGCTTAATAAAGGGGGAGGGGTAATTGCAGGAATTCCAGCAAAATAAATGGGACTAAAATATAAATTAATTTGGTTTTTCAATATATATACTAGCGTTATTATTTAGGGATTTTTAAAATTTCAAATGCTTCTGAGTTATCTAATTTTTTGCTTCTATTATTACGGTGAAGAATTTTAACCCCTGTGTCCTTATTAAAAGTATGACTGGTGGAAATATGATGATTGGCAAACTCTGAAAAATTATTTTCGGTAAAAAGTTCTTCCCAGTCCGGTAGAGTTTAAATAAAGTTAAATAAAAATCTAAAACCAATTTATATATTTTAATTGTAGATTGTGACGAGCCACAATGCTAATTACAAATATGTGATACATAATTGTTTATACAGCCAATGAGGGTTGTTCATCTGATGTTTAATCTTTAATTTCTTATCGAATTCGGAATATTTATATTGTGCTATTTATTTCCTTTTATGACAATGTAGTAAAAACAAATACCCAAAATTTTATAAACTAGATAAAATATACTTATTAATCGAATAATTATTAATCGAATTATTTAATTTCAAATGAAACAAAAGATAAAAAAAACGCTTCCATGATAACTCTGAAAACTCACTATGAAAAGTAATCAAAATCAATGAAAAATAAAACGAAAAATAGCCCATAACCTAACCCAACGTAATCTATTTAATTATTTTTTATATATTTTTTTCATCGCTTAAAATGACTTTTTAAAGAAGGTGTTGAGTTGAATTAATTCCGAGTTATCCGGTCACAAAAAAACACCCATATTTTTAATCCAAAAAGAAATTTAATAAGAACTTTCCTTTTATTTCGGGAATTTCAAAAAGCTGTCCCGGTGAATAACCAAGAAAAAAATGACATTTTGGGATTCATTGGTTGCGCAGTATAAACATTGATTTCTTGGGTTTATATTAACCTACACAAGCATAAGACATTTATGTCGTTAAAAATCATCACTTTACAGAATATTAAAGATTTGCAAGAGAGAAATCTCTATCACTACAGACGTATGGTCATATTTGGTGCAGAGACAACAGGTTAGAATGATGTGTTTGTTGTATTCGAATTAGAATGTGCAGCAAATACTAGCATACTTGATCCCGATAGTAGTGCTGGCACTATCAGTAAGCAAACTGATGCTTGCGAAACATTAAAACTCCTCTCGTAGGCCGCAGTCCCCCCGGCGGGTCCGGATGTTTGAAGCGATTTTGCCTCTTATGTATAAAGAAATTGTATGAAGAACAAGGTCAGAATCGCTTGGACCATTCTCGTTCTTGACATTACAAATTACTGGATACCATTTAGCCACTCCGAATAATTCATATTAATTGATAAAGACACGCCGGGCATCAAAGATGGCGGACAAAACGGCTGCCGCTTGATAATATGATAGCTGTCATATTCAAAGTCTTTATTTATTCATTTTTTTTTATATAAATCCATTGTGGAAAGCATAGATTAGAGTGATTATTAGGAAGTTCGTTTTATCTACATTATTTTGATGTAATTTTAGTAATATATCACAAAAGAAATGTTATAAAAATTGAATTCGTAAGAAAGGTAAGAACTGTCAAATATTTTACGACGTATTGAAAAAAAAAAAAAATTGTATGCTGGCCTCCAACAAGTGACTCGTTTTCGTGATCTAAAGCTCAACTGTTATGTTTCCTCCAACCTAAATCCTGCCTAAGTCTCTTCAAGCTGCAAAATCGCTCCTTTCTTATAATTTTCGAAAATTCCCTTTTCAGAGTCTTTCGACGATACGTTTAAACCTCAGAGTATACACATTGTTGAAGAATTAGTTCTCTGGGGGCACATCGATCTTGTATGACGCAAAGCAGGCAGCTATTGGATGGTTGAATAATCTCGCCAACATTGTGAAACCACAATCAACTCTTAAACCAAGTAAAAAATAATAAGACATTGATCCTTTGGGAAATCTAAGGGTCTCAGCTTGGAGCAAATTTAAAAATATAATGGGTTAAGTTTTATGTGGTTGTTTGGTTTGGATAGTCAAATTCTCCTAACGTATTATTTAAAAATAAAGAATAGCAAACATTTCCGGAGTACGAATAAACTGTATAATTTGAAAATCTTCTACTACCATTAAACTAAGCGGAAATATTGTTTGTGTAGTTGTGGATGATCTAACCAGGTGATAAATTAAACTCACGACGCCTGGTTTTGACCGCAGACAGTCGTCATAGTATCTTCGTACCTTTCTGTACACTTATCTTTCCAATTCTACCATACGAATACTAGAATTGAAATAAACATGGTTAAAGTCCAAATGTTAAAATCATGTACGATCGTATGAGAAATGTGTAGTTACGCAAATAATGTTAGCCTAATGAGTAAGATTAAGAAATGGACGCTCAGATGGTTTTAGCATGTAGAGCAAATAAACTAAAAAAGAATTTCCATGTTCATTTGTTACTTAAATTAAAAATTTTCCACTACCGTTTTCGACACATCCGTGTCATTCATTAAAACTAACTTAAAATTTTTACAAGCACAGAAATGATTAGATGTTATTAGTGGGAGGAGTGATTTTATGGGAGGGGGAGAACAGTGGGAGGAGTCAACGTAACATGGAAACATTGTCGAAAGGGGTGATATACAGGTTGGTAATATTTGGTTAACTCAATTATTTTTTTTATTTGTAAGGTTTCTAAATCACGCAATACAAAGTGTTTCTTGTATTTGAATGTTTATTTTTTTTCTTTATTGAAGCTATGGCGTGTCTCTATTAAATGTTTGTTCATGTTCCTTGATTTTAATTTTAAAATTTAAATTTCTCTTTTTCTGTAAATATATGACGCAAATGTAAATGATAGAAAAAAATGTATGATGCCAGAGGAAGACATGGCATGGTCAAGTAAATCAGGTATTTGAGTCGGGCCATATCAAGAGTCAGAAAAATATAAGAGTAAGTCGCAGACGATGCGCGTTGTATGAAATTAGTGGGTGTCAAGACCCAGTTCTGTTCTCTCTGCCTCCCCCTGCGGAGATAAGATTTAGTTAAAATCTGTACAGCAGTGAATAAAGCATTTTGAAAAATTATACATTTTTTCGAAAATGCAATTCTTTAACTACTTTTCGATTAAATTCCATCACAGTTTAATTAATTCTCAGTAGCTGTGATTACATAATATTGTACTACATCAAACTATAACATATCGATTCTCCAACATGATGTTGTTCATCCGATATTAAGCACTCCATGTTGCGAATATGATGAGATTTTGACTTAATTAAATGTCAGAAATGACGTGGCTTGGAATGAGTTTCCTAGGGCTATTGGGAAACCAGTAATTGCTAAACATTCACTTTCAAACGAAGGAAGTTGGATATGGTATATAAATTGGCAAAGTTAACTACGACGAGGAATCGTTTAATGAGATTTTGTCAATCTAGTATTTTTTGTGTAATACTGCATAGGAGACACACTGCGCTACTCCAGTGGGACTATAACGAATGGAAGAAGAACATTTGGGAAGACGTAGATACCTGACAGTTAAAGAAACAG
Source organism: Limnephilus auricula (assembly GCA_951813805.1). NCBI lineage: Eukaryota > Metazoa > Arthropoda > Insecta > Trichoptera > Limnephilidae > Limnephilus > Limnephilus auricula. The sequence goes on along the minus strand of OX638406.1, from coordinate 3,416,570 downwards.
AAGTTATTAAAACAATAAAAATCCAAAAAATTCCATATCTAGGACACGTGATGAGACATCCGGAGAAGTATGAGATCTTGCATCTCATAATGCAGGGAAAGATTGCCGGAAGACGGGGCCCTGGAAGAAGGAGGACATCGTGGCTGAAAAACTTGAGACAGTGGTTTGGCCAGTCTACTTTAGAGCTGTTACAAAGACCACTATAAAGAATCAAAGCTTCACTTCAAATGGTTTTAGCAATGTTTTGAGACCTGAAGATGTGAATACCCAAGTACTTTCCTACCTTCCTTTTTGTAATTTTATTCCCTTCAAAATCCTCCCTTACCTATTAGATGTTATTAGGTGGCGGTAAAGGGGGGGAAGGTGATTTTTGGGGGAAAGGGAGAATAGTGAGAGGAGTCAATATAACATGGAAACATTTGTCAAAAGGGGTGATTAACGTGGAGCTATTATTTTATTAACTATTTTTTGTTGTTGTTGTTTATGTCTAAAGTTTTTAAAGATTCCCCCTTTCCACTACAAAATGCCTTAATAGTAAAGCTCCCACGAGAGGAGTCAATATAACATGGAAACATTTGTCAAAAGGGGTGATTAACGTGGAGCTATTATTTTATTAACTATTTTTTGTTGTTGTTGTTTATGTCTAAAGTTTTTAAAGATTCCCCCTTTCCACTACAAAATGCCTTAATAGTAAAGCTCCCACGAGAAGATAAACATAATTTTCATTTATTTCTACCTTTATATTTTACGTGCAATTTTTTAAAATTAATTAGTTTCACATACAAAATATTTATTAATTAAACATACTTTACAAAAACATGGTTTAATTTTTTTTCATTTGATTCATATTTAATTAAATGAAACAGATAGGAATAATTCTTTTTTTAAATCTTACAGTAACCCTACGTTAAAAATAAGTATATAAGAAAATTATGTAAAACTCTGTGCTTATATCCTTAAAATGTGATTGATATCATAACTTAGCATGAACCTGCATATACAGGTAACATAGTTTATAACTTATTTACACAAATACCACATACAACTCTGCGTATTTACCTACGTAATGAAATAAATGATTCATGTAATAATACAATTTACTGGCCAAATAAGCAAATATATTAATTTCATGTCTTATTGTACGCAAATATCACAAAATGAAAGTCCTGAATTGTTTTTGATGAAATTCAAAAATTATTTTATTCAAAAGTAAATTAATTAGTGGGATAAAATGTGTTCTCTTGATTATTTTGTTATTTATACGAGTATATATAAGCATATCAATATTATAAAACTATGACAACCATTTTTAGAGAAAAGAAATAGATAGTGAATTCATTTTTTTGACATGAACTTTTTGTTAAAAATGTAAATTCCAGAGACTATGTAGCTAATTAGTTGAAAAGCTAGTTAAAAAGTTCTTCCATACAAATCTATAATTTTAGTTGAGTTTGATTTGATGAACGCAGTTAACCAAAATAAATAAAATAAAAATATAACTATACTCGTATTATATATTCAAGTAATTCCGTTTATCTATGCTTAATGTACATTTAACAATAAAATCCCACAACGTTTTTTTAGGTGAACTCAGGGCTTGTGCCATCTTTAGGGAGGCTATGTGGAGGGTGTTTTTATCCTCTCGAATGCTTTTTGCCACAATATGACACTATTTCCAAAACCATGGATTGCTTTTTTTACTCTAGATTCTTTAAAATGGTTTAATGTTAACGATTTAAAATATATTTTTTTATAAAACCTACGGATACGTGATAATACACAAAAGATATGTGAATTCATTGGCTATATAGAACTATAATCAAATTGTATGCCTCCACTTCAAATTGGGAATTATGATTTTTTTTTATGTAGGCGGAAAATTTTTCTTTTACAATCCGAGAAAAAAGTTTTAAATTGCTCTGTCGCTCCAGTGGTTAAGGAAAAGAAAGAGTTAACCTGGATCTTGAAGAGAACCATGTTGTAGGATGAAGGACACACAGAGGCCTGCAATTCATTCCACAGACAAGCAGTTGAACTCAAGAAGAACTCCGAAAGAAGAAATAATATCCAAAAACTTTCATGTCTACAATATACAGAAACTTTATTAAAAAAATATTTTTATTAAACTGAAAAAAGAATACTCCACTGCCCAACATTAATACTCAATACGGGGCAAAAAGCGAAAATATCCTGGTTACTCCCAGTTTGAACACATCTTTTGGACAGAGAAATAATAAATTCCATGCTGTGAAATTGTTCAATTCTCTACCAAATCAAACCAAAAAAATAAAGGAAATGAATATATTTAAAACAAAAGTCAAAACATGGCTGAGAGATCAAAATAATAATCAACTTACAAACATTATGAAGACGATGTAAATACAATATTCAAAACTAAATACAAAAGTTTAAAAACACTACAGGCCGCTACAGAACACGAAACCCTAGTGTGGAGGACTGTGAAAAAAGACAAAAAATTATACTTATATTATACTTTATACCTAGATAATGACTCGTAGAAACTACCCGTTGCCGAAGGCATCAACGTATTCAACCATTGAAATACAAGTATAACAAGGAAAGCATTCCTACCCGACGCCTGTGATCTAAAGATAGCAATCCATTCATTAAGATAGGATAATTTCTGTTTTTTTTTTAATTCACATATATTACTTGGTTATCTAAATGCACTTTTTTAGGTATCGCAAGCTATTTTAATACTCTATGGGTACCATACAGTTTTAATGCTCTTTTAAATAAATTATATAATATTACTTTAAAAATGGTTGTCGCCAACGCCAGTTAGGAGACAATGACACCGAAACAAGAAGAACTGATTTATGTGCTACGCATTTTAAAACAATTACACGAAGCTACGACATCGCTACACGCTACAAGTATGTGAAAACAATCAATTTCCACACAATACACAACAGTCTTTCCTACGCTCCGGACGAGTTAGAACAAGTTGTTAACCCCATACCGCTTTCTCTCGATAATCCTTTGAGAACACAAGCTGCTCCATTATGGCAGTAATGGCGTTAGCAACACTCTAATTACATTGTTCCTTTGACGACTACGTGAACTCTACATTAGAGGCAGTGTCGGAATCGGGAACTACAAATTTGGATTAGAGTGGGCATCTTAGAAATACCATATACAATATTACGTACTGTTTGTTTCGCCGTACTGTTTCTATATAAAATTTTCAGCTGCCTTATTGACTCACCGGCTCTATTAAAAAGGATTGCATTTCGTTGAACTCAACGTAATAAATAACGGATGGAACACCTTGTTTTTTATTTACAATATTTCAAATAGAAATACCCACAAAACTCTTTGTTCGGACGTATCTGCAAAACTTACAATAATATTTTTATAAAGATATATTGATATTTTTTGCTGAACCCTTGAAACGTTTAAAATTTAACCTACAATGAATCTTAAATCAAGACTACTATTTATCCATGGTAAATTCATTAATTTTTTACTTATGCTACGTAGTTTTTTAACTTTTTTGTCCACTTGCTTCCGTATATGCAACCATAACCAAAATTATTATAAATAGAACTTTAGTTTTTTTTTCTTCTTTTTAACCAAATGAGTGAAACCTCAAATAATAATATTTTAATTAATGAAAATAATATTAGCGAAAGACAATCGAAAATCCGAAACAGAAAAATCAGAAAAAAATAGGGATACATCTGGGACTCGAACCCAGAACCTCTGGCTATCTAGAGTGCATTTAGTTCTAGTTGAATCTTGCAATCATACATAAAGATAGCCGCCAATACAAATATGAGTTAAAGAAAAACAAAAATAATGTTGGTGGTTCTCAGTCGAAGTATGATACAGTTAAAAATGACAGAATCGGATAGGGATACGTTGGCGCTGTGGATAGCGCGTTGGCCCGGATTGCCAGAGGTTCTGGGTTCGAGTCCCAGATGTATTCGTATCTTTTTCTGATTTTTCGCTAATATTATTTTCAATAATTAAAATATTAGAACTTTACTGTTGTTTATATTATATAATTTTTGAAATGTAAAATGAATTTATAATATATATAAATTAATTATAGATTTACATACACAATTGTTTGTCTCCTGTATAAACTTAAATAAAAACAAAAACAAAAATTCGTTAATCTTTCATACGTTTTGTAAATTACAGCGAAGAAATGATTTCTAAGGCAGTTTGTTAAGAAAACCAGTAGCAAACAAATAATCAACAATTTTAACTGATCCAATAGAAAAAAAAAATCTTTTCTATTCCGTAATAACACTAATCTTTTCCACTCTGTGCTGTAAAACTGTAAAACATTACAGAATGGCTTTTGTCTTCCTACAATTTTGGCTTTTCTAAATATCATTGTCCATTTAACGATTTCGCCATTGTCGGTTTGTCGATTTTTAATAAAATTCTGCTTAGTCTAACTAACCAACTAACTAACTAAGTACCACACTCCTTTACATTCATACATCTTCTCATACTTACTCTTCTATTATTCTGACTCTTGACATGGCCCTACTCAAGTATCTGATTCACTTGATCGTGTGTCTTCCTGGGGCGTCCTCGACTTATTCTACAATTCACATTCGCGTCATATATTCTATTGACACTCCTATCTTCATTCATTTTTTTTTTTTTTTTACATTAACTCCACACAGGAGGCCCTGAGGAAAATAATTTCCTTCAGGGCCTATGTCATCTTTGAAGATGCTGTGAGGAGGGTATTTTTGAGGAGAGGAAGGAGTGAACTTGGGTCTTGAAGAGACCCATGTTATAGGAAGGAGGAAACACAGAGGCCGGCAAATCGTTCCACAGCCGAGCTGTTGAACAAAAGAACGAGTTCTCATGTGACAAATGTCAACCGTGTACATATGTTGGGCGAGCGTTTGGCGTGTTTCCCGACTATGCACCGGTGCCGAGGGGATCAATGAGGCTAGTTCCTCGGAGCATCTTCCATTGAAATACCGGTAGAACAAGGATAGCATTCCTACCCGACGCCTGTGCTCTAAAGATTGCAATCCGTTTGTTAAGACGGGAGAATCTATCAAACGGACCGCCCGTTTCTGCACAGAGTCGAGGGTGTTTTTCAGGTACTTTGGGGCTCCAGACCAGAGGTGGCTGCCAAATTCAACCGTGGGGCGCACTTGCGATTTGTACAGGGTTAGCAGTTGTGTACTATTAAAGTATCTGCGGGCCCTGTACAGTACGCCCAGTTTCTGAGAGGCTAACTTAACTCTGGCCTCGATGGAGCCCCCATATCTGAGCTGGTCACTTAGAGTTACACCGAGCATATGAATGGAAGACCTGTTCGCAAGAATGCTACCGTTGAAGGAGACTAGATAGTCATTTCGATCCCTTTTAGACTAAATCAGACATGATTGGGTCTTTGATACATTGAATTCGACGAGATTATTCTTACCCCAAGAGAAAATACTCTCGAGGTAAGCGTCCATTCTTTGCTTCAAAGCCCTCCGAGCCATTGGAATTTGTGCACCCTTTGGGGGCTTGTCAAACAAAAAGCTATCATGGACTGTACTGTCATCGGCGTAACAATGAATTGGTGCACATGTCAAAAGGTCATTGATGTGCATCAGAAACAAAGTCGGAGACAGAACCGATCCCTGTGGGACGCCAGCATTTATCGAATGCGAGGAAGAGGTGAAACCGTCAGCAACCGTCTGAATCGACCTCTCCCTCAAAAAGTCGGCAATCCACCTGCACAAGGATGCGGGAAGTCCGTAAGAAGGCAGTTTGTTGACAAGTCCTCGGTGCCAAACCCGGTCAAAGGCCTTGGAAATGTCCAGCGCAACCGTTTGGGTCTCACCGAAACGTTCCAGGCACCGCCCCCAAACATGCGTCACATACGCCAGAAGATCACCGCACGAGCCGTTCCGCCGGAACATTTGCTCAACATGCCCAAACCAACTAAGCGTCCCTTTCTTAATCTTAATTATCTAGCTTAGTCTGTATACCAAATGTATTTTAGTCGTTTATATGACAAAAACTCTTAATTTTGGTTAGGCGTTCGATGCTTTTTTTAAACTTCGTTAATTGGTATAAAATGCAATACTTTATATAGGAGGATGGATGATTTATTATGATACAACGAACTTAACATAAAAAAAGCTTAATCCATTTGAGAATGTAAACAAATTGCTGATAGCTTTGAACTGGGCGATACAAAGAAATCCAAAGCAATCTTAAAAAAATAAGTTTAAAAGCTATTTGTGTAGTGAATTTGTATTAATTAAGTAGTCGTAGTCAAAGTGTATCAAATTGCTTCGCCATCCTTGTCGAAAAGCAATAATGCTCTAGCGGCATCCCACAAGGTCAAAACAAAGGCACTTCTTATCAGCCTGCAATGAAGATTTCAACGTTACCTGAATAAACGGACAACATCGGAGTAAAAAACAAATTCCGAACACCATGCTAAATATTTTTCTGAATTTAGCGATCCATTACGAAAGATTAATGAGATCTAGATTAAAAGAAATCTGGATAAATGTAGCCAGTCTTAATGTATTTTGGGATAAACTTTAATCCGTCCCTGTTAACAACTCAGTACCAGGGGTAACATCCTTGCTACAACGGGTCTACACTTCCCAACCACAGACGCCAACGATTCCCCACGGATTTACATTTCAAATGCATTTACAACGTTCCATTGATTAATCAGTCAAATACTGATTATGTTATTTGGGTTGAGATTGCGCCCTGAATTGGGGAATGTTCTACAAAGCCAATGGTTGGAACAGCCTTGCAGAATTGGCTTAGTACAAAAATTTGAGTTTGAAAAACGAATAAATTATTGTAAATTTGTACTGCCACCACGTGTTACTATTTGTAAGCAATATTGCTTGTTTTAACGACTCCATTTTTCCAGTTAGCAAATTCATTATTTTTAAATTTCAGTGCCAGTGACCAGGAATTTTATTTCTTTTCGAGGTGTTTTGCAATGCAAATAAAAACTGGTCCCAGATGTTACAGGATAAATTACCAATGTTGAAATGTAAATGGACTTTGTTTGTGTTTTTCACAAACCAATTAAAAATACCGTACCTACGGCTCAGTGCAATTCCATAGTTGAATATAGTCTGGTAATGAATCTGAATAGTATAGACTACATATCCTTCCTTTCCTCCTTTTATACTTCTTGTCTATACCTCAGTCCAACTGGTTCGGCAGTTTGAATTTAAGTTTTATAACACATTAAAAACTTTTCAAAGCGTGTGTTACCTTGTGATTTAAATATGAATATTTAAAAAAAATTGCATTAGTTCAACACTGGAGGCGTTGAGGAAAAAAAAATCCCTCAGGGTCTTTTTCATCTTTAGGGATGCTTTTTGGAGGGTCTTTTTTAGGGAAAGAAGGAGAGGAAGTTCTGGGTAGGAAAAAAATAGGAGGTAGTGGTAATAATATGGTAGGTATCTTGGGTGACGGACGTAAAAATCCATCCCTCCCACTACTGTTTAAGGCGATGCGATGGGTGCAGAGAGTCTGGCTGGAGAGGTCTAGGTTTGTCTCCCTCAACCAGTCTCTCGCAGCCAAACCTAATCAAAACTCACCCCAATAACCCGGGCATCCTTGCTAGGTTACCAAACTCAGCGAACCACGTGGGTTGACCTATGCCAGGGGTGTTGGTTATCCAATAAATGATTTCCGGGGCGATGGTACCCATACCCACCTCCCAAATTATTTACATTTTTTGGCGTATATTTTGATGACCCTTTCGTTACGTTATCTATATTTTTTCGCTGTAATTTTTCAAAAAAGGTCTTCAAAAAAGGCGTATAAATAAAATAAAAATAAAAAAAAAAAAAACTTCCTCAGGCATTCCAGAAATCTTCTTCAAATTACTATTGCAAATATAAATAAAACTGTCAGTAACACAGTTCAGTTATAAATAGTTTTCAATACATTAGGTACATATAAAATCTAGCTTAAAAATCAATGAGCTTATCTGTTAGAAAAACCTATGGATGTTATGTTGTATACAACACCCGTAATATATTCTTTTGCCAGTATTTTACAAAAGAGTGAAGCCTTCCATTGGAGAGCCTGATTTTCCGCTCCTAATTGAGCGTCCACTTGATTACGTTCGGAGGCTCTACGCCGGAAATCCGGTGCTGAATGTTTCGTTCACTTAAACAATTACTTCCTTGAGCGAAGACTTAATATGGAATCCTATTGTGTTCCTAACTAAATGTGTTTGATAATGCTTAGGTTTTGGTAATAGGTTGCCGGTATTCATGAATTGTTTTCACAATAACTAAAAAAAAAATTGTAAATTTTTAGTATCGTAACATTTTTTTTTAAATATTAACTCCACACAGGAGGCTCTAGGGAAAATAATATTCCTCAGAGCCTATGTCATCTTTGAAGATACTGTGTGGTGAGACGTTTTGATGAAGAGACTCGTGTTGTACGAGGGAGAAAACCCAGAAGCTGGCAAATCGTTCCACAACCAAGCAGTCGAACTTAGAACGAGTCGTAGAAGCCATAAGTTCTCATGTGACAAATGTCAACCGTGTATATATGTTGTGCCTATGCTTATATGTTGTGACTGTGCACCGGTGCCAAAGGGATCAATGAGGCTAGTTCCTCGTAGCATCTTCCATTGAAATACCGTTAAACTAGGACAGGATTCCCACCTGACGCCTGTGCCCTAAGGATTGCAATCCGTTTGTTAAGACGAGATAATCTATCAAACGGACTGTCCTTTTTTGCACAGAGTCGATATTTTTTTCAGGTATTTTGGGGCTTCAGACCAGTGGTGGCTGCCATATTCAACCGTGGGCAGCACTTGCGATTTGTTCAGGGTTAGAAGTTGTATACTATTTAAAGAATCTTGCAGGCCCTGTACAGTAAGGCGAATCATTTTAAAAAAAGTGTTAATTTCAAATTCTAAGAGCGATAAAAGGGTGCCAAATGGGTTGAAAACGACGTGTTTAAAATTTTAAAATTTTATGATACGATCTTCTTCCTCCGGATCTACTTCAAAATTTTGAAAATTTTCAATATTTGAGGTTATTTCTAGTGTATATAAAAAAGTTACTACGAATATTTTTAACCATTTTTTTGTAATCTTCCATAGCAAATGTAGTATATATTTACGAAATAATTTTTAAAAAGTCCCGGTTTTGATTGTTGTAGGCGCGAGGTGAGGGCGGGGAGAGCACCGATTGCACTAATACCGGAGAAAAAATGGAGGAATTCTGCTGCAAAAGTAAAGTGCTGTTTGATATTTCGTCTTGCAAATGCAATGATTTCAGTAAATGTGACTGTCCTAGACATCAAAAATACCTGTAAATGAATAGAGTTTCATTACTGATCAACTTACTACACGAAAAATGATAATAGGAAACGTGGATATCGCTTCAACAAAACAAATGAAAACTGCGTTGAAAAAAAAACTCTTGAAGCAAAAATCATTGTGCCCGTCTAAAAAGGAAAGCACAGGTAAGCCAACTACCTCTCTAATCGATATTTCCACGTATTCTGCATCAAATGAATCCGATTGTAAAGATGTTTTTAAACCTAATGTTGTACCTCAAACGCTTCAGAAGCAGGCTTCGGTCAATATTGATCACTTCACACAGTCTAAAACTTGTGATAGATATGGAGTGTCGGATAAGGCAGCGGCAGCCATTGCCTTAGCAGTTCTGTATGACATCAAGTCTAATATTCCAGTCATTGACAAGAGTAAACTTCGCAGAGAACGAAAGAAAACAAGAGGAAATATTAATGGCACAACACATAATTTTATAAAAACCCCCAAATATATTTTGATGGCGGGAAAGATAAAACATTAATTATCAGGGAAAGGGAGGGGACGCAATTCAGAGAATGACGCATTGAAGAGCATATTTCATTGATAAAAGAACCAGACTCAAAATATATTTAGGTTTTATTGTACCAAACTTTGGCACGTCGAAAGTTATAAACCATTGCAATGGATAATTTTCTTGCTTCACATGAACGAGTTACCATTTCGGCATTTGTTCGCACATCTTGACGGTAAGACATCTGGACCTCAAACATGTTCAGGCACAATAGGACTAGTTTTGGAATCTGTAAAAAAAGGCCTATGGTTCATTTTCAGAAAATTGATGGAGAGTTGTATGAATTATTTACTAAAGACGTGGATACAGATCACTTATATTGGCATAAAATAGTATCTGCAGTTACGGTGGGGGAATTACCTGAAGATTTATGCCACAAATCTCCTGGAAAAATGTCTCATGCCAAATAGCTTACGCGTGCTAACCGAATTCTTCGTCTTTATGTTTCAACGGAAGCTCCTTCAGAGAATCTTATTATTTTAGAAACGTATGTTGTTAAAGTGTATGCTCCGGCTTGGTTCAGCATTAAAATTCACACCACTTGCAAAGATGGAGCACGTCACCTGTGGTAGTTAATATCAGCGCCTAGATACTTATCAGCTGAATTAAAAACTATAATTGGTCCAGTTATAGCAAGAAACAGTTACTTCGCACACCCCGAAAATGTATTGCTTGCAATGTTGACTGACCCTCACAAGCATATCCGAGAATTAGCTGCGCATCGTTTTCTAAAAGCACGCAGTAAGAAACTAAGTAAAACAGGGCTGTTCTATCTTCCAAACATAAACCTCGATGCATCATATTATTTGGAAGCAAAATGTAACCGAACCCCCAATACTGAAGAATATATTGGATGAAGATCTTCAATTATTTGTAGCTCATGGGGGAGAAGGTAGATTGCCTCTTCTGCATCTGTCATATCATACTCAAGCAGTTGAAAGAGGTGTAACGACTGTTATTGAAGCCTTGACTACTTTATGTATGAAGTCTGCAAGAGAAGGTCTTATTAAGGTGAAGATTGAGTCTCGCAAAATAATGCCGAAATTTGAGATTAAGAAGGATTTTGCTGGTATTTGAATACACTACCTTGAGATAATTTGAATTATATTCATATATGTTTTTAGTAAATAATTCGAAACATTCCCTCTATTTAGCGTTTTATTGAAAAATTGTTCATTTTAACTTGTTTATCTCATATTTTTTTAAGATTTAACAAGGGTGGGTTTTTCTCTAATATGTGAAATTTCAAAGTCAATCCGGAGGAAGAAGATGATATCCAAATATTATTAAAAAAATTAGGTGATTTTTCATCGTCATTTAGCACCCTTTTATTACCATTAGTCAAATAAAAACAAGAATTTTTTTTCCCCATACATTCGTGACCCACCTTACTGTACAGTACGCCCAGTTTCTGAGAGGCTAACTTAACTCTGGCTTCGGTGGAGCCCCCATAGCCGAGCTGGTCGTTTAGATAACTAGATAATCTACTGTTAAATATCTATATAACACGAACTACTCTTATATAACCATTTTATATTTAAAGTGATGTAATTTGTTTCCAAAAATTGCCGTCGTAGCTTTTTCCATGTGTGAAACCATTGTTGACCTCTTTTATTGCAGGTGAACAGATTTTTTTTGTAAATACGAACTTTAAAATATTACAAGGTTTACTATTTGAATTCCTCAAATTGTACTTCTTCGGTGGGATTAACAAAGTGCAAGCCCAACTCCACAGGTAGTAAAGTGAGGTATAATAATAATAATAATAATATTCTTTATTCCAGAATGTGGGGAGGTGAGTGCAATCCCACACATCCCATAGATATTATATGTACATATAATATTGAAAAGCATAAATATTTTGTAGATATGAAACGTAAAAAATAAAAAAATATATAAACATAAAAGTAAAGTAAAAGTAAAAATCAAAATCAAAAAGTAAAAAAAAGATATAAAAATAAAAGTAAAGTAAAAGTAAAATCAAGACACGGAAACGCAGGAATCCATCGGAGCTAGGATTGTGGGAGCCAGTGTCTTTCTCCAATGGTCTTCTATGCTCGATCCTGGGGTCATACGGGATTCTATGACGAGTATGTTTCTGGAGCGGTTTATTCTTTCTATAAATAGTTTGTAGTATTATTATTACAATATTTGAAAATCTCCTGCTACCCCCACATTAAGCAGAAAATGTTGTTTGTGTCGAGTTGGAGGACTTAGCCAGCCAAGGAATTGAACACAGCTCGCCCGGGTAGGACCCAAACGCGATACCAACTCGATTACTGACCGGAGTTGTATTTGGGCCCCCATTTGAGGCCGGCAAATCGTTCCACAGCCGAGCTGTTGAACTCTAGAACGAGTCGTTCTCACGTGACAAATGTCAACCGTGTACGTATGTTGGGTGCGCGTTTGGCGTGTTTCCTGACTATGCACCGGTGCTGAGGGGATCAATGATGCTAGTTCCTCGGAGCATCTTCGATTGAAATACCGGTAAAACATAAACAGCATTCTCACCCGACGCCTGTGCTCTAAAGAGAACTAGAGAGTTAATCTCTATTTCTCTCTCATCCCAACTCTCAGCTGGATTAGACGATAGTCACAGTGGAACCCGTAATTTGGGAGGCGGAAATCGTGATATCCTGGGTGGGAACCTGACATTTTAAATTAGTCAAAAATAACTTTAAAACTAAAAACACGCCACCTGTAGGTCCGGAGTCAAAGAGCTTACAACTATGCTATACAGATCTAGAAGTAACTACCATTTACTCAATAAACTAAGTAATAAATCGTCAGTAATTACTCTTATTTAGTCGTAAATCTAACTCTCGCTCCAACATGTTGTCAACAAAACTACGTATACGAACTACGCATAAAACACCGATACAACTAACACAACTCCCGATAAAGTATCGACGGCAAACAGCTCAAGTTGCCATCTTTCACTGAACAAACATATTTCCCATAGTTTACCTAGCACAACAGTACCGGGGCGGCGCCTGTTCAAGTGAAGATGGTTCTATTCCGGCCCCTCGTTGAGATGTTTCCGTTGTTTTGACTGTACTTAGCACAATTCTGGATATGTTTTCTCAACCCTTCAAGGAACAGAAACGCAAATAATATTTTTTTATTTAATTTTTTTTTAAGTTGTATGACGTAAAATTACTAATAAACGTGTTTTAAATTTTATGCAACTCGATAATAAATGTTTGTTTATCAGTTGTATAAATTTTAAAATACGTTTATTGGTAAGGGGGTATATGTTTTAAAATGAATCATAATATGAATATGGAATCCTATTTCATTAAATTACTAACTCTTAAATGTACGTAATAATTCAAGAAAAAAGGTATTGCACAACACTTCATTTAGTATTTTTTATTTACCAACATTTACTACGTCATTTTCTGTACAACGTCATTTCCATCATCCAACGTTAAAATTCTTTTCAAATGAATTTGGAAAAGAGTACATAAATAAATTTAAAAAAACTAAAAACGTAAGTTTGCAGACAAAGGAGGTTTGTATCTACTAGTAATCACTATTGTATGAAATACTTTCTCAGAAATGGTAGATATGTTCTACTGCACGGAACGTAGTTACAAGAAGGTAAAAATAATAAACCTCATAAGTAATTTTGCATGTTAACATATATTAAACTTATGCTTGCATCCTATTTTATAATTTCCTTAGCAAATTTAACCGTTTTATTGCTGTTTTAGCAATTTATTAAGTAAGTATGTAGTGATATATTTTAGTGTGTTTCTGACTAAGATACTTAATGACATAATTTTTATTCAGTTCTCTCTTACACGATTTATTACAATCCTAGATAAGATTGCCAATATTTAACATATTTTACAATCAGGGAGCGTCGTATAGGCGCTATTGTATATATTTGTTTATAATATTTTTATTTGTCTACAATGCAAAAATATGCTCCTCTCTTTTATTTTTCGGTTCACACGTTGCACTTTAACTGTCATGTATTATTCAAATGTAAATTTTGTATTATTAACCTACACTATATTATTTTTATGTCAACTGCAATTTAAAAACTGGTTTCAGATTTTTCTTTCTCTTTCTTAATATATAAGACTGTTTGTCTTTAGGTTTTAAATGACAAATAAAATAATGTGTTGCTTTGGAGTATAAATAAACTACAATTAAAGTTTATTTGTCATATAGAAGTTGTTTTTATATATTTTTTTAAAATATCAGCCACATAAAATAGTGTAAACAAACTAATGACATTGAAAAAAAACAATAGAATAAAATAAAATTCATAATTCAAATATAAAGGAATCCTAGATATTTCTAGGTAGGTACTTAAATATTTGGTAGGTAGGTAGGTAAGTATAAATAAATCCTAGACATTTCTAGGTAGATACTCTTATTCCTTTACATATATTATTTTCACTTAAATGCACCTTTATACTTAGTATTTATGATGTTCAATTCTTTAACTTTTTATTGGTTTATTTAAACATTGTATCTCTGTATCATAATAATCTTTCTCATAATAATGTAAAAGCCCACCAGTGCGTTGAAAATGAATAAATAAATATCTAACTGAATGAATAAATAAGTAACTTACATTAATTATTTCTTAACACGTTCGAATATATTTTATCATTCTTTACCAATGTTTCTGCGACAAATTTAATATAATGATATTTTAATGATTTGAGTTTAATTATTTTTTTTTTAAAATGTCGGTTATTCGAGGGTTAAGCTCCGACATGCGCGAGTAACACAGTGTTAAGCGGGCAAAGCGGAAGTGGGGAGGTTCTGTTACCGGAAGTGGAACCGGAGGCTGTTGATACAGGCACAGATTGGCGAGCAAGTCTAGCGAGAAGAATCGGGGGGAAATGAGAGATAGCGCGAGAACAGGGAGATGTACAGGGTGTTGTACCAGACAGACTTTTACAAGCGATCATAATATGTTTATTTGGAGAAAAAAATGTATACCTACTTCATTTTGTTCATAGATGACAACATTTTCCTTTCGTATGTTACCACTCATATAATATGATTTCTATTATATGATTTCTATGTAATAGTAACAGGGAGAGAGCGTAAACATCGTCTTAAAAGCCATTCATAAAAATAGTCATTCTCACACGTCTTGCATGAAAACGAAAAAGACAGAAGGTACTAGGATGTCGAATGTCTTTAATCATATTGAAATTTTTTCGCCAAACTGTTGCGACCCACACAAAACACACATTTCTTTTTTACACAACATGTGATATTATCCTACATGTCTTATACTTCTTTATTCTTTTTTATTTTTATTTTTGTTTTTCTATTTTTATAATTTCTGTTTCCATTATAATTTTTCTAATTTTTCCTTCCTACTTTCAACATGTATAAATATCTAATTCATATGTTCACACTAGTCCTCACACATTAATCCATTGGTCACCATGAAACAGGCAGTTTCCTAGTATAGTGATTTAATGTATCATATATATGTTAGTGTAGTATTATCGGGTATTTTATAAATAAATAAATAAAATATTACTAGGGAAATTTCGCAAACGTATGTTTCTTTCGAATTGCAGAACTATTACGGTATTACTAGTTATAAAAATACTGTGTAAAAATTTGTCATTTACTACCATCAATCCACCTATCTACCACTAGTAGAAGCGACCCGTTCTCGAGTTCAACACCTCTGCTGTGGAACAATTTGCGGGACTTTGTCTTTCCTCCTTCCTACAACCTGGGTCTCTTCAAGAACCACGTTCACTCCTTCCTCTCTTCAGAAAGACCCTCCACCCATCTTCAAAGATGACAGAGGTCTTGAGCGAATTTTTTTGTAATTATTAATGTTGTGTTAATGTAATAAAAAAATCACAGTTTCTTGAAAACATATGTACACTACATTTTATATAAAAACACGAGGAAGGTTCAGGTGAAACCGAAACCGGTTGATATATACAAATTAAGTAATGAAGTGGTATCTAAACAAAATTAGTTTAAATAAATTAAACAAATCACTTTGTGTTAACCACTATAATCACATGATATAATATCTACATGTTTCAAAACCGATGGTTTCATCTTTTGCAAAGATTGAAGAAAAATTATTTTATTTTAATTATAATTATTTATAGGTACCCATGAAATGATTTCTCTATTGGAAAGTATTAATATCTATGAGTACAGCTAAACAAGTAACATATTTTTGATTATTTTTATTTTTATTTTTAACTTATTAACTTAAAGAGTTAAACCTCAAATTATAATATTATTATAATATGAGGTTTAACACACTTGCATAACGTGGATTTACTAGATGATCATTTATATGGAAAAGTGTATGAAAGGGTTTAGTTTTTCCTATGGGAAAAACTAAACCCGTTCCTGTAAATCTGGTGAATAAAAAAAAAATGAAGATAATATTAGCGAAAGTCAATCGAAAATCCGAAACAGAAACATCAGAAAAAGATACGGATACATCTAGGACTCGAACACAGGACCTATCTAGAGGGCATTTAGTTCGAGTTGAATCTTGCAATCATACATAAAGATAGCAGCCAATAAAAATATGCGTTAAGAAAAATGAAAAATAATGTTGATGGTTCTCAGTCGAAGTATAATACAGTTAAAAATGACCGAATCGGATAGGGATACGTTGGCGCAGTGGATAGCGCGTTGGCTCGGAATGCCAGAGGTCATGGGTTCGAGTCCCAGATGTATCCGTATCTTTTTCTAATTTTTCTGTTTCAGATTTTCGATTGACTTTCGCTAATATTATCTTCATTAATTGAAAATATTATATTTTTGATTAGTTTAATTTTACCCTGGAAATGCTTGTGTTTAACCAAACCAGTATTTCGTAATATAAATAATAATATTTAATTGTTGTGAACAAAATACTTGTTTTATTTCATCAAAAATATTATATCAGAGCAACACCACGTGATCCAATAACATTATTTATTACTTTAAATGAGCTCAAGAACTACTGTTCGTTACTCCCTATGACAATGACACCCTATATAATAGGAATCGGTATGTCCTATTACACCGTATATAATATGAAGTATACCTTATGCTGTACTCCACTCTGCTATGAGTTGATATCGCTCTTGATCATTTGAATACTTTGAATGGGATAGCAGAAACTTGTGTGATGGATTGAGAATCGTAGAACAGGAATGATCGATGATAGGAAAATGAAGTAGTCTTGTGGGATGTGTGGTTTATTTATTGGTTGGTCTACATATACAGTCTTGTTCTCGAAGCACGATAAACTTAGACTGGTGTCGAATCTACAAGTTCTGAATCCAATGGATTATTTATTTGAATCTATTAGACTACTAGAGACACTCAGAACATAAAAGCATCGACCGAGTGTTAACTGGACAAGGCGTGTGAATCTTACAATTTACACAGCAACTACAATATTATATTGGTTTAGAAAACATATATAGATAATACTCACTACAAGTTTTGTGAAGATCATTTTTCAAACATTAAATTGACGCTGTTAGATATATTTTGTGTAGGGACTCTTGTGGAGTTTGTCATTAATAATATAATCAGCTATATGAATATGAAAAAACTTAAAACTTAACTAGTAGATAGCTTCGAGAGATATTGGAACAATTGCTAAAAGTCTTAAATTATTTCTAGCAAAACAAGAAACATCACGCAACAAATATTTATAACTCGGCTAACTAAAAATTTTAACAATATTAAATGGATTAAGCTTTTATATTTTGCTTTTGTAAGAAGTCAATTTGAATACAATTCTTCCGTTTGGAACCCACAATATAATATTCATGTACAATCTACTGAAAGAGTACAAAATAAATTCTTACCTTTTATAAATTTTAAAATGGTCATTTTAGCAATTATGTTGAACTACAACGCTCTTTTAAATTATATTAATTATATTAATATGCTAAAATTAACAGACAGAAAGATTTTTACTGACTTGGTATTTTAATATAAAATATTAAACCATGTAATTGATAGTCCAGAATGTTAGCTTTAGGATTTCACTATACGTAATACTAGAATTCGGGATTTATTTCAGTGTAGAAATTCTGAGAATTATTTATTCCTCTTTGCCCAGAATATTATAAATGATAAATAATTATACCAATTCGGTGGACATCTTCAATTTGTCACTAAACAAATACAAAATGCTACTACTGAAGCAGTTCAGTCGTGTACAATAAATACTGCTTAGTTTTTACTATCCATATGTTAAAACCCCAAAAAAGGGCGATAATAAAGACATGAATTACGACAAAACTTTTGCCACAAAACGAACGATCTTAGCTAGTTTTGTTCAAACCAGGACATTGGAATCATGAGTGTATCCGTATTTTTTCTCCTTTCTTACATCTTTTGGTACTTCTCTATCCCGACAGCAATATATTTCAATCATGAAGTAGCAGCATTCTGTTAATGGTCCTCAGAATTTTAGTATTTATTTAGTAGTAGTTGTCAGTCTGAGATTTAAATGTCTTTAAATAGATGGTATATTTTGATATAGTGGCAAAATAGTCTACAAGTTTAGAAGTGCGACCTCGTTATTACGGTAAAAAATATAACTAAAAAAGGTACTTAGGCCTTTTATCGCTTACATGGATTTCTTCAACAAATTTTGAAAATGACGCTAAATTTCAAAGCAAATCCGGGATCTGGAGTACTTTGACCCCTAGTTACCAAAATCTGTAATTTTATTATTTTTATTGAAGGTGTTCTTTTAACTTGGCATTTATTTTTGAATGTTTACTTTGAATTACTACTTGTTTCACAGCCTGTAGGCATTTTCTACAGTTATATTGTCTAAAGAATTATAAAAGTTGCACGATCAATCACGTTATTTGCTTTTGATAAAGGATCCGATGGATTGTGAAATGTGTTAAATTATCTGTGTAGTTTCAGGACGGTGTATTTACAAAGGAAAGAGAAAAGCGAGAAAAGCAGCTTCCTCAAAGTTATTATTATACGAGTCCTTATTAGGAATATTGATTATCTGAATAAGGAAAATAATTTGATGTATCCTTTGGATAATAACCAACTTGTTGCTAGTATACTAGATTTAATGAGAGTGCCTTTATATATTTTCCTTGATTCTTTTTGTTTTAAAATGTACAATTGAAAAATTTACCTATCTCGAATGTACGCAAATATATATCCCATAGCTACGTATCGTAAGTCAACATTTTCTATATTACGTGTTATCTCGTGATTGTGATTATCTATGCCCCACGAAAACCGTGTTATGTCGTTAGTATCTCTTTTCGATGGAGCCGCTTGTTCATCGTACATTCTCTTGGCTTGTCTTGCCTCTCCTGTAAAGTAAAATTTTTAGGCTTATGAGCAATTTGTCTTTCTTATGTTCGAATGTGCGATATGTCTTCGAGATTCCTACATAATTCATACTTTTTTCTTTCCCAGAACTTCACGTTCTTGCAGTCTTAAAACGACCCCTACACAGCATCCCCAACGATAACAAAGGCTTGAGGGGAATTATGTCTCATCAGGGCCTCTTGTGTGGAGCTAACAAAAAAATCAATAAAGTGGGTGGAAGTGCAAACCAACTGAAAGTAAATTCACTAACGCAAATTTGTCAGTTAAGACAGTTTTCCTCACACAATTAAAGTTTCAACAATACGTCTTTGTTCATACGAAAAGTTACTCCAAGATTTAGCTGTAGACCTTGATACTTACGAATTTAGGATCTGGAGTGTTCCTTACTTACTTTAACTGTGGTGTTGAAACAGAACGATAGGGAAAATTTCTTCCTCCCTTACATTGACTCAGTGATATAATGAGACAATAATATTGTATTGATTTTATGACAGAGTACTCTGAAACTCTAAAACTCATACCAGCATTATTTGTTGAGCATCCCGAACTAACCAACGAATGGCAAATTTCGTTGACAATATCCGTACATAATATAATAAACAGTTATTTCAGTATTGATTTCGCATTGCGTGAATAAAATCCCCCCTCACATCAGTTTTGATATATTTTTGCGCCATGTTTTATGTGTGAAATTTTATACTCGGCCATATGACTTGATTTATAGATTCGACGGATTTTATCGATTTTTTTCCCTTTGTTTTACGACGGTTTTATGATTAATGTTTTCATTGGTAGAATTTTCCGATAGAGTGTTAATCGGAAAACGATCGAGAACACTACGAATGTACTACAAAACTATATTTTTGGTGTTGTAGCTACATGGTCAAAAATGTTTATAATGTATATATATATTTTTTTTGACTCCCGCACAACTTTCTGTTCGAGGCCATTGTGACCATGGTCTCCCCTATTTTAAGAAGGTTGCAAGACTGGAGAAATTAGAAGGAAAGGCGTTAGGAAGAACCCATATTTTTAGATTTAGTCACTAAACACAGCTCAGCAAACGGCCGGCATGGCCGAGTGTTGAGGCTCTTGACTCCCAATACGAAGGTCGCGGGTTAATTAATTAAAAATAATAAACATAATACATTTGCGGTAGGTTCCAAAGTGGAAGATACTCTCAGTATCGCCCTGGTCTAAGTCCACCATTTAGAATTGAAGCATTGCATTAAATTGCTTTGACCGTGTTTGGTGACCAGATCTCAACAGCCAGGAACTTCACCATCTCCTTCCCCTCCCCACCACCTTCTGCCTCACAACATACACCAATTACATACATACGATGCCGTAGTCTCGCTGGCTCCAGACGGGAGCAGTTGAGACTTATAGTGACGAAATCAGTCTTTATTGTTTCATCAGGACGATATTGGCAGTATCTGACACTATTTTTAGGGTTTTTTATGTTCATCCGATATTTTTTTCGGTAAATAAATTCCAAAGTCTAAAAAAAGTATTATATGTGTATTAAAAGAATTCTTGTGATATATGTAGAAAAATGTTACGGCCGAGAATTGAACCCCGATCAATTGCTCGGAAAGCAACTGGGTTGATAACTACGTCACCAACTAGTGTAATAACGACGGCATTAATTCGTTATTATTACTGAAAATTAAAAAAAGGTTATTTTTGAACTTTGGAATGATCTGAGGCTTCGTGCATGAATTAGAACGTCAGAAAATTTGCATTTTTCAATAAAATCTTAATAATCTGTTTTTGAAAAACGATGTAATATGCCTTTCAAAGGTATTATTAGATAATAAACATATATTTTAATTTAGGATTCAAACATACAAAAGGTTTAAAATGGCTCACCTTACTTCTTTTGAAACAAAAATTACTGATACATATTTTATTAAGAAATGTATTATTAACATTGTCACCTCACTTTTTGTAGTATGTAAAAAAAAATAAAAAATTGGCCAATTTTCATAATTTTTCTCATATAAACTTTGGTTTCATAGACGTGCACATTTAAATTTTTCTATTGTTAAATTCTAGATCCGAATACAAAGCATGGTGTTTTCTCATTCGAACACCGCTTAGATCATATTTCTTACGATGACAGTGAGGGAGATAGAACTATTTATATCAGACCTACGTGAGCTGTTCCCAAAAGCGAACAAACTAGCCTGACATAGTTCAGTTAACATCCAAAATATATTATTTAATTTATTCATCTAATTTTGACGTTATTATATAATTGCAATATTGAAAATGTACCTAATAATGATTTAAAAATATTTTCAAGTTTTCCGTTAATCCTGTTGTCATATAATATTTGAAAATTAGCCAAGTAATCTTATTAAACGTTAACCCTGTTGTCATATAATATTTGAAAATTAGCCAAGTAATCTTAATATAAACGTTAACCCTGTTGTCATATAATATTTTAAAAATTAGTAAAGTAATCTTATTATAAACGTTAACCCTGTTGTATTATAATATTTTCAAAATTAGCCAAGTAATCTTATTATAAACGTTAACCCTGTTGTATTATAATATTTTCAAAATTAGCCAAGTAATCTTATTATAAACGTTAACCCTGTTGTCATATAATATTTTAAAAATTAGCCAAGTAATCTTATTATAAACGTTAACCCTGTTGTCATATAATATTTTAAAAATTAGCCAAGTAATCTTATTATAAACGTTAACCCTGTTGTCATATAATATTTTAAAAATTAGCCAAGTAATCTTATTATAAACGTTAACCCTGTTGTCATATAATATTTTAAAAATTAGCCAAGTAATCTTATTATAAACGTTAACCCTGTTGACGTATAATATTTTTAAAATTAGCCAAGTAATCTTATTATAAACGTTATTCCTGTTGTCATATAATATTTGAAAATTAGCCAAGTAATCTTATTATAAACGTTAACCCTGTTGTCGTATAATATTTAAAAAATTAGCCAAGTAATCTTATTATAAACGTTATTCCTGTTGTCATATAATATTTGAAAATTAGCCAAGTAATCTTATTATAAACGTTAACCCTGTTGTCATATAATATTTGAAAATTAGCCAAGTAATCTTATTATTTTTTATGGCTTTACGTCCGGATTAAATTTTCCTCACAGGAAAAACTAAACCCTTCCACACACTCTTTCACAAAAAATCATCTAGTTATTCCACGCTATATAAGTATAATAAATACAAAACAATACAAGAACAACACGTCAATATTTTTAAATTTTCTAATCTATTTTGAAAGTGTATATAATCAGAGGTTGACTATTATCGAGAATATCTTTACCTTGCAGGCTAAATTATAAAACATGTCAAAATAGCGGAACTGTTCTCGATTTCAAGAGAAAATGTCTTGTAAATTGATTGATATAGATACCAGACAAAGGAGAAATGCAATATTGAAAGGCGGAGAGGAAATCTAAGATGAAACTAGAAAGAAAATTGACTGTTTGGGAGAGGATAGAAGATAGAGTAAGAGAACCAAAGAATAATATTATGTGATCTAAAGTTTCCATTTCAAAACCATGGAGAGTATAATCCAGAGAGTCAAGTAGGTACTTGAATTTTAAAGGTAAGAGAACGGAGCAATGTCCAATTTTCTTTTCAATAAAGGCATCGTAAGTAAAAACATATTGCGACAGTTTCTACAGTACATACTTAAAACTGTGCATTGTACCTCTAAGTGCGTATATATACATAATACCGTTTAGCATGCTGCAGTAAAAATAATTATGTTGGTTTTGGACTGAATAGTTTTTTTTTTTTTTTAAGGAATAGGCAATTCACCTTAAGAACTGAATAGTTACTAACATGACTTTCGAATACGTGAGATAAATGGTAAGACATTAAAATGGCAATGAATGTATTTCGAGATTACTACATTGTGTTAAAACTCCAAGTCTCAATAAAATATACTTAGATCGTCGAAAACATTAATCATTCTACCGACACTTCTGAAATGGAGGGGCGAGCATATATGCCAGAGACATCTCTCGGAGAACTTTAAAAAGTCAATGGGCTACAGCACTAGTGCCATCCATGCTTCGTAGCTCGAAATATCACAGATATTAAATATCAAATTATATTCAGATCGTTCTTGTTATTCTCGTACATAATCTGTTCGTGCACTAATTAAAAAAATATATATATATCTGTAATGTGATCTGTCCTCAGTCCAACAGAATATATTAAAATGCACCTTTTTACTAAGTTCTAATATAAACCTATTGATGATTCTAACATAATTCTTATATAACTCTTACATAATTCTTACAATATCAACATGGTGATGATCACGCCATTTCTCTTTTGAATATGAAGTAATTTAACTTAACTCTATCCCGGAAAACACAAATTGCTTTTTTTTTTTTTTTGGGGTGTTTGTGCAGTGTTGCGCTCATTTTTTCTTTAGTCGACTTATTGCATCTTTAATCTGCATACTTAAAATTATGCTTAGGTACTATTCTGTAACACCGGTTTATGATTTTTATTAATGTTAGGTAAGATAACATTACAAAAAAAATTTTCCATCAGGGTTTATGTCATCTTTGAGGATGTTCTGGGAAGGAAAAAGTTTTACGTCATACCTCCGAATTTGAATATGGAGACTAACTAAATGATTATAGTTGTATATAGCCAATGAATTCACCTATCTTTTGTCTATTATCACATTTTCTAGGATTTATAAAAAAAAACATTATAAAATTTTTAACTTTAAAACATTTTAATGAATCTAGAGAATATTTGCCACATTTTGGCAACAAACGAATCCATGGTTTTAGAAATAGTGCCATATTGTGGCAAAAAGTGTTCGAGTTGGTAAAACACTGATTTTCTGACACACGCCACAGAAATTAAGTGCTTTTGTTAATACTCATAAACTACCCTAAATGTTAATAAAAACCTGAAACCTGACCACCCCTTCATTGAAAAAATACATCCAAATTTCCCCTGATATAAAAATAAAAACATTTTATAGAGTCTATAAAATATACGTCATGAAAAATAATACTGTTCGAGTGTAGGTAGCTGTACTTGGAGCAGATTTTCCAATATGTTTGCGCGTTAAACAGATTTTATGATGAAAGCAATTAAAAACTCTGAAAACAAGGATTGTAAAAATACTGTCATAAAATACCCCTCTGTACAGGGTGTTCACGTACGTGCTATACTTACTTTAACCAGTGATTCCTGACATTATTTGGAGTTAAAATTGTAAACGTATTTTTTGTCTCCAGTGACTTTTTTCATTACAATTTTTATATAACAAAAAAAAAAATTCATTATAAATTGTTTTTTTTTTGTTTAATTCGTCGAATTACATTAAAAAAAATTAAAAAAATAAAAAATAAAATTTCCAGGTGTTGTAACTATAGAGTCTATACCAGTGGTTCCCAAACTCTTTTGATCTTTTGGCCCATGGACCACTTTTCATAGTCATAATTTGAGGGGGGGGGGGGCAGAGAATTGTAAGTTATGATAATAATTTGTGCATTTATATATGTAATAACTTCCATACTAATAAAAATGTGTCTACCCCCTGACATTTTTAAGGGGCTCCCTGAATGATTCCCGGTACCCCTAGGGGTCCATACGGACCACTTTACTTTAGGAACCACTGGCCTACATTGATAGGTAAAGCTAAGTCAACATTTTGGTTCTTTTCTATCGAAACCAGATGATTTTTCGTGGACCATTATATACAACTTGTGGACCCCCATTTTTGTATCACGCCAACGTAGACCCCCATCGAGTCTCCCGTAGACCTCTGGGGCTCACCTGGACCACTTTTAAATAAGGAAACACTGGAAACACTGCTATAGATCCTTTGCCTTGCACTGCACTGAGAGGAATCGATTTATTCGTCCATCATTTCCGGACACACTGCCCCCTAGATACTTACCCTCCCCACATACCCTATTCCTTCCCAGAACTTCTTCTCTTCCCTAAAAAGGCCCCCCACCATCTCCAACGATGACGTAGGCCCTGATTGAAATTATTTTCTCAGGGTTTCCTAAGAGGGATATTCTTTTTGTCTTTCTCCCGCTCTTCATCCCCAAACCAACCAAGAATTATTTTATTATCTTATTATATACGTCCTCCTGCTAAATCCTTAAATCATAGTTACCATCAACTTTTAATCACCCTGTAGGTACAGTAACATCCCGAGCTGATTAATTGCCCCCGTGAAATAAGACCATCAATATCAATATAATTTCTGTCAACCGAGTACCATTGCATAGATCACTTAGGCCATAACCTCACATTAGCATAATTATACTAAACACGGAATATTGTTATATTATGTATAATTCAAATCGAGCTAGGATTGGTCCCACTTACTCTATCACGGTAATCTATTTTAAACAGTAGACACTCGATTTAACGGGTAAAATTTAACGCGGCGCGCGGCGACGGGTGCTGCACTAAAAATATGATTCATTCCGTTTCCGATTGCCGCCGATCTAACAGTTCACGAATTGCTTCGTGTTCGCTCTCCACTTATAAATAATATAAAGTGTTAATTTACGGTGTTGAATTATTGTAGAATTAACGTAATAAGTACAGAACAAAGCATATTTGATTTAAATCACACTAGGCATTAATACTTCCCAAAGCAGCATCTCTGGTCTGAGGGTCTAGCACAGTTAAAAATAACATCGCCTACTTAAGCCCTCTGACCCAGATGTGTCGACTATATAACAAGATAGTGTGCTGAAGTAGATATATTCCTCGATAATTTTAACGGATTCAGAAAAAAGTTGTTAAAAAATATAGTAAACTAAGTATATTGTGTCAATTGTCTCTATGCGTGCCTGTCGTGTTTCTTATGTCTCTTGCCTCTCATTGTAACATATGTTACTTGCGTGAGCTTGTGTATAATTTGTATATTTTTTATTTATGATGTTTCTATTCTTCTAATTGTACTAATTCAGTCCCGTTGGCGACATGTATCATTTCTCGGGAGGTTTTTTCAATATGTATGAGTGTTTCATGCTAATAATTATTGCTTATAATAATTGTATGTATCTGTATTTAATTGTTTGTAATTGTATGTTCCTATATTTGCACAATGACTGAGTTTGTATAACTAGATTATTCTTACGTAAGTGCGAACATCTGTGAAAACCGAGTATTAATAAATAAATAAATATAATGTAGGCAGATAGTAAAAAGCTTATCGTGGATGCCTAGCACTTCCAGAATGGAAACGTTTGTGCGTCTAGCTGTCCATGGAATCCTGAGAATTTTTCTCCAGCAGTACAATCCAAGTCTACTATACATATGGCGTATATATATGAGCATATATGTATGGACAAAGAATATTAATCATTAATTTAGTTCATCTAAATTTTGTTTCACGATCTCTCCCAATAAATCAGGGGTGTACTGTAGATTGTCTCTGATATTTGAAGAGATACTAGTAATTATTAATTATGTCGGTGAGTTTTGAATCAGTGATGTTCATTATGATTACAGATTGATTTACTATTAATAAGCTGGTTATAAATCAATCAGTTTAATGATTGATTTATAGGTTTTGTTGGTAATTAGATTTTGGCTTGAAGCAAATGCGTATATTCAAGGTACTTATATAATTATAGCTATTATTTCATTTATGTAGGGTCATATCAAAAATTGGAATAACAGAAAAGTACTTAAGAGCTATTCGCAACTTAGTTTTAAATACTTCTTCAAGTCCGTATCTTTTTCTATCTTTTCTCAATACCGCACAAAAGTCCCTTCGTCCGTCTGTAGCAAATGAGACCATGTGATCCCCAATTGGGGTACGTTGTGAAGTTGAAGGTGGTGGGGAGGGAAAAAAGATGATAAGAGTGAGGTGGGAAGGACCTGGCTATTCAGATCCGGTCACCAAACATGGCTAAAAAACGACGGAACTTCGACTTTCTCCACTCGGAAACATGTCGCATATAAACATTATATTATTTTAAATAATTAAATTAAGAAATAACATAAACTACAAAAGTAGTTTAGCATTTAAAAAATATTAATAAATAAAAAAATTTAAAAAATACGAATGTGCTTTAGACAACATGACTGAAGTAAATATTTCTTTAGCTCCATTTATATGTATGTCCATATTTTATATGTTTATATGTGTAAAATATACATACATGTATATACATATTTTAATTTTCTACAAATATTTATTTAAATTTATTATCATTTACGCCCCCCTCCTGACTGAAATATTTCATGCACTGGCTATGAGAGGAAGAGAGAAAGAAAATTTGGGCGCGCACTGCTCTTTCTTTTCAACGCATTTCAATTTCCGTTACACATTCGCTAGTTTACCCCATAAGTCAAGCGTGCGTAATGAAGTATTTACTTCAAAAATCAATGGAATTGGAACCCGCAACCTTCTTATTGCTAGTCGAAAACCTTACCCCTCGGAGGCCGTGTTTAATATTATTGTCTTCAACAACGAATATTCAGTATTATCTATATCAACTTAATGACGAAATGAATACACGAAAATAAATTAAACTAAATATTGAAAATTAAATAACACGGACTTGCCCATAACACACCATACCTCTTTAATACTATAATTATTTCGAAAACTCGCCTATTCAAAGGCTGCACAGACTTGGCAAAAAGTATAGTTCAATCGATGTTTATCGTTTTCAAACAGACCAAACTAAAAATCACTCTATTAAAATATATTGTTAATAGAGCTATAAATTTATCGCATTTGCACCTTTGCTCTTTATTTTAATTCAGCTGGTATATTCTCCAATACATCCACTGTACCAAACAAACCGTATTATATCTTTCAATATCTTTCATATCCTTATGTTAATACTTAATTTAACAACTTGTATTTCCTACTTATTTTTCTGTACTCTCGTTATTATAATATCTTATCATAACATATCAAACTCAATGGTACTTTACATGATACTGTAATCACTTTACATTATTTATATAAATCTGTTATTTTGCATGACAGCAGTATAAAACATTAGGTACAAAGAATTTAAAATTCATAAAACTAAATGAAGTTCTTACGATTAAATGAAGTTCTTACGATTATACAATTGTTTTATAATAAATTTTTAACTTTAGAGTTATGTAAAGCGGTTATGTATGGCTAATTTTTGTATCTTTCTTGTATGTATTTGGAATTTGTAAATTATGTATTAAGAACTGTCACTTATTCGTTGGCGATCTGTAGTCATGCTAGGGAACGATGAGAAGTTACCGATAGTTATCCTACCGATCGATATAGAGCAATGACTACAGATTGCCAACGAATAAGTGACAGTTCACAATGACTAAGTGTCCTTTACATATTCGATATCAACTGTTGTTTGTACGTTAGCGATGTGCAGTTGTCCTAGGGAACGATGAGAAGTTACCGATAGTTATCCTATCGATCGTTATAGAGCGAGCGTGCTAGGGCCGCCTCTGGTCTATTTACAATAATCACATTTATATAAAAACATTTATTTAATTTCACCTCTACACCTACCTCTAGTTATACTCATCTTTGTGTTTTTTCTGTTATCTAAAACATTACCTGAGGCCCTAGCTAGGGAACGATGAGAAGTTACCGATAGTTATCCTACCGATCGATATAGAGCAATGACTACAGATTGCCAACGAATAAGTGACAGTTCACAATGACTAAGTGTCCTTAACATATTCGACATCAACTGTTGTTTGTACGTTAGCGATGTGCAGTTGTCCTAGGGAACGATGAGAAGTTACCGATAGTTATCCTATCGATCGTCATAGAGCGAGCGTGCTAGGGCCGCCTCTGGTCTATTTACAATAATCACAAAAACTGTACAGGTATATATGTGAAAGCCCATTAGGGCGTTGATGTTCAATAAAATAAAAAAATAATAAATAAAGAAAGTAAGTTTAGCTAGTTTGACGTACCCCATTTACATCGACTGACAAATATATTAAAAATTTAAGTAAGTGATGGGAATTTAAAAGACGCCCCGAGGAGTAAAAACTGTCAAGAACTGACTTATTATTTTTATCAATAGACAAATAAATTTTCGTAACTTGTTTTCGCAAACCAAACAAAGGACTCAGACATTCAATGTCAAATAACATCCTGTTTTGGTATAATATAAATATTAAAACCATGCTAAAAAACCATCCGACTTCTTCTGAAAACTTTGAGCCAAACATGATAGATGCCAAGATAATCTACCTTTAGACTTAGTATTCCATATTATCCTCGATCCAAACTTCCGACAGACCTTTTTTTCTGTAAAATTTATGCGCGAATATTCCAAAACTTAAATACAAAGCTGACAATACCAGTTATTTCTGATTTGTTCATTAAACTAAGTTTTGGAGCCGCGGAATTTTTTACCTGTTTTTTACAAACTTAAGTTCTGCGAATATTTATAAAACTTTTTAGTTTTGCAACCACGAGTGAGGGAGAAACTTTTAAAGCTTAAATGAACCGGAAATATAAATCGGCGCTTTTTAGAAGCTTAACCAATAAAATAATCTCACCCTTATGTTGAAGGTAGTTGGAGTGAGGAGGGGTTTCGAATTTGGATGGATAAATTAAATCCATCTATAAATTAAGTCAATCGTGTTGAAAGGTTGTTCGAATAAGGTTTATTCTTGAGAATTTGACTAATTGAAATCAATCAATTAAGCTTGGTGTTGGGCCAAAATTTCTCTCGCCATATAATTGACCGAATTTCTTTAAGAATTTTTTACAAATTATAAAATCCCTTCGACAAAAGACATTTCTGAACCCTTTTTTTACGTGAATACCGCACATGAATCCCAACTTCTTCGGTGATCAAAAACTCTGTGGTCCAAAAACTTGTACTTTTATTGGAGATAGATTGTAATGGACTCGCCTCTGTTAAGTTTCAACCTCTGCATTTTGGAAAACTTTATTGTTATTAGGGTCATCTATGAGTTACCTTTAGGTTATCACACTTATAATTTCACACACCAGACCTTCTAAACGACTGCTGTAAAGTTTGAATAACGTCTCTTAATTTACAATAGTCAGAAAACTTAAAATATGATCGGGTATCTTCCAAATAAGTAATTGGTTCGATTGATTACTACTAGATTGATTTAGTTTCGTATATATACTAGGCCCTACGTAGTTCTTCAACTGCTGCGAGCGGATGATAGGAACCCGTCCAATCTTGCTGATGTCTTCTACCATCATCTCAACCGTTTACACCTAAGACACGAACAACAATAGATGGTACTCTTCTGATATCATAATTTACTGCCATTTGTTGGGATATAGCAGAGCTTCGTATTTCTAACGAAGCTATGGACATCTATTGTAGGAAGCTGAATCTACAATAATAATCAATACACTACAGTTTGGTGTAATAAAAATAAAATGTTGATAACAAAATTGCCTTTAGCAAGTACAAACTTGAATCTAAACCTTTTAAAAAAAATTATAATTATATTTTTATTAACAGCCATCATTTTCACCATCTGCACCACAAACTTTACAGAATATCGACATCCTTTCCCTTTACATCAAAGAAATATCGTCACTCCTGCCGATCTCCTACTCATTTCCGCTTTTTTATTTTGTTCAATGATGCGATAAGTTTTTGCCAGCCAACACTCCTTCGTCCTGCAGGCTTATTATAAAGAACCCTTTTAGATGGATAGCTGCCTTCCATACCTGGAATTTTAGTATTTATTTAAAAAACAGTCAACCCGGTAACAAAATCTTTTTTTATAATAATACATCGATTTTCAAATGTCTTTAAAACTTTGATTAAAAATATTGTTTGATTGAGGTTAAAATCTTCGTATTCAATGATCGGAATAATCCGCACTATTAAGTCAAATATCTTTTAAAACTTTAAAAACAATTGGTTTGATTGAGGTGATCGGATTCAAACGCGTTACTAACCGGGACAAAGCCCGAGATTTATTTTGTATGTTGCTTCAATCACTTCGAATTTCAGAAAAATGCGTATATGTCCGCGAGTGTGTGCGTGATTGGTACCAAAATATCGACAACGAAAATTCTAGCTGCCGAGTTTCAGTTCGAACACCCCCCCTAGCTAAACACCTAGAGGTCGGGACTTTTCGTACGTTCACACTCTAAGCTCCCTGAACAAGTTTCTGAAGGAATCGCTTAGGTACATGCTTAAGCATTCTACACCTCCTTCCTTGACTGGACTGTATGGACTAATTATGACAGCCGGCGTAGTCCAGGAGCAAGGCTTTGCAATTTTATTTGATATAGTTGTGTTATTTCACAATTAATTAGTTAAAATAATATTTTCTATATTTGCGGCACGTTCCAGAGTGAAAGATACTCTCAGTATCGCCCTGGTGTAAGACCACCATTTAGAATTGAAAGGTTGCTTGAAATGGCTTTAGCCATGTTTAGTGACTAGATTTGAATAGCCAGGTACTTCCCGACCTTTCTCTTCCCCATTTCCTTCCCTTCCCCACTTACCTTCAGCCTCAGAACATAACCCAATTGGGGATGCCATAGTCTCACTGGCTCCAGACGGGAGCAGTTGGGACTCTTCTGAGGTATTTACTATATAACAAAAAAAATTGGAATGGCATTTTTTCCCGGTAAGGCAAGAGCTACTGGACTCGAATCCCAATGAATTAGTGTAGTCTTCTTCTTTAATGATGTATTACATTGATGGGAATAACCTTCAAGAAGTTATAAAAGAGAAAAAAACTGATAAAAATTAAATTATGACTATTATTCAAAACGGAAAGATTAGGATTAACTAAACAAAATGAGCGACAGACACACATACATTTTAAAATACAAAAAGGTGTTTGTTTTACACGCGTAAATAATTGTTAACATTTATCTCAAAAATTTACAAGGCAACTCCAATTCCTAATGTATTCATAATACATTTTGAAACTCGCATACAACACCGTTAAATCACTTCAGCAACAGCTGTGGCGATGTAATATATTATTTTTCGATTCTACTGTGTTGCTTAATACTTTTAACAGCAGATGGCGCCCCTTAGCCAACTCGCCTGAACACAACTAAGGTTTGAACACAACTAACAAAATTGTAAAATAAATTTGATTCGAACTTTGCTAATAATTCTGCATTAAGACTTGTGTTGAACTAATTTGCAAAATGTCTGCACAATTAAAAATGAATAGTGGAAAAAATAATGTTATTTTTTCTATTAATTCCGATTAAGAGTAAAAACCTCTAGTTATACGACTAAGTATATAATATATGTCTTGTTA
The DNA here is from genome assembly GCA_951813805.1 of Limnephilus auricula. Lineage (NCBI taxonomy): Eukaryota > Metazoa > Arthropoda > Insecta > Trichoptera > Limnephilidae > Limnephilus > Limnephilus auricula. Next base: position 3,384,123 of record OX638406.1, on the reverse strand, counting down.
TAAGACTCTCGATTAGCAATCTGCAGGTCGCGGGTTCAAACCTAAATTTAATAATTGTGAAATAACAATCTAAATCTAAAACGGACACACCTTTGTCAAAAATGAAAAACCGCTATTTTATTTACCCTTTTTCAGTTTTTGCCAATAACCTAGCTGGGGTGATAACCGCGAGGGACTAAATTTTCTGCAAAATGATTGATGTGCATAAAAGAAAGAAAATAATAACTACTCATTTCTATTAACTATTCCGTAACTATTCCGAATTTGATAATCATTTAAAAGAGACAGGTTAATAGTTCCAACAAAGAAAAAAAAACTATGTTTTAACATTCAAATATTAAAACGTATTCTAATTTGTACGCTTTAAATCCCTTAGAAATAAACAAAAAAATGTAATAAAAAATGATTTTATTTAACAAAATAATAGAACTTCGTAAGTCACATTTGTTGACAATGCTTCCTTGTTATGTTGACTTATCCCACTCTCCCCAAAATCACCACTTCCACTACCCCCACTAAAATATATAAAATTTTCTGTATTTCAAAGAAAATGCTCATTTCGTTTTTGCATATTTTCATCCATCTACATTCTCTTCTTCCCTTTGCACATAAATTTAACTCTAGGATATTTTTTCATAAATCCTAAGTCCAAATTGTTGCGGTAAAAACTGTTAAAATTATAAAGCAAAACATATTTGAAATGTCAGTTTCGTTTCTGCCATACTGTACCACCACCGCATTCACTGGAAAAATATAAAAAGAGGAAATAAATAACACTGTCGATAAAGTTCTGCACCGGATACAATAATAAATAAAAATAAAAACCCGAATGCGCGAGGAATATTTTAGAATACATTTTGCGCTTCGCCGAATCTAGAGAATATATTTTATCACTTTGCGATTTGCTCAACAATTGTCGAGAAAAAGTCTACACTTTTACACATTCAAACCAAGAAGGTACAACTGATATTCGTATAAGGGGTGTAAAATTTCAGTCCAGTAGTCAAATCACATCACAAACAAACCGATACAGAGTTATTAGCGTTAAAAGTAAAAGCAGGAGTTTTCAAAGATAAAAATGCAACTATTCCTGCTTTCTCTCTAGAAACTAATAAAATTCGTTGGTTATAGTAAGATCAAGCTTACTTCACGTAATGGAACCACAATACGTCATGGAAAAGTACTATCTGAGCTGTGATCAAAGCGAGAGGTGTATTTTCAGAACATACGATGTTTGTCTTTGTAACTATGGTCTTCTGATATTCTTGTTGACAAGAATCGTTTTTATGGCCTTGAGTGATACTATTAAGGATAATATTCGCTGCACAATTACACTTAAGAGATTTAAACTAGGGAGTACCAGATGGTTACAATTCAGATTTCTTGAACGAATCAATATTATAATGTTCTGGGAGATAAATTTGTTATTCACTGCACAATATTAATTAATAGACTGATTGTTCCATGATTTATACGTGGGTAATTTTTTTTTAAAATTATCTATTGAGTTAGTTTATACAACATTAATATAAACAAGATAATATTTCATTTTGTAACTTTAAATATTTTTACAACAAACATAACATTTCTTTTAAATGCATTCATTCTTCAGCCTTTCAGGTATTTCATCATGTACATCTTTAGATTACATATGTACATTGGGCAGTTCTGTGATTTAGATTTCTTCATATGTGGCAATCTTATTCTATTTACACCTCTGGTTTCGTAATTATGTACATCTTTATTTAAAAAAATTAATCCTTCAAATATTTAGGCATTTGGTTGTTCATGACTTTATGGACAAAAATTAACACATTAAATAACAGTCTCTTTTTTACTGGAATCCTTTTAAGCTGCTCTCTCATGTCATCCCTTGCGTATTTGCCTTTTCCCAGTATACATCTCATAGCACTATTCTGTATAACATCTATCTTGTTAAAATTTCCTTCATTGTCCAAATATAACATCGTAGCCACAAATTTGGCCAAACACTGTCTGATAGTAATAGTTGCATCAATAGTAATAGTAAAAGAAATACATTAACATGAAATCGTCTAAGTTTAAATCGTCTAAGAAAAAGTTTACAACAGAGTTCAAACATCATTTCTAATGCATGACAGAGCAACGTCAAATCTAGACTCTATGGATACTCTCATTATGTCCCTTGTGTAAGATGACCATCCGGAATAATTGTTAATCCGTGAGATATAGTTAAAGTACAGGCGAATTCTATAGTTATTATCATAAATTGTCTTGGTAATTACTGTCTGTATTTGTGTTATCTCCAAATAAAAAATTAATAAATTGAAACGATGAGATGAATATACAGATAAGTCCCCACCTACCTCTTCCTTATATCCTTCCCCTCCCTACCTCTACCTTCTGCCTAACAGCATCCCCCAACTGGGAATGTCATACTTTCTCTTACTCCAAGCGGTAGTCGGGTCTTTTGTGCGGTATTCATATAAAAAATAAATATATATATAACTCTAAATTAGCTCCAGAAGGTTCCGTGAGGATATAATACCAATATTTGTGATTTATTGCTACTACCTAAATCGGCAGCACTGGAGACTGTATATAGTTTAAAAAATATATATTCTTTCTTGAGCAGAATACAATTTCATATATCTCTCAGTTGCCTAGTCATCGAAACGTTTTATGGAAATTGGAGACCTAAGTTTTTTCTCAAATTGGTATAGACCAAAGTTCTTTATTATATCATCGTGTCTCATCCTGTATCAGAGTGGTGGTTCATTTGTATGACCAAGGAAACCGTTGCTTAAATTCAGCTCAAATCTCTTAAGTTTGCCCGCCTCGCCGCTTCCGAGGGACCGGACGTGTGGACAAAGTTCAAACATATTTCCAGAGTTTTTTATTGCCTAACTGCAATTTAAAGACTTTTTCGAAACATTTCCCACAAGCTTTTTAAAGCAGAGGACTCAATTCAGCTCCAACTTTATCATTTGTGCCCACTACCATTTCTTTCGATAATTTTGAAACGTAAGTCATAAAATATGAAATCTTTCAACACTCATAAATAATTATTAGAGAAATCTTATTACTTCTTGTACAAAATTTGCCCACATGTTTTCCACCACCCCAGCTATCGCTTGCTGATGGTTGGTTTGTACTATGTTCATATTTAATGTTGGTTTATACTATATCCATACTCTGCTGGGTGGAGATAGACCAAACCAACAGTAATTTCATCCTATGGCACATCAAACAATAATAATACAACACAAGCAGTTAAAAACCCGCTCCGCGGGTTTTTGCTGCTAGGCCCTGCGGGCGGCTTTTATTCGGGCTTCGCCCAATTTCGCCAAGTGTTGGTGACCATCTATAAGGCTCCGCCCTTATGCAAAAATAACAACTGTGAATATAAAACTACAAAACACTTACATTTAATATGTGGATATATAACAGTAGACATTCTGTATTATAAGACCGCGGACAGTGAGTAGAATTTCGGAAAAGAATCAACTCAGCATACCTAAATCTCGTTCATCCACGTCAATGACAAAAAAAGAAAATTGATAATAATAAAAATATTTATTCATCAATAGATTTATTACAACATTACACATTTTGTTCGACGATAGACTTCGCTTTTCGGCCCATACAAAAAGGACGCCCGGGAAAAAACACTTTTCTACATCGAAACTTGCACAAAATGAATATATTTTTTTATGCTGCCTTCTAGAGGGTGAAAACTATGTCGGTATGTTTTCGAATTTTCGATGCGTTTCGTATTAACGTAAACATTCACTGTCAAACATGTACGATTTATCAAAAAATATTATTTAAGGAAAAGGTGCTGCTAACTCAACTCTTATAAAGAATTATAAAATATGTACTTATTCTTTCTAAAAAATATGTATTTTTTTAAATTTCAATTTCGTGAAAGTTTCGGTGTAGAAAAGTGTATTTTCCATAAACCCCTTTTCGAGCGATTTCTGTAGTTAAATTTGAGCGTTGTCTCATTCGCACATTTCGCATTCGCATGTATTGTAAGTGTGCGTGAGCTTATTGTGAGCGGGACAGAATGATAGACGCGGGTGTTCCGCGTGTCGTTCAAAGTCTAGCCTCTTAATCATTGATTCTATTAGCGTAAAGGTCACTGTTCAGCTACAATTCAGGATTTCTCCTGGAATGCAGTTGGTTTTCAGCTGTGCCTCCAGTATAAAACAGAATATAAAATAAAATAAATTAATCAAAATAAAATAAATACAATTAAATTAAATTACATAAAAATAATTAAATCAAATCTCTAATTCAATACACACAATACAATACATAAAAAACCATAAATTTATAATGTAAATCGGCATTCAAATTAAAGGCAATAATCTTAATATTAAAACTCAAAAAATTAATAAATCAATTCGAATAAAATATTCTCAATTAAAACTCAAAATAAAATCGTCAAGTATAAAATATAGTCAAAATAAATAATGTAGTAATCAAATCAAATCAAAAACAAAAACACGAATAATAAATTGTATCTTCTTAGTAATTAATGAAAGAGACAAATGTTTCTTCCCAATACCGTTTATTGGATAATCAACACCCTTGCCATAGGTAACTCTAAGTGGTTCGCTACGTTTAGTGACTTAGCAGGGGTGCCCAGGTTCATAGGGTAAGGTTTGTCTATATTTTGGCGGCACATGCGATTGCCCTCTACTGCGTGGCGGTTCTGATTGGTAGAGACTGGTTGATGGAGACATTTTACCTCTTCAACAGGACTCTCTCGACCCATCGCCTTGTAGCGCAGTGGGAGAGATGCATTCATACGTCCGTCACTCCTGGACACATCGACCCCCAGATTTCTACTCACCCTTCATATTTTTTCCTTCCCAGAACTTCCTCTCCTTATTTTCTCTAAAAATAACATCCACACAGCATCCCCAACGATAACATAGGCCCCGAGGGAAAATTGTTTTCCTCAGGGTCTCCTGTGTGGAGCTAATGTTAAAAAAAATACCTCTGAAATGATTTTTTTTTTATCGAAATAAATTTGTAAAATTTATATAAACGTTCACGGAAATTAAAATATATATATAATAATAATAACATAATAATTTTACATGAAATCTAGCTAAACTTACTCTTACCAAAATATTATCAAAGTAAATGCATTTTTTTAAATATATAAAAAATCTACATTTGGTTGAAATAATATTATGATTTTACCAAAAAACTATAAAAACAAATCTATTCTCCTACAATGTATTCAACTTTTATAATAAATCGAAGTAACCGTGACAGGAATATAGACCACATAAATATGATCGACCATCTCGAGACAATCTGCAGCCCCCATACGCCATACGGCAGTTACGCGAAACCAAGCAAAAACGGCGGCCACAAATCACAAAAGCAGCTTAGTCCCAAACTTTAACGCACAGCGATGGAAGAGAGGGTTCAGATAAGCCGCGGCGTCAGAAATGTAATTAGAGTGGGGTTCTTAAATTCAACCGAATAGGCGTTATGATAAATCACAGCAGTAGTTTGTCCCAAACTTTTACGTACAGAGATGGAATAGAGGGTTTTGGTAACCCGCGACGTCAGAGATGTCATCGAAGTGGGATTCTCAAATTTTGCCTACGGGCATTAGAACAATAATACTATCAGATTCACATACATAAGGTTTTCATAAATAATAATAAAATAAAAATATTAAAAAATTTTCATTACAAATTAGAAAACTACTTCACGTGAATAAATAAAAATGTAAGGAGTAATCAAACATTAGTAATTTTTACATACATAATGGTGGTTTTAATAAATAATGGTAAAAAAACAGTATTGGCCAATGGACAGAGTTACACTACAATCCTCATTTTTTCGTAATTACTATGGAGATAGAACAAAAAGTAATGTTCAAAGGGTAAGTTCCCTCTGAATTTTTTTTTTTGTTGTGGACGTAGTAGATAAAAATATGATTAATACTATTGCATTCACAGTTAAAAAAAAAACATAAATGGACATAGTACAAACCAACTCCCAGCAAGCGATAATATGTTGCCCATTTCCAATAATTTATTATCAATAGAATAATGTTCATACATCTTTATCCATTAATTTAGTTGCCTATCCCACCGAGTGATTTTTTTCCATTCCAGATTAAGTACTTTTCATTATTTTATCTGCACTGTAACTAAAAGCAGTTTGTTGTCTGATAACTACATAAGAGTTCACACATTTTTAAGGTGTTCGAGGTTATTCTAGAGTATTCAATGTTATACATTTGTAAAAATTCGGAAAGAATAAAAAATTTTGGACATAAATTTATGTCTGATAACTACATAAGAGTTCACACATTTTTAAAGTGTTCGAGGTTATTCTAGAGTATTCAATGTTATACATTTGTAAAAATTCGGAAAGAATAAAAAATTTTGGACATATCATTTAAAACATTACAGAAAATGGTTCTTTAATTTTGAACACTCCCACATCTAAAAGCACTTCTTCCAAGCTTTATTCTCTGTACAAAATCATTGAACAAACCTCCATTATTCGATAGTATTTCTCCTTATATTTGCTACTTATCTATCGCTTTGAGTTTTTATCTTCTCAACTAAATTTCCTGGACTATTTCCTCCTGAGATTCCAAGTTCTGCTCCAATTTCCGGTATAATCAAGAGCCACATAAACGATGAAGAAATTTTAATGTTTTTCTCAACCGAATCTTTAATATTTATTACAAAATATTTTTCTTCAACTCTTGTAGGCAAGCAAAAAAGAAGATTTGAAGCAACGAAACAAATTAAATTTTTAATCTTTTCCGGTAAGTAAGTAGCAAGGAAAATAATTATATATTTGATATTTTTGTATCTTTAAATCTACAAATGTAAATAGATTTTTTCAAAGAAGGTTATTAATTTATTTAAAAATATTTTTTTAATCAAGCGGGTAGGGAAATATACAAGATGTAACAGCAAGTACCAGAAAGGTTTTTACCAGCTATTCCTGAGCATATTTAGAGTAAAAATATAGATGTTATTTTGCTGAACAAATATATATTTTACCATCACGTGACTTGCACACTGTTTCGTTTAATACCATGCTGTTGGAATGAGATGGAATGCATATCACGTGAACGGCTAGGCTATTCCCGACTGCTCAGTTGCGAAGTGTGGTGAAAAGGTATTTTTTATCACCGGACAGCAAAATGACTCTCGAAATCGCGGGTTCAAATCCTTCGGATACTTAACGACTTTTCAAAGGGGTATTGAAATGGCACTTTGCTGAGTTGTCGTGGAACCAGTAAATTCATAAAATTATACTATCCGAGCCGTCTCAAAAAATGCTTCACAATGCATATGTTGTTGGAAATGTATGAAAGCTAGGAATTGTATACAACTCCTAGGAAATGTATACAATTCCGAAGCTATTTAGGAAATGTATAAAATATTGTTTTAAAAATTATTTAATACATACATATCCAAAATATATCCATATAAAAAAGTGCCCCTTTATAGCGCCTGCTCGCGTCAAGGCAAGAGAAACATCCCAGTTTTCAAGTAGTTTAGCGGCTACGCTAGGTTTGTGTAACATGATTTGTGATACAAAAGAAAGTGCCTCTGTATAGTTATATTATTATTAAATGTTTTACATTCCAGATTGCTATTTAGGAAATGTATAGATTTCCTAGTAAATGTGTCTAATATAATTTATTTCACACATTTTCGGGTGATTTTAGGAACTACATACATTTCCTAGGAATCGAATACAATGACGGATTACATACATTTCTGTTAACATGTACACTAAGAATTCTTCACACTTTTCTAAAATGAATAATTACCAAATGTTATTTTATCGTATAAAATGTTTAAAAAAATCGCTGGAGTTATTCATCACGGCCATCTTTATATCACGGCCATCAGAATGAAGTAAAAGTTTAGCTGTTGGATTAAATTACTTGAAAAATTCTTACAAGGATTATCCAAAAGCAAATTCGAGTTGAAAATCTTTCAGTTGGATGCATCGGAATTTCAACGCTATTTTGCCTGAACACTCAACAATATTGCAAATGCCACATCTTTCAGTTCAGAGAACCCAGAGGGATTTTTAAATATTTTAATTAATAATTATTTCTGAGAATTTTCTTAAAGCAAAAATTTGCTTACTCCTTACATTTTATCTTAAGAGCGATTGATTAGCGGCTGAGAATAAAAGTTTGAAAATGCTTGCAACTGTACAGGGAGGTTCCAATGAGAAAGATCGATTATTCCCCGTATAAATTTTTTTAAATAAATAATTTAACATCGATTTATTTCATTAAAACTTGCTTTAAAATATACCTACATTCAAGTTAGCAATAAAAATACTCAAAACGCACGATGATAAATTATTAAGTATCGTGTACTTCTTGTAAGTACTTTTTGATCACAAGTATTAATGATTTTTCCATAATGACTAAACTAAAAAAAATCGAAATATTTTAGTTTGTTAAGACCAAAAATAAATAGAAAATCTGAGGTATTTTTGTCACAAAACACGTTCTCGGATTTATTTTTTAATGATTTTAATTTAACTAAAATTGAAATTCTGAAAACTGTGTTTACTAGATTATGTTTTGATTTATATAGGAAGGGACCAAACTCAGTGCAACATATTCGCTAATGGGACTCAGCTGAACCAGGTGGACAGGTTCAAATACCTTGGGGTCGAATTCTCCAGCGACGGTCGGCAAGACGGAGAGATTGATCGAAGAATTAGTGCGGCAAGCAGTGTGCTACGTCCTCTCTACAGCTCAGTGATAAGAAAAGCCGAGCTCAGCATCAAGACAAAGATGGCAGTGTTTAAAACGGTATACCGCCCGACGCTCACTTACGGCCACCAGATATGGATGCTAAACGAACAAACACGCTCTAGAGTCCAAGCTGCCGAAATGAGGTACTTGAGAGGAGTGGCAGGGGTTACGAAATGGGATCATATAAGAAATTCTACGATCCGAGATGATCTAAACATTGAACCACTGCTACTCTTCGTAGAAAAATCGCAACTGAGGTGGCTTGTACATGTACTAAGAATGTCTGATGACCGAATTCCGAAGAAAATACTGAGTGCCATTCCAGAGGGTAGACGTCCAGTAGGCCGCCCCAGACACAGTTGGGCGAGGCAAGTCCAAAAACTGTGCGAGGAGAGGATGGATCTGCCATGGACGGAGGCCGATCAATCGGCGCAAGACAGGGACGTATGGAGGAGCCTTGTCGATGCAGTGGGTCCCCGACCCGAATAGGACAAGGGGAAGAAGAAGAAGAAGAAGAAGAAGAAGATGTTTTGATTTATTTTGTTATATGATTACATGATTTGAAATTTGTGTTGTTTAATAGAATCTATCGTTTGAAAATTTAACAAATCTGCCAACGACCAACGGTATAACCTTGGTATGTATCTGGTTGTTTAAATCTGGCCACTTAACAAAACTAAAGCCATCTGAAGCAACTTTTAAATGTAGAAATTTTGTTATTTTACGAGTGCGAAGCTGAATACTGAGAAAAAGTATATCATTACGTTCTCACTAATCCACCACTCAAAAAACTGGGCAAGTGGCCAATTAGTGAAATCAGCGGATTATAGTGTTGTACGAAAAATTAAAATAGGCTTTTCGTAAAAACAAACAGAGGTATCGATCTTTCGTAAATTTTCCATTTTTTGGTTAGTTAGGGTGTCATGTTTACGCGTGTGAGAAGACTCCATTTTGTAAAGTTATTCAAACAAAAGGGAACAGAAATACATGCGACAGCTGCTGGAATAAATAGAAGACTAACAGGAATGTCCTAAAACAACAAAAATGAAACCTGGTGAGCTCTAGCAAGATAGATGGCGTTAGAGTGTGCAAGAGGAAGATAACCCAACAAGCTTGGCACTCGATTATAGGCACGCGGTGGACTACTGATTGAGTCACACAAAGTTTGATTTTGTGCTTTCAACCAATAAAAATAATGGCGGTATATCGGAAGTCAAGTATTTTTTGTCATTAAGATATAACAAGTTCTTCAAATTTTATGACAACATTAATATTATTTTACAAATATATACTTGTAGCGATTCATATGCTACCAACTTACGTAGCGGCCTACCTAATTACTGCACGACCGTTTCTACCTGCTACTTCGCAATTTAATTTCGACTACCTTCTGGAAAGAGCTCGGACCTGCCACACATTACACACATCGTTGGGTAGCCATATCGAGATACTTCTCGCGTGTGCATGTTTGACCTACCTTTCGAGTACCTTTGGCCCAGCCTATATAAGAGCTCGAGTAAGCGAAATCAGGTTGTCGTTCTCACACAGTCTTCACTCAACGCAGTGCTCGCGCGGCAAGCGGCCGAGTAACACAACTACGCTATCTGCGGTTCGGTCGGGATAATATAACTTACGCAATATGTAAATACTGTACATTCTGTAAATATGTAAATACATCATCTTATCATCAACAATCATCCTCGCATTTATTATCCCGACCTACAGCACGCGGAGATATCTCAACTCACAGATATCTCCTATATCAACCGGAGGCCCATTCATCTCCTCATCCAGGACATCACGCACCTCGTTCTAAAGTGGTGACACACCGACGTGATATGAACACGCGACCCGACTCACCTCCTCATCACCACGTCGCTCGCAATCACCCTCCAAAGTGGTGAACAACGACGTGAGTTCACGTGCTACGGGCTGCAGATTGTATACGGACATGATGGGGGCTCAACATTCAGCACCGGCTCAACACCCAGCCCTGGATCAACACCCAGCCCTGGTCAACACCCAGCCCTTGGGTCAACACCCAGCACCGACCCAAACCCATCACCGGCCCAAGACTCAAGACGACTCAACAATAGGACTCCGCCCATCGCGCGTCGAGGCTCCACAACCCACTGCGATGTAACCAGCATGCATCCCACCATGATGCATCGCCGTCAGAAGCCTGGGGGACCTGGAAGATCCGTGATCTTCACCACCAGCTGACATCAACATCAAAATCTCCGCCCACATGGCGTCGAGTAACAGCAACAAACCTCCGCCCACATGGCGTCGAGCACCAACGCGAGCACCAACACTCCGCCCTCATGGCGTCGAGCATCAACACACCTCTCCGCCCATCGTGCGTCGAGCATCAACACCAACCCTCCGCCCACCGTGCGTCGAGCATTAACCTCAACCTCCGCCCATCGTGCGTCGAGCAACATCTTCAACACCACACTCATCAAAATATTGCTGTCACTGTTGCTCTTACTCCACCGGATATTGAGCGAAAGGGACAATGCACTGACAACGAACTAAAATGGAGGTTTTGTATTCCCCACTTTTCTCCTCCAAAAGTGGACTGATTTTCAATTTTTTTTTACCAACTACATAAAAAAAAACTATTCTATGTTTGTACGTTTTGCTTTTTTTAAAAAACATTGTCTGGTTTGTATACTGAACATCTTTTGACGGCGTTTAATCCAGTCAATTTTATTGATTTTTGGAAGGTCATAACTTCTATAAAAAGTAACTTATCAAAAAAACAAAAAAATTCCGGCACGCTAGTAGTTGATATCTATTTTATGCAAAAACAATATTTTCTCTAGGGTTAAAATCCAGAGAGATAAATAGGGAATACGTTTGTATGGAAAAATCACCGCCGGGTATCCTCTTAATCCTTACCACGCATCCTCAAATGTGGGACTTTTATTAAATTTTCTGCCTTATTAGACATTTAAAAATAATGCCCTTTGTTAAACTCTATGAGGAGATAAGGATGAGCACCCATTGTAAAATAATTATCCCTATTGAAACACATGTAGAAAATTTAATGTACAATTTTGACGAATAAATACATAAGTGACCGGCAAAAACAGACATTTCACATCCGATAGTAGGTAACTCCGGAATGGTAATACATTGTTTAATTGAATATATTCCTACTGCTCCTTAAACATTCAGGGATCATGTTATCCATGTGTACCAGTGGTGTACTGAATTAAGAGAATATATATATATATATATTTTTTTTTTTAAACTTATTAACTTAAAGAGTAAAAACTGAAATTATAATATTTTAATTAATGAAGATAATATTAGCGAATGTCAATTGAAAATCCGAAACAGAAAAATCAGAAAAAGATACGGATACATCTGGGACTCGAACCCAGGACCTCTGGCGATCCGTGCCAACGCGCTATCCACTGCGCCAACGTATCCCTATCCGATTCGGTCACTTTTACCTGAATCATACTTCCCACCAACCACCAACATTATTTTTCATTTTTATTGGCTGCTATCTTTATGTACTAATGCAATCATATTGCAATCATACATAAAGATAGCAGCCAATAAAAATATGCGTTAAGAAAAATGAAAAATAATGTTGGTGGTTCTCAGTCGAAGTGTGATACAGTTAAAAATGACTGAATCTGATAGGGAAACGTTGGCACAGTGGATAGCGCGTTGGCCCGGATTGCCAGAGGTCCTGGGTTCGACTCCCAGATGTATTCGCATCTTTTTCTGATTTTTCTGTGTCGGATTTTCGATTGACTTTCGCTAATATTATCTTAATTAATTAAAATATTATATGAGAATACTATTTACAAAACACTTACTCTAATTAGAATAACTATCGCTCGAGTGGTTACAAAATAATACGACAGTAGTGTACCTAAATGTTTTTCTTTTTAATAGTACCTACTTTGTATATCCACATAAATGTTTTCACGGGACTAATCAATTAATATGTTTCTATTATAATAAGTTTCTATTATTAATAAGTTTCTAACTATAATTCGTAATTTGCTAATTAATCATTTTGCATTATTATACTATGAATCATTTAACGCCTCAACTTCAAAGATTAAAGACGTGGAAAATTATTTTGAAACACGAAATCTTAAATAATGACTACATCGTGAAGACATATTATCTCGTTACTCAAGAAATTAATATGGTTTTTAAATCTGTATGCTTGTTGAAAAAATTGAATTAAATGAAACAATGTACTCCACTATATAATCACAATTTTCGAACCCAACCAACGGTTTCTTTATCAGTATAATAAGAATAATTATTATCATATGTGTTCTTATTATCCTGACAAAGAAACCTTCGGTTTCGAAACATTTCGATAATTGTGATTACATAGTGGTGTAAACAAAGTTATTTGTTTAATTTAATTGTAAATATTGTATTAAAAATCCAAAACAGCGATAACACTGTCTGTACAGATCAGTATGTCGATCTGTGATGTTTTTAAAAGTAACTTTCTAAGAGTAAGTAAGATTTCATTGATAAGATTTTTTTAATGTTATTATTTCAGAACTTTAGACAACCTTTAAAATATCAATAGCTAATTTTTAAAACAACTTATAATCCTTATGGATTTCCTTACAAAATTCAAACAACGATTTCAAGGTTCTTAATAGATACAGACTCTAGTGGAGTGTATATAAAAGTTTCTCAGTACAATAGGTAAGTTTTGATGGTATCTAGGAAACGGTTCAGACTACGCTAGGTAGGGTAGATAGGGTCTGTTTTGTATAAAAACAAAGTTTTGAGGCTCTCCGGGAGGGACGTTAATTGACCCCACGAAAGCGCAACGGCTCGTAACGCCTCGTAACGGCTATATAACGGATATAACAGTCTTAACCAAGGATGTACGAAGTACGGTGGATGCGTTAATAGTCAAAAATTCTGTGAAATGATGGAAATATATGGTGAATGCGTTAATAATTAAACATTCTGCAAAATGATGAATAAGGTCTATAACTTTTTTTGAAGTAAAACTTCTTTACGCACGCTTGACTTGGGGGGTAAACTGGTGAATGCTTGACGAGAGCGTTACGAAAAGGCGTTATATCGGGCGACTGTAGGAACAAGAGTCACGGTATTGATCGGGCGAGGTCAATGATAATAAACTTAAATTAATATATGTATATGTATGTACATACATACAGTTGGAGCTAAAATAAGTTTTACTTCAGTCGTGTGGTCTAAAGCACACTGTTTTTTTGTTTGTTTTGCATTGACGAATACACAGAAGATTCTGATAAGGATCATATCCCTCAGCGCCATATGTTATCTTTGGGGATGTTGTCTTTTTTATCAGTGAAAGGAGTAAAAATGGAGTATGGAGAGACCTGTGTTATATGAGGGGGATATGCAGAGGCCGGGCTGTTGAACCCAATTACTCAATATCTTTACCACGACTCATTTTCATGCGATAAATCGATAGTTTCGAAGTGTTTTTTTCCGATTATTGTGTCATTGGTCCTATCGGCATCGGTGCCGATAAGACCAATGACACAATCATCGGAATGATGATGAACGACACAATAACCAATGACGCTAGCTTCTTCCCATTAAAATACCGGTAGAACAAAGACATCGTCTCCACTTGACGGTGTGCTCTAAAGATTTTAATCTGTTAAGATAGGGGAATCCATCAAACGGACTGCTCATTTCCACTCTGTGTCAAGGGTTTTTTCAAGTATTTTGGGGCTCCAGAACAGAGATTGATAATTTTAACAGTGGGGCGGGCACATTCATTAGGAACCAAAAAGCTCGTTGTTTATTTTTTACCGCATGACTGTCTTAAAGTTATTGCCAATATAGTCACCATTGTTGCTGCAGTAATGATTTTTATTTGCTTAAATAAATGCGGGAATCAGTTTTACTCACAATTCGATGAGGGCGACCTCTGTAACAGAGCGGTAAGCTCCTTCGATCTAGGCCCTAGAGATCGTGGCCACAAAAATTCTATTAATAATTTTTATGAAAAAAATGTTGTTTTTTGTAAGAGACCACCAATCAACATCTAAAAGCTTGGAAATATTTTCCACTGGCTTCGAAATGTTGAGATCAAGCTTTCCGAAGCGAAATATGACGTAACAAAGATTTATGTATGTCGATCGTGTAAATGCAGATATAAATAATTTTATACCAAACAATTAAAATTTTTCTCAAAGCTTGCGTAATATTTTTACAAACTTTTTTTTATGATTTCAGCGCCACCTTCATTTAAAAAAACGGCACAACAACATTCGTTTAGTTGTTGGAATTCGTTGTAAGGTGATTTAAAGGTCACATAAAATTTTGATGTTCTGAGCACAAAAAAATTGCAAATACTTCGAAAAAAGCAACTCTATTGTTGTTCATACTTTTATTTGAAATTTTAAGAAAACTCTGAGAATTTCAATATGTGTTAGGGAAAAGGCAAAGTATAATATAATTTTTTTTTTTAAATAAAATATTATCTTGGATAATCTTTACCATACAGACGTCAAAGGTTACACAAATACCATTTAACTTGGTGTCTCACCATCAACTCAACGTTTTGTGTTCCGTTGTATTAACACAAAAGCCTATTTATAAATAGTACAGTTTAAGTATTAGCATTAAAAAAAGAAATTTAACACATTTAACAAATCTTTGTTGGAAAAAATCTTCGCTAGATTATACAATGTGAGTTGTTCGGTGATCCAACAGTTGGTCTCCCGCAATTGTGATTGTAGTAAAATTATAAATTTTTGTACATTTGTTTCCAGTTTTAAACTAAAAATCGGTGTCAAAGAATTTATTTACAGTGTGGTGTTTTGTACTTATACGCCGTACATACAAAAAACAGGATATGTAGTTTTATACTTGATGCTTTTTAATGAGAAAAAAAATATCCCTTTGTTGATCGGCGGTTCATCCATTCTGCGTATCCTTCGTGGATACTTAGCTACATTTTGTGAAAGTAATAGGTACCGTATCCGATTAAATATTGTATGTACATAAGCATGCCAGGGTGCCAACTTTCGAGGGGCCAACTGTCTTGGAATCGAGTTGTTCAAATAGAAATGATAAACATATTTACATATTTTGTAGAAACCGAAATATTTTCATTAATTCAAATTTTCGAAACCTCTTCATATCTCTGGCTAGTCCGCTGTTTTCAATGACCCGCTCTTTTCATAGTGCACTTTAAACACATACGGCATTGATAGTGCCTATTTTGGCATTTATAGTAAATATTCTGACAATTATAGTGCATAGTTGGCTTTTATAGTACAAATTCTGACAATTTTAGTGCATATTTGGCATTTATAGTACATGTTATGATTTATAGTACATGTTAGCGCATATTAGACATTTATAGTACATATTCTGATAATGCTAGAGCATATTTGGCATTGATAGTAAATATTCTGAAAATGTTAGTGCATATTTGGTATTTATAATGCATTCTTTGATATTAAACTTCGACTTCTGTCTATCGGAAAGCGCCAATAAACAGAGCGACTGAACTGCTTAACGATTCTGCATTGACCATCGACATTTTCATTGTCACTTACAGACAGTTCAGCCACTATGTTTTGACACATTATGTCACAAAAAAGTAAAACTGACCCTACGCACTTTAATTTGTAATCTTCTTCATGACATATTGGTGTATAACCGTTTTACAGAGAACATGAAAAAAAATAATGCATAATTTCGTAACTGTTTCACCATTTCAATGTGCGTATAATATGATATCTGATCATCACCATCTTTCATGTCCTTCATTAATTTAAAGCGAAAGCTTCAACAGCAGTCAGGCAAGATCTTGATAATCCAAAACGTTACATTATTTAAGGCTTCGAAGGCAACTGCATGTTTCACACCTCCTAGCTCGTCTGGCCCTAACGGTCTTATAACGGACCGGCTGGGAGTCGAACTTTTCAGTTTTCAGTTCCCCTGAAAAACGAGCAATACAGAAACTTTCAGCAAGAACAGTTCCCTTGGGAGGGAAGTACACTATTTAAAAAGTAAAATCAATGATATAAGGCGCTGTTTACTGTATACTTGCAAGAGGTTTTGTTTTGTGGTAAGTGTGCCCTTATCCGGTGATACGATTTTCTAATGAATAGATTAAAGATTCAGCAAATAAATTCGTGTAATAAGCAAATGCAATACTATTTTTTGAAGTACCTATAAGGCTTGAAATATTGCTCTATTATGTAACATAATATTTTAGATATTATGTTGAGTATTTTGAAATATTTAACGACATTTTCTATCCGTCATTTTATATTTAAATTTATCTTGCTTTATTTCGTCCATAGACTTTTTAGATTCAATTTAACGTCTGTGTCACATTTTATCTTCATTTTTGCAAAATAAAATTGTATTTGACGGCCGTCCTTGGTGGAGTGGTAAGACTCTTGACTCCCAATCGGGAAGGTCGCGGGTTCGAACCCGGCGTGCCCAAATAAATTTTATTTTATTAATTTGTGTTATTTCACAATTAATTAATAAAAATAATATATACTATACTTGCGGCACGTTCCAGAGTGGAAGAGACTCTCAGTATCACACTGGTGTAAGACCATTATTCAGAATTGAAACGTTGCTTGATAATGGCTTTAGCCGTGTTTAGTGACTAGATCTGAATAGCCAGGTACTTTCCCACTTTCCTCTCTTCCCTATCTCCTTTCCTTCTCCACTTACCTTCAGCCTCATAACATACCCCAATTGGGGATTCCATAGTCTCACTGGCTCCAGACGGGAGCGGTTGGGATTCTTGTGAGGTATTCACTATAAAATGAAAACGATTTTCAATGAATAGATTAAAGATTAAGCTGATAAATTCATATACTAAGCAAATGCAATAGTATTTTTTGAAGGTTTTAAATATTGCACTATTATATAACATAATATTTTAGACATTATGTTGAGTGTTGTGTCATCCCATTTGCAATATTTAACGCCATTTTCTATCTGTTATTTTATATTTAAATTTATTTTGCTTTTTTTCCATCCATAGACTCTTTTACATTCAATTTAACGTCTCTGTCATATTTTATCTTCATTTTTATAGTATAAAATTATATTTGTATAATTTTGTCTATGATTTCACGAGAAGAAACTAGGTCTAGAAACTTAACGTAATAAATTTCTTGCAAAAATTCAATCTTTTCATTTCTAAAAGCCTTATAGTCGGCATCTAAAATCATCTCACCTTCATTGCAAGTTTAACTGGATTGTTAACATAAAATTAACCGATTAACAGAAGTAATTTTACACAAATATTTCATTCCGTGTACAACCTCAATGTTACTGCTCCACAGCCCCTTATTTTGGAAGACGAATGAAGTCAAAATTGGTGGTCGAATTAAGACCGACTACAGATTTCAAACATTCAAGGGACCGTACAACATATATAGATAAACCTACCTAAGTACATATTAACATTTTATTCAAGACAATTAAGTTTAAATGTTTCCAATAAATTAGAGCTGAAATTGTTATACATAAAGTCCCGTTAAACTGATTCTTCTTCTTTCGTATGGTGGGGGGGTCAGAGGGGGGCATCTAGGTCTGCGAGCCAGTTCAGGGCCTCAGGCGTCACCCTGTGGACCTCATCAATCCCGCCGGGGAATGAATGGAGCGGGCATTCGTTGACCACATGTACGGTGGTCTGCACCGCACCGCATTCGCACATCGCCGACTCTTTAAGGCCCCATCTATGCATCATATGGGCACAACGGCTATGGGAGCGTCAATTTGATTGATATTGATATCAGTTTTTCGACTGGTTCTTTTAACATTAACTTTTTTAATTTAATAACATTGGGTAACACGTTGTAAATTTTTGGAATAAGGTATTCTAGAGTGGGAATTACAAGTCCACCGTTTACTTGCACCGTTTACCGTCAGACTTGTATTATAAACATGTACCACTATTTTATTTTATTCAGATTGATATTTTAGGCCACAAAATAGCACGAAGAGATAAAAAATTTACAGAGTTGTATGGAAATAATTTTGGTACATCATGCCTTTGCTCCTATTCAGATTTGATTAATAATAATTTTACTATGAAACATTTTTATAAACATAAAAGCAGATGGCCTCCGTGGACGATCCGTCGTAAATTTTATTTGATTTTTAATATTTTATAATTTATTAATGTAAAATAATAATTAGTGTATTTGCATCACGTTTCAGAGTGGAAGATACTCTCATCTTTGTTTTAAGATCACCATTCAGTTGCGTAAAAAGGTGATAACTTTGTTTACTTATCGTAAAATTGATTTATTGAACAGTCATTTATAAATTACTTTTTTATTCCACTCTCCGTATTCAGGCTGCAGAGAAGGAGCTTGTAAATATTTGAATAATACATTTAAATATCGGTTTCACGACAAGTCAACAAAGTTTCATTTCAACACCACTTCGAAAAATCATTAAGTGTTTAAAAAAACCCCTACCCAACCTAACCTATTTGTCAAGTTTGTTATTTGATTTTCATCACTAATAATGACTTTTCAGAAGAATATGGAAGTTGCGTGTTTCTGAGTTGTCCGATCACCATAAATGCTTGCGTCATGAATAATGCAAAGTTATTAAAATTACGGTTTTTGCTATCAATAATTAATCTGAGTATAAGTATAATTTCTTTTCAAATGAATAAAGATTAGTATCCATTCTTAAATCAGTTTCTTTTGTTTCCCAAAAAACATTAATTTCATCATAATTCATAACCTTTCTGGCTACAAATCAAAACAAACAACTTTCTAATTTATAATCTAATTAACACTTGCCGACGGGCAACTTTCCTAGGAAACTTTCCGAATTCACTTCACGTGGTAACTCCACACAGTTTGCGAATAAAAACATAATTCATAATATTTTTTTCATTATATCGGTTCCCAATTAAAAAGTTTGAATTGAGAAAATTCGGAATAAGCTGGTCGGGCCAGTATTTAGCCAATATTTCATTAAAGTTCCAGCGTTGTTCGCTGATGAAAGATAGAAGAGAATTAGGAGACTTGTTGCAACCGACATGAACGGCAAAGAAATTGTTATTATTTACTAGCGAATAATCGGTATGCGCTGTCAAACCACTCAAAGAAATACACTGTTGGTGTTTTAATTCCGTTTATTGAGTGCTTTGAAATAAATCAGAAGGTTTTCTGACATGTGAGTAGGCCACATACAGTTGTTCAAGTGAGAAGCATGGCTTTTCCAAATTTACCTCTGCTATCGCCTACCGCTTCTATGTTTCCTTTGCAATCCCTCGCTCTCTGTCCATCCCGCGTACCCCGTTATGTTATCAGCCTTCCCCTACGTGTCTTTTCCCTCCCTTTGCCGTTACCTCCCGCGTCCCCATCTTTCACCTCCCCCCTCACGTAGCCTTTCCTTCCTACCACTAAACTACATAAAATAAACAATTTTTTCAAGCAACTCGCGTGGTCCTATTGAAATTTAAAAAATACAAATTGCATAACGCCAGAGCTCACCATTACACGTAGTAACCTTTGATATAGAAACGCAAACCGGACAAACAAAGAAACATTTAATTTTATTTTTTTTATAGTTAATACCTCACAAGAGTCCAAACTGCTCCCGTCTGAAGCCAGTGTGACTATGGCATCTCCAATTGGGGTATGTTGTAAGGCTGAAGGTAAGTGGGGGAAGGGAAGGAGATGGGGAAGAGGAAAGTGGGGAAGCACCTGGTTATTGAGATCTAGTCACTAAACACGGCTGAAGCCATTTCAAGCAACGTTCCGATTCCGAGTGGTAGTATTACACCAGGGCGATGCAGAGAGTATCATCCACTCTGAAAACTGTGTGTACAGATTATGTTATAATATTAATGAACAAAAAAGCTCATATAAACACCCAATGGTACACGAACATACCACAAGATTTAAAGAAGGAAAGGGCCTAGAAACTCCTCGAATATTAAATAAATATGGAAGCCGTACTCTTGAATACCTAACACCAGTGATTTTCAATAAAATAAATAATAACTTAAAATTTGAAAAAAATGACAGACTATGCCCTAAAATGATAAAAATGTGGTTGATTAACGAAAACACCATGTATCTTTAAATATGTTGAATTGATTATCTTAATGTAGCTGCCTATATATCTTATTATTAGGCATTTACATTGAAATATATTATAGATGTAATTCAAATAATCTATGTGATCTATCCTAATGTTTCCTTAAAACTATATAATATGTTTTAACAAATATTTCTTTATGTATAATATTAAGAGTGATAAATTGTAGAACCTACAGACAAGGGGCCAAATGACAGCTTTGTGGGACTATCCTTATTTTGTAAAAAAAGGAGTTGGTGAGAAATTATTTCGTACACTAAAACTATTTGCCTCCAGAACAAAAAAAAAATAAAAAATCAGAAGAAAAATTTCGGAAGCATGAGTAACTACAATAGAGAGGCTAAAATACTTAAATTTTCTTGTATTAGAAAAAAACACAATATTTTAATGATCTTGCATTAGGAAAAAGAAAACACATCGCTTGAAACCAATCGTTTTCTAAGTAATATTCCCTGTATTCATGATTTTTGGATGATATGAGTTTTTGCGGGTTATCCTTAATTGTTGTTCACAGATCATATGATAAATTTGTTTGCGAGAGTTGGAATGATGTGTGAAGTGTAGATTGATGAATGATCTTTACGAAGCGCTTCACAAGCTTTTCCGATAGACTTATTTTAGATAAATTCATTTACTTGTAATGCTCAAAGTTGACCTGTGTCCCCCAAACTCTTGTAATCCTAAATCTATATACATCTGTAGCTCGCAGCTATAGAACCATTATGAACTTGGTACACTTAAACGCCGTCCCTGGGAAATTGGTATACGGAATTGAAATGGCTCTCGTAAATTCAGTTTCGAGATCTGCGAATATTTGGGAAACATCTGCTCTACGTTTTTCAGAGCTTTGTTTGAAATGCGAAAATTATGAGGATATTTCGAATCGCCGGATTTTGTATATATTTTTATTTAATGAAGTCCATTCAAATAAAACAATTTTCTTGTTTGAATGTAATTTTGCGATTTAAAAAAACACCCTTTTGCTGATGGTGTTAAGAGTCAATATTTTTTTTACAAAACTCGTTTAATCACAGGAGACCATATTTGTTCCAGCTCACGTAGGTCTCGTAGAAATCGTTGTGTCTCCCTTACCATCACAGTGAAAAGTATGATTTAAACGGTATTGGAAAGAGAATACAACACGCTATACATTCAAATCTTAAAGTAAACCACAAAAAAATAAAATGGAGACCTTTTTGAAACCAAAGATTTCCGATTGCAACTTGAAAAAACTATGGAACTTAGCGAATTTTTCAACAATTTTTTTTACATGAAACGACAAAAAAGTGAGGTGACAGAAAAGTTTTAAATTCATTTGTCTAATGAAATATGTATGCGTTTTTATTTTAGTTTTTCATTAACTAAATTAGAAAAAACGTAAAGTGAGCCATTTTTAAAACTTTTAAAGGTTATTGGACATTGGACATTAATTTGTCCAATTGGACATTAATTTATCCAATAGGACATTCATTTATCCAATTGGACATTAATTTTGTCCAATTGGATTTTCAATTTGTCCATTTGAAGAATTATTTGTAAATTTGTAAATAGTTGACGTTTGAAACATGATAATGGTTCGTTTCTACGATTCGTTCTGCAGTTCTGCAGCTCGGTTGTGTAACGATTTGCTAGCCATTTTCTCCGTCCTATAACATTGATCTCTTTTAACCCCAGTTTCCCTCCTTCCTATCCAAAAAAAGTCCGTCCACACAGCTTCCTCAAAGATGACACAGGCCCTGAGGGAAATTATTTTCCTCGTTCTCTAACTACAATTGGATATTTTTTTATCCAAGTGGACAATAATTTTGTCCAATCGGACAATAATTTGTCCAATTGGACATTCATTTGTCCATTTGGACATTATTTTTGTCCAATCGGACAATAATTTGTCCAACAGGACATTCATTTGTCCAATTGGACATTAATTTTGTCCAATCGGACAATAATATGTTCAATTGGACATTCATTTGTCCATTTGGACATTATTTTTGTCCAATGGGACAATAATTTGTCCAATAGGACATTCGTCCAATCGGACAATAATTTGTCCAATAGGACATTCGTCCAATCGGACAATAATTTGTCCAATAGGACATTCGTCCAATCGGACAATAATTTGTCCAATAGGACATTCGTCCAATCGGACAATAATTTGTCTAACAGGACATTCATTTGTCCAATTGGACATTAATTTTGTCCAATCGGACAATAATTTGTCCAATTAGACATTCATTTGTCCATTTGGACATTATTTTTGTCCAATCGGACAATAATTTGTCCAATAGGACATTCATTTGTCCAATTGGACATTAATTTTGTCCAATCGGACAATAATTTGTAAAAAAAATTCATTTGTCCATTTGGACATTATTTTTGTCCAATCGGACAATAATTTGTCCAATCGGACAATAATTTGTCCAATAGGACATTCATTTGTCCAATCGGACAATAATTTGTCCAACAGGACATTCATTTGTCCAATTGGACATTAATTTTGTCCAATCGGACAATAATTTGTCCAATTGGACATTCATTTGTCCATTTGGACATTATTTTTGTCCAATCGGACAATAATTTGTCCAATAGGACATTCATTTGTCCAATTGGACAAAATTATTTTTGTATTTTTTTTTTCAATTTGTATATTTCAATTTGTCTATTTGGAGTATTATTTGTACATTTGTATATAGTTGATTCGTTCTTCAGTTCAACGACAACTTAAAGAGTTAAACTACAAATTATAATATTATAGGATAGCGCATTGTCCCGGATTGCCAGAGGTCCTGGGTTCGAGTCCCAGATGTGTCCGTATCTTTTACTGATTTTTCTGTTTCTGATTTTCGATTGACTTTCGCTAATATTATCTTCATTAATTAAAATATTATGACATAGAACTACTTTAAAAATTATCTACCTACAGCCACTTTTTTATTGTTTTATTGATATTCATGTCAGATTTTGATCGAAACTCGAAAATAACACCTAATTAAATTCAATATCGCTTGAAACCCGGTGCTCTAACCCTGAACAAAATTGCACAGTAAAATATGGTTCATATTTGACAGTTAATTGGTGTTGCCAGCCTACATTTTTTTAGTATCATTTTTCATTTATTATTTTATTCATTTATTTACACGTATTTGGCACAACATGTGCCATTAACGTAATTGACATAACATATAAATAGTACAACAACATGAAGAATAACATTATATAAATGTAAGTTAAATATAAGAAAAAAAGGTAAAATGTATGAAGTAAGTAAGGTAATAAGTATTAGGTAAAGGTAAAATATAAGAGAAAAATATGGTGTAAAGATAAGTATAAAGTACAAATTACGAAGTAATAGGCAAACATAAAATAATATTAAAAAGAAGAATGAAATATTAAAAAATAAATTTAAAAAAGTAAATGTACAAATATAAGATATCATTAAAAGGTAGGTACAATAATTTAAATATAAATTATAAAATATTAAAATGTTTAATAATTTTTATAACCTGAAACAAAATTATTGTGTTACAACATTTACATTTCTTGACAAACTGTAGTTAGTTATTACAATAATTTGAATTCATCGACGAAAAGATTTTTGGAAATTTCAGTAAACTAGAATTTAGATCTAAATTTAAGTTTTAAAATTTTCGTTTTCCTTTAAATAAAACTCCAAAAAATAGTTTTTTCTGCCATCTGAATATTTGCATTTTCATAGAAATCTTCTTGTGTTTCTCACCCTTTGATATGATACCATACGGCAGAACAGATATTCTAGCACAGCGTAGCATTACAAGAGGAATGGTGCTGTTGAAAGAAATTTCGGAAGCACTGGATTCTCGTAACATTCTCCTTTTTTTTTTTTAAATTAACTCCACACAGGAGGCTCTGAGGAAAATAGTTTCCCTCAGGGCCTATGTCATCTTTGAAGATGCTGTGACGAGGGTCTTTTTGAGGAGAGGAAGGAGTGAACGTGGGTCTTGAAGATACTTATGTTATGGGAAGGAAGAAACACAGAGGCCGGCAAATCGTTCCACAGACGAGCTGCTGAACACAAGAACAAGTCGTAGAAGTGTCCCGTTCTCGTGTGACAAATGTCAACTGTGTACATATGTTGGCCGCGCGTTTGGCGTATTTCCCGACTATGTACCGGTGCCGAAGGGATCAATGACGCTAGTTCCTTCGAGCATCTTCCATTGAAATACCGGTCGAACAAGGATAGCATTCCCACCCGACGCCTGTGCTCTAAAGATTGCAATCCGTTTGTTAAGCCAGAAGAATCTATCAAGCGGACCGCCCGTTTCTGCACAGAGTCGAGGGTATTTTTCAGGTACATCGGGGCTCCAGACCAGAGATGGCTGCCAAATTCAACCATGGGGCGCTCTTGCGATTTGTACAGGGTTAGAGCAGTTGTGTACTATTAAAATATCTGCGGGCCCTGTACAGTACGCCCAGTTTCTGAGAGGCCAATTTAACTCTGGCCTCGATGGATCCCCCGTACCTGAGCTCGTCACTTGGAGTTACACCGAGCATATCAATGGAGGACCTGTTTGGAAGAATGCTACCGTTGAAGGAGACTAGATTGTCTCCTTTAAATAGCCGTAAGTTTTTTTGTATAATAATTATCTTCCTAGTTGTTAAGATTGTCAGAATGAAAATTGAACGTTAATTGCATAATTAATCTGTTGTACAATTATAGAAAAGGATAAATAAAAAAATAACTAAAATGTATGTTCGCAGATAAAATACCAGTAAAGTTACAGTACTTTAACCTTGACATTTAACTAAGTTACACTGTAATACTTGCTACATCCTTTGTTAGAAGTTCAGTCGGCGATATCATTCTATTGTATACTAAACTAGATTTTGTTTTATGCTCTGGCTATCTACGGCTAAATATATTACCTTAAATAGTATATACGTTTCCTTGTAATGTCTTCGGGTAAGCGTTCCGCTGGGAATTTTTATTGTTTGTTTTGCATATTTAATTCTAGCCGAGCATCTTAAATTGCAGAGTTTTTTATACGCGATTTCCCCGCGGGCCAATAATGGTGTTACACCGCGACTCGGCCCCCTAAACTTGTTTCCTTATATTAATTTCATGTTAAGTCCGCAATTTGCGGCGTAAATTGGCAACTTTGGAGCGGAGATCCTTAACGCAAGTGGTTTAGGGGATGACAAATTTAAAAAATAAATGTCCGGAAGCCTTAGGCTGCGCCGTGAAGACGCATTGAGGATATCGTAGGCGTATTATTTTTTTTTTTTAGATGAATACCGCAAAAGAGTCTCAACTACTTCCATCTGGAGCCAGTGAGACTATGGTATCCCCATTTGGGGTATGTTGTTAGGGTGAAGGTAGTGGGGAGGGTAGGGAGATGGGAAAGGGGAAGGTGGGGAAGTACCTGGCTATTTAGATCTGGTACTGAGTGTATCTTCCACCTTGGAACGTGCCGCAGATATGCTATACATTATTTTTAATCAATTAATTGCGAAACAACACCAATTAATCGAAAAATTATTCGTATTCGAACCCGCGACCTTCGGAATGGGAGTCGAGAGCCTTGCCCCTCGACTATTTTTCCGTATTTTTGGAGTCCTTTATAGTATTGTCTTTTTATGTACAGGATTATACCTAATACTAATTATGGACGGAGAAAAATGTTATTCTAAAGTACGATAATTTTATTCGTAAAAACGGGGCTGAAGTTCTTACGAACAAATTAACAGTGTTTCAATGTTTTCTGGCGGGAAAATGAAAGAATAATTTGTTGGTATACGTACAAACTTAAGCATACCAACTAATTATTCTTACATGTTCCCGCCAATAAACATTGAAACCCTGTTAATTTGTTCGTAAGATCTTCAGTCCCGTTTTTAACCGTTTTTACGAATAAACTGATCGTATTTTCGAATAACATTTTTCTCTGCTGCTTAGTTCTCCAAAACACTTTTAAATAATAAAGTATGTACCTACCATGTTTAATAATACGTGCTTGCGATCACGGGTTCGAAACCCTGCGTGATCAAATAAAAAAAAAAAAATTGTTTTTTCCGGACGGCCTCCGTGTGAAGTAAATTTTATATGTTATTATTAGTAAGTTTTATTTATTTTTTGTTTTTTAAGAGTTTTATTTAATTTGTATATTTGTTATTGAATCATCTGCTGCATCCGTGTCACACACTAGAAATCTTAAAATTACTGAATATTTATTATCAATCTTAAAACTAGTGAAATGACTTTGATGCGTCGGGTCTGGTAGCAGATAAATAAAAATGAAGTAACTAATGCACACGTAAAATAAAACTCTTCAAAAATAAAGTATCTAGAAATTGTTACGTAGTTGATGCCCAATAAATACAAAAAAATGTATATATTTGTTAATGACAAATTAAAACACTTTGTTTTTACCAGTTTGTTTTATCGTGGTAAAAACAAAGTGTTTTAATTTGTCGTTAATAAAATGGTGCCACAAAGTGAATTTGCAAAATTTGAAGAAGTATATATTTGTGTTATTGCACAATTGTACGTTAGTATACAGTACAGTGAAAGATAATCTCAGTTTCGTCCTGGTGTAAGACCACAATTCAGAACTATACGGTAAGGAATAGTTGCATCTCTTGTGCGGTATTCAGAAGAGATGTAACTGTTTATTAAAATGAGATTTCGAGGCTACAAAGGACGAATGGTTACCAACTTCAAACGTTTGATAAAATTAATCCAATATTTCTCTTACACATTTATTTTTTTTTAATTTTTTTTTTTTTCTCGTCATTTATTTTTTTATTTATTTATTTTATATTACAGAAACAAACAGTACATTGGTTACAGTGATGAGACAGTTTACATATATTAAATGATATTTCATGGTGGGTACCTATGAAATGTTTCTTTGAATGTCTTATTTGTAATTACCGGGAGATGTGCGTAGTGTATATGTGCGTGAGTGTATGTGTGAGTATGTTTACATCTTTATATTTTAGAAAAAAACACATTTCCATCTCTATTTTTTAATTTTTTTTTTTATAGTGAATACCTCACAAGAGTCCCAACTGCTCCCGTCTGGAGCCAGTGAGACTATGGCATCCCCAATTAGGGTATGTTATGAGGCTGAAGGTAAGTGGGGAAGTAAAAGAGACGAGGAAGAGGAAGGAGGGGAAGTACCTGGCTATTCAGATCTAGTCACTAAACACGGCTAAAGCCATTTCAAGCAACGTTTCAATTCTTAATGGTGGTCTTACACCACGGCGATACTAAGAGTATCTTTCACTGTGGAACGTGCCGCAAATATAGTATATATTATTTTTAAATAATTAATTGTGAAATAACACAAATCAATTAAATAAAATTTATTTGCGCACGCCGGGTTTGAATCCCATGACCTTCGGAATGGCAGTCCAACGCCCTACCGCTGGACTGCGCCGGCCGTCAAACTAATGGGAACGTATTTTGAGTGCGGCACAAAGCAGTAAGAATCTTGTGAAGACAACATTTTTTTTATATATTAGCTTTACTCAGGAAGCTCTTAGGAAAATAAATTCCATCAAAGCCTCTGCCATCTTATCCGGTAAGCTGTGTGGAGGGTCTTTTTAATGGAAGGAAGGAAAGGAAGCTCTGGGAAGGAAAAAATGTGAGGGATCGGTAGGAATCTGGGGTTGGTGTATTCAGCATTGACTGACTTATTAATCCGTCCTTCCAACTGCGGTGCAAGGCGATGGGTCAGGAGAGAGTAGCTGGAGTGATCAAAGGTTCTCTTTAAACCGACCTCTCCCTATCGCCTCGCCAAGGCTTGTACACACCTCACTAGTGATCCCGGGCACCCCTGTTAAATCACCCCGAGTAGCGGAACACTTGGGATGACCTACGGCAGAGGTGTTCATCATCCAATTAATGGTACCCGGTGCGGCGGCACCCGTACCCTCCCAAATTAATGTAAATATAAAAACATTAGATTAATTTCTCAGATACCTGCATTGCTTATGATTAATGTATGTACGTATACACTTCAAAGCAAACAATTACAAAACATTCTACAAATTAACGAACCGTTAGGCAAATGTATTATAAACGTTTTTATTACATCACATTTTAGTCGTTTCATAAAAAAATAAAATAATAATAATAACATGTAAGGGAGATACAGCGATTTATATGAGACCGATGTGAAATGTACAAATATTGTCTCCTGTAATTAAACGGGTGCATTTTTCTCATTTCGCTTACATCAGCCTGATCATAGATGGTCTTACCATACATACGCCTTAGGGATCTCATTTCTACAGACTACTTTCTACTATTCTACGTACTCAGTCTACTTTCACCCTTCCTCTGTCAGTTCCATGCCTAACTATTATACATCATGGTAGATACTAACAGAAGACTCGTGAATAAGAAAATTACGATTATTTAAAGTACTTACATGACACACCACGTATGTACAGTGGAATACAGAGGCCGCCAACACTCACTCCAATAACAGTAAAAAGGTATAAACATACCGGGTCGACTTACGTACGCATCGCTACGCCTAACAATATCTGGGTCCCTAGCACACTCGATTGATAATGATTGATAGGATAACTTTCGGTAACTTCTCATCGTTTGCTAGCATGACTGCAAAACTCCAACGACTAAGTGACAGTTCACAACGACAAAATGTCCTTAATATATTCGACATCGACATGTTGTCTGCACGTTAGCGATGAGAAGTTACCGATAGTTATCATTTCAATCCTTATCGATCGAGTATGCTAGGGGGCCTGGACTGCTTAGCAACCGTACAACACTTTCTATGAAAATGATCACAAGCATCGAACTCTGCGATGCGTGTGGCCAATGTGATTCTAAAACATATATTTTCATAGAAAATGTATGGTTGCTAAGCAGCCTATATATTGTTAGGCGTAGAGATGCGTACGTACGTCGACCCAATGTCTATTTATCTACCTTTGTGTAGTAATAATCTCTTACCTGCAACAAAGAAAAAGAAAACGTTAGAATGGGACATATTATAAAAACATAAATAAACATAAAAAATATAAGGGAAGAGGCGGCCAAAATAGGAATTAACGAAGTTTTTTTTTTCTGTTCACAAATTTATACCAGCACAAATTTAATAATAGATTGATATTTTTTTAAATTACTTTCTCTCATCATATTATTTAGTTCGCATTGTTTTCTGTGTTTAAAATTCATGATTTTTTATGATTTCCTTTATTCAAATGCATTCACAAGTCTTTGAAAAGGAAAATGTTATTACTATGCAACTGTTTTGTATGTCGTTTCATACCCAATCCCATTCCCCAGTTCCCCAACCAAATAGAATTCCCGATCATTGCAAGAGAATCTCTTGGGGCTGCAAGTGTGAATATACGAGATTACACGAATGTAAATTATGTTTCAATACAGAAGGAGATATAGATTCAATATATAGAAAATGGCACTGCGAAACGGTTACAAAAATAATTTAGAACAAGTAACTAAATCTATTTATAGTAAGACATTAATTTAACGAAATTAAATCACTAAGGACCAGTTGTTTCGGAAAATTTCACGTTTGAATTTCCTTCAAATCGACATTCACCGAAAAATTGGGTTGTTTCGACCTCCGTCAGAAGAAATTTCAACAAAAATTTCATAGGACCAGTTGTTTTGGAATTCCCTTCAAATTTGAATTTCCTTCAAATTTGAATTTCCTTCAAATCGTTATTCACCGAAAAATTGGGTTGTTTCAACTTCCGTCAGCAGTGAAAATACTATAGAAATGTGATGTGAATGTGATCAGCCGAGTCCGGACGGTTAGCGAAATAATGGGAGGCGCATGCGCAGACGTCAAAATTGTGATTCGGCGGGGAACACTTATTTGGAACGTTATTTGGAGTTGAAACAACCCATTTCGTATTTGAAATATAGGAAGACGTGATTGCGTGTCAAATTTGAAATGAAAAAAGAATCTTTTCATTTTTGAAACATTTCCATAAAATTTTCCTTGCAATTTTCATCTGACGGAGGTTGAAACAACCCAATTTTTCGGTGAATGATGATTTGAAGGAAATTCAAACGTGAAATTTTCCGAAACAACTAGTCCTAAGAAAACCTATTCTGCAATGTCAATAAGAGAAAAGTTCTTGCTTTAAAATATAACCTCCATATAATGTTATAATGACTAATTTGAATTGTGAATTGATAGAAATATTTTTAAATATCAGAATTATTCTTTTGATATTTTCGCGGCCAAAATTACTATCGCGATTTCTTTTCAAGGTATGATGCCATGGTTCAATGACAACACAACAGAGTGGCATTTCAACACCCCTTTGAAAAATCAAATTTAAAAGTGATGATATTTTTTTTAAAGTAGCGCATAACGTAACCTTCTCTAATGTAACCCATTTAACCAAGTTTAAAAAAAATCGTCACTTCTTGAAGTGATGATTTGAAGATGCACGTTGTTGAGTTGTCCGGTCACCAATGCCGTGTTGCGCTTCCTCCTCATTTATTGAATGTTTCGGAGTAAGTTACTGTGACCATCTTTAGGGCAGATGTGAAACATATTTGGCATATCTGGCCCGGTGATGGACACGGTATCGATCTTCGAAATATTGGCTAAAGAAAGTGGAAGCGCAATTGACATTATACCACAAAAATCAATCACCATATTATAATTCTTCCTTCTGCAGATGGTTATACAATTTCATTCCACACAACGCACGTGAGCCGTTCCCAACGAATGAATAATTTAATAATATTTGAATATTGATCAGAAGACCGGAAATCATTATCCTAGTTACAATCGAATTTCAACCACTTTATTTTACCCCTTTGATTGTTTAATTATTTATTTGCTATTCAAGGTCAGAAACGACCACGTATTTTTATGTACAGAGCAAAAACAACGATAATAATTGGAGCCAGCGAAAGAGAACGGATAGACGCCCTCGAAATATGGTGCTGGACAAAAATGCTTAGGATTCCATGGACAGCCAGATGCAGAAATGTATCCATTCTGGAAGAGCTAGTCATTCACAATAGGCTTTCAACTATCTGCCAGATCTGCCTACATCGAATCTTAAAACGATGGACTTCGCTTTTCGGCCCGTAGAAAAATTGCACGAAATGAATATATTTTTTTAAAATTGCCCTGTAGAAGGTGAAAGCTATGTCGGTATGTTTTTAATTTTTCGATGCGTTAAGGAAAAAGTGCTGCTAAATAAAGAATTACAAAATTATAAAAACTTACCGATGTAACTTCTTCCTCCGAAAACATATTTTTGTTTTTAAATTACAATTTCGTAAACGTTTGGATGTAGAAAAATGTTTTCTTCCGAAACCCTTTTTCGAACGATTTCTGTAGGTGATCGTTGTCCCATTCGCACATTTTGCAATCGCGTGTATCATAAATGTGTGTGAGCTTATTGTGAGCCAGACAGAATGACCGACGCGTGTGTTCCGCATGTGGTGCAAAGTCTAGCCTCTTAAGGTATTTTGGATATGTTGATCGCCAAACCGAGGACTTCAACTTGAAGAAACTCATAGTCACTGTCAAAGTGGAAGGCAGAATAAGCAGAGAAGGTCAAAGAATGACCAAGTATCACTGGCATCTGGTAAGTGAGTGACTACAACTCTTCAGGCAGCGCAGGGCTGCGAGGAGTGGAGGATCCTTATCCACCATGGAAATTGGAGTACGGTAATGATGAACCGACTTGAGAAAAAGTCAGAAACGGTTCACGTGCGTTGATTGGAGAGTCTGGATGAAACTATTGACATGTCCATAGCGTAGGAGTTATTGGCGACACTAATTTCCTTTCACATCGGTATAAATCACACTTTTACAGATTTCCTGTTCGCTGAATTTAACAGCAAAAACGTAATCCATTTTCGAAATCGCTTTTACTATAATAAATCCTAAAACTTTTATATCAATTTGAATTTGTCGAAATTGCACCAAAATTGAACAATCAGTCTCGCACTTGTGCTCGTAAATTCGTTACAATAAAAGGTTTCATCGCCTCGGTAGATTGGGCGCCATCCCGCCCTTCGCTTCGCCGCCCTTCCATCCCCCGCCCTAAAGGCCGCCTTAGTCGTCCTGGCCGCCCATCGATTGAGTCCCAGCTGAAAATATTACGAGATCAGACCTTTCGTCAAAAATTTGCGAAAGGTTGGATTTTTCAACGGGGTCTTAATACCTTATTATTAGAAACTTTAATAAGCAATAAAAAATGCTCAAAACGCACGACGATAAACTATTAAAGAATTTTTTGATCATAAGTATTTTAGATTTTTTAATATTGTCTAAAAAAAAATAAGTGTGTAATTAAATTTTAAATATTTTAGTTTGTAAAACCTGACACACCAATACGGCAAATTTTTTAAATACTTTTTTTTAAAGTGATTATATAATATATTGTACAGTTAAAATATAACAGTCAGATATTCTCTAGATTCTTTAAAATGTTTTTAAGATAACGATTTGATAATATTTTTTTTATCCTATGAATATGTGATAATAGACCAAATATAGGTGAATTCATTGACTATATACAACTATAATCAGTTTGTATGTCTCCATATTCAAATTCGGAGGTATGATTTTTTTAATGTGCGCGGAAAAATTTCCTTAAGCAATCCGAGAAAAAGGTTTTAAATTGCTCTGTCGCTCCGGTAGTTAAATGATTAAAAACTATAAAAAAATAGTCAATTATTGGTCAAACCACGATGTAAAAACCAACCATTGATAAAAACCACCCATTCTTCGCCTACTTTTCACGCTTCGTTTGTCCCATACATATTTTTAGACTTTCTAACTCTGGGCATAATCATAAAAACGCATTAT
Source organism: Limnephilus auricula (assembly GCA_951813805.1). NCBI lineage: Eukaryota > Metazoa > Arthropoda > Insecta > Trichoptera > Limnephilidae > Limnephilus > Limnephilus auricula. The sequence continues at coordinate 3,350,424 of OX638406.1, read as the reverse complement.
CCCGGCTGGTTTTATGGCGCAGCACTCTCCTCTTTGGGAACCTTCGCGGTGTGAGAGTATTGGTGGCACACACGGAGGAACGTGTTCCCGTAATGTACCTCTGCGGCTGGGGAATAGAGGAGGGTGGGCGGGGGTGGCACAACTTTTACAAAGAAAATTTTGTGGCCATAATGTATGTATACGGTTTTAAGTGGTAACTTTCAATTTGGCTTGTTTTATTTGTCACGTATACGAAACAGAATTATGTGTTTTACTCACCTAGTACTTTATTTAATTCTTGATAATTTCGACGACAAAACAGTTTTTAAGGGGATTTTTCAAAATATTTCTAAATAATTATAGTTCTTTATTAGAATTAAAAATCCAGTCGCCAAGAAAGCTTTTTCTCTGCGTTTTTAATAGCGCAGACAGATATCGTACTTAATGGATTTGTGAAGCTTAAGGTATTTATTTATTTGAAAAAAAAAATTGACTTTTAAAATGATAAGAAAATTAATTTTCGATTTTACACTGAATACTGTTAATATAATTGAAATATTACACCTGTCGAAGAAAAAATCAAAGTAATACAGATTTATTTACTTTATCAGTTGTCTGAATCATTCTCACAATAAATTCCAAGGTTGAAGTTTAGAATTTAGAATCACTTGAGTTTAGAATTTAGAATCCCAATTTTAGATAGTTCTTTAACCCTAAATTACGGCCTCGGTATTCGAGGGGTAAAGCTCTCGACTAGAAATCCAATGGTTGCTGGTTCAAATCTCAGGGTGCACAAGTAAATTTTCTATGATTGAATTATTTTATTCACAAATTAGACATTAAAAATAATATATGGTTTATTTGCGGCACGTTCCGGACTCTCAGAATCGCCCTGGAGTAAAACCACCACAATGAAACATTGACTGGGTCTGAATAGCCGGGAACTTCCCCATCTTCCTCCTCCCCACCTCCTCTTCTCTTTTCCACTACTTTCAGTTACCCAACATACCCCTTTTGAGGATACCATAGTCTCACTGCCCCAGAGCAACGGGAGCACTGGAATAATGCAATGGTTTGGTGACCAGATCTGCAGATTCAGGTACATTCCCACCTTCCTCTTTCCCGTATCTGTCACTTCCCCGCAACCTTCAGCCTCACAACATTGAAGGTGTCATACTTCTCCTGATGGTTGGCAGTTGGGACTCTTGTGCGGTAATCACATATACACAGACACTATCACACCAAACCGAACACATTATTTTTAATAATTTTATAGGTTTGGATGCGATGTTTGTTTCCACATAATAATTTTTTTTCTGTAATTTTACGTTAGTATCATTTTTTGTGTAATTACTTTTTGTCAAAATTTCATCCATTAACCTACATAGTCGACGAAGGCCGGCTTCATGTTTTCCGCGGCGGAATTGACGGGGTCCTTGGAGGTCCTTAGGTGACGCCTGAGGCCACAGATTGGCTCAGGAATCTAGATGTACAATTAAGAAGTTTACTCACAGCGCACCGTACGAACAAGATACACAAGCCTAATTCCAACGATATACCGGACATTAATACAATATTTGTTTACTAGCAGTGAAAAACCCGCTCCGCGAAAATCCGAACGTTCTGCTTCGCCCAGTTTAAGTGTTGGTGACTATTTATAGGGCATCACCCTTTTGAAAAACTAAATAATATTACCATTAAACTACACAATACTTATATTTAATAGATAGATATATAATAGTAGACATTATTACATTAAGGCCGTGAATAATGAGAGGAACACTCTTCACCCTAACATAAATCTTCTTATTATTGAATGAAAGCGAAAAATGTTTCTTCCTCTTCATTCGTTTTTTTCCTTAAATATAGTATTATAGATGGCGCCACTTCCGTTTGCAAATCGCATGTGAGCGAGTGATAAGTGTGCATATTACGGCAGCAACTCCGTGGAAAAGGGCGCGTTCACGGACGGGTCAGAACGGTTTCCATACAGTGTGGCGTTAAAGATTTACTCGAAGTCGGGTTCCTTAATTAGAACCGTACGGGCATTACCGTATTAATATACTTCGATTTATTCATGTTCCGGAAATCAGCAGACATAGTTAAATTTAAAATAAAACAATAACTTAGTATACACCACTTTTATTGCATAGTATTGTATTAATAAAAGTGGTGTTTACAAAGTTTTATTTTAAATTATAATATCACGAAGTAACTGCTTCATATGAACAAAGTAACATATATTTTTAATAATTGCGTAGTGTGTATATCAAATATTAAACCAATTACCGATTTTAACTTTGTGATTTTACCTCTAATAAGAAATTGATTACATGACACTTGATCCCACGACAGATGATTTAGGGAAAAAACGTTATAACTAATTAATACAACATAACCAAGTATCCCAAAGGGGTGTGTAGAGAAGATGTACCGCCAGATAACAAGTATAAAACATATTTTCATTCAAATGCTTCAAATTGCGACCGTCCGTGGTCGAGTGGTAACAACACTTGACTCCCAATCGGAAGGTTGCGGGTTCGAACCCGGCGTGCGCAAATAAATTTTATTTGATTAATTTGTGTTATTTCACAATTAATTAATAAAAATAATATATACTACATTTGCGGCACGTTCCAGAGTGGAAGATACTGTCAGTATCGCCCTGGTGTAAGACCACCATTCAGAATCGAGACGTTGCTTAATAATGGCTTTAGCCGTGTTTAGTGACTAGATCTGAATAGCCAGGTACTTTCCTACCTTCCTCTTCCCCATCTCCTTCCCTTCCCCGCTTTCCTTCAGCCTCACAACATACCCCAATTGGGGATGCCATAGTCTCACTGGCTCCAGACGGGAGCAGTTGGGACTCTTGTGAGGTATTCTCTATAAAAAAAAAAAAAGGAAAAAACAACTTGTCTGTGTACTGCATATATCGGCGTCTAAGTACAAAAAATGGACACTGCAAATAAATTCGTTGGATATCCATACCAAATAATTATTAAATGTATTTTTGAAGTAGACTTTAGGTTAGAAGTTGTAAAACAATACACAAAAAATTGTAAGTTTATAATAATTTCAAACTTAAAGAGGGGGGTGGGGGCGGGGGGGGGGGGGGTAAAAAGTTAAATTATATTAAAACAACAAAAAAAACAACTGAAATATTATGAGAGATATCAGAAAATCATTAATTTATGGAGTTTCATAATTTTGTTCAGTTCACAATTAAAGATAATTTGAAATTATATTATTGTTACAATTAAGTAGTTTGTTCAAAAAATATATATTTTTAAATTGATCCACTTTGAATAGGACACTATGATCTTATTTAGCAACTCCAGGCATTTAATATTATTGAACTGAATTATACAAGATTATTAAATATTTATTTTTTTGCATTAGGTCCGTACAGGATACAAAAATAATTCCCTTAGCGGCCCATGTCTTTAAGGGGCGTCTGTTTCAAGCTACAGTAAAAGTTTTACAAATGTAAGTTTTTTCGTAAGTTTACGACTTCAATATGCATTTTGAAAATTCAATGTGCCAATTGGCCAGAAGTCGTAAACTTAGGAAAAACCTTACAAGTGTAACGCAAGCCAGATTAACTTTTAATGTAGCTAGTGTTGAAACAGACGGCCATAAAATATTTGAATTGTGGGTAGGAATCTGAGGGTCAATGTGTGCAGGAGTGATGGGCGTATGAAACCACCCCTTCCACTGGGGTGCAATGCGATGTGTTGGGAATCCCATCGGATAGTTCAAAAGTTCCTTAACCAGTCTCTACCGATCCGGCCCGCCCCTCAATAAGTGAATAATCTCGCCCCATGAACCTGAGCATCTCTGATAATACACCAAACGTAAGTGAATCACCAGGAATTAACTGTGGTTGGGGTGTTAATTTTCCAATAAATGGTTCTCAGAACTGCGTTACCCACACCCGCCTCCTATATTAGATCAAGACACCCCTATCTGAGATACCATAGTCTCACAGGCTCCAGATGGTTAGGAGCAGTTGCGACCATTATGAGCACTCTCGCAAATAAGTTCCGAATCCTTTGAACACAGACAAATCTGTATTCATCTACTACTGAGACTCTATTGACTATCACCGAATATTTCGGATTGGTTTATGGGAATAAGTAAATCTCGTATGTTTATGTGAATATACATTCAAACATCAAGATCATCCCTTATCCCTTAAACCATCTCTAAATATAGGGTTGTATGCGGCATTGATGGGGCAGTAAAAATATAAATTTGTGCCCATGGGTTCCCAATGTTTTAGTAACAATCTGATTTTATGTAAGACTTTATTACTGAGATGTTAAATTATTATTGATTATATTATTATATGTAGTCAGCGTTCTTGGGATTAAATCCCAGATAAAACTAAGGAAACTTGCTGGGATAAGATAAATAAAGAATTATGATGATATTTCTTTTGATTTGAAAATATTTAGATGACGAGTTGGTTTTGGCAGTCGTAATTTTTTGTAGGTTTTTGAGGAGATTACTTATTTTAGTTTTCCTTGGAATTAGGTCAGTAATATATATATTTTAAATTTATTTTTTAATATTTAGTGATTTATAAAGGAACACAAAAATAGCCCTTTCTCACCATAAAGAGATAAGACTCATGTGTTAGGTGAGGGATGTTTAGTTCTATATAAAACTCTGAAAGTAGGTAAATAATAAAATATTGCAAAAACAAAAGAGTAAGTAAGAAAAACGCAAGATTTTTCAATAACAGATTTAAAAGTAATAATAACAATGGAACAATTTAACTGAAATTCGTGTATATTTTCGATAAATTTTGGATTAATATTTATACTAGATATAATAGGAGGTTGTTAAAATAAGTTATTCCTAGATAGAGATAGGTACTTTAGATGTGCTTTAAATAAAATTTTGGGATATTATTATTATTCTGATGACTTGCTAATACAAATATAATTTTATTAATTGAAAATGTTAGCATTTTTTCTAAAGGTTGGAGCTATACTATCATTCTGTTAAAAGATCAAACAGTCAAAATCAGTGACTAGATTTGAATAGCGAGGTACCTCTACCCCTCAGCCTCAAAGTCCAACTGACTCCAGGTAGTTGGGACTTTTGTGCAGTACCTACTTATGTTTATTGGAAGTTAAGGGATCTACTTGATTTTCTAATTACTATCAGTGATTCTTGTGAAAATTTAAATGAAATTTCGTATCAAGGGATCAATGACGCTAGTTCCTTGGAGCATCTTCCACTGTAACACCGGTGTAATAAAAACTACATTCCCACCTGAAGCATGTGCTCTAAAGATTTGCCAGTTGCACAGAGTCAAGGATATTTCAGGTAAGTTATACAGGTAGCTACCAAATTCAACAGTAGGGCACACGATTGCGCAAATCTTCTTCGTGGGTTAAATAGTACATGTTTCAATCGAGATGATATCACGTCTCGTTCTCAGAAACTGTTTTTTACAAGGTTCGCAAAGGATTTACTGTATTTCTAAGAGGAGCCAATATTCCTAGAATAAATCGCAAGTTCAACTCGAAGCGTTGTTAATTCAATTAAGAGAAATCCTATTAATTCTATCAGACAAAGAACCGTTGTCTTGTTTCTCACATTTAACAAGTACACCTAAAGAGTAATTCTATCATTGAACGAGAACTACATTCAAGATAATATATTATGTTACAAGATATTATTATGTATGTTCTTAATGTTTCTTCTTTTTTATTTAAATATTACATCTTACAAATTTGTATCTTATATGTAATACTTTATTACATCAGACAAAAAACCTCCAGATTTCCCCACTGAACGCGTATTCGAAGAATTCAAAGTTCCAACATTTAAAAACTTATTTGTCAAAAATTCAATCATGAGGGTATGTCCATTCCGAAAATTACAAATAAATATGGTCAACGGACTTTTTCTTATCTTGTGCCTATCATATTTAATAAGATTCCAATGCACATAAAAGATCAATCAAATTGCACCACCGAATTAAAAACCATATTAAAAAATGGTTAATAGATCAAGTTTTTTTATACTGATAGTTTTTTGTAATCTTATCTTATGTATAAATATAAATATGAGTAATCTGACTGTGTTAAAACTGTCTGAATGATTATTTTATGCCGTTATTTTGTAGTTTCTTAAAAAGTTATTCCTCTGTATGTTTTTTCCATACACCTTTGTATTGTTATTATATCATAAGTTATTCTTCTGTACTTATTTTGCATATTGTGGTTTCTTGTAATATGTGTACTTTAGCATTATATTATAATTATTGTTAAATTGACCTGCTGACAAACTGCTTAGCGGGTGTTCAAATGAAGAATAAAAAAAATAGATACAAATAATAAAAGAAAAAGATAAATACCCATTCGTAACTGAAAATCGTACTAGACTTAAACACGTATTTGTATGCCCCAAACTAAACAGTTCTTTTGCCCAACACCATTATACACACCAAGGAAAATACTTCTTTAATAAACTACCAATAGAAAAAATACACATTAATAACAAAGTGCAACTGTTGGTTAAACTCTATCAAAAAATATTTTAAAGAAACCACTAACAGGAAGACTGCTCCCTCTATTTCCACATAAAATTCTCACTAATAATAATTGTTGTTTTTCTTCTTAATGAATAAATAGATATTTATGTTACTGTATTAACTGCACATACGATTATGTGAAACACGTGATTGCATTAATTGAACATATATGAAATATAAACGCTTCTACAATCCACAAGCAAATGCTTTTAATGGAAGAGCAGAATAAATTAATATGTACCATTCCCATAAAGGGTACGCGTCGAAAGGTCGTCGGTGTCGATACTTAATCTAGCGTTAGTCTTTTGACTAGGTACTTAATTAATTAATACTTCAAATTAGAACGTCTGTTTCTGACCTGAGTGTATTTGTTTTTCAACGAGCGAATCAGTGCCTCGGCTGATGAGACAACTGAAAAAAAAAAACAGTTTGCAACCAAACTTGCTATCCTGTGTATGTCAATGTGATGGCCCGCACACAAAACAGTTTCTCAAAAACCCGTTGTCAATGGTAACACAAGCAGTGACTCGCGACTCGCACTGCTAGTTGCTGCGATGACAGCTGATTGTCCTTCATCTATGGTTAAACAAGCTGAGATAATTATTGAAATCGTAAAATTGAGTAAGAAGTTTGGTTGGAAATTAAAACTGGATGTTGCTATGATACGGATCTCCCCTGATGATGGACACTACAACGCTGTCCGAAACGTCGGCTAAAGAAGGAGGCAGTGCAACACGCCATAACACCTCAAAAACAAACAACGAAAATGGTTGTTGCTATGATAAACATAAACAAACCACTTACAACTGCACATTGATATGGTTGCCAGTCAAAATTCTCTCATGGCGCATGTCAATTTTACGATTTCAGTAATTATCTCAGCTTAGTTCACCATAGACGTAGAACATTTCAGCTATCACCTCGAAAACTTACAACAAAACTGGCGTATCCTTGGCAACCAGGAATTGGCGAGTCGCCGTCCGCGGCAACAAGCATGGCGAGTTACGAGTAGCTGCTTGCATTGCCATTGACAACAGGTTTTTGACAAATTGTGTAGTGTGTGGGCCCTCATATTGACATACACAGGGTAGCGAGTTGAGTTGAAAACTGTTTTTTTTTTTTCAGTTTCAGGTGAGCGGACCGCCTAAGGCAGAAAGACGTATTTGTAATTTTTTTATTGTCATTGAATGAACGTATAAAAAATAAATGACTATTCCCTTACTCTAGATAAAAAAGAACTCTCTCCCAAATTTCAAGCAATGTTTCAATTGTGAATGATGGTGTTTTACCAGGTTAATTAATTAATTAAAATTACTCGTGCCCATCGTGATTTGAACCCACGACGTCCGAATTGCTAGTCGACCTTACTCTTCATTCACGGAGGCTGTCAGTACTACACACTACAGCGGGAAACGACTTATCGAATTTGCACTCGTACCAGTAACGCAAGTTTCGTAACCATGCTGTGATTAGGTTAATGTTAGGTTAACTCACAAAATATCTTTATGAAATATTGTTTCTCACAATATTAATATTTGTGGTTTTCTTTGTATTTTACATGTAGGTGTCTACCGTAATTTGTAATTAACCGATTTTTAATTAACTTTCCTAAACCGATTCAAAATTTTTTTAAGATGTCAGTTAACCACTCGAGCGCTTTTTGCCACATTATGGCACTATTTCCAAAACCTCGAATTGCATTGTTGCCAAAATGTGGCAAATTTTCAAAAAAACATTTTTTATTAAAACGACTAAGGTTAAAGATTTAATTATATTTTTTTTATAAATCCGGCAAATACGTGATAGTAGACTAAAGATAGGTTATTTCATTGGCTACTTAGAACTATATACATATTGTATGTCTCCATGTTCAAATTAGAGGTACGTTTTTTTTAATGTGGGCGGAAAAATTTCCTTTAGCAATCCGAGAAAAAATATTTTAATTGCTCTGTCGCTCCAGTGGTTAAGTAGTATCTTAGAAGAGAATCGATTATCGTCGTTCTAATGCATGAATGGTTACGAAAATAGCCTATGATACATGATAGACAGCTGGGCTTCTACAGTGTCAGGTTCTTTGGCTTAAGAATCTCGTAGAGCATCAAATAGAATGGACGTCTGGTACAGTTAAATTTCAATGTAAACCCTACGATAACTTCAATAAAGTAACTCTCTCGACGAACCTCGATCTTTATTGGAGTTTTCACGAACATATTTCATATAATCTCAATCAATGAGATTGAAGAACATTACAGTTAATCTTTTAAATTATTCATGGTACCTTTTACCAAACACAATATCCCAGAGTGGATGATACTCTCAGTATCGACCTAGTAAAGGACTACCGTTCTTCCTTTTAAACGTTGCTTAAAAGGAAATGTATCAGATCTAAATAGCCAGGCATTCTTCTATCTCTTCCTATCTTCTTCCTCTGCATACGTTAGCCACACCACATACCCCAAATGGAGATACTTTAAACCCACTGGCTTCGGAGAGTTGTGGAAAACGAATAAAAAACTTATCTTTACGGTACTTTGAATAGGTACTTATATGCAATTATACATGTATGTTTATCCAAAAGCTTATATTACTAACCATATTACTAGGATGTTTTAGACTGAACAATATTATCATCCATCTCTTCGCGAACCGCTAAAATGATTGCTTTCCTTTGCATGGCCGTATACTCACATAAATTTGTGTAGAATTTTGTTGCAATTCTCAGGGGTTGTTGCTGGTAAAAATTGAGAGGATTCTGTTGTGACTCCAATTTAACAAACGTTTTAATTGTTTTAATTTTACATTTGCTCCACACAAGTGGCTCTAAGGAAAATAATTACCCTCAGGGCCTATATATATCATCTTCGGAGATGCAGTTTGTAAGGTATTTTTAGGGCAAGGAAGGAAAGTAAAAAAGTTGGAGGGGTGGGTAGGAATATGGATGTCAGTGTATCCAGGAGTGACGGATGAATGAATCCATTCCTCCCATTGCGATGTAGAAAGAAAGATTAAAATGTCCCTCAATAACCTTATGTCTCTTCCGATCCGGCTCGCCACTCAGTGGGTGGGCAAACGGATCCGCCGCGAAGACCTGGACAAACCTCAAACAAGAACTCGGGCGCCTCTGCAAAATCATGAACATAGCGAACCACTTGCGGTGACCTATGGCAGGGGTGTTGGTTATCCAATAAATAGTTCCCAGGGCGGCGGTTCCCATACCCGCCTCCTATTTTATTTTTTAAACAAAATTTCGTAGTTACTAGAAACTTCAACACTATGTTTTCATTGAACCAAAGTAAAGTAGGACTCACAGAAAATTTAAATAAGTATTTTTGAGATGATATGTAATATATTATTTGTTCATATTTTTTGTTCATAAAATATTTTTGTATACATTTGTCACATGCATATCGACTACCACACAAGACACATGCGTGTATTATGGTAGTCAAAATTTATACATTTAATTATATAAATGTAATATCTCTTAATTGGTTAATATATTGTTTTCAATGTATTTGTAAAATAAGTAGGTAATACTTTAAACGGATTCCCCAGTTAAGTAGATTTCACAAGCATAAATCAAACATATTGCGGACTGTTGATTTTAATAAAATAAAATAAATATAATTGGCAAATAAATAAATAACTTTACTTGTTGAAATAGTGAATAAAAATAAAAATTAATTAATTATTAAAAGTTTTTTATTTCCCATATCATCTCACAATACCATACGTAGCAATTGATTGAAAAATTGCAAAATAAACAGATATTGGTGTTAGTAGGTTAAGGATAGATCTGAGAAATTAGAAAATGTATAATAGAATATATTTCAAAAGCAGATAGATTAAGATCAATTAAAAAGAAAATTATACCTCACATAATAAATACTATTGCCAAATATGTCTTTAAAATCATCAAAAAAGGCGTATGTTATGGTCTGAACTTAAAATTAATAAAATAAATTCTAAGAATATCTTCTAATATAATAGAATATATTCGAGACCTGCAGAACAAGCCCCGTGGACGGCCGGAGACCAAAGTTGATAATGAAGAATTGAAGGCTATTGTGGAAGCGGATCCATCGCAAACCACGTCCGAGTTAGCTGCAGGCTGCGGTGTTAGTGTTAAAACTCTTTTAATCCACTTGAAGCAAATTGGGAAGGTGAAAAAGCTTGAAAGGTGGGTACCTCACGAATTGAGTGAAGCAAATCAACAAACGCGCGTTGACTGCTGCGTTGCATTACTCAACCGGCACAATGATGAGGGGATTTTAAATCGAATCATTATGATGAAAAGTGGATCCTGTACAATAATCGGAAGCGCTCATCGCAATGGCACCCTGCCGAACCAGCCAAACCATGCCCCAAGCGAAAATTGACTCCAAAAAAGTTACTTGTGAGCGTTTGGTGGACTAGTGCTGGTGTCGTTCACTACAGATTTCTTAAATCTGGCCAGATGATTACGGCAAATGTCTATTGTCAGCAACTGCAAACCATGATGGAAAAGCTAGCTGCTAAACAACCGAGGCTGGTTTATCGCTCTAGGCCACTGCTGCTTCATGATAACGCTAGACCGCACACTGCACAACAGAGGGCTACCAAATTAGAGGAGCTACAATTGGAATGTCTAAGACATCCACCGTACTCTCCGGACCTTGCCCCAACAGATTACAATTTTTTTCGAAATTTGGATAACTTCTTGCAAGGGAAAAAATTCAACTCCGATGGGGCAGTCCAAACCGCCTTCAAAGATTTTATTGATTCCCGTCCGAATGGTTTTCTTAGTAAAGGAATCGATTAACTACCTATGAGATGGCAAAAGTGCATAGATAGCAATTTTACATACTTTGATTAAATAAATATATTATATTAATAAAAATCGACTTTATGTTCCTCACATTGAAAACGCCAATTTCATTTGAAAGGACCTAATATATTGAATTTAGTTGGGTGTACAAAATTGGTCCCAAGTGAGCCCATCTTAGGAACTTATTAATTTATTGTTAACCAATAACTTCATGCCTACAATATGAAGCATAAACTTTGAGAAAGCACCAACGCGAACTTAAGAAATGGATTTGTCTTAAAGCATGGGATTTATCTTAAAACCGTGGTCTGTAACATTTTTTTATCACTCGCATTTAATCCGTTTGTTTGCCAACGAACACGTAAAAAACTACAAAATTTGCAAATCTTCCCAAACCGCTACGGCCTCACAAACCTTCAGTATTAATTTTCCGACGTGGCGTTTTTTTATCTCGTTTTAATCAAAAAGCACGTACTAGTAATTTATGATTTTTCGCCTCAACAAATTCCGTATTAGCCAGTGCGCACGGCGGTCGCAGGGTGGGCCTACCCTCTCAGGGGAGCGATAAAATGAAATAATAGAGCCTCCCTAACCAAGCTACAACCCTAATGGAGGCTTTTCAGGAGTTTTCAGCACTTCAGCAGGGAAGTGTGCCGTCATCTGATTAAGCTAGCGGTAACTTTGTCGCGTCATATTTCCTCGTTTGGAGTACTGGCAGTCCCACCACTATGATAGGGGTTCTTTCTACATTTCATTGTAATTTACGACAACTAAAGGACAGTCAACCGGACATGGGTAGATTCAGGATTTTCCACACAAGAATTCCACATTGTGAAATTTTAGGGAAGAAGTGTGGCAAAACGTTTTTTTTAATTTCTCTATTCGCATCAGTTGCTAAAATTATACGCGTTATATGCGTAATCATATTTTATCTAAAGAGACAACGCGACACCTGAACAGGTGATTTTTACGGGAAATGTACCTAATATTGAACTATTGGACACATTTAATTGATTTATTGTCAGAATGTGAAATCAGACGTGTTTAATATTAGTTACTATTAGTTAAAAGATTCCATAATATTTTGATGTAGCATATTCTTATAATGTAGGAGCTGTTGCACATATTTTTGTATTATTTCTATTTATCTATAATGTAAAACTTGTTACTCTCCTTTGTTTTTCTGTATTGTAAACTTTTTCTTGTATTACACATCTGTAAATTTCTAATATTAACTTACACTATATATTATTATTTTTATGCCATCTGCAATTTAAAAACTGGTTTCAGTTTAATTTATTTTTACTTTTTCTCTTTTATTATAATATAATATTTTTTACTTACTTTTATACCTACCATTTTTATAATGTTAATTGCTATAAGTTTATATTTCTTATTTAAACGTTGTATTACATATATATCACTGTATAATATACTTAATATGTAAAAGCCCATCAGGGCGTTGAAAATTAATAATAAATAAATAAATAAATTTCATCTGTTGCCAATACCAGTTTTATGCAGATTATTAGCACCAGTGATTCGATACTCCAATTAAAAAAGCATGCGTAAATCAAGGTATAGTTGTTAGTATATGGAGATGCTACTAGTGAAATTACAGACATAATAAAACTAACTAAGTAACCATCACGCCGATTCCCCGCAGGGGCAGACAGAGAAGACGGACCACCAAACAACTCGGACTCCTTGTTTCATTCACATTCATACATCTTCTCATATGTGCTCTTCTATTATTCTGACTCCTGACATGGCCCTACCCAAGCATCTGGTTCACTTGATCGTGCCTTGTCTTCCTCGGGCGTCCACAACTTTTTCTTCAAAATAAAAGTAGAGAAATATAAGAAAGACATTTAGAAAAGACTTAAAAATTAAATTAAAATACTTCTATTTACCACTACGCCATATTAGTTTATACCTAATAAAGTTAGCACATGTTTCTTAAAATACCCGAGGATTGTTATAAAGATGTTTACATTGACACATTCTATGAAATGGTGTGTATATATTGCGGTTATGGTTTTAATAAATAAACAAATAAATGTAAAACCCTAATAACAATAATTACCATAGGGCTATCAATATTTGTTAATTAAGCCCTAAGCAATAAGGAGCGAATATCCCAACATTACCAAAATAAAATATCAGTGATCACAGACCTTTTCAATTATATAAATTCATATAGATTCATGTCAATTAAAAATAACCTTTTACTATGTATCATCATTCATAATTTTAATAATAAACTTTATAATCATCTATATGTATCTTAACTTAACAAAATAACTGATAACTGATAATACCTTAAATTAACAAAATAGAAACATTCATCATATAGAGACAATGTTGTGCGCCCCTGCCTAAGTTTGTATAAATTCCGTAGCATAAGAATTTCAACTACCAGTCTGAAGATGTCCGTAGTAGGACGAAACCGGTCCTGGTGTAAATAAACAAGTGGAACAAAGTGAAAAAAATTGTTTAATTTCATATCTAAAACAAATAAAATTTCAAATTTACAATGACAAAAGGCACCGCTTTTTTAACAAACTAACCTTCGTATTATTCGCAAAGAAAATATTAGCTTTTTTGATAGACAAAAGAAGAATATTTGAGACTTCATAACAGTATTTTCCTCTTCAAATTGCTAAATGCTAACCAAATAAACCGTAAATCAAGTTCTCAGCCCAAAACTTACTAGAGATAATAATGTTGAACAATCCACTGGACGGAATTACGATACCACAAGAAATACGGTTTTAAATAAAACATTTTACTGTCAGAAATATTTTATGAAGGGACGGATACTTTATCTCTCTCGGGAGAAAATAAAATACGAACATCGTTTTTTTATTTATTACGGTACTTAAAAATATTATTTGATTTAAAGATTTGAAAATCGACTTCACAGTATTACAGAGTTTTTTTTTAAAGAGCGGAGACCGTTTACTTGTAGTTCCCGTAAGCACTTAGGCCATATGCCCATTATGCTGTCTCCTATTTTACTTTATTTTCCTATCTCTTTTACAGTAGTAACCCGGTCCCTTTTATAAAGTTCATCAGGGTTGTCATTGGATAAGAGCTAGATCCTTTAGTTCCACAATCTGTTTCCTAGGTCTCATCTCTCCTATCCACTCCCTCTTGGTTCCCTGAAGGCCCCACGAGGGAAGAGGGCCTAATATCTCCTCTCCACTTCTTAGTTCCCCGAAGGCTCCACGACCGAGAGTCCACTCCCCCAGAGATTAATAAATTATAGATATTTTTTTAAATGTTCATTATCTTAATATTTCTGTGAGTATTTTATACCACAACTTTTTAATAACACAACTCGTATTGTAAAGGGTTTTAGTCAATTTAAGGTGAATACTAACTATAAACTACACGGAGAAAAATATTATTCTAAAATACGATCATTTTATTTGTAAAAACGGTTAAAAACGGGACTGAAGTTCTTACGAACAAATTAACAGGGTTTCAATGTTTATTGGCGGGAACGTGTAAGAATAGTTTGTCAGTATACGTAATCCAGGGGATCAACACCGGTTGGGAGACCTTGTAAAGAGGGTTAAAGACGGGTCTCAGGCAAGTGAGAACATCTGTAAAACCCTGCATAAATAAATAAATAAATAAAAATGTTAAAATGTACCGGTATTAGAAATCATGAAATAGGTCTATTTAATTTTCAATAAATAAATAAAAATACATGATCACGATTAATCCATTGTGTTAATAACCCACTATTGACTATTATTCCACCATTCCAATTCAAAATATAACATAATGCATTAAATACATTAGGCGGATATCTCAATAAGTAAGTTTATACGATTTTTTTTACATTATGGAAACTAATAATGTTGAGATTGAATGAAAAATTTATTTAGTCGAGTGTCGGGCGATAAAGCAAAATATTTTATCAAATCTTGTAGCTAGTCTAGTAGCGTTATGGCTCCTGTCAATATGATGGAAGAGATCCATTAATTTTGCCACCAGAGTTATGGAGTATTTAATAATAAAATTGTTGAAAGGCAGATATTAATTTACGTAGCGAAATTTAGCTGTGATTACCGATATAATGTTTATGTGAGGTTTTATTCGTTTTTTTCTTTCTATTAATGATTTTAATTTATCAAAATTAGTCCATGGTTAGTTCTCACATTGCTTAAGTTGTCTATGGACTCTTAGGTCACATGGTCTTGTTTACGAAATGTACCGAAGGTAGATGGGCACTATGTGCAGTCATTATAATCCTAAAGCTCAACAGACAATTTTTTTTTAATTAGCATAATATTTGACAGTCACCATGATCGAGGGGCAAGGTTCTCAACTCCTAATCCGAATGTCACGGGTTCGAACCCGGCGTCCGCAAATATTTTATTTTTTTGATTAATTTGTGTTAATTGGCAATTAAATTATATAAAAATAATGTATAGTATATTTGGGGTACGTTCCAGAGTAAAATATACTCTCATAGTTATAGCCCTGGTGTAAAACCACCATTCAGATATGAGACGTTGCTTGAAATGACTTTAGCCGTATTTGGTGACTAGATCTAAATAGCCAAGTACTTTCCCTCCTTCCTCTTCCTCATGTCATTCCCCTCCACACTACCTTCAACATACTCCAATTCGGGATGCAGTAGTCTCACTGGTTCTGTTTATGTACTTTTGCGGTACTCACATAGCAAAAAAATATTAATTCTCACATTGCTTTTTTTTAGTTGTCACATTTAGTTGTCTCGTTCTTGAGTTCAACAGCTCGGCTGTGGAACGATTTTCCAACTTCTGTGTTTCCTCCCTCCTCTCTTCAAGACCCATGTTCTCTCCTTCCTCTCCTCAAAAAGACCCTCCACACAGCATCTTCATAGATGACATAGGCCCTGAGGGAAATTATTTTCATCAGGGCGTTAATGTAAAAAAAGTGTGGTGTTAATGTAAAAAAAAAAGTTGTCTTCTCCAGAACTTCCTCTCCTTCCTTTCCTTGAAAACACCCTCCACATAGCTAATAAGCTGACATATGCCATAAGATGACATAGGCCCTGAGGGAAATTGTTTTCCTCGGGGCCGCGTGTGAGGAGCTTTTGGAAAAAAACAGCTCCCTGAGAAAATGTCTGAGCCAGTGAGACTATGGCATCCCCAAATGGGGTATATTGTGTGGCTGAGGGTTGTAGGAAAGGGAAGGAGGCAGGGAAGAGGAAGGTGGCAAGTACATAGCTACACAGAACTGGTAAAGATCTGGCTAAAGTCATTTAAAACAGGTTTTGAATTCTGAATGGTAGTTTTACACCAGGCGATACCAAGAAGATCGTCCACCCCGGAACGTGCCACAAATATATCTCTGATATTTTTTAACAATTAAATTGTGAGATAACACAAATTAATCAAATAAAATTAAGTTCCACGCGCCAGGATATAAACCCGTGACTTCCGAATCACTAGTCGATATCCTTACCCCTCGACCACACAGGCCATCAAAATTAACATTTTCACCTTCATCTGTCCATCTCTTTTGATGCATTCTCTGCTTCTATTTCCCTTCTAATGGATCCATGAGTTTGTGATTTTGACTTCTTTCAAAAGAGAGGTCTCGTAATAAAATTTGCTTTTTTTTTAATCATCCTTTTAATTATTCAATTTAATTTTAATTTTGTTTTTTGCAATGGTTTATTATTTAAATGAAATTTAATTTAAACCGAAAATTTCTCCATGATTAAATTACATACGTTACATTTATCAGGAGAGGTTTTTTTATTTATTCTGAATAATGGTCCCACCGTAAGCGCAAAAAAGGCTTTTACAGATATATTGTTGCGAAAAACGCGTTTCGAGTACGATTCGCTTTGTGTTGGTGCTTAAGGATACAAAAGAAACATTATGCTGCATTCTTCATTTGAGTGGTTTTAACACCCCCATTCTTATTTAAAATAAGGTAACTGCTATTCCGAGGCAAAGGGATTGCGATTTTTTAGTTTGAATACACTATGTACAATGGAATAGTTTACGGTTTGTCGTTAAAAGAATTTTAAATTTAGTTGGAATTTCAACAGAATTATTTAAATTACTTTGGGAAGGCATTTTAGGCAAGTTAGTTGTCAGTATTAGGGGTATATTTTTGGTGTTGGTTATTGAGCGAGACTCTCTTCAATTGCCTTCTAAATTGAAATCTAATATGCAGAACATGTAAAAAAAACAACTATGTCTTCCAAATAAGGTTTCTGTTATGAATGGATTTAAAAGATGTAGAATGACAGAATAACGATTTCTACTATGATGAGACACGGCTTGCAATATTGGAAATGGAAGGTAACTATTGACGTGTATCCTTTAATAAAAGTTTCATTAAATAACAATAACCAAATGAGAATCAGAAAAAGCTTGCGAATTGTGAGTTTTGGCATTACCTAATAATTTTGCTAAACGTTTTTCTCTTCTAAGCTCAACACTACTGCTTTTATATAACAACATTATTTCTGTTTGTAACTATAAATTGAATCGTTACCATTCACCACTATGACTCGTTCAAGTTACCACATGGCAGATTTGATCTTCTAAAACAGCATAGCATCACAAAAATGATGGTGCTATCGAAAGAAATTTGTAAATAAAGAGAGACATTTAGATACCCTTTCAATATTTTAAAAATATTGTTTTTACACATTATATGTAACCAAATACTTAGAATATTTACGATGCTTTAAAAAAGAATCCTGACGTCATATAAATCATAAAATGTTCAATAAGAAAAAGGTTACGTAACAAAGGATATTGTGATTTTTCAAATCGTGATGATTCGTGTCGAATATTTTCTTTCTTGCAATAAAACTAATTTTTATCGTTTTTCATAGAAATATGAGTTTCATTGAAAGCAATTTTCCTATTTTCAACCCTCTCGATGTTGACATCGATTAATGTAATTATAATCATTATCAAAGCAGTAAGCCTTTATAATCATGTAATAAGTCTATATTATTTCCAGGAATAATTTCAGGAATTCTGAGTATATCATAAACATTGAAACGTATCTTTGCCTGTATGTAACTATCCAGTCAAGTGTCCACCGCAGCTCACATTACTGAGTGGGGGGTGAAGGTAAGGGATGAAGGGGTAAAGGGATGTAGGCAGGGAAGTGTAGGGTTAAAGTGGTCACAGTATACCCTCCTCTGACAGTAAGTGGCTTTCGGTGGCCTCATAATACAGTGATAAAATACCAGCCCGTTTTGGCCATGGTAAACGGTGTCGGTGCGCGATACAAAACGAGGGTTAAAAACCAGTAATTTTAGCGAAATATACCTAGACTGTGGGAGGTTATTACAGGAAGTATAAGAAGGGTCTCTCATAGAGGTATAAGTACGTTATATTTAGCTTCTCGATGTAACGATGCGGTTTTTTTTTACATTAGCTTCATACTGGAGGTCCTGAGTAAAAGTAATCGCCCAGGGTCTATATCATCTTTTGGGGATACTGTGTGGCGGGTCATTTTAGAGAAAGGAAATTCTGGAAAGGAAAATGTATGATGGATGGTTAGAAATCTGGGGGTCAATGTGTCCAGGAGTGACAGGCGTATAAATCCATCTCTCCCACTGCGGAGCACGGCAATGGGTCTAAAGTCTGGCTAGAGAGATCCGGGTTAGTATTTCTCTACCATTCTCCCGATCCGGCCTGCCACACAGTAGGTGGGCAAACGTATTCGCCGCCAAGACTAAGACAAACTTAACCCCATGAACCCGGGCATCCCTGCTAAGTCAGAAAACGCAGCAAACCACTGCGGGTGACCTATGGCAGGGTATTGGTTATCCAATAAATGGTTCCCAGGGCGGCGGTATCCATACCTGCCTCCCAATTGTAGGTATTTAGTGGTTGTCATTGGTTTTTTTTTATTTCCCTTTAAATCAAATGTTCTTATATTGTCAATACCTGTGCTTTTAGAGAATTTTATTTTATGGAGGACGATAGCTTTAAACAGATGCGATATTCTCGAAAAAAGCGAATAATTCCGTGACGCCAGAGTTCATCACGCAATGCTTCATATATCATATTCGTGCTTAATAAAGACTACTTCTTGAAAAAAAGATTTATCGCGGAAATCCATGTTCTTTTGACAGAAAATCATTTACCATAAATTTGAGATTAAAACTGTTTTTAACACCGTCATCGATATTAGATGGAATGCGGGAGTAGGTTGTTTACCTTGCAAAAGAAAATCTGTTATAAATCAAAGTAGATATTCAATTCTCTAGATATATTTTCACTCAAAAAGTTATACTGGGCCATTACTGAATTTACATATTTCTACAAACTATGGATGATGATCATGTAAAACTTCAATATCAATGTATATTTTTCTTATTTTTCTGTTTCAGGTTTTCGAATGAGTTTCGCTAATATTTTCTTCATTAATTAAAAAACTACTCTTAATTTAACACATTTAATTAAAATGACGCTACAAATTGAAGAAGTGAATTAACAAATCGTCGGTATACTGGTAAAACCAGCTAAATGACAAAACTTGCCGAAATTAGTTAAAAATGCCGTTTTGTTCAGTTTTATGAGCTCTATCGACCGTTAAAACCCACAACATCCTTCGATGGTTCGTTTTAAAGTTAGAATTTTCTAAAAACCTCTAACCCTCTTGTTACCTAAAAATGTATTCCGTTGAAAACAACTAAATCCCTTTAGTGGAAACTTTTTTCAAATATCTTCTATGAAAACAAGTTATAACACTTTAATATTTTTTATGGGTATGTTTCACTTTGCCGAACGAATAATATTATATCACATAAAACCATTTAAATGACTTTAGCGTTATTTATTTGTTCATTACATGCACGTTCACAGGAAATAATTTCAATTAAAAAACCCTAAAATACTATAACCGGTATGATTTGTTAACACGGATGAACGAAATGATTTTTTGTTAACAGTTGAAACCAGTTAAAGTCTTATAGGTGTTTTGAACGGACCATGTCGGTGATGTTAAAATGAAGAGTGCTGACAGTTAAAATAAAAATTTAGACCTTCTAAGGTGCCCAAGCCAGCTAATTGTGATAAATGCCAGTACAGATGCAACAAGAACTTTACTTCGGATGAACTTAATATACTTTGTAGACTTCAAAGTCAAGAAAAATATCTTGTTAACAAATTTGCACATTCAAGAACCAAAGCGCATTCTGGCTATCAGACCCAATAAACAAAGATCGTATGCATGTTGTTTTCCCAAAGGGAATAGATAGCAGAGAAAGATAGCAGTTTGCCAAAATTTCATGACCAAAACTCTCTGCATATCACCAGACGTTATAAAACTTGCATTCAAGAATAAAAATGCACAGGGATTTTACACTCAAGATGACAAGAGAGGTCAAAAAGTGCCTCCACATAAAACTAAGGTGGACATCTTTAATCATGTGAAATCACACATTGAATCATTTCCAAGCATGGAGTCTCACTACGTGAGAAAATCGTCGAATCGTAAGTATTTGGACAGCTCTCTGTCCATAAGAAAAACGCATGCTTTATACGTGGAGCATTGCAAAGAAACGGATATTACAGAAATAACATACCGACGAATATTTTCAAAGAATTACAATCTAAGTTTCTTCGTACCAAAAAAGGATCAGTGCCTAATTTGTTCAAACTATGCAAAGGCTGGTGATAAAAGCAAATTAGAAGAAAACTACAAAGAACATATGAAAAAAAAGATATATGCAATAAGGAAAAGGAAAAATATAAAGAGAGGTCTAACAATGAAAACAACTTCATGTCGCTAACATTCGATCTACAGGCAGTTTTACAAATCCCAAGCGGAAAAGTCGGCCTTCTCTACTATGTAAGAAATTATGTGTGTATAATCTGACATTATATGAGGCACCTGCCTCCAACAATGCGTACTGTTTTCCATGGTCCGAAATAAATGGAAAGCGTGGGAGTTGCGAAATAGGCTCTATCCTGTACTACTACCTCAAAAATTACTTACCGGACAATATTAATGAAATAAGCTTGTTCTCCGACACATGCGGAGGGCAGAATCGAAACCAATATGTAGGAGTGATACTACTTTGGGCCGTTCAACACATTTAGCACATCAACATAATTGAGCAGAAATTTCTAGAATCTGGTCACACACATATGGAAGCAGATTCAATGCATAGTAGCATAGAACATGTTAAGAAAAACTCTTCTGTGTATACTACGCATGATTGGGTTAACATCTTCGAACGAGCTAGATCACAAAAAAGCGCAAAATTGACCAAAAAATAGTTACCGTTAAGCCATACAAAGAGTTCAAACATGATGAATTCATCGACTTGAAAGACCTCGCCGACAAGGTTATGATAAACAGAACGAAGGATGACCAAGGCAGCCAAGTTAGATGGTTAAAAATAAAAATATTGAGGTATGTGAAAGGAGAAACGGAAAAATTCTTCTTCAATTATGACATGTCTGACACATTTCATCACATAAATATTGCAGAAATTTTTAAAGCACCTAACAGAAAATTAATTACAAGATCTTCTCTTAATTCACCTGGCTAACAAATAAATAATGTTTCCAAAGTTATTCTCCGAAACTTAAAACGACTCTATGCTGAACCACTGGCGATAAGTCAGGCCAAGAAAAATGACTTACTGAAACTGTGTCAAAAGGGAATTATCCCTGAAGAATTACATGGATGGTACAATGGACTCCTCACTAATATCGATCTGAAGGATCGAGTTCCGGAGCCCGCTAATGATGAATGTGAGCTTGAAGATAATGGTACTCAAGAATAATTCATTCTTGCCTTAATTAATGTTACCTTTAAATATCGAAAAACATAGTTTCATTATTTTATTTTTTCTTTGAACGCTTTTTATGATTTACATAATTAAAAATGCCATTTTGTATTTATTTTAACATTTTGTTTTAATTATTAGTTTAATTCCTCTACAAATTAAATCCTCTGAAGCTATTTAACGTTTTCTTGAGCATTAAATTCAAAGTACTGGCTTATATTGTGTTCTGATAAAACCAGTTAAAATCCCACCATTTTATCTTTAGAATTTTTTTTTGGGGTCAAACAATTTATTAAGTTAAAATGATTTATGAAAATTAAAAGTTAATTAAACTATAAATATAACAGCATTTTACAGAATTGAAAATTTAGAATGCGAACATGACTTTTACACAGTCAAACTTTCAAATTGATTTTTCTCAAAACTGTCATTCATGCACTTAGTGGGTTTTATCAGTATACCGACGAAATTCTAAATATTTATCCTGCGTGGTCGAGGGGTTAAGCTCTCGACTAGTATTCCAAAGGTCGTGGGTTTAAATCCCCGTGTGCGTTAATAAATTTTATCGATTAATTTGTGTTACTCCAAAATTAATTTTTTTAAAGTATATTTGCGGCACTTTCCAGAGCAGAAGATACTGTAAGTATCGCTCTAGTGTAAGACCACCATTTAGAATTAATAGGTTACTTAAATGGCTTTAGCCTATTTGGTGACCAGATCTGAATAGCCAGATACTTCCTAACCTTCCTCTTCCACGTCTACTTCCCTCCCAAGTACCTTTAGCCTCACAACACACTCCAAACGGGGATGCGACAGATTTCCCGGCTTCAGGCGGGAACAAATTCTTAGATCATTATTATTTTTCTTAATATATCCATTTACAAACCATTGCAATGTAGTATTCCTTATGTTAAAATTGTAAACGTTTTTATGTTACCATTACCTACTTTTGTCTCTTGTATAATTAATCATATACTTACCTATTGCTAACTTTTAAATTACCTGTACCTTATGTTTTACATCTTACTGTATTTATAAATTATTTAAAATTACTTGTATACTTGTATATTGATATAGTGGGAAAAATAAAGAGAGAAAAAAATGTATCCAATTTAAAAGTCCCAAAGGCATATAAAAGAGTAAATAAATGAAATAGCCTATTTCTCCGGTAGTCGAATCGCCTCCCAACAAGGCGTGAACACGACTTATTCACCAAAAGCTTTGACAAGTGTCCACTGAATGATCCATCTCTCTCCGTTTGAAGTGTCTGAGGTACTAATCCCAGGGGGCGCATTAGTGGGGGGTTGTCGGGAAACCGGGCGATAGGGATGCTGGTAGTAGGGTAGTTCAGCTATGCCCAAACTTTACGGTCAGGGACCCCTTCAAAATCACATGAAACTCTTTAAAATACTGAAAACCGTGGAACACGAAATCTTTTTAAGTGTTGTTACTCTTAAAACAGACCTTAATTTTTTCCTGAATCCGTTAAAATAGGTAACCCCAAATAATATTAAATCCCTTGAAGCCCTGAACCATTACATCATAAAACCCCCTCAGAAGTAAATAACATTAAAAATATCCTACATTGGTTCAATAATACGACGCTTGAGTGCTTAATTCTCCATTCTCCATTTTGGTTTTTGTTCAGTCTTCATTTTAAAATTAAAAATCAATTATCAAAAACGATAATGAATCACTTAACTAAGAATTATTTAAACTAACCTGACCTTTACCTTTACTGGAATAGCTTCATCTGAATCACTTATCACAACTAACCGACCTAACCTTTTTAATAAAATAATTACACTCTAAATTTGATTGCTGTGAACTCTTGCATTTAATAAATCTACATGTATCTACACGAACTACTAGACAAACATTAACATTTTATGTACACAATACACACATCTCATTTTAACTCTAAATTGCATTCCCCAATACAATGATTGTTATAATCAATTATAATTATACCCAATATTTGACAATAATTTGAATTTGGCAAACTTTAAAAGCATGTGCGAACTATTTCTACTTAATTCATAAACTATTGTAAATACCAACTTTATACATTTTTATTAATACCTATTATTATTGATTTGGAGGATGTTCGCAGGCTATCTATTTTTACTTTATTTATATTCTGTATTACCTACATTTTGTCAACTTATATTTTATCTAACCTATATTATGTGTCTTTATATTTTCTGTTACTTACCTGTATTTTATTCACTTCTAACTCTTCACTGTAATTAATCAAAACATATATTGCTTAATGTAAAAGCCATATGCGCGTTTAAATAAGAATAAATGAATAACTTCTGTGACCTATTTGTAAAACCTCTTTTGTTCCTTGAAACACGTTTTGGGAACCGTTGGGGTTTTAGTCAGCTAGGAGGCACTCTGGGAGAAAAGGTCCCAGCAGAAGGCTCTACCGCAAGCCTAATGGTGATTGATTGCAAAAAACAGTTAATTTAAATAGTACGGTATTTGTTATTCCGTGGGTTTATTTTATGGGCTGTTGGACCTCTTTTAATGGTGACAACAAATTGAGAGAGGTAACGGCAAGGAATGAGGAATCTTTTATCTTCTCCAGTTATTAATAATATGTCTTGAGGGAAGATTTTCAACTCGTGGAAATTTTGCTATTTTTTTAATTAATGACATTTCACACCCTGGCAAAAGTAAATACGCCTCAGGGGGTAGGTACGCTAGAAAATAAGGGTTTTTGGTTGTAATTTACCTTGAAATTACGACACATAAAGATTGGTGGGTACAGACTTTTAATCTAATAATAATAATTGGATAATTTGTAGAGCTAAAATCATTTGAGGTGATTTCTCACATTTTGTGAGAAATCACCTCAAGGGCGCTGTACATTTTATTATGACTTCTTAGGCTCTACCTAGAACTATTATTTACAAATAGATACAGAAAGCATACTTACCTGGCAGGTCACTTCCGATAAACACACTTTAATTAGAAAGTTTATGCTTGTAGGAGGTACGACTTTGCACGCGGAGGCCACTATGTTAAAACATTGGACGTTGCATAATTTTACATTTGCTACACCATTAAGACATACAGCAAGACTGACAGTAGGTAACTAATTGTTGACTTGCTAGAAAAGGAGTGCATGGAGAATATATGACGCAAATGTGAATGGTAGAAGAAGTCGGGAACGCCCGAGAAAGACATGGCGCTATCAAGTGAATCAGATACTTGAGTCGGGCCTTGCGAGAGTCAGAATAATAGAAGAGCATGTATGAAACGATGTATGAATGTGGATGAGGCAAAGTGTATGTGCCAAGACCAATTTTTTTGGCGGTCCGTCCAGAAATGACACGATGGTTAGTTAGTTAAATGGGAGAATATTTGCAACTAGCATATCTATCACTTTACATAGCATATTATTATAGACCCCCAATTGGCGTCCGCAATTGGAGTTTTATATAAAAACTAGCTTCTGCCCGCGACTTCGTCTGCGCAGGATTAGTACTTCGAGTAGCCTATATATTTTTCCTAGGTCCCATCTATGTTGATAACAAAATTCTTAACCCATTTATTTAAAATATCTATAATTTTAGATTCTTGTTTCGATTCAATGGTGAGTACTTCAAATAAATTCACTAATTTAAATATTTACTAAAATAGAATTTTGGTTTAACAATAGTTGATTTTCAAAATGTCATTCTCAAATTTTGACATTTTCTATTAAACAATGATTATTATTTGTAATATTTGGAAATAGCTAGCTGTAGGTATAAATTACAGCCTATATGTTATTCTGATGTATGAGCTATATTATTGTAAAGTCTCATTAAAGTCCATTCAGTGGTTTTTGCGTGAAAGAGTAACAAACACACATACATCCATACAAACTTTCACGTTTATAATATTAGTAAGATAATTTTGGTCATTATTCCAGAATGTGGAGAGGTGCGTATCATCTCACACATCCATAGAGAGTAGTAATGTTTTATGTGGGGCATCTCGATCGTCCAATAATTGATTTGTTAGATATCTCCAAACACCAAATTTTGAGATAACGAGGAAAGCAACATTCACCATTAATCAAATATATTAAATATGCAAGAAAATAATCCCGGAAGACATAACGGTCCATTACACTAGAATAACATTTTCAAATATTCTACTAGTAACCCAAAAAACATTAAAGTTTTGTTTAATTCACTACAAGTTTTTTGGCATTATAATTGTGGTAGTGTTTACCAGAAAGGAGGTATACTTTTACAAATAACTCCATTCTCAACAGATCTTTGACTAACTGGACGATCGACCCGACTAGTTATATCTATCTATTTTTGGTATTTGTTGTTGACTTGTGTGTGTATGTTTGGCATTTGCGATTATTAATCCTAGATTTGGTTTACAGATACCAGAACTGTAAACTAGGCTGCGTGTGTCGGATATTTATCAAAAAAACACTTGGGTAAAATAAGTCTGGTAAATTTACGGAAATACTTATTTTTACAATTAATTTAATGCGTAACTACTGGAGGGGAAACAGGAACTTGCCAGGACGTTGAAACAGGAATCAAATTCGCAAATCATGTTGTGCGCCTTGCTACCGTTATCGGTGAAATACTAAATATTTATGGCTGTTAGCTAAGCAACTTTTTGATTCTGAATGTTGGTCTTTCACTAGAGCTGTAATAAAAGTATGTATCACTCTGGTGGAAGGTATTATATTTCTTTTAAAGAAAAAAAAAACTTCTTAGAAATTTCTTTAGAAATCAAATAAATCCATTTCGTACTCCAAACATGCCTTGCACCATTCAACCTACAGATTTACACCATATTCCAGATCACAACGGGCAAGCGACGCGTGACGTTAAGGACCCTTCACATCAAGCCGTGGCGGCTCTGGACGGGTCCGTAAGACGGAGTGACCGGCCAACTGGCATGGCTTTTATTCGCGTGATGGATCGACGTCCCGATGTGCGGAGCCCTTTTGCTCGTTTGATAAATTGAATAATCAAAGAAACTTACTATTAGTTTTACCAGTAATTTAAGTTAGCAACGGCTGTGTTGAAATATGGCCAAAATTCTTAGTTATAGTGAGAAAAAGCAATCGAGTGTAGATTTGTCACTAACAACGTGATCAATATTTTTTGTTTTTCTTGGGTACTAACCTACGCAAAAAATAAAATATTATTAGATGTTAAAGTAAAAATAGAAGAAAAGTTTAAAAAAAAATTGACTAATGGAAAACTATAGATAATGTTAAATCTACATTCTTGTAAACTATGCCTGCTCTCAACTCAGGATTTCCTGATGATACAGGCTTATTACATAACCAAACCGTCTTAACAAACGAAATGCAATCTTAAGAGCGCAAGGTGAAATGATGTTCTTGTTCAACCGGTATTTAAATGCAAGATGCTCCGGGGAACCCAATTTAATTCAAAAAGTACCGCCGCCCCGGGAACCATTTATTGGACTACCAACACCTCTGCCACAGGTCACCCCAAGTGGTTCGCTACGTTTAGTGACTTAGCAGGGGTGCCCGGGTTCATGGGGTTAAGTTTGTTTGGGACTTGAGGGTGGATTCGTCTGCCGACCATCTGTGCAGCAGGCCGGATCAGAGGAGACTGGTTGATGGAGACCTTTTGATTTCTCCTGCCGGGCTCTCTCGACCCATTGCCTTGCACCGCAGTTGGAGGGATGGCTTTACACATCCATCACTCCTGGACATATTTATCCCCAGATTCCTACCCACCCCTCAAACCTTTTTCCTTCCCAGGCTTTCCTCTCCTTCCTTTTCCTCAAAAAACCCTCCACACAGCATCTTCAAAGATGACATAGGGAATATTTCCCTCGGGGTCTATTGCGTTGGGACAATGTAAAAAAAAAATTATCATCATTGATCCCCTTGGCACCGGTGCATAGTCGGGAAACTCGCCAAATGCGCCCACAACTTATGTTCACGGTTGACGAACGGGTCATTTCTACGACTCCCGTTCTTGAGTTCAACAGTTTGTCTGTGGAATGATTTTCCGGCCTCTGTGTTTCCTCCCTACTACAACATGGGTCTCTTCAAGAAAAGTTCACTCCAAAAGACCCTCCACACAGCATCTTTATAAATGACATAAGCCCTGAAGGAAATTATTTTCCTCAGGGCCTTCTGTGTGGAGTTAATAAAAAAAAGTAACGTAATGTAATTAATTAATTAAGTTGAATTAAAAAAACAATAAATCTAGTTTTTTTGTCTCTAATTTAAACTAAGAGACCGCCATTGAGGTGTTTAATATAAATGCAATGGGGTCAGCTGATAAAAAAAACTTGCACTGGATTTCACCAACTCAGCTAAGCATTTTTGTCAGCTATAGAGCAAAGCCATTTATTTGCAAACGTCGCTCAGCGCGAAGTGTTAAAGTGAAATCCACGTATTTTATTCAATTGGTTTCAGTAACAGGGGATTTTAAATGCTAAGAACTAAATGAATGGCATCCCCAAATATTTGCTGTAAAAAATAAATACAATAAAATGATTTAGCCAACTATTTCATTGCAAATAATTCTAGAATATTAATAACAAAGGAAAACGCTTAGATAACTTAGAAATATTTTTTTTTGAAAATAATTAAAATTAGTCCATTATCAATAAACAAAAGAATATTATCATATAGATCTTATCCGTTCTGTGTCCTCCCCTACTCTTCACTGATTATGTTTGGCCTGAGGAAGGAACGGTCTTTCTGAAACCGGTCGGCGTTTATAAAATATATAATTGGTTCTAACGAAGAAGAAAGGCTTCATTTATTAAAAATGAAATTGTTAAAGAAACATTTTTAATTAATGCCTAGTAAAAGTCTTATAGACATTTGTCATACCTAGACAGAAAAAATCTCAATATCTGTTGTTTCAATGTTGTGTACTTTGAATTGGCTTATGAATCCACCCCTTGAACCCGGGCACCCCTGCTAAGACACCAAACCTAGCGAACCACTGGGGTATTGGTTATCTAATAAATGATTCATGGGGCAACGGTACCCATACCCGCCTCCCAAACTGAAGATACACATTTCAAATTAAGAAATATTATGAAAATAATTTTAGTATCTATCTAATTTTTCGTTCGTCTGGTATGAATGGTGCTTACCTATCAGTTCTAATTTTGAAAATTAAATGTTTATTGAACTTAATAATTTTACGCATAACACAGGAATACGATTTCAAATCACACATCGATGCACCGACAACCGAAATCACAATGTTTAATTATATCAGCATTTCGTCACCTTATTTGGATAGGTTTTTTTTTTATTTTATATTTTTTTTATTAAATAAAACATACAACGAAGTTGCATTCCCATGAGTTATCAAAACTCATTAAGGGATCGCCAATTGTTACTTTTGATAAGTTAAACCCTATCCAACCCAATATGCAGACACAAATATAAGAAAAAAATTACAAAACATTTCACAGAAGCAACATACAGACACAACATATGAAGAATAACTTTACAGATATTTCACAGAAACATGTCCTATAAGATTTAATGAATTATCAACCAATCATTTGATTTATGCTCTGTTGGTATCGAAAAGTTAAAATAGAGTATCTTCCATGATGGACTGTAGAAATGCATAAAAAAAAACAAAATCAGGAAAATACACAGACTTAATACAATATGTTTACATACAATATTTACAATATATGATAGGATTTTAAAAATATATAAACTGCGCCCATCATATATGGATGTACAAAGGTATATATATATATATATATTATAAGGATGTACATTGGTACTACATTACATATATATCATAACTTCACTTTACAATGGTAAGGACTTTGACACCTAAGAACATGTTCTTTGGTGCTAAAGTCCTTTCCATCATCAGACCCATAGTTAGAACCCTATCCAACCAAGTTGACGATTTGTTTACAATTACAAACTTGCACATTTTATTATTTTTAACCATTTATGTGTAATGCGAATATTATTTGTCTTACGAAAGCGGAACCAATTTTCAACAGAATCTGCAGAACTTTGTATTCAAGAGGAAACTTCACACATCGTGCAATTGGTTTTCCATTCTCGCTTTGTAAAACTTTTCTCCCTTATACAAAAATATTTTTTAATATTAACAAAACTACGATAACAAGAATCGAACACAACGGTCGCAGATATTCCACACATTTCCGTACTACGGTTCCACAGAATACGCAGTGCTTTAAACGAACGCACATGTTGTATAACTCGTTACCAGTTGTGAACTTTTTAATGGCTCGCGGCCTTTACACCAGTATTACAACACGAGATTCCACACTCTTCAGTTCCACTTCCCGTCCCACTTCCGCTAGACTATTAGATTTCCCGCCTCGGTTTGTGGAACGAAATCTCAATTACGCCAAAACACAGCTTTCATGCCGAGCTTTGGACTAACAGGGGTGGGGAAATAGCTACTGAGGTCGGGTTTATTCCCCGAATAAATAAGGGCTAGAATATGTGTTTTAGCTCTATAAAATATTTACCTTATTAAAACCATGCCTCACCTTGTTAAGTTGGCTTTCGTGGCATAGTGGTCTAGTGATTTTACTTTGAGTTTGAAATTTGCTGGTTCGATGTGGTTTGATTAATGTTTGGGTTGACGACATAAATGTAAGATGTAGTTTTTATTAGTACATAAGTAAATATCACAAAAGGTGTAAGTAATTTTATGGAAAAATGTAGTTTTAAGAGGTAAATCTCTTAGATATCATCTAAAAGACTCATTAAGATTCCATAACTTATCAACTCTAGAAAATAGAAGAAAACTATCAGAACGGAATTTTTTATTTAAAATTATCAACAACGTTCTTGACAATATCCATCTTCAAGAAAACATTAACAGCAAGACGTTTAGCTTCCTTAACATTTACAGGAAGTTCATTGAACATTTTAAAACCTTCATAATAAATATTGTTTTGTGTTCCAGATAAATTTGTTTTAGGAAACCTAATTAATACTGACATTATTCAACTTATATAACCTGGTAACATTTTATGTTTTAATTTATAAATAAATACATGGGTATCAATTTATTTTATTGACGGACAAATAGTCCATTTAGGGCCGGTTTTATAAACGACGTACCAAATTTCTGTTACGTAACGAACCGTTTTTCGATAACGAACCGCTATCCGTTCGTTATCGTATTTTGCGTACTATAAAGAAATTTGCATTACCAGCTGTCATCGGTTACGCTTAGTCCGAAAGTGTTTTTACTGGCAATGTTTTAGGTAAAGAATTGTCTCTGATACTGTTTTCATCTACGGCATATTGGGCATGTTGTCTATGGGATTTAGTCAGGTGTCAAGAGCGCGTTGTTTCGAAAATTGTTATTTT
This sequence comes from Limnephilus auricula, assembly GCA_951813805.1. NCBI lineage: Eukaryota > Metazoa > Arthropoda > Insecta > Trichoptera > Limnephilidae > Limnephilus > Limnephilus auricula. Next base: position 3,318,947 of record OX638406.1, on the reverse strand, counting down.
AAAAGATTTAATTTTAGATCTTTATAAATCATCAATATACTTGCAAAATAATTAAATTTATATTTATAATACAGTGAGTACGGAACATATAATGTTGATCAAGATTATTATGTTTTTTTTTTTAGTGAATACCTCACAAGAGTCCCAACTGCTGTGGGGAAGGGAAGGAGACGACCGTCCGTGGTCGAGTGGTAAGACACTTGACTCCCATTCGGAAGGTCGCGGGTTCGAACCCGGCGTGCGCAAATAAAATTTATTTGATTAATTTGTGTTATTTCACAATTAATTAATAAAAATAATATATGTTATATTCGCGGCACGTTCCAGAGTGGAAAATACTCTCATTATCGCCCTGGTGTAAGACCTCCATTCAGAATTGAAACGTTGCTTAATAATGGCTTTAGCCGTGTTTAGTGACTAGATCTAAATAGCCAGGTACTTTCCCACCTTCCTCTTCCCCATCTCCTTCCTTTCACCACTTACCTTCAGCCTCACAACATACTCCAATTGGGGATGCCATAGTCTCACTGGCTACAGAAGGGAGCAGTTGGGACTCTTGTGAGGTTTCACTTTAAAAAAAAAAGTAAAAAAAAAAAAATAATAATAATAATAAAAAAGTCACTAAACACAGCTAAAGCCATTTCAAGCAACGTTTCAATTCTTAATGATGGTCTTACAGCAGGGCGATACTAAGAGTATCTTCCACTTTGGAACGTGCCGCAAACATACTATATATTATTTTAAATAATTAATTGTGAAATAACACAAATCAATTAAATAAAATTTATTTGCGCACGCCGGGTTCGAACCCGCTGCCTTCGGAATGGGAGTCTAACGCTCAACCGCTGGCCTACGCCGGCCGTCGAATTTTAATTTCGTTTTATGGGCGCATAAACTAACCTACGTGTATCTATTAAATCTAATTAAAAGTTGACGTATTTTTACACTATCGTGATGAGGTTTTAAAGTAACTATTGCAATTTTTCAGAAATAATCATCGAGAATTGTCAATCGCCCATCTTCACTTTTATTGCTCGATGAGGAATCCATTGCACAAACGCTAATTATATAATATTATCTCTTTAAAATAGTGCACGGTTCCAAATAAGCGAGCGCCGGGAACAGCTACCTACTGATAACTGTCAAAAAACGTCAGCAAACGGATCGTTATCCATTTAACTGGCCAAAATCAGTCAGTTAAGCATTAACCGAAACTTAACCTACCGATAACTTTACGAACGTTTATAAAACGGCAAAATCAGGCGGTAGACCAAATATTTGTGGCGGTAAACCAAAAATGGTATCAAGCGTAACGAACGGACGGTTATAAAACCGGCCCTTACAATACAGTAATAACACGAAAAATACAAACAGAGATTGCACTGAAAGGAGAGTACAAATAACTAAAGAGCAATGACAATGTGTAATATAAAAGTACAAATAGAGGATAACTGCAAGTCAAAGCATGAAGAACGATTAAATAGGCTTTTAAATTATACATTTCTTATCGTCTGTCGGAAGTGATTTAGACTTACACCAAAAAATTCAATGCTTTGACTTGCGTTAACTAGTTTCGACATTCTGGACAAAGGAGAATGGTATCCATAATTAGTAGAATGCTGATTGAGGAACACCAATTCATTATTTCGAAGTCTACGGGTAGGGATGTTGAAATGGATGAGTGGTAACAAAGCAGATGTGTCATTAATACTGATGATTATTTTGAAAATGCAAATTAGATCAAAGTACTTTCTACGTTTTTCTAAAGAAAAAATGTTCAAAGTTTGTTCAATATCATCATATGAGTACGCGCCTCTTTAAATCAATGACTAATCCTTGCCACACACTTATAATATTGAGTTGCGTTGCGTGGTTTTTATCCTGTATATCTGCTACAGCACAATACAGACCTCACGTCCCTGTTCTGAATTATTTTCATTCTTCTAACTTGTGTATTAAAAAGTTTACAATTGTCCAGGTATCCAGGTGTGATACTCATACTTATAAATTTATCCTTTTTTGCAATTTGTTCAGTTAGCACTTTAAAGTTAGTGTCATTAATTTATTCATTTCAAATATGTGTAATATACATTTAACTCCTGTAGGAGGGAAAAATAGTAGAATTTTTAGATTTGGTAAACTTTTGGGATGACTGGACACGCTTAATATGCATTTTTTAAAAACCTTTTGTGTATATAAAAGACAATTCGGGGTGATGGAAAACACTGCATTCAACTAATAAAAATGTCATAGAATACGGACATATTTATTGAAAACGTCTGCCAACTGTCAAATCCATACGTTGATAGCAAATTTTCGTTTGTGGTGTAGAAAGTGATTTGCTTTCATATAAGTTAAAAACATTTACCAGGAGGATATTCCGCCATTAATAACTATCGCTTGATCTCGAATTATGCAGATACTGCTTATCTAATCTATTTTATTACAATAAATCGGACTGAATTTTAAAGTTTTAATTATTACAGTCTAAAGTTTAAAGTCATTTTTGAAGTCATCTAAAAATTAACTAATACTATGAACTTAAGTAATCCCGAATTCGAAAAATAGATAGGTTGAGTTTGGACGTTAAATAGTTCAATGATAGGGTTTTATGTATTATCTGGAGACATAAAATAAAGAATAACGTAAGAAGTGTCTTGTGGGCGTGATTCGTAACTTAATTACAGGTCCAATTTCATTCTCATATTTCCGTACAAAATTATGATTCACCATGACTGAAATTCAAATAGGATGGCAAGATACAATTTCAGGCAAGTTAGTATAAGAGAATCAGCCCGCTTATTAAGTGGTCTAGGAACCAAGTCAGTGGCACTTTTTTTCATTCAAATTTGCAAGGAAAGGGCTTCTAGTTTCTTTTTTCTATGTCTAGAGAAATATTGGGTGCACGAATTTTTTAAATTTCCGTTTATTTGCTGGTGCATTAAAAACAAATATATTGAATAGGCCACTTGCATCACATTTAAAAAAATGCGGTTTAGGCAAATATTCTAAGACTTTCCGTGAAAATTATTTTTTAAAAATCTTTTTTAAAAATATTTTTTTTAAGAAAAACTTTTTTTTTTAACTTTTGAAGGTTATTTGCATTAATGTAATTTACCATTGAAGAGGTAAATATCAATAATAATCTAAATTAAAATATGCAAATGAAAAAGACACAGAAAAATAATAACATAATGAATGGTCCCAACTGGCACTGGATTATATTACACTGTATTTTTAGCAGAATATTTGTCTTAATAGTAGCGGTACTTTCTTTAGTGGCGGCGAATCTCCACCGGCAGAGAGCGATTTACGGAACATTGATACGGAGATATTTGTGCAGTGAGGATCATTTTATGTGAACTGTGTATGTGACTGAATCTGGAAAATGAAAAATGATAGGTCTACAGGAGAAGGGTAGGTTATGAAATGTAACAATACTAACTATCAAGTACAGCGGTTTAAGATGTATTCATGTATAATGTAGGTGAGAGATAAGGGTAGCTGTGTAATGTACACATAGACAAAAAAAAATAAAAAAAGGCTGAACCAGTAGGTACATATTAATAGTTTAGCACATATAACAAGACACAGATATTTATAATAACTGGGGGCGGATTCACAATACATTTGTGTGGCTTATTTCGACTGTTTCCAAGTTAAACAGCGAAGTGTTATGGTAAATACATACTGGGTCGACGTACGTATGCATCGCTACGCCTAAAAATATCAGGGCTACTTAGCAACTGTACATTTTCTGTGAAAATTTATGTTTTAGAATCACATTGGCCGCACGCATCGCGACGTGCGATGCCCGTGCCATTTTCCTAGAAAATGTATGGTTGCTAAGCATTGTTAGGCGTAGCGATGCGTACGTACGTCGTCCCGGTATAATTCTACCTTTAGTTATTCGTCGAAAATTTCAAACAAGGTACCTATATTAAAAAAATAAATACATGAAAACTGAGGTTCGTTTGTGGTTTTAGAATTTGAAATGGGAAGGATCAGGAATGCATATTTTAGAAAATTCAATTAAGATAAAATTATCAAACCCGTTGATTTATAAGTAAAGAACCAGTGCAACCAAATACAAAAATCTTATGTTTAGGATAGGTCGTAAATAAGTTCTTAAGTTTTTATTGAATCATATTGGTATCCTGATGTCTAAAATGAATCTGTGTTATCCGTTATCACGAAAATAGATTACAACAGAAACAAAATAAATTACATAAAATTTACTATTAATCTGTTATGCATGTAAGTAAAGTGTGTGGAATAAGCAAGGATATAATACTGGTTTACTGAAAAAAGGCGCGCCATTATCCACCCTTAGAAATGATATGTGTCCCGTTTGTCACCCCTGTTGTGGGTCGTTCCTTTGGGTCTAAATAAAATGTTGAAGAAAGAAAGGAAAATGACGTTGTTCTTTTGATGGATTACTTCCTAAGGGCAGGCTAGACTGCCACCCCCTCCTTACCCCTCATCACCTTACCCTCCCACCCCCTACGGGAACCCGCAGAACCTACGGAAATAAACATCAACCCCTTCAAACAAACAATTCTTGGAGAAAAATCCCTTTTAGGGGTGAAAAATAATAGAGATCAGGAATGAAAGGATTTTACAAGGCCTCAAAGGTCGGCAGTCTTAACAATTAGTACATACAAGTTCTTTGCGGTTTCTCCGTAAGTCTATTATATAAAAAACACTAAACGTGCCTATTGCACTTTTTTTCGCTTTATCCGCAGTCATTAATTAATCTTCGGTACAATTTTTTTTTCCAATTTTCTAATTTAATTCTATTAAAGTAGTTCTAGAGAGAGGTCTTATGTACGTCGTTGATGTCATTGATGGCTGGCATAGGAGAATCCAGGGGCAGGAGACATAAAATAAAGAATAACGTAAGAAGTGTCTTGTGGGCGTGATTCGTAACCCAATTACAGGTCCAATTTCATTCTCATATTTCCGTACAAAATTATGATTAACCATGACTGAAATTCAAATAGGTGTGGTAAAATACAATTTCAGGCAAGTGTAAGAGAGTCAGCCCGCTTACTAAGTGGTCTAGAACCAAAAGTCAGTTGCACTTTTTTTCATTAAAATTTGCAAGGAAAGGGCTTTTTTTTCTCGTTTTATCCGCAGTCATTAATTAATCTTCGGTACAATTTTTTTTTTCAAATTTTCTTTTTTAATTCTATTATCTAAGTAGTTCTAGAGAGAGGTCTTATGTACGTCATTAATGTCATTAATGTCATAATGTCGCGGGTTCGAACCCGGCGTGCGCAAATAAATTTTATTTGATTTTTTTTGTATTATTTCACAATAAATTAATTAAAATAATGTATACTGTATTTGAGGCACGTTCCAGAGTGGATGATACTCTCAGTATCGCCCTGGTGTAAAACCTCAATTTAGAATTGAAACGTTGCTTGAAATGGCTTTAGCTGTGTTTAGTGACTAGATCTGAATAGCCAGGTACTTCCCCACCTTCCTCTTCCCCATCTCCTTCCCTTCCCCACTTATCTTCAGCCTCACAATATACCTCATTTGGGGATGCCATAGTCTCACTGGCTCTAGACGGGAGCATCTGGGACTCTTGTAAGGTATTTTCATTAAAAAAAATTGATGATCGTCCTATTATTCCTTTACCACATTGTGTAAAAACGAAAAAAACACGATACTATTTTTTTTTTATTTTTTTATAGAGAATACCTCACAAGAGTCCCAACTGCTCCCGTATGGAGCCAGTGAGACTATAGCATCCCCAATTGGGGTATGTTGTGAGGCTGAAGGAAAGTGGGGAAGGGAAGGAGATGGGGCAGAGGAAGGTAGGAAAGTACCTGGCTATTCAGATCTAGTCACTAAACACGGCTAAAGCCATTATTAAGCAACGTCTCAATTCTGAATGGTGGTCTTACACCAGGGCGATACTGACAGTATCTTCCACTCTGGAACGTGCCGCAAATGTAGTATATATTATTTTTATTAATTAATTGTGAAATAACACAAATTAATCAAATAAAATTTATTTGCGCACGCCGGGTTCGAACCCGCAACCTTCCGATTGGGAGTCAAGTGTTGTTACCACTCGACCACGGACGGTCGTCAAAATAGACGTCGTCAACTAGAATGATGATATCGCATTTGAACTCTCTCTAGGATTACTTTATTAAACAATGGCCTCCTTTGTCGAAGGGTAACGCTCTCGTCTAGCAATCCGGAGGTCGCGGGTTTAAGTCTAACGTGCAAGAAACTTTTATTTGACTGATTGTGTTATTTCATAATTTAATAATTTAAAAGAATATAAGATATTTTTGCGGAAAGTTCTAGAGTAAAATGTACCTACTCTCCGTAACCTGGTGTAAGATCACCATTCAGAATAGAAAGGTTGCTTAAATTGGATTTAGCTTGTTTAGTGACTAGATCTAAATATCTCGATTCTTCTCCACCCTCCTCTCCCTTATCTCTCCCAGCTACAGTTTCTATAAAAGCTTGGTAAAAAGTTGGTATATTTGTGTGAAGAGTTAAATAAAGGAGTAAATATTTTCAAAAGAGGGTCACGCTTAATATGCACTTTAAAAAAATTTAAAAATGTAATAAGTACCTAATTAGATAATAGTTAGTAGTAAGTAATCCAGCAACAAAATTTCAGACATTTATCAAACATTTTGACATAATGTTTGATAAATGTCTAAAAAATAAATAACGTATTGATGAATACTAGGTAAGTGTTGGTGACTATTTATAAGGCATCACCCTTTTGCAAAACTAACTACTATTAACATAAAACTAAAAAATACTTGCATTTAATAGGTAGATATATGATAGTAGACATTCTTACATGAATAATGACAGGAACATTCTTCACTCCAACATAAATCTTTTTATTATTGAATAAAAGCGAAAAATGTTTCTTCTCCCATACCATTTATTAGATAACCAACGCCCATGCCATAGAATACCCCAAATGGTTCGCTACGTTTAGTGACTTAGCAGGGGTGTCCAGGTTTATTGGGACAGAATTGTCTAGGTTTGGCGGCACATGAGTTTGCCCACTTACTGCGTGGCAAGCCAGATAGGGAGGGAATGGTTAATGGTACACATTTTATCTCTCCAACCGGACTCTCTCGATCCATCGCCTTGTAGCGCAATGGGAAGGATGGATTCATACGTCCGTCACTCCTGGATATATTAACCCCCAGATCCCTATCCACCCTTCATACTTTTTCCTTAAATATAGTATTCTAGATGGCGCTACTTTCGTTTGCATATCGCACGTGAGCGAGTGATAAGTGTGAATATCAAGGCAGCAGCTCCTTGGAAAATTGCACGTACACGGACGGGTCAGAACGGTGTCCATACAGTGTGGCTTTGGAGATTTAATCGGAGTCGGGTTCTTAAATTTGAACCGTACGGGCAATAGCGTATTAATATACATCAATTATTATCAAATATTAATGACATATTATTACGGTAACTAGGTAACCACGTAAATTCTCTGGGTAACAATAACATTTGCACACCATAATGCCACCATGGGCAAACTAAACAAAACATTCTTTGTTGTTTCACGAAATAGGATATTCTTGGTAACTACCGCTTTACAGTTGTACCTAGGTAACACAAAGTTAGGCAATTTCACAGAGACAGGTGTGCATTATTACTGTGTGTTCGCATAGATCAACAACAGATGTCGCTGCACATATATTCTACAATGTCATAAAATATATCATTCGTAGATACTTGTGTATTTTAAGCCCGCAAACGTGACATTTGCTAGGAGCTGTGTAAATATTTCGATATGATTAACCTAACCTAACAAAACATGTCATTGTCGAACCTAAACTAAGCTCTGCTAATATAAACTATCATGATAACGAAATAAACTAACCAAACATAAGATATCGACAACTGAAAAGTTTTAACCGAACCAACACTCATTTACAACGAGTTCCCGAGTTTATTAGGTAAGTTATGCAGCATGGCGGTCGGATCAAGATACTAGTTAGTCGATGGAAGTTTTTAGATCTCTCCAGCCCGACTCTCTCGACCCGCCTTGCACCGCAGTTGGAAGGATGGATTCATCCGTCACTCCTGGACACACTGACCTCCAGATTCTTAACCACCCCTTTCCTTAAAAAGCTTCAGTTTTACAAACGAACTGTAAAATAATGTTCAAACCAAATTTTTGATTTGTTGAACACATATAAAAAATTGGTTTTCTAGTATATATTTGCATCTGTGATTATCAAACAAGCCTTGGAGAACATAAAATGTAGAATAAAATTTATTATAGATATTAAAAATATCCACTAGCGGCATTTTCATATCTTTAAATCACTAAAGCACAAATTTCACGCATTATAAAAGTTAAAGATTTTTTAATAGTTTTAAGAACTAATTGGTTGTGTAGCACTATAATTTGTTTATATTTTTACATACACAAATGTGGAATAATGATGTTTTTTTTAATGTGGGCGGGAAATATTCCAAATTAATTTTTAAAAGTAGCGAGCACTCAAGACGATTTTTTATAATTCTCTCAGTCGATCCAGTGAATGGATTGTCCTAAAAATCAAGATTCCTAAAATAAATTGATAGCGCACAATGGTACCAAATGCTCAGTGCCAGTGGAACTAAGGCCTTTGGTTTGGGGAATTTTGCGATACTGAAAGAAGTAGAGAAAAGGGTCGTTATTCAGAATTAAATACCTAACATTATTTGAGCCATTTGACACGTAGTTTTAGTTGTTTTTGACAGATGTCGGTAGGCTTAAAGCTTACGTTAGGTTCCGACAGATGTCAGCAGTCAGATTACATTAACCTGGCGAGTACACCCGGTCAACGATTCAATTCTTAGACAGTTACATCAATACATAAGACCCAGAATTATGAAATATTGTAATCCGTAAATATCAATAATAAATTAGATAATTATTAATGTCTGCCTGTATATAAGGCAAATACTCCCACTACCATATTATGAATAATTTAAAACATTTTTTGCAATTGTACATAAAGATAGCTGCCAATAAAAATATGCTTCATTGGTAGTTCTCTTCTAGTCGAAGTACGATACAATTTAATATGATAGGAACACATTAGCATAATCGGCAGAGCTGCGCCCCGGAAAGCTGAAGGTTTTGGGTTCTAGTCCCAGATATGACCGTATCTTTTTCTGATTTTTCTCTTTCAGATTTTCGATTGAGTTTCGCTTATAATGCCTTCACTAATTAAAATAGAAAACATAATTAATATTCCCAAATTTGATATCCATTTTCGTAACGTTCCCGAAATTACTTTCAGAAATAAAATTGCTAGCAGCATAACCTTTCAAATTCATTTTTAAATTCCACGAATATTTTGAATCACTAACTAATTTGTTATTGATTCGATAGCTGTTATGAAACTATATTTTCGCTTGGCAAAATTTCAATCCAATTAAAATTGTACTAATACCTCCATCATATCAGTAATGTCGCTTTTTGGATCAAAAACCAATTAAATAAGTTAATTAAATATTATTGCTGTAAACCGAATGTAGAAGTCAATTGAACTATATTTTAAACATACAAAAATATATGTTTTACGTAAAATTGAAATGTAAATGTTAATCAAACATTTGTAATAACAACGAGTTCCATCGTACAGCGAAACATCGTCGTTGTATGCACAGGTGACCCGACACTTCATCCGGCGACACCTCATCCCCCGATAGTTCATCCGGCGACATCTCATCCCCTGGACACTTCATCCGTCGGACACTTGATACCTCGTATTTATCTTTAGGTCTCTTGAGTGGATATCGGCTATACAATTTTTTTCCGCGTTCCGAAGTAGCATACTGAGATTAGAAGGAGATGTCGGGTAATGAAATACGTATATGAGCAGTCTGTTAAGGGAAAAACGCTATATGAACTTACAATTTAATAGGCGTACATGTTTACCGCCACCAGAATACAGCATTTTATATGCGCACTATATACTGCACATAGATATTTTGTGGAACGGTTGCTTTTTCTATAAGTTACTTAAATTTGGATTTGAGGCTAAAATAACCAACCAAACTGACAACTTATTTTTTAATCAAAAGGTAACTTGTTTCCCGCTATTCATCCCAGCCCATGATATTATGTATTGTTGTTCTGAAATGTTTAATAAGTATTTTTATTATGTATTTAATAATGTATAATGCATCAAACCTTTATATTCTATCTGAGTATCATTAACTGTTTGTATATTTACTTGGAATTACATATATTGCTGTCTTCCTTCCTTAATTGCAATTGTATCCCTTTCAAATAATTTTGTCTCTATCTAATTATGTCCCTTTATAACATTATTTCTCCCTCTATCTCTCAATCTATATATAAGCAACAACTCTGTCTCAGTATTTAGTTATTATTATATCCTGATGAAGCTTGGTCGAAGCGAAACCGGTCGATATATAAAATAATAAGTGTTTGTTTTATTTTAAAAAGTAAAAACTTTCGCTGAATTCTTCCGAATTTTATGCTGAGGTGACCAAACGACGGAAATATATTCTAATTGGCTACTAACTAAAGAGATTTATGTGGTATCCAAAAATTCCTGTTTTTCATCAAATGTAACTCCATGTTTTTTTTTAAATTTTAGTTAATATATTTAGATTGAAGTCTAATTTTGGACAATATTTTAATACTTAGGTGAGGTTAGGTTAGGCTAAGTGTGGTGAGTACTATATAAAAAAATAACATTTTCTAGTACGGTTTATAATACGAATAATATTACGAATTGTTAATTGAAATATACGGAAATACACATTCGGCAACAAGATTTATAATGTGTATTATATTGAGGTCAGAGTGCTGTGCCTGTCTCACCGATTTGACAGTAACATGACGGATGTGGATTAAGATTGAGATGATTGCTTTGTCCGTCAAGGTCCAACGCTTCTGATCTCCTTTCTGCTCTCAGCATCCCACAGGATTCGCACCGCTTGCGCGTTTGATGGATTTCACTGCCCAAGATTTTGCCGAAAACTAACATTATTACGGCGTGATGATGAATTTCGTCGGTACGTGTTGCTATTTGTATAGGTAGATACCTATTTTTTTCTAAAATAACCTAACTATGGACATTACTAATAAGCGCAAAGATTTGAAAAATCACAGGATATTCTGAACTAAGATCGATTAATTAATTAATCAAATGAGAGAGGAGCTAAAATGGATCCCAATAAAAAGGAGACTGTTATTTAATGTGTTTTTTAAAACGTACAGATATGAAAAACCAAATTCCAAAATACTTTAATGTTGAAATTGTATTTAATAGTGATTTATATAATTACAAAACCAGAAATATTAAAGATAGATTGCCACATATGAATAATCAAAATCACAGAATTGCCTAATGTATAGAGGACCTGAAAGTCTGGAGAATGAATGTACTTAAAACGGGATGTGATGCTTACTGCACAAATATCCACAGGAGCGACAGAGCAATCTAATTTTTTCGGGCCACATTAAATTATACCTCCCATTTTGAGTATCGAGACCTACAAACTGATTATAGTCCTACGTAGCCAATGAATTCAACTACCTTTTTTCTATTATCACATATTCGCAGGATGTATAAAAAAAAAAATTACAAAATCGTTAACTTTAAAACATTTGAAAGAATCTAGAGATTAATTGCCACATTGTGGCAGGAAAGCAATAGTGCCATAATGTGGCAAAAAGCGTTCGTGTGAATGTACTAATTTATAAAATGAAATGTTACCTTGTGCATATTAGTTTATATTCTAACATAGTAAAAAACTGACTCAATAAATAATTTTTAAATGTCCAAAAATCAATTCTAATTTTGACAAGTACAATGAAAATCATTTTTTGTTAAAACTTCTTTTAAATAGATACATTTTTGATTTTCATGGCCAAAAGCACTTTCGTTGTATGTTTTTGGGGTGTTATACCGTGTTGCGCTACCTCCTTTTTTAGCCGACGTTTCAGACAGCGTTGAAGTGTCCATCATCAGGGTGAAACACTAACAACTGCACATCGTGACATGATGGACGCTGCAACGCTGTCCGAAACGTCGGATAAAGAAGGAGGTAGCGCAACACGGCATAGTATCCCAAAAACAAATTACGAACATTCTTTTAAATACTACTACTTTACCACATTCTGATTTCTTCACGAAATGAGTCACAATTTTAAAAGTTACACTTAAATTCTAAGCAAATCGGAGTTCGTTGAACTGGAGTTACGTCGGACGAACAGACAAACGATATTAGTAATTTTGATGACTAGCGCAGACCATTAAAAAATCGGTTAAATTTTTAAAAATGACGAAAATAAATTTCTGTTTAAAATATTATAAAAATAGTTAAGCTGGTACTTTATCGCTTGTCTGAATTCGTTCATCTACTCTTTCAACTTGAATTGGAATCAAACAAATAAAGGTAACCGCTTTGGGAATACCAAAATCTGTACGAAAATAGAAATAAACAAGAAAAGGTATTTAATTTTTTTACAGCTAAGCTCAACTAGTGTCCTGATGATAGAAAATCTGAGATAAGAGCAGACAGATAAAAAAAAAAAACTTTCGTATAGAAACAATGGAACAAATTGCTACTTCTATTTAGGAAAGTTACATTGTAAATGTGCGTCGTACACCTACGCATGCACCCACGAAATTATTGAAAAAAAGTCTTAAAATATGTATTTTTCTATCCAACTTTTCGACTGAAAAACATGTTTTTGTTTTTCAGGTTTGGTGTTGCGAGTAATTTGATTTGGTTTTGATACTAAAATCTAGAAAAAATATGAATAATTAAATGATAAATGAACTTACAAAAATGTATCGTCGAGGGCCAAGCTTTGACGCCAAAATATACTCCGTTTGAAACGTGACAGCAAAAGTAAAGTTGATTTGAAAAGTGTGGCGAAAATAGCCGTGACTCGCATTACATATTTATATTTCCATATTATATCTGAAAACAATCATGTTCATACATCTGGAATCTTTAAAAATAAATTCGGATGTTTTCCTCATTTTCGTAGCTTTACTTGGAGAACGGTTCCCCGATAGTTTGCCCCCTGACAGTTGGCCCGCCCTCAGTTGATTTTTCGGATAGTTGATTCCCTTTGACGGTTGGCCCCCATGGACAATTGATCCCTCAGACAATTGTTGCCCAAGAGGATTATTTATGCTGGACGTTCTCATTTGTAAAGTAAGCATACAGAGAGGACATTTGGTATCATATCACACATTTAACTAAAGTCAATACAAGGGCAGGCGTCTTGAGTAAAAATCCGCTACAAATTTTTTTTACTAACAAAAATGCCAAGTCCGTGGATTAAGCTTGTGTTTGTGTTCTCTCTTTCTGACACCTTGTAAATGATTTTCTCACCATGACAGTAAGGAAGACGCAACGATTTCTACGAGACCTACTTGTGCGCAAAAGCGAACATATTAGCCTACGGGGCTAAAAAAAGATAATGTCCTTCAGCAGGAACCGACATCGCAATCATTTAACTAAAAAATAATAGCATAAACAAACCATAACATCTATAAGGTTTTTCAAATACATATTGATAGGAAAGCATGTTTTTGTCATGTTTAAGTTTGTCACATTAAGGTTTGGTCACTTTTGATATTTTGCCTAAATTGAATAATTGTCACATTTGAGTGTTTCCAGACTTACCAACATCCCTTTAACAACATAACGGGCGTCGTCGGTTACACGGGTATATTTTACATGTAAATTATGTGCGTCCCCATATGGGAAAATTTAATTAAAAGCCGCTTGATACATTTCCTGAAAAGCGGGGTGTAAATCTGGAATTTTCAAAGTTTCAACAACCTATTTTAAAAACCAATTTACATGCAGTACCTCCTTTACACTACGCCGAGCCGGCTTAGCTTAATTATTTGGCACGAAAAACCGTGATGCTCAAATATTGAAATGGCTTATATAATTTCTTTATTATTTTATTGCCTTTCAAGAACTGTGGGGAATAAAGGAGAGGGTTAATTCAACCAAAATATTAGGTCCTTACATATGAAATTGGCGTTTTGCCGTACTGGCAACTTTGATCTCAAATATCTTCTCTTTGGTTCAGAATTCAAAATTCAAATTTATACAGCTATTTACTCATTGTGTTTCAAAAATTATGATTCATTTTTTTTCCTTAATTTTTTTTTCTTTGCGTCACATAGTTTACAATTAACTTTTTTGGAGTCAATTTTCCCTTGGGGCATGGTTTGGCTGGTTCGGCAGGGTTCAGCCATTGCGATGAGCGCTTCCAATTATCGTACAGGATCCACTTTTCATCACAGGTAGTGATTCGATTTAAAATCCCTTCATTATTGTGCCGGTTGAGTAATGCAACGCAGCAGTCAATGCGCGTTTGTTGATTTGCTTCACTCAATTCGTGAGGTACCCATCTTTCAAGCTTTTTCACCTTCCCAATTTGCTTCCCAAGCGAAAATTGACTCCAAAAAGGTTACTTGTAAACTAAGTGATGCAAAGAAATAAAACAATTAAGGAAAAAACAAATGAATTATAAATTTCGAAACACAAATACATGAGTAAATAGCTGTATAAATTTGAATTTGGCATTAGATTTGGTAAAGAGAAGATATTTGAGATCCATGTTGCCAGTACGGCAAAACGCCAATTTCATATGTAAGGACCTAATATCATCCGACCGAAAAAGAATGTTAAAAATGTAAGTATCTTTAAAATATTATAAAAATGTAAGTATCTTTAAAGTATCATCTTCATCATCACTTTTGGATGTACAACCCGTGGTGGGTCTTAGCCTCTTGAAGAGTCTTCCTTCACTCATCTCAATTTTATGCCAGCTCTCTCTAGTTTGGAAGCTCCAAGGTATATAATATATCTTTGAGGACGTTTTTCGCTCCATCTTAATCTTGGCCTTCCCAGGCTCCTTCGCCCTATCGGTCTTGGGTTCAGCAGGGACTTGATGTTCGGTCATTCTCTCCACATAACCCAGCCATCGAAGTCTTCCCAGTTTTATAAATTTTGTGATGTTAAAACGAGTAAAGAGCTCATTGTTGTAACGTCTGCGCCAAAACACATTTTCTAAAACCGGTCCGAGATACTCCTCAAAAAATTATTTTCTAAAACGTCCAGTCCTCATTCCTCTTAGTTTGTACCGACGTCTCAGTTGTGTACGTGAGCACTGGTCAAAAAAAATCATGTGCATCACCTCAATGGGAGGGAATCTATTCATACTCTCGTCAAACCTCAATATATTGACCCCAAATTTCTACCTACTACTCAAATCTTTTCCTTCCCAGAACTTCCTCTTCTTCCTTTCCCTAAAAAGACCCTTCATACAGCAACCCTTAAAATGACATAGGCCCTGAGGATTTTTTTTTACAAGGATCTCGTGTAATTAAAAAAAATCAAAAATATATCTCTATTTCACGGAAAAATCACTACTCGTAATTCATTGATTATTTTTTTTTCTGATGTATGATTTATCCATTTAATAGAAAATAAATGTAAATTTCATTTAAAAAAATATCATTTTTAGGCGCTCCGCTGACGAGGCAACTGAAACCAAACCAAAACCGGCTGGTTTCTATGTCTTGATTGGTCAAAAAGCTTGTTTAACCATAGACGAAGAACAATCTGCTGACAGCTGGCAACTAGCAACGGCCGGCCACGGCAATCAGAAGTGCGAGTCGCGAGTCACCGTTTGCGTTACCATTGACAACGGGGTTTTGAGTGATTGTGTGGTGTGTGGGCCATCACATTGTCATACAAAGACAGTTGAGAGTTTTCAGTTACCTCAGTGGGCGGAGGCGCTAAATGTATCCTGGGTCGCTGAAAGATATCTCCACAAATAAGTAGGTAGATAGATACTTCTAATTAATTAAAATTAAAATTTATTTTGAAAATTAAATTTCAAAAAACCAAATCGCTCCCGTTAAAACTTTTTAGAACATCGCCTTTCATATTAAATTTATTTTATTTATTTAAATAACGATTTTATAACGAATCGATTATTACCAAACTATTGGTGTTTAATTGCACTAAATTTTTATTCATAAATATTTTTTTATTCTGGTTTGAATTATGCTGCTATAATCCCTAAACATAAAATAAATAAATAAAATAAGAATTATTAGTAAAAAACAACTTTAAAAAATCAGGTTTCATAGTAGATACTCCAATCAGTTCAGAATTATAATAATTGTCTTTATATTGTGGGACTCCCGACGGGAACGAAATATAAATCTCTCGTTATTCTCAGATACTTAGTTTGTTGCCTCAGGGCAAAGGCATCTTTTGTAAATAAACTACAGCGAATTATTTATACCAGAAAGAGATTTGTTCTGACTCAAATCATATAATATCAATTTACTGAAAACCAAACTGTACAATATAAGTTCTCTAAAGAAAAATCTAATGATAGTAGAAGAAAAGGAATGATATCGACGAACACATTCAATAATAAAACTAAGTGATAGAAAATAAGTTTAAAACGTACAGATAACTAGCGCAGACCCGTGAAAAATCGCGAAATATTATAATTGTTTGATTTGTGAAGCCGAAAGTTTGTGCAAAGAATGCATCAGAACAAAGACAGTGATTGGTGCAGAATTATCTAGACAAAATTTCCCGAAAATGTACTAATTTATACGTAGGTACTTTATCTCTTCTCTGTATTCTTCGCACAATTATTTTTTTTATTTTTTTAATTATTTATTGAAAGCTTAGCTATAATACATAAACAAACAAGTCCTGCTAAGACAATTGAATTGGCTTGTCAGCAGGTGCTTATAATTTAGTTACATATACATAATTTACATCTTATATCTAGAGATTCAACATTTTTTCATATGCAATATAAATTTTTTTTCCGATAGCCAATTTTTCAGCATACATATTTAAACTTTATCATAGAATTACATTGCTTTATAGTGTCAGGTAATAAATTAAATATCTTCCGTATGTTGTATTCCAACTTTCTCTGTCCGTAGTTATTATTAAATTTCGGAACTATTAACCCGTCGTTGCGCGTGAATCTAGTGCTGTATTTATGTTCTAATTGCTCTTTGAAAACCACTACACCAACACCAAGGCAGCTAAATTTAATTTTCGCTCAGCGGTACTGTGGTTTAGCCTTTTCCATGATTGTTCTATATTTAATATTTATTTATTTATTTCTACACTCTTACGTACGGTTTATAAATATAATGACATTAGGTGCAAGTAAAACAAAAAAAATATTATATAAAACATAGTAGGTAGTATATTGAAATATGATCGGCAACTGTATGTAAATGGTTAAAACGAAAGTAGTTTTTTGAACACATCACTAGGAAAACCTGTGCTGAGGTGTTCGCATGTATTATTTTGCCGTCACACAGTATCCCCATTGAGACTCAGGAGGACATCGTAGTTCCACCCGTGGAGGCAGTATTGTACATAATATAGTAGGTGTAGGTAGCTGTGTTGAGATAGTCATCATAATATTATACAGACACAATGTAGTAAGTTGAGGCAAGTTAAGCATCATAAAATTCTAAAGACGCAACTTAATACATTATAGGGAAAAGAGTACAGACACATTGTACAAGATTTGCAGATGTAGAACAAGATTTAAACATGATATGTAGGTACAACGTAGTGAAAAGAAAAAATAAAGAATATAAATGCAGTGAACTTAAAGAGCAGTTAAGTCGAAAAGAGAATAAAACAAAAGTAGATGATATTAGTGCCATATTAAATAATCGTATAAAAACATGGACACTATAAAAAAAAACTACGACTGTGGATGCATGTCCAAGAAACAGTATTGATATTTTATAGGGCTGGTAGATTCTTCCAACAATTGAATTTAGGAATCTGGGTTGAAGCCCCAAAATACCTGACACACCTACTTAGATTCTATGTGAAGAATGGCGGTTCGCCTGATTGAAAATCCATTGTTTTCACGCCAATTTCTATTAAGTGCACATATTAATGGAGGCATTCTGAGTCTATTCTACAGGTATTACAATGGAGCCTGCTTGAAGAAGCTAGAAGCCTTGATCCCCTGTGCATAAGTGCACTTATGCAAAAGTCGATGGACACGAGCGGAACACCTGTTGACAGTTGACGTTGGCTTCATAGAAAGGATCATTTCTTCCACTCATTTTTGTTAAATCATCCACAGCCCCATCTCACAACCCTGCCCAATTGTGTAGGGATATAGTTACCTTGTCTTTACACTGTGCAGACAAAAGCGCTTCATTCAGGTGTATTATAAAAAAAAAATAAGAAGGTTCTTTCGAAGGATTGTAGCAACAATGATGATGATTACGCGAACTATTTCGAGCAATATTTTGATTTATCTTAAACATATGATGTACACCAGCGTAATACTGAGTGTATTTTTTTATATTTTTAATCACACCAAACCTCTCTTAAACAACGAATTTCTTCCTCTATTCAGATTCCTTACAATTCCTTACCTCACGAAAACAATGACGAAAATATTCCATAGTAAGCCCGCCTCGGCTCCGTGTCGTTTTGGAAGCTTTGCATCAAGTCCGCGTTGGCGCTGTTTACGCCCGCCGCACGGTGGACGGAATGCAGAAAAAACACGAATTAATTGTTTGCTGGCTAAATATTGATGCAATTTTTTTGTTGTTGATCTTATTAATGAATTATAACTATTTTGAAGTAAAAATTAATAATTTACTCTTGCGTAAAAATTTACAACAACAAAATAATACATTTTTAAGATAAAAAAAATATCTAGGAAAAAAAACATATTAATTTTAAACTTTACATATTATAATTCAGATCTATGAACACAAAAATAGAAAAATGGTAGAAAATCTAAGTGCTTAAGGTGTCTCCGTTGTCATCAGAGTCTAAATCATCACTCAAATTTCCAGAATCATTGGACGGAATTCTTAGTAGACTTAAAACATCCGTAGGTAACACAGAACCTTTTTTTTATTAAGTGGTCGAATAGAGGAAATTACAGGGTCTGATGAGATTAACAAATTATTGAATATATCTTGATTGGTGCTGGTTCTGGAAACTTTTCGGCTATGGTGTTCTCGGTAGTACCTTATCTCTTTATGCCTCGATTCTTGTAAATCTCCAATTGGGAGTAAAATAATTTCATTACTGTTGCACCATGTGTTAGGATTTTATGAACACTTGTCGGCATGGGGTACCAATTATATAGACGTACATAAAGCCAGGCAGTGTCTAAAGCATATTTTTCGAAACTATTTTCGTCGATGACATATCCACTTATATCCACTGGACATTACTATAAAATTCGCATCGATACCTGTTATTTCCGAAGACAGAATATGATTGTCAAAAAATCGATGGGCAGTATTGACATCATTGGTACTACCGAAGCCCTGCTTTGGCATATTTACCATTACGATATTTTTTTCTCTGAACTCTGAACTCATTAATAATGTTTCTCTTTCTTGATCCAACTTTTAGTGAATTTTCTTGTCCACGGACTTGCCATGATTTAATTTCGAGACGATATGAAATATGCAATAGACATTCAAAAAATCTAATTTGTGCATGCAACGTTGACAGACCAAATGAAACGTGCTAACCCCGCACTTTAGATTTACAACTTTACTGAGATCATTCATGTATTTGGGCCTGGCTTTAGATAAATAGCACATTTGTGTCCAGTTATTGTTTGTCAGTGAGTTGCAAACCTTCAAAATGTTCGAACCTACCACTATGTGGTATTTTTGTATTATATAATTAATTAAAAACTCATTTGATTCCACGGAAGTGGCATTTAATATACCCCGTTCTTTTAATGCCTCGAATAATTCTCCCCGGGGAATGCATATAGACCTTCCTGAAAATAACAAAATTGTTCAAGGAAGGACAAAAAAGGAACACAATTTATATATGACATAAAAGGTGAGACTTTAGTCTACAATACGTATATACTCACAAATGGGAACAAATGGTGTTTTGTTTCTAAACGCTAAATGAAATAAGCATTTTAACAGCAAAAAAATACAAAAATAGCAGAAAATTAGATGTTAGTTCAAATCTCACATACATGTGATATTGCTTTATAGTTTAGTAAATTAAATAAAGAACACATTGAGAAACGTTAGTCGTAACAAACTTTTGTAAATATATCCAAACGTCACTCAATACACAACCGTCTCTGCTCATGCGTAGGAGCGAACTGAAAAAAGCTATGCCAAACATCCAATTTACGACACACTTTGCGGCGTTACCAAACTTTTATCAAGCGCTATTGACATATTTAAATAAACACATAAAATGCAGAAACTATTTTGCTATACTAAAAAAAATAAATCTATTTAAAATTATAACGTTTGCAAAAACCACTTAATTCGGGTTTTTTCTCCATTCCGTCCATAGTGCGCCGCTTCATTATATCATAACAGAATATTGCCAGGCAAACGAATACTAGGGACAGGCTGGTCCAAAAGAAAAATACGTTTTGATATCAAATATCTTTGAATTGAAATTGATAAAAATCTCCGAATAGAACTCACACATTGTCGTAATTATGAAAAAAAAATTGCCGGTACAATGTACTTCTTTGGAAACACAAGTAATATTCTCAATAAAAACGACATTCAAAAGTATGCAATGATGTAGTGTTTGTAAATATGTTTATAGTTTCAGTGTCTTTCAATAGATGTCGTTTAGTATACGAGGATATATGTAGTTTTAAGTGTACATGACAGATGAGACAAATGTCGAACATTAGGATATATTAAAAAAAATAATAATAATTTAAATTGCATTTGGCACTTTACACACTTTGGTTCCTTAGAACAGGCAATCTGCCTAGCTAGGAACTAATATCGACCTAAAACAACGTAATAACACTTGTATTCATTTTAAATATATTCTCTTATTATGTAATATTATTTGTTATTTTGGCTTTAAATGTATCAAATGTAAATAAATAAATAAATAAATAAATATATTATTATTACTACATTTAGAGACCATGATATATAATATTTGTAATTTCTTTTAATTTATATAATTTAATAACTTGTAATTCAATTTATCAACCATGTTATGAATTTCAAATCTGTAAACTTCACCCTCCATAAAATAGAGATATCTCCAGCACGGCGGATGAAATAACTCAAAAATGTTTACAATGTACAAAGTTTTTATAATAAATAAATAAATACCAGAACGATTACGAAGATAGCCGATCATATCCGATTTACAGAAAAGCACCTTCAGTAAGCGGTTTCCACGTATAAAAAACATCAAAAATATCACCGGGGACCAAAATTTCGTTTAGATTTTTTATTTCAAATAATGTCAGGAATCACTGGTAAGCTTTGGTTTTAACCCTGCATTTAAAACTACAAAAAAAACATGGCTGAAAAAACGGAGTGATAATCAAATTGCAAAAATTTTGAATACAATATAAAGACAATTAGAACCTAATTATAATAACTACAGGCCGCCCAAGAACAAAAAACCCTAGTGAGGATGACTGGAAACACTGTGACATTATTCTTAAAATCACAATATTTCTATATTCTTTTTTTTTTTTTTTTTAATTGAGAATTTTTGTTACAATGGTACATAAAATAATGAAAGGTATATAACATACTTAAATATAATATTGTATAAACAAAACAATCCCACAAAGGCAAATGCCTGAGCGTGGGTATAATATTGAATTTATTATAATAAATTGACTTTTGGCTGTGACAATCTAATATTGCACATTTTGATGGTCATGTGCAGAATTTTATATCAGACAAATAAAAAGAACTAATAATTCTTTATTTTTTATTTATTTATTAAATAATAAGTTTAGTAGGTGTAAAAATGTTTATAACAAAAAAAATACAAAATAAGTTTTCACAGATTTTTTGATGTTCCATTTCTATAGAAGCGGGCGGTTGTCTAGAAGAGGATCAAGCGTCAGAATGAAACATATTTTGTACCTATAATTAATTATGATTTATGGAATTATGAACTAAGAAATGACATGTTAATTATAAAGATAAAATCATAGTTTTTTATTTTTATTTTTACATTGAATTGCTTTTTAGTAGTGTTATTTTTTATTTATTTTTTAAAAATTTTATTGGGTGCAAAAGGATATCTACATAAATTACAAATATATATTTTTTACAGTGATTAATTACATAATATATGTATTTGATGTACCACCATAAATAAGCAGGGCTTGTATGTATGAGGAGGTGTTATTACATTGGTTTTATTTGACATGATTCAGTTCAAGTTTTCAGGTGATATAATGTTATATAATGCTAATGCTAAATCAGTTTCTGTCCATCCGGTAGGTTTTTAACCCTTTGATATCCTGTATTGTTTTCAAACAATGTTACATCTAAGATTTTTACATCAATGACGGCAAAAACTAAGCTCAGGATTTTAAACGAGAGTTATAACCATCGTAAAAATTGTATTAATTTAGTTTGGCAAATGGTTGTACCTAAAATTTAAAAAAAAATCATATTCTCGGAACTGCTGCTATCCTAATAAGAAATATTTTTTTTACTTTACCTTACCTTACTTAAACTATGTAGAAGACAATTATTATTGTTTCTTAATCTAATATCTATTTTAATTGGAGGGCTGACATTTAAAAAACATGATTTGAACGCTGGAGATTTTCGTACGTTTGGTTTTGGATTCTACCGCGCTCATTAAAAAAAATAAACCTCTGAATAATGATTCAAAAACAAAAAAAAAATTATTGTCCTTAAGAGACAATAAATTTACTTATATATTCATCATATATCTAAAGTTTGAAGGTTTAAAAAAAAATAAAATATATATATATATTATAATAGCTCCACACAGGAGGCCCTGAAGAAAAGTCAGTGTCTCTCCCGATCTGGCCTACCACGCAATTGGTGTGCAGACGCGTTACCCGCCAAGACCCGGACAATTCTCACCCCATGAACCAGGGCACCCCTGTTAAGTTACCAAACGTAGCTAACCACTTAGGGTGATCTATGGCAGAGGTGTTGGTTTTTTTTTAATAATTATTATTTATATTATTAGTTATTATTTATAATGATACGTTACCTATATACTTTATTTCATTCTACAGATGATCAACACTTCAAGGCTATCTGTAACGTTGTTGGCTTAAGAAAAAGATGAACCACAATACGGCTTGTGAAGAACCTCTACTACGACGACCGAGGTTGCGAGTTTAAATTCAAACGGGCACTTTTTCAATTTTATTAAATTAGTAAAAATTGTAATATTTCACTAAAAGCATATACAAAATATATTTCTCATCTCATTTCTTTGGAACTCCCTTTAGCCTAATAACATAGCCCAATACCGGGAATGAAATAGATCCATTGGATTTGGACATTTAGAAGAAGTTTGGACTCGCTGTGAAAATGAGTTTAACAACCTTCTTAAACGTTGTAGCAAAAAATATGTTTAAGTTAGAAGACGAAATTCACCATGCTGGCAGGCCGTCGCAGGCCACAGTCCCCCCGGCGGGTCCGGATTTTTGAAGCGACTCTGTCCCTTGTGTACAAAGACATTGTATGAAGAACAAGGTCAGAATCGCTTGGGCCATTCTCGTTCTTGACGTAACGAAATACTGGATAGCGTCTAGCCACTCCTAATAATTCAAATTAATTCACAATGACGCGTCGGGCATCAAAGATGGCGGACAAAATGGCTGCCGCTTGATAATATAAACGGAGTCGTATTCAAAGTCTATATTTTTTCATTGTTTTTTATATAAATCCATTGAGGAAAGCATACTGTAAAATATTTTACGTCGTTTTGAAAAAATATATTTTTCTTATGCTGGCTTTCAAGAAGTTAAGATATTTCCACCACGAAAAAAATTCGCTTCCCAAGGGGTTAAGGGTAGTGCTTTCTGTACAACGTCGACCTCATTAAACCTCCCCTCAGCCTCTCGCTAATGCAGAAAACACACACTTTTTATTATTATTTACTTTAGGCTCTGCTTCATCATACTTTTACTATCAAGTTAGGTTCATTTGATACCCCAACAGCGTTCCAGGCACCCGATACTCTAGAAATAATGATGTTACATCGCGACGTATGCAAATTAACACAAATATAAAATTTTAAATTGACTTATATTTTACTGCTGCTAAAATCCTTGAAATACGAGTGTGTTTTAGACCACACGATTGAAGTAAATACTTCTTTAGTAATTTAATTTATTTTTCTTTTTGGCACCGAAAAAAGCCATTCCAACTACACCATCAGTGTATTAGAATCTATACTGAAAATTCGTTTGGATTTACATTGTTTGTTTTTGGGGTGTTATGCCGTGTTGTGCTACCTCCTTCTTCAGCCGACGTTGCAGTGTCCATCATCAGGGCAGATCCGACGATCTGAGATCATCGTCGGATCTGCCATGATGATGGACACTGCAAAGCTGTCCAAAACGCCGGCTAAAGAAGGAGGTAACGCAACACGGCATAACACCCCAAAAACAAACAACAAAAATGCTTTTGGCCGTGAAAATCTAAAAACGTATCATTCTTTTGGATTGTTACCAATCATCGTGACAAATCAGTCGTTTCAATGCACTGAGTTCGCACACTCTAAACGAAAATTTGATTGATTTTATTATAAGAATTACGCTTAAAATGGGATTGTTGATTAAATTTTTACAAAGTTTAAAATAAATGCCAGCACCTATTCCAAACGTCATTACTAGGGAATTGAGCAATGTTGTTACGATTAAATTGTGAGGAATTAACGTCAAAATAAATTAAATTATTATCGTTCGCCTCCTTAACGTTCGTAACGCCCGATATTACGCCTCTAATGTAACGAATTCGCCAGTTTACCTCCCAAGTCAAGCGTGCTTAAAGAAGTATTTACATCAAAAACTAAATAAAAATATTAAATATATCAGTGCTAAAATACAAGATGACATATTTGATTTGAGATTTTCAAGAAACACAGTTTTATATTTTTTGGTTATTGTAATGCATCATCTGTCTACGTTCTAACATTGTGTTTTGTTTGCCTTATCCACAGGCAGACATTTGTTATTTTGTTGGAGCTCTTCAAGAACAACAGAACTGGTTTATTAATAATATTTATATATTTACAATATATGGTTTACACTAAAAAATTAAGATACTTTAGTGGAAACCTATTATTGGTTAAATGATTTATAAAATGTTAAAACTGTTGGTTTCCAAATAAAATAAAATAAAAAATATATTATACTTCTGGGTCTCACGACCGCCTATAACTCGTCGCTCTAGTTCGTTTTTGTCCAACAGACCATTTTTTCGTGAAATTGAATTAAGTGTGCAAATGTGCTCAAAAAGCCTATATTTATACGATACTCGTTCAAAAAAATTATAAACAATTATTTAAGGGGTTTTCAAAACGCAATTTGTCTTACGTCCTCTAAAATGTATGTGCTACTATCGTAAAAAAAAGTGCCATTTCTCCCGATTCGCGTTTTGGTCTGTTGGATAAAAACGAACTGAAGCGACGAACTGTCTAGAAATGGAATCTGAGAGCTTCAGCTGTCGTTGACCGGGTGTGCTCCTGGGTGAATCTACTCTAACTGCTTTGAAACTTGAAACTACGTGGCATTCAAGGACACTACACATTGTTTGAGTTGTCTATGTTACACGGTGTCGGTTACAACCTGTGCCAAAGATAGCCGAAGATGGAAAAGCAGAGTGATTATTTTGCGAGCGTTCTTCAGACCACAACTAGTTTAAGAGTTACTATGACATCCGTCCATTTAAACAATACGTTAATGTAGATAATATTTTGAAATTTGAAACAGAAAAAAGATACAGATAGTTCTGAGACTCGAACCCAGGACCTTCGGCTTCCCGGGCAGATGCTCTCAACACTGAGCTAATGTATCCCTTTCCGATTCGGTCATATTTAACTATATCATAATTTGACTGAGAATTCACGTGTAGAAAAATGGCGGGTGGATAGGGAGAGGTTGGTTTAGAAAGACCCTTTCACCACTCCAGCTATTTTCTCTCGACCCATCGCCTCGCGCTGCATTTGGAGGGATGGATTCATCCGTCCGTCACTGCTGAACAAACTGACACCGGATTCCTACCTATCCATCAAAACTACTTCTCTTTCCTTTACTTGAAAATACCCTCCTGATAAAAATAACATGTAAATATAAAGTTTTTTAAAAAAACGGCAATTTTTATTTTTTGTTTATAATAACACACCACTGCTTTTATTGAAAAAAACGAATAAATAATTATGTGTAATGATTTTGTTTTTTATTAATTTATTATTAATCAAGTTTGATATATTGTCAAACGCTGTAAGTAAGAAAAGGATAACTCGAAATTAATGATAATCGTTTTCTTCTTCTTTCAGTATCCCTAAGAGCACGTGCTCACTGAAAATAACACAGCCAATGTCAGAATGTTTCCCTGGATGAAAATAAGACCATTAATAATTTTGAAAGTAATATTTGTCGGTTAATTTGTCTGCGCCGCGTCGTAAAATCATTATTTTCAAGCCCAAGGTAAAGACATTAAGATGTGCCTAACTTGATAGTTTGATGGTTTATATCAGAGTATCCCAACCTTTTGGAAAATTCTGATGTAAACCAGTCTATGGAATTTAATCTGAGAGCTCGAGCGGTCGTTGATCCGGGTCTACTCGCCAGGTGAATCTTTTGTAACTGCCCGACTTGTATTTTAAATCTGTAAGAAACCAAAATATCATCTTATGTTGCACATTAGGTCATGATTCCCACATTCCATATGCGACCCTTTACCTTTGTTTAACTGCATGATTAAAGCCCTTCTCCAATCTAATGGCGTGTTACCCTTCTTTAAACACTAGCAGCCTTTCTGTAGCACGTTGTGTAAAGTCTGCACATTTCGTTTTTCAAATTCTTACTAAAAAAAAATATATGGTTTTGATCTGACAACGTTGTAATTTACCAGCCTTACTAATAAACTTTCTGAAATTTTTTTACAATGGTCAAACAACCATGTATGAAGAATCCTTACTAATTAAGAACTGACAAAAAATTGTTCATGGAAAGATATATACATTGCTTACACGGCCAAGGAGGGTAGTTTATCTGTTGTATATATTTGTTCGTTGTAAAAATTCGAAAGAAAAAAAAATATTTTTCGGCTACAACGACATCAATAATGCCATTTTGTTAATATTAGCACTCTAGCTCAACAAAAGTCACGAGCCGCCACTGGTCGAGAGCCTTATCCCTCGACCACGGAGGCCGGATAACGATATGAGTATGATAATAAGTATTAGCTTTTTAAAAGGTACCAGATAAATGTACTGTAAAAGGTACTAGATAAATATGTAAAAGGTACTTGATAGATTATATTACTATAAAAAATAACTAAATACTTTTCCTTCATTTCATTCAAATTAAAAAAAAAAAAATTTTAATGAGCATGTTCGATTAACCCTGGAGTGATAATCTGCGTAAAATTTACGCGTGCATGTTAGAAATATTGCTCTAACTAACTAACCATTACACCGTTTCACCGCAGGGGTAGGCAGAGAGGACGGACCGCCAAACAACTCGGTCTTGGCATACACTTCTCGCCTCATTCACATTCATACATCTTATCATAGATGCTCTTCTATTATGCAGACTCTTGACTTGGCCCGGCTCAAGTATGATTGTGATTCACTTGATCGTGCCATGTTTTCCTCGGGCGTCCTCGACTTCTTCTACCATTCACTAAAATATTGCTCTCTCGTTCTAATCTCGTGAATCCATCGCTGTCCTTTTCAGACATCTCACCCACAGCTTAGACTATCCGCGAGACGCACGCATCTCGGAAGTGCTTGTCACCAGTTTTGAAATATAACGACCATAATTTTCGAGAGCATTATATTGATATGTGGCAAAGCAGTAATCTGAATGATTTTTATATAACTTTTACGTTCCTATAATTTATAACTTATAATATATCTAAATTATTCAGTATTTAAGTCATAATGAGATAACAGATTTGAGATTTGCGGTAACAGAAAGAATATTCCTAATTTTGTTGAATATTGGAGATGTTTCAAGTTATTGTTTTTTTTTTGAAATAGATATAAATATATAAATTATTGTTTTTCTTACTTCATATAAAAAATAATCCTAAGTATGTAAGTATGTAATAACGTTTGATTTATTAAAATAATCAACAAAAAATAACAATATACCTAGTTGAAAATCATGCGCCAATTTTACGCATACCGTATGTTGAAATATGATTATCTTTCTAGGGTTAATATTGTTTAGTGATGTATGTAGTATCTTTGATTCATACCATCAAAAGGCACACTCAACCAATTCTCTGTTTGTTTGATGGCAAATCATTATTTTTCCGAGACAAACAACATTATTATTCATAAATAACACGATGTAAAGATGTCCAATTATATTTTATTTTCCTGTGTTGTTCTAGACTTTGACTTCTCAACTGTTTTCTAATGCCGTAAAAAAGAAAGAGAAGATGTTATCTTAAAAAGCGCATTGAAATAATTTTACCAATAAAAAGTCTGCATTGTTTAGTGAGTGTTAACCGCAATTATTATTGTGAAATGAAATATAATACTTTATTATCTTCATTTATCTCTTTGTAGCACCAAATTGTTTTTTCTTAATTTCGATCAATTTGCATACCTATTAAAACAAAGAAAAATATTAATGTAAAAAATTTGGCGAAGGCTTTTTTAAAAACGAGGTGAAGGGGTAATTTTTTAAATATGTATGAATACGATAGAAGAGTTCCAACTGCTCTCGTCTGGGGCCAGTGAGACTATGGTATCTCCAATTGGAGTATATTGTGAGGCTCAAAGTAGCGGTGAGGAAAAGTAGATGAAAAAACACGTCTAAAGCTATTTTAAGCATCGTTTCAATGCTGAATAGTGGTCTTACACGAGGGCAATCGTATCTTCTACTATGGAACGTGACTCAAGTATACCAAATTTGCTAAGACCCATTTGTTGTGTTCGTGTTTCAGTGTTCAGTGTTTCGAAATATTAATTTAACATAAACAAACTTCGATCGACTAAAATATAAACAAAAGTGATTAAAGGGGGGCCTTTATTTTGAGTCTATATCTTATTGATGTGATGCCTTTGTCAAATACTTCGTATTTACTCGAATTCACTTGCAAACTTGGTAAATTTTACCACTATTGTATAATTGCAAAACCAAAACTCGTAATCAAATGATGAAGCCATAATTAAAACTTGTCATTGACACATTTTCAATGAGATTGGACCGAAGTGGCTCTTTTTATTTTATTTATTTATTTTTTATTTATTTTATATTACAGAAACAAACAGTACATTGGTTACAGTGATGAGACAGTTTACAGATATTAAATGATATTTCATGGTGGGTACCTATGATATGTTTCTTTGAATATATCATTTGTAATTACCGGGTGATGTGCGTAGTGTATATGTGCGTGAGTGTATGTGTGAGTATGTTGGTAGGTGTGAGAAGTGTATGCGCATTGAATAGTTTATATTATTGACATGTTTATATCATTGACATGATGCTCTTTTTAAATTTGGGCAGTGAATCGGAGAAAATGTCAATGTTAGAATTTAGGCAAATATTATTGAATGTATGGCTCTTAATATTAATATAATCCTGTAGGTCAACACGTCACTTGACAACACTTTCTTTGATGCCACCATGCAACCCGGGCGGAGAAATTTTTAGGTGTAAATCAAAAGTTAATGGGGAATATTATTAGTTATTTTCATTTTTACAATTGCATATTTTAAAAGCTTTAAATTCCTTTATTATTATCTGTATAAAAGCCCAGCCGGGCGTAAAAAAAATAAAAAAATAAAAATTTAAATTCAAATACAAATTAAATTGGAAATTAAAAAAAACATCGATTTCGAAATTTAAGTTAAATTGGACTGCTAAATCTATCGGATTACTTCGTTCACTACTTTTTTCATCATTGTCCTGCATCCTTCCAGTCTCTATATGATTCTAATATATAACGAAATCGAATTTGAGCGTCGACATTGAGAGCGTCGAGATCCTCTATTCAAATAAACTGCCAATTTGTTCAGAAAAAAACAACACAGATATTGTACAAAATAATACAAAATAAAGGAAATTATTTTTCTCAGACACTTTAAAGATATTATGTGCCTACATTAAAAAAAGACGTAATCATTACGAATTGTAAATGATGTGACAATGTTTGAATGCTATTCAATTCCATACTTATAAGGGTAAAATGTTAGTTGTCAATGATCTAGATCTAAACTGGCACACGATCGACCTCGCCTTGGAGGGAACCCGATGTTTTGGATTACTAAACTGCCGTGATATGTAAAAACTAAATTCTATGACATAACCCTGGAATGGGTAATTTTAAGTACCTACTTAAATCGTTGATATTATTTAGACAATAAACAAATTCAATATTTTCGCCATACTCTAATTTCTCTACGTTTCGGAAAGGCTGACGCTGCAGCCAGCTACACGGAGAAAAATGTTATTCTAAAATACGATATTTTTATTCGTAAAAACGGGACTGAAGTTCGGCACCGGTGCATAGTCGGGAAACACGCCAAACGCGCGCCTAACATATGTACACGGTTGACATTTGTCACATGAGATCGGGTCGTTTCTACGAGTCGTTCTTGAGTTCAACAGCTCGGCTGTGGAACGATTTGCCGGCCTCTGTGTTTCCTCCCTCCTACAACATGGGTTTCTTCAAGACCCATGTTCACTCCTTCCTCTCCTTAAATAGACCCTCCACACAGCATCTTCATAGATGACATAGGCCCTGAGAGAAATTATTTTCCTTGGGGCCTCCTGTGTGGAGTTGATGTAAAAAATAAAAATAGTCGTGAAAACGGTTAAAAACGGGACTGAAGTTCTAACGAACAAATTAATAGTGTTTCAATGTTTATTAGCGGGGAAAATTTAAGAATTATTTGTTGGTATACGTACGAAATTACGTATACCAACAAATTATTCTTAAACATTGAAATCCCGTTAATTCGTTCGTAAGAACTTCAGTCCCGTTTTTACGAATAAAATGATCGTATTTTAGAACACCATTTTTCTCCGTGTAGCTACTGACGTCAGCACAATTTTTCAGAAAAGTACGAACCCATAGTCTGAATCCTACAAATATATAAAAAAATCAATAGAAAAATGCAAGGCAGATTCAAGGCAGAGACACATTCCGCACAACGTTACACAAAAAAAAATTGAAAGCGGTTAACTAAAGTCAGTGTATTCCCTTTTGTCTTTTACAATCGATGACATTAAATTCGACTGCTCATTTATTTTTGTGACATGAAAATGGTAGAAAATATTTAATAAAACATTCCTGGAAACTGAAAACAATTTTCCAGGGAAATATTTCTTTAATTACTCGGAAATATTGTTTTTAATTGCGTATTTTTAAAAGCCAATTAATTTCACGAAATAAATAATAACCCTTCATGAGATCTAAGTGATATTGCTAATTAAAAATAATACTTTCTTAAAATGTACATATTTATTAGAATTCACCGCTTTTCATTCTTGTAAAGCTAACTAATTTCAGAGTAAAACATGCTTTTTGTAGATATTATTTACTTAGTTGTCGCCGTAGTTGTCGCCTCTCAGTATCACCCTGGTGTATAGAACCTATTTTAATAAAATTGTAGTTTGAAACGACTTTAGCAGAGGAGTGGAGATGAAGAGGAAATGTATTTAAGGAACAATAACTTAGATTGAAATAAAATCCAAATAAAAAAAATAATTGTGAACTTACCTACCCCAAAACTGAAAACTGTTTTCGAAAGGTGATGAAATACGCTTTCAAATTTTATTATTATAAATAAATGTCAAAATTAAAAAGTTTTAAAAAAGGATCACATTACGTTTTTCTAGCTAAAATTACTAGTAATGAAAAAATAAACTTATTTTATTATACGAAAGATTGATACACCTCACTTTTATATCGTTTCATGTAAAAAAAATCATGATAAAATTTACAAAATTTCATAATTTTTTTCAAATTGCGGCCGGAAACTTTGTCTTATAAAGGACAATTTCAATCATTTTGTGGTTTATTTTTATATTTGAATATATAGCGTATTGTATTATTATTGTATTGTATTCCAATGCCGTTTGTATAATACTTCTCACTATGATAATATGGTAGTAACAACGATTTCCATGTGAGCTGAGACGAATATGGTATCCTGTGATTAAACGGGCTAGTTAAGTGAATATGTCGCCTGTATGTCTATATTTGCAAGTTTATTGTTGTGGCAGTACATGCCCTTTTCATAAATTAATTTTGATTGTAATTGGTGTTGCAATCAATGAAGAAAGGGGTGTTCTATATCGAAGTAGTGTGTGTAAATTTAATTTGTTTAACAACTTTGGGAAATGGGGAGGAGGAAGGCGGGGAAGAACCTGATTATTCAGATCTTTAAAAAACTTGGTTAAAGCCATTTCAAGAAACGTTTCGGTTGTAAATTGTGGTAGTTTACTTGTGCGATATAAATTCTAACACTCAAACCAAGATGGAAACAAACGTGTTTTTTTATATTGCTGGGCTGCGTCATGCAGCTGGGGGTGTTGGACTCACCTTGTGGTGTTGCTCTCGGAGGCCCACGGCCTAGCACAGTGATGGGAAAAGGGAGAGAAATTACTGTCCCAGGGTCATGGGGGGGTAGGCACGAACACAGCTTCCTGCCCCTAGAGATAGGCGGTCAGCTCACATCGTGAATGAAAACAA
The DNA here is from genome assembly GCA_951813805.1 of Limnephilus auricula. Classification (NCBI taxonomy): domain Eukaryota; kingdom Metazoa; phylum Arthropoda; class Insecta; order Trichoptera; family Limnephilidae; genus Limnephilus; species Limnephilus auricula. The sequence continues at coordinate 3,286,185 of OX638406.1, read as the reverse complement.
TATATTGGAGATAATCACATTGTATTTGCACGGTAAATGGTACACAAAATATAACGGTAATGTCCCTATTTATAAGAACACGGTCTCCTACCCTTCTCTCTCAGAATAACGATTGTAATAGCGATTTCTAAATACACGAGAGGCACAAGAAGTTAGAGGAATTTGAGAGACTCACGGCTGTTGTTGAGGACTCCATTGCGGGCACAAACTTGTGGGTTCACTATAAACAAAGATCCCGCGAAAACGGCTTGGACCCGGCGGTCCTGCCGCGTGCGCGTCCCGTGTTGTTGACAGCGCAATCCGGGAAGAAGTGTGGAGGCGGGCGTCATTGCCTGGCGAAAGCCGAAGCCGAAGCAGGTGGCGCCTCTTGCGGCGTGTTATAAAACGTTTGCCTCGGTAGCAACTACGCGTGTGTGTCGTAACATAACACTATATCACAAATTTCAAAATGTAATTTAACGCAGTTCATAAATTCACCCGAATAATGCACTATATTAAGTCAATTCCAGCTGAATTCATTGTTTATCGTTTCTAACGTGGTCTATAATAAATTCGACACATCCGGCGGAAGTAGGTGGAGACGGAAGCGCGCAACAGCTGTCACTCGAGATGGGAGGCCGGAGGCTGTAGGCTGCACGGGGTAGGCTATAGTGTATAGGAGTAGGTTATATGGGTTGGAGGGTAGAGTATAGGGTGTACAGTGTAGGGGATCATTAAGGCTGCGTTTACAGCGCCTCTAATGAAGCAAGCTGCCATAATTCAAGTCTACCCTGGCCACTGTATTATGTTTGTTGCTTCCATGCTAAAATGTAAGGGTAGTTTTATAAGGGTGGAAGTGAGATTGAATTACTCTGTAATGGTTTAATATACTCTTATTAAATTATAAACATCTCATCATCCATTTCCCAGTAAATAGGCCGGACACACAACATTTGTTTCTTTTGTTTTTATTTTGATTAAACTAATTAATCTTAATGCAAAAAACTATTACCTACATCTTCCGCGATATTGTAAATTTATTAGTAGTACAATAAGTAAATAATTGTACTACTAGCTGATACCCGACATGCGTTGCAACGCCACTTAAATGCATAAATTGTTTCTCCCTTCGTGCCATTTCCCATTCGTCCCAATTCCCCGTCCGCCTCCGCTTCCTCTTCTTCTCTCACGTCCCCTTCCCCTCCCGCATCACCCCTTCCATCTCACTCGCATCCCTTCCTCGCGAACCCTCTACCCTCACGCATTGCGCTTCCACCTTCTCCGCCTTCCCCTCTCCCTCTTCCGCGAAGTCAGCCTCCTTTCTCCCTCTCTCATGAAGCCCCCCTCCTTAATTCCCCATCCAACCCTTCCGTACACTCCTCCCCCAAGCCTTTTTTTCCCTGCTGCTTAACTCCGTAAAATACAACCATTTTTCCAACAACTCGCGTGACCTATTTCATTTTTTAATGCGAATTTCACAACGCCATAGCACACCAGTATATATATAGAAATATTCAGAGTCATGTTCACAACAATTAAAAAAAAAGCATCGTATGCATAGTATAGGAAATAATTTTATAACGCTAGAGCTCCTTGAACAATCCCGGGTATAGGCACATCATATTCCCAAAGTTTTATCGCAATCGGATGAACGGTATGGCCGTGCATAAGGTACGAACAAACAAACAAACATTAATTTTTATTTTTTTTTCACTTGTAGCAAACACAGGTTCAGGTTGAACCGAAACTAGTTGGATTAAAAATTAATAAAGTGGAATTAAAACAAAATATTATTGTGTTTATTATTAATTTTTATATTATAGATTCTCAATCTATTATTTTTCCATCTTTATAGTGGAGTATACTCGTATTGTATCGGGATGTTATACTTATTTAGATGTTTTTTGTGTTTAAAAATAATAAACATAGAGTTGTGAATTAAAAAAAATAAAAAAAATATGTTTTTATTAAACTCATGTCAGCCCTTCACCGTCCGAAGACCCCTTGAACTAACCAACGCCCCCAAGGTACCTTCCCCATTGGGAATCACTGATTCAATCGAATAATGTAATAATTTCGTCGGAGTGAACAAAAATTGAGCTAACTTTCGGCACACGGACACTCCCACACTATACTTCTAAAGCTTTATCTCTTCAGAGTTTTTACCAAATAACCTTCATAACATCAAAACTTATAAAGTATGAAATTAAATAAAGTTCACATTTGAATCGTTTTGAATGACGCCCGCATACACAAGTCGAAAGTTAGCGGAAAGCGAGCTCGTCCTGAAATATTGGCACTGAAGTTATATAATTAGAATTAAGAAACACGATATTAATTAATTTGATCGGGAATTATAATATTGAATTGGGCGCAATGCAAATTGACAACGACGCAATGTTTACCTATAATATAATATTGGAAACAGCCTGCCTTGACGTTTGAAAATGCAATAGTTACTATTCAATGATTATATTATGAGTATTCAAAGGAATTCTACTACTAAATGAATCGTGTAACAAATATAGATTATTCGGGATGTTGCACTTTTAATTTATTCAGAATTGTAAAAAAAACTCTTAATAGTTTAATAAAGAGTTGTTGTTTGATTTTGTTAATATTTTATAAAGATTTATTTTTAAAGAGTTGGATTTTGTTGTTGCAGCTTGCAAATTAATGATTTATATTTACGGCAGAATTATTATAAGCAATAAACACTCATCCATATTGAAAAAATCTCCCGGGTAAAGATACATGTTGCCGACGGGACTCGAACCCACACCCCTCTGATTGCCGGTCAGGAGCTCACGGCAGGAGATTTACGGCACATTCCAATTTTGGAAGAAACTTTCAATATCGCCCTGGAGAATCACCACCACTCAGAATTGAATACCGTCTCCGAGGGGAAGGTGATCGGGGAGAGGAAGGTTGGGACAGGAACTTCCCAACCTCTTCAAATCTGGCCCCCAAACGCGGCTAAAGCCATTTCAAGCAAAGTTTCAATTCTGAATTGTGGTCTTACACCAGGGCGATACTGAGAGTATCTTCCACTCATGAATGTATCGCAATATATCAAAATTGTGAAATAACACAAATCAATCAAATAAAATTAGGCCGTAAAACCAAAAAAAAAGGAAATAAGTTTCTTCTTCAAATTTTGCAAATTCGCTTCGTGGAATTTTTTTTAGTACATTTAATGTCCCGATGAAGTGAACATCGTTTTCAAAACATGTCGATTTTTTAAATAAAGATTATCGTGGTAAAAACAAAGTGTTTTTAATTATTTCATTAATAATTTAAGTTTGTTAAAATCCAGATGAATCATGTATCCGCCAGGAACTAACAATGCCTTACAACTCCTATTTTGATTGCAGGTACACAAGTTTGAACAAAATATTGCAATAAATATATATGAAAATCATTAATTCCTAATTTAGTTTAATTACGTGAAATTATCTGAAAATTATTTAATGATTTTTTTTTTATTATTTTTTTTGGGGTGTTATGCCGTGTTACGGCTACCTCATTTTTAGCCAAGGTTTCGGACACGTTAACACACTGTAAAATTGTCCGAAAAGTTGGCTAAAGAAGGAGGTATCGTAACACGGCATAAAATCCCAAAAATACTTTTGACCGTGAAAATCTTAAATCATATCCGTTTGTTCGCTTATGTGCCTCTACCTTCATTATTTTTATTTTTGTACTTAGTTCACCGTTGATTATTTTAAATTTATCCAAAATGACGTCGTCTTATTACATAAAAAATAATTTTCAAGAGATATGATTTAAGTTTTTCACGGCCAAAAGTATTATCGGGATTTATTTTTAAGGTGTTATGACATGTTGATCTACCTCTAATTTTAGCCAACCTGTCTTGCTTTGTCGCTGTCCGAAAGGAGGAAGCTCAACACGGCATAAAACCCCAAAAATAAATAATACATTATTTCTTCAAGCTTCGCAAAATCAATTTGTGGCGTCATTTTGAATTAAATTAAACAAATAACTTTGTATCAACCACTATTATATAATCACAATTACCTACATGTTTCGAAACCGATGGTTTCTTCGTCAGGGTAGTAATGACATTAAATAACAAAAGAAACAAACAAGTATAGACTAAAAAGAACAGACTAAAAATAACTATGGACAAAAATATTATAGAGATAAGTGATTAATTAAGAGGCTAGACTTTGAACGACACGCGGAACACCCGCGTCTGTCATTCTGTCCCGCTCACAATAAGCTCACGCACACTTACAATACATGCGAATGTGAAATGTGCGAATGAGACAACGCTCAAATTTGCCTACAGAAATCACTCGAAAAGGGGTTTATGGAGAATACACTTTTCTACACCGAAACTTTGACGAAATTGAAATTAAAAAAAAAATATATATTTTAGAAAGAAGAAGCTACGTCGGTAGCTTTTTATAATTTTATAAGTCTTTATGAGAGTTGAGTTAGCAGCACTTTTTCCTTAAATAATATTTTTTGATAAATCGTACATGTTTGACAGTGAATGTTTACGTTAATACGAAACGCATCGAAAATTCGAAAACATACCGACATAGTTTTCACCCTCTAGAAGGCAGTATAAAAAAATATATTCATTTTGTGCAATTTTCGATGTAGAAAAGTGTTTTTTCCCGGGCGTCCTTTTTGTATGGGCCGAAAAGCGAAGTCTATCATCTTAATTAAAAAAATATCGTAAAAAAAAATATTTTAAATTAAATATAAAAATTATTTTAGAATATGAAAAATTACATTATATAAATTATCAAAACATAATAAAGATATTTAAAGAACAAAAATAAATTATTTTAAATATAAATATTAATAAGAAAATAAATTTGGTTATTAATAATATTTAATTTACTATTAATTCTTTTTCTAATTTCTAAGTTTGCTAATTGTAAATCTGTTGTGTTTGTGTGTAAAATTTTTAACCCTTTATTTATAACAATACTAATGTTCATAGTCCAGATACAGTGGATCGTCCACATAAATTCGAAACCAATTCATTGCTCTTTAGTCTCGTTAAAAACTTTCAACCAACTTGTAAAAAAGCATCTTTTAAGCCAGCCTTAAACTATTCAACAATTTCTTATTTCTTCAAACACCATTATTTAACGAATCTTTATTTCTTCGCTACTTTTTCAACGACATTTGTCTCCAACTTCTCAAAGAACTCGTATTGTATCTTTTTTTGGTTTTAATCGCAGACTAGCGTTTATTTGTGACTGTGAAACTTTTGGCTAGGATTTGTAAGGGAACAATCCAAACGCAATACATTAACAAAATAAGTATAAAGCACCCGCTTGAGATGGTTGTTTCGAGTGATGCCAAAAACTGGGGAACTTTGGAGGAAATACGGGATGTAAGTTGAGTGTAAAAAAGAAATAAATGGGGAACAATTCGTCACGGTTGAAGAAATTAAATATACGTAGGTGGTTTGTTCAATCTGTTTTTTTTTGTTGTAAGCATTAAGTCGAACATATACTTATTTTTAAATGTGCAGCAATTACAATTAGACAAATCAGCTATTTTGAACATAACTACTTTATCCGCTTATTTACGTACTCTAGAACTAATTATAGGGTTTAACCCCCTAAACCACTGTGTTCGCATTTGGGAATAACTTATACAGGTCTATTATGCAGGTTAGACAAAGAAAATACCACGCCTTATATTCAAATCTAAAAGTTAGCTACAAAAGAATAAAATGTACACCTAAACCACTGTGTTCGCATTTGGGAATAACTTATACAGGTCTATTATGCAGGTTAGACAAAGAAAATACCACGCCTTATATTCAAATCTAAAAGTTAGCTACAAAAGAATAAAATGTACACCTTTTTAAAACATAAGTTTGAGACCGCAATTTAAAAAAAAAGAGAATTTTTTATGAATTATTTTTACATGATACAATAATAATGTGAGGTTATTATATAATTATTATACGTTATTATACATTGGTCTAAAAAAATATGTATGTTTTTAAAACTTTAATGTTTGCATTTAATTTTTTTTATTAATTATGTCTTTAGCTACAAAATAATAAAATGTACATCTAAACCACTGTGTTCGCATTTGGGAATAACTTATACAGGTCTATTATGTAGGTTAGACAGAGAAAATACCACGCCTTATATTCAAATCTAAAAGTTAGCTACAAAAGAATAAAATGTACACCTTTTTAAAACATAGGTTTGAGACCGCAATTTAAAAAAAAAGAGAATTTTTTATGAATTATTTGTACATGATACAATAAAAATGTGAGGTTACTATAACATTTATAATACAGTGGTCTAATAAAATATGTATGTTTTTTAAAACTTTAATGTTTGCATTTAATTTTTTTTATAAATTATGTCTATATTTTGAATTAACAAATTTTAAAGCATATTTCATCACATTTCAAAAACAATTTTTGAAATTTTTTGGTTATGTTCAGAAATATTCCATTTACCGGATTTTATTGCAAAGTGGTAATACTTTGATCTTCTGACAACATATGCCCGAGTCCTGGGGTGTTAAAACTATCGTTGGGCTCTTTATGTTCCACGTACTGTGAGCGGGTGGCCATGTGGAAGTAAAGTTATTTGACAGGACACATAAAACCATTACGAATTGTATTTCTTAGTGAGAACAGAAAGAGTCAGTCCGAGGAAGTCGAGACTGCGTCGAGGAAGGAAAGGTTTAAGGACTGCAAATCAAAGTTCAGAAACCAAAACCTTTTGAAAAATTTATTTTTGACATTGAAGTTCTGTAAAAGTATCAATCAAGTTGTTACTCTGTGACACACCAGATTACATAAAAAATAACTTCAAGATTTAACATACCAGAGTTCTTGAATTAAAAGTTTACAGCATTACGTCAAATCCCACCAAATACTGGCAAACTCAAGTCGTTCGAGAATAGTAGATTTTCTCTTACCTGAAACAAAAATAAAGTCACCGCTTTAATAAAAATAAGAAAATAACTGTATTGATTTCGATTACTTCACTACTTTGATGCATCGAACACCTGCAAATTTAACATACATATTATAAAAGTTGGTAAAATGCAATACGGATTAATTACTATTCAAGTAAATGTTTCTTCGTTGTAGCCACTAAATTTAAACTGCAGTCCACCGGTTCAATCATTTTTCAGTAAGGACTAGAAATTCTATCACTCTGACAGTTCGTTAATAAAGTTGGTTGATAAAACAGAATTTTTAATCCATCTAATCTAATAAAATATTAAATGAAACAATGCATTGTGGAAACCACCATAATCACATTTTCGTTGTTTGTTTTTGGGGTGTTATGCCGTGTTGCGCTACCTCTTTTTTTAGCCGACTTTTCGGAGAGCGTTGCAGTGTCCATCATCAGGGCAGATCCGGCAGATCCGACGATGTGGATCCGGAGAGCCTTACCCCTTTATTTTGGATGTCGTCATTTTTTTTCGTTTTGAAGGATGTCTTAGATCGCTCCCCTCACTTTGATGGATGTTTTTTTAGATACGACGATTCGCCATTGAGTCACTTGATAACACCACGCCCCGTAGCACACTCGACCGATAAGTATCGATAGGATAATTGTCGGTAACCTCTCATCATTCCCTTGAACAACTGCAGATCGCTAACGTACAACTAACAGTTGACGTCAAATATATTGAGGACACTTAGTCATTGTGAACTGTCACCACTTATGCATATTGTATATAAGTATGCCGGGGGGCAATTATCGGAGGATCAACTGTCACGAAACCGTAAAGTATACATTTCATTATGTTCAATCGATGTAGAATTCCTGTAAATATGTTTATAACAATATTCACCATCCTAAACTTTGATGCCAGTAGACGAATACTATATTTCTAAATAACTTTTTCAATCCAGTTTTTATTTACCTCCTGAAAACGGGCCCGCTGTGAAGTGCTAAAAGCATTATACGATTTGAAACCAGATTACGTCACAATAGATGTCAATCTCTTGAGAGTTTCGACAATACTCCGCAATGGCGCTGAGTTCGGGATCGAATGACGTCAATAACGCTGATGTGATAGTTTTATGATTATTCATAAAAAAAACTATTAATAATGAGTTAATTTTGTAAGTATCTAATCAAAGCCATAAGTTTGTTTTAGTAATAATAAAATAATGTAAAATGCGCATTCATAATGTAATAATTATACTAACTTCAACGACTTCAGCATACACAGACTTTTTTTTGTTTAATTAACAAATTAAGTACCTACTCTTTTTTCTTTAAAAAGAAAGTCCAACATTCCCGGTTTAAGAATAAATTTAAAATATTTAAAAATCTCCTACTACCATCTTAATAATCGGAAAATGCTAATTGAGTCATGAGAATGATTCCAAATATCTTTTTTTTGTTCAATTGAAAATATTTCAAACTACCAAAAGTGAAGAAGATGTGGAACCGGTTGTTTGTATTTTTAGTTTTCAAAAAAGAAGGAATTTGACCATCTCCGAAGTATATAATACCGTTTTGTACACATTGTTTTGTTGTGACGATAATTTCCACAAGGTAACGCGGTGGAAATATTATGTAACGATGTTGTGTGCTCATTTGCAGAGGAAAGTGATTAGTCATCCATTAGGGCTTATACAAAGCATGTCGTACAAGTCCATACATTTCCAGCGTCGTCTGCACGCGCGACACCATCTGACTCCCAGCTTACGCCGACCCTTATTATTTTAAAAACTTCTTATTTTTTATTCTCATCATAACATCTTTATTCGATCAACTCCAAAGATGGAATAAATAAAACTGTGATACTGTTATTTTACTTTGCGTGGTAAAATCTCATAATAATAACTATATAGATTATTACGAGTATATTTTGCAAATGTTCATTGTGTGGAAATAGCCAACCGTTAAATTGATATTAAGTACTGGATAAGTGTGAAGTTATTGGTATATCCTGACAGAGTGGTGTGTTTTAACGTTTTGCCATTACTGAGGGACATTTCGTTTTATATAAATGGAAATTGCTAGTAACAGCTACGATTTAACGATCGTTCGGCGCCGAATGTGGTCTATACGTTTCATATCGGGGCAAATTTTTATCGCCATATCTGTCTTGCATTTCAGAGATTTTTCGAAATTTTCATTTTGTATTCTTTTTCGTTTTGTCAGAAACTAAAATGACAAATTAAAAATACAAATATATATATATATTTATATATATATGAAATTTATATTCTTCACACGATTAAACAATAAAAAATGTGTATGACATATTTTTTTCTCCGCATGTAGATTAACCTCTCCATTGGGGCAAGAAAATTCCATGCTCTCCAGTGCTGTAAGCTGAGTTTACCTTTAGAGTTTTTTAAGGAAAGGAAGCATAGGAAGTTCTCGGAAGGTAAAGGTATAAGGGGCGTATGACGTATGAGGTGACGTATGTATGAATCCATCCATCCCACTGCGGTGCAAGGCAATGGATCAAGAGAATCCGGCCGGAGAGGTCAAGAAGTTTCCCTCAACCATTCTCACTCGATCCGACCCACAACGCAGTAGGAGAGCGAAATCATCTGCCGCCAAGACCTAGACAAAACTCACCCCATGAACTCGGGCACCCCTGCTAAGTCACTAAATGTACCGAACCACTTGAAGTGACATATGGGGTATTGGTTTTCCAATAAATGGTTCCGAGGTTGCGGTACCCATACCCGCCCCCAAAATTGAAAAGTTAGGTAAAAAGTTAACATTTATTACCAGTCTTTATAATTAGGGTAAAAGTCGGATATTAGCGCTTTACGTACATAGATGGCGATAACGAGTTCATCGAAAACGAATTTTGTATGAACTTTTTTTCGAAAACCTAACCTAACCTAACCTAACCTACCTAACCTAACCTAACCTAACCTACCTTACCTAACCTAACCTTACCTATCGTTGGTCGATAAATTTGCTATCGATGAATTGATTTTCGATGAACTCGTCGGTTACCGAACGGCACAACCTAGTGGCGCCATCTCTTGGCTCAGCTGGTAGCCAATTAAATTTTAGAGAATTGCGAGATGTGCGCGTGTGTGCACGTGAGTGTTCTTGTCTATTTGCCGAGTTTTAGCTCGATCGGATGTCGGGAAGTGGGTTAGTTTCCATTTCCAAAATTCCATTTCATTCATTCACGTAAATCGAAATTCATCCTCGTGCATTTAAACTGTGCCTTCAACCTTGACTAAACTCAAAGGCTCTCACGATAAAACAAAATAAAACTTGAAAACACAGACAGGTATTCAAAAATTTAAGGTTACGGAACTCCTGAAACTAGTGTTAGCATCATTTGACATTTCACGGTTCATGTGGTGATGTTTATTCATAACGGACAAATTGATCCGACACGTAGCGTCGCGTCGCGCCTTAGCATCTAAAGCGACGCCACAGTGCTTGCGGCAACGAGGCGACGCCAAAATGCATCCAATGTTACTTAAAACTAACCAAATGTGACCATCATAACACGGGTAAGCAGCTTGTTTAGTGGTGGAAAAATTCACATTACCTGTTAAAAACTACATTATATACTAAAGAAGTAATAATATCAATATCAAAAAGTAATTAAACTTAAAGGGTATTTAAAAAAAAAGGGTTTTTTATTATTATTTTTAAGTGTGAATACCATACAAGAGTCCCAATTGCTCCCAAGCTCCCGTGAGACAAATTGAGTGTGTTGTGAGGTTGAAAGAAGTGCGGAGAAGAAGAAAATAGGTAAGAGGAAGGAAATTGGTTCAGGGAGGCCTTTCGACCTCTTCAGCCAGACTCTCTCGACCTACCTCTTTGCACCGCAGTCGGAGGAATGGATTCATTCACATTCACCCTCAGATTCTTACCTACCCCTAATTATTTTTTCTGCACAGGTCTTGCTCTCCTTCCTTTCCTTAAAAATACTCTCCACTACATCTGACTAGCCAGGTACTTCCCCACCGTCCTCTTCCTCGTCTCCTTCCCTTCCCCACTTACCTTCAGCCTCATTACATACCCCAATTGGGGATGCCATAGTCTCACTGGCTCCAGACGGGAGCAGTTGGGACTCTTGTGAGGTATTTACTATAAAAGTATTGTGCTTGAGCGTCTGTTCTGCCATGTGATGTCTTTACCCAGTCGTGGTGGTGACTAGGTCTGCAGTTTTTAGGAACGTTATATCAGGTGAAAGAGAAATAAACAACACTAATTTATAGTGCTTTATTTTTAGGGCATTGTGCCGTGTTTCTCCACCTCCTTCTATAGCCAACGTGTCGGACAGCATTACGGTAGTTGTATAATAAGTCCATTACACATCTGCCCCTGATAATGGACACTGTAATGATATCCGACACGTTGGCTAAATTAGGTGAGCAACGCGACATAATCCCCCAAAAATATTTTTAAAAAAATGTTTTTTAAAATTATTTCTTAGTGTGAATACCTCACAAGAGTCCTAATGCTCCCATCTGCCCGTGAGACTGGAATTCCCAAACGGAGTGTGTTGTGAGTGTGTTCAAAATGTAAGTCACGCTGAAAATTTGTATTTTGTGTGTGGATATAGTTAATAAAAATATAATTAATATTAGTGCATTCACAGCTATGGTACACTCTCAGTACTGCCCTGGTGAAAGACCACCATTCAGAATTAAATTGTCGTTGCTTGAAATGTCTTTAGCTCTATCCTCTCTTTCCTCTTCCGCATCTCGTTTCCCTCCCCACTACTTTTAGCCTCTCAACCTTCCTCAATAAGGGAAGCTATAGTCATATAGGCTCCAAGCGTTTATTAGTAGTTGGAACTCTTTTGCGGTATTCACATAATCAAAAAACTACTAAATATTATTTTCAGTTTATAAACGAGGTTCTCATAAATTACACTTTATTAAAACCATAAAACTTAATGTGCAGAATTAATTTGTTTTAAATTATTATTGGAATAGTGCGCTGCATTTCCACAAGAGGCAAGACAATCCATCATTACCTTAATCCGGGAACAGATCTGCGGAACAATGCGTAAATTCCACATTCCACAGTTCGCTCGACCGCGGAACCAGCAGGAAATTATTTTGTGGAACGGCCAGCTTAAATTGCGGAAACGTTGGATAGGGACCAGTGGACAGGGGTTCCACAAACAGGTTTATGTGGTATTAAGGATTAAATATTTAAATGCAGTTTTCGCGTGAAATTTTCCTCTAAAAATGTATATATTTAAGCCCTTGCCCGGAATAATGTTGTATCCAACAATATTCAAGATAAATGGAAAAAACGAAACCGGTTATGTTTTACATCATTTTATATTTAAAATACAATAAACATACAATTCTTAAGACTTCTAAAAGGAAAGTAGTGGAAAAAGGCTAGTAAATTAGAATTTATTCCAAGAATTTGTGCTGATTTTGTGGAAAACTGTTGTTTATAAAAATTTCACAGGCAACATTATTCCACAAAATGGATTATTTTTTTTACTTTTCGTGCCTTCAAGAAAGCACCATGCTCTTCTAACATCTATTTAAATACGTCATTGATTCATTTGAGCTTAAAAAGCAAAAATAACGATATATATAAACAAAACCATTTACATTCGACTGTTCAGATCAATATACAACATTATTCGACAAAACTGTTTAAACGGCAAAAAAGCTGCCTTAACAATATTTTTTCTGGAAAAATTATACTTTCCTGCATTCTTCAGCTTCTTGGCTTTAAAGTCTTTCTAGATGAAGCCATAAAACATTCGTTTTCTCCATTTATTACCATGAATTAAACCACGCTCAGTGATTTTGATAAACGGCCTTAAACAACATTCTTCCACAAACCAATCTTTAAAATGCTGCCAAAGGCCTAAAAAAATGTTCACTACCACAATCCCTATATTAAAAGATGCGTAATAATATGCCCAACATTATTTCATCATTAACTCAACATCGACAGTTTTGTTGGATACAACATTATTCCGGGCAAGGGCTCATATAACAGTTTATTGGTTATGTTGTTTGTATAAATATTTTTATGGATTTACATTATTTTTTGTTCTGTTATCTTAAGTAACAGGTAATTCATGGTTTCCCCTCCCCCTCCAACCTTTTTTCTCAACCACTAAACTCCATGAAATACACCCATTTTTCAAACATCTCGTGTGTGACCTATTTAATTTTTTTAATGCAAATATCATAATGCCAGAGCTCACCATTATAGAAATATATAGAAACCTTCACATGCATGTTCACAACTACTGAAAGAAAATGATCGAAATCGGATGAATACTATAGGAAATAATTTCATAACGCTAGAGCTCACTATCCTATAACCATCGCGGGTATGCGCAAATCATATCCAAAAATTTTCATCGCAATCGGATGAACGGTATGTACATATCGGTCCCAGAAGTGAATTTATCTATTTCCAATTTTTCTGTTTTAGATTTTCGTTTGAGTTTCGCTAATATTGCCTTCTTCAATTAAAAAATGAGATAATTTCAAATTCAATACAATAATTTTATTTAGAGAATTATGCAAAACCAAGTTAATACTATTCTATCTAGTATAGGTATTTATTACCCAATCATAACATGTCGATACAGACAAGCGACATGTTCTGATCCTATCAGTTTCAGATCGGGCACAAACATATATGGACATACTGAGCCTACCTACTGCATTGTCTCCATGTAAATTAGATGCAGTAATGCGTCCCCAGAAGACGATGCTAGGACTAGCCCTGTCGCAGGCTGTGTTTGTGGGTTGAGGAGGGGGTATATTGAATTCCGGGGGAGGGGAGGTTTGTGAATCTATAATGGAATTGCCTCATAAGCCGATTACAAACAAACAGTTGTGGGGCGGTTTGCTATGGAATAGAAGTTCCAGCAATTCCGTAGTTTGGTTATCAGGTTTTTGGAAGTTGTATTTCCGATGTTACATTATGTACAATCATGAGAAAATTTTGGGATGATGCAACTATTGCAACTTTTAAAAAGGACGCTTTTTACTTTTTTGTTTTTCGGAAAAATCGAAATTTTGAAACAGGGAAAATTTGGAAGAGATTCGGTCGTTTCTAGGAATTGAACCCAAAACCTTTAACTTGGCGTGGCTCTGCTTTAATCACTGAGCTTATTCAACCCTATCCACTTAGGTCATATTTGAATGTATCATACTTCGACTAAGAACTTTTCACTTAGTTTTATTGGCTTTTTTATATATTAATACCGCACAAGAGTTCTACATGCTCCAATATGGAATGAGACTATGGCAACCCCAATTAAAGGACCCCACAAAACTGTTTTTTTTTTTTAAATCAATAAATATAACAAATATCTAGGAGGTACAGTTGCTATTTTATCTATTTTTGTTTTTTTTTTACTTTTGTATATGAATACCGCACAACAGTCCCAACTGCTCCCGTGAGACTATAGCATCCCCAATTCTAGCATGTTTTGAGGCTGAAGGAAGTGGGAAGGGGAACAAGATGGGGAGAGGAAGGCGGAAAAGTACCTGGCTATTCAGATCTGGTCACCAAACACGGCTAAAGCCATTTCAAGCAACGTTTTAATTCTGAATTGTGGTCTTACACCAGGGCTATACTGAGAGTATCTTTTACTCTGGTACATGCCGCAAACATACTTTATATCATTTTCAATGAATTGGTTGTGAAATAATATGATATAAAAAAAAATTAAATTATATGTTCGAACGGGTTCAAACCCGCAATCTTCTTATTGAGAGTTGAGAGCCTTACCCCTAGACCACGCCAGCCACGCTGTCGTCGTGTACACGGAGAATAATGTTATTCTAAAATACGTTCATTTTATTCGTAAAAACGGGACTGAAGTTCTTACGAACAAATTAACAGCGTTTCAATATTTATTGGCGGAACATGTAATAATAATTTGTTGGTGTACGTAATTTCGTACGTATACCAACAAATTATTCTTAAATTTTTCCGCCAATAAACATTGAAACACTGTCAATTTGTTAGTAAGAACTTAAGTCCCGTTTTTAACCGTTTTTACAAATAAAAAGATCGTATTTTAGAATAACGTTTTTCACCATGTATGATTGTATGTTTTTGCCCGAACTAAATGCAATAACCATAGTGTCTTGGATAAATATATACATTTTTTATATATATATATTCGACATCTATTGACTTTTCACAATACTAGGATTAATTTTTGTGTAATTTTTTGATTAACTTAATGAGTAAAACCTCAAATTATAATATTTAATCATTGAAGATAGAAGAAAAATCTGGAAAAGATTGGTGGCATCCAGGAATTATAACAAAACATAACATTGTGTATGGGATGGTCTATGAATGTGAACGAAGAACCTAAGTAGTGTGTACTAAAGCAGAGATGTGTGGCGGCTGGTTAGATAGCCTCGGATGTTTCACTTGAATTTCTGCGAAATCACTGGGCCATAGTTACTTCAATTTAATGAAACGTTGTAATTTAGTTCAGTAATTTTAGGTTACACATTCGCACGATAGCTATTTTGGTATTTGGATACATTTTCAAACAGTGGTTTAAACTGTGACCAATAGCTTAAACCACAAGGTTTCCCTTTGTATTTAGAATTTATTGATCTCGATTTAGACTAAATAATATTGAAAACGTTAATTTAAAAAGCAGGAAAATCGTCACATTCATACAGGAAATGAAAGATTATTTATTATTTTTACTTAAGGGTACTTGTAGTGTATAGCTATAAGCATATACCTATTTAATAGTCCACGTTCATTCGGGGATGATCGGCACAGCCGAAGATTCCCGAATGAACGCATTGGCAAACAGTCACGGTCGGAGCGCGTCGCGGCCGCCAGACCAAAATAGAGCATACCTGTGATCAGACGTTACGTACAATCCCATTGTCTTTACGATCATTCGCAATAAACGAGTAAACGAACTTACGTTGTTATTAATAAGAAGACATCGTGGGCTAGTGAGCCAAATAAGCAGAACATAACAGTACTGATGAAAAAATCCTTCAGAGCCCTTATCATCTCTTGGGATGCTGTTTGAAGGGTATTTTTAGGGAATGCAAGGAAGTCGAGGAAGTTATGGTAAGGAAACAGGTATGAGGTGTGGATAGAAGCTCCGGGGTCAATCTGTAAAGGAATAACGGATGAATGAATCCATCCCTCCCACTGAGGTACAAAAGAGTCTACCTGGAGAGGTCAAAAGGTCTCTCTCAACCAGTCTCTTCCGATCAGGCCAGCCACGCAGTAGGTGGGATAAAGTATTCGTCACCCAGGCTTAGACAAACCTAACCCGCAGACTCTTGCTAAATTAGCAAATACATCGAACCACTTGGGGCGACCTATGCCAGGGGTGTTAGTTATCTATTAAATGTTTCCAGGGGCGGCTGTACTCATATCGGCCTCCCAAATTGACCCCTTAAGGAGATACTTAAAATAATTAATTAATTATTATGCTTAAAATATGCGATAAGAAAAATGAAAATAATGTTGGTGGTTCTCAGTCGAAGTATGATACAGTTAAAAATGACCGAATCGGATAGGGATACGTTGGCGCAATGGATAGCGCGTTGGCCCGGATTGCCAGAGGTCCTGGGTTCGAGTCCCAGATGTATCCGTATCTTTTTCTGATTTTTCTGTTTCGGATTTTTGATTGACTTTCGCTAATAATATCTTGATTAATTAAAATATTATAATTTGAGGTTTAACTCTTTAAGTTAATAAGTTAAAAAAGTTAAAAAAAAAAATAAATAAAAAAAAAACTATTTATTCGTATTCATTGCGCAAACAATTTATTTATTAAAATAATTTTATACATAGTGTAGATATTGTGTTATTTCGTCCGCCATGCTAGGGATGTCCCTGTGTTATGGCGGGTGAAGTTTGCAGATTATATAATTTAAGGTAATGAAGTACGTTTACTGATAATATAATAATTAATGATAATAAGGTTTACAGTTAATGCAGCAATGATTTTATGATAATGAAATTTACATATAATATAGTAATTTAATTAATATAGTTAATATAACAATTAATTTATTACAATGAAGTTTTTCTCGGATTGCTAAAGGAATTTTTTCCGCCCACATTAAAAAAATCATACCTCCGAATTTGAATACGGAAACATACAAACTGATTATAGTTCTATGTATCCAATATATTCCCCTATCTTTTTTCCATTATCACATATTTGTTGGATTTATAAAAAAAATATAATTAAATCTTAAACATTAAAACATTGTAAAGAATCTAAAGAATATTTATTTTGAATATTTTATGACAATTAATTTATGACAATGAAGTCTACAGACAAAATAATAATTGATAGATGAAGTTTACAGATAATATAACATTGAATTTATGTTAACGAAGTTTACAGATAATGTAATAATTGATAATAGTGTAGTTTACAATATTTAATTAATTGTTCTGAATTCTTTTAATCACAATTCCTTTTGTTTTACCTCAAATATTTACCCACACGCCATCTATGTAATAAGTATCACCTTAATAATAATCATGAAATTTATCAATACTTTTTTTTCTAGACCATTTAACCTCACTGTAGCATGCCCAGAAAGCAAAATCTACGAGACGTAGCTTCCAGAAAACGGTTTTGATATAGTGCCAAAAATGGGCCCCAGTATCGTTTTGTTCGCTTGAGAAAAACAGCAAACGTCGTGTCTTTTACTAAAACTACTTGTATTATTTGATTAAAGCTATCGGTTTGAAATAGAAGAACATAAAAGTAATTTATTATTATGGACGTGGTTGCAGACAATTTGGCCGTTGTTAAATCCAATCACCTCGGATAAATGGATAACGGGGACGCTTAAAGTAATATTGATGACATTATTGTATTTATTTGAATGCAAGTATTACTTTCAATATTTTTGATTAAATTCATAGTATTTTTTCCTATCCTTTCTTTATTAGTATTACTTATACTAACTACCCTGTAGTGATGCGCTGTACTTGTCTCACCAGGAACTCTCGTGTTAGGAAAATAGTTAATGTATATATCCTAATAGTTTACGACAAAATAAAAATTACAAAACTATAATGCATTTAACCACTAGAGCGCTTTTTGCCACATTATGGCACTATTTCCAAAACCTAGGATTGCTTTGTTGCCAAAATGTGGCAAATATTTAAAAAAAAAATTATTAAAACGAAAATATAATATATTGTACATTCAAAATATTATAAAATAAATATTCTCTTGATTCTTTAAAATGTTTTAAGGTTAAAGATTTAATTATATTTTTTTTATAAATCCTACAAATATCTGATAATGGAAAAAAGATAGGGAAATACATTGGCTACATAGAACTATAATCAGTTTGTATGTTTTTGTATTCAAATTTGCAGGTATGTTATTTTTAATGTGGGCGGAAAAAAATCCTTTAGCAATCCGAGGAAAAATATTTTGTAATAAGTAATAATAGGTAGTAATAAATAAGTGGTTAAAACAAAGGGCAATCTGCATAGTATCGTTGGAAATACGATTCCATAAGAAATGATCCCCCTCCAGTGTACCCCAATTTAATTTGAATAACTCGTTCCACGACAGTTGATCCCTATGTATCCATATATGCTTATGAACAATATTCAGTCGGTTAAAGGAAAACACAATATACCTACCAAGAGGCTTACCACCGATTAACAAAAGTATAAAACATGTTTTCATTCAAATGCGTTAAGAATAAAACTACATGTCTTTATACTATACAAACCAGCATATAAGTACAAACAATGTACAATGTAAATAAATGCGTTTGATATCCACACCAACTAATTTTGTTAAAGGTATTTTAGAAGTTGATTTTATTATTATGTTACTGTCATGATGAGAAATATGATCTAAAGGATGTTAGAAAGAGAAAACTCCACGAGTTATACTCAAAACTAGAATTCAACCAAACAATGAATTGAATATGCTTATCTACCAAAACCAAAGTTTTCTAACCAATTTGAGAAAATTGTGGACAATTTCGAGAATTTTTTATTCCTTTTTTTTATGAAACAACAAAAATGTGAGGTGATATTAAAATTTATAATAATACATTTTGGTAATAAAATATTCGAGTTTTTTCTTTTTTTACGTTATCAGTAATTTTAGATACAAAAATCGTAAGGTGAGCAATTTTCACCCTTTTATATAGTTGTATTAAAATTTTTAATATGTATCAGAATATACAAGGTTATTTCTAATAAAAATATTTTAAAGCATATTATATGAACTTTCAAAAACAGCTAAACGAAAATTTCTGACCTTCTGACAGAGTCCGAAATCTGATAAGTTTTAAACGATTGAAAAAATCTTATTTCTTCGAGTTCCCAGTGTATACTAGAAGTAGGTGATAGTGGCACCCTTTTAAATTTTATTTTAAATTCGTAATAACTACTCCACATAAAATCGTACGACCACTAGAACCATGTATATCGCATTACAGTTGGGTTACTTTGTGAGGTGGATTAAGAGCAGAGTGTTAAAAATAAGATTGTAAGTATTTCAAAACATGCCAAATTGAGAAAAAGGCTTTAAAGTTTTGCATCTTCATTACATATATAATTAATAAGTAGTCCTCAAATTTTTGTTGCTTAATGCTTAGAGTATTTATTGTTTTTGCGTTTAATTCGTAGAACTCCATTTAATTTTTTTAATAAATTTAATTTAAATTAAATTTAATAATGTTTATTATTAATACAATTTGAAAATGGCATTGTAAGCCGAAACAGCTGTCACAGTAATAAAAACAAAAACACTTGCAGAAATTAATAATTAACATTAATTCAATCACAGTACGCTGTCTAATACGACCATTTATATAGGCTTTATGGCAAGCGACTGCAGTGATGCCACCTGTTGACGCATAAAGTTAGTACGTAGTAGATTGATAAGATAATTATTAAATTTAATTTAAATTAGATGTATAAAAAAATATTGTTTAGAGCCCAAAATTTCTGTGTACGTGACAGTAAAGCAGATTAAAAAATCTGCATGTTGAACTTAAAACAATACATGTTTTACTCTTTTGTAGTTTCCGAGTGCAAAGTTTCGCTACACGTAATAAAAAGTCAGCTGAATAAACTATGCATTCAGAATTTTTTTGCTGATGCACTAGTTTACAGAGGATTAATGCTGCTGGTGGAGAATTTTTCAAAATTTTATTTTAGTAACTTATGCACTTACGTTAAAAAATTAGTAGTTTATTTATTTATTTATTTATTTATTTATTTATTTATTTATTTATTTATTTATTTATTTATTTATTTATTTATTTATATAATAATACAAACATACAATACATGATGATCCTTTGTCTGTCCAACTGGGAAGGATTCCCGTTTCAGGACAGCCAAATTGTGTTTTAGTACATATTTTACAAATTATTGTATATATATAAATTGATATAAAAAGTAACTTTTCGATCCTTATCTCTCTTAAGTGTAAATAACCCTTTGGAAGTTATCTAATACATTCAATGCGATACTCAATACGGGCAGTTAGTAGAGGGAAAAAATTATAACTATTCAGTGGACATCTTCAATTTGTCTCTTAAGAGGGTATTACCAGAGAACACCGGAAATTAGTCCTTTTTAAAATCAAATTCCAAACGTATTGACGGTTTTTTACAAAAAATAAAAAAAAATTGATTTTGAAAGATTGTTATTTTATCTGGTACACGCAGTTTTAAAACTCAGTAAAACTAAGTGTATTTATAATATACTAAGGTTAAACCGTTGGTCGATGGCAGATTTGTTCAATTTTCAAACGAAGGGTTCTTTTAAACAACACAAATTTCAAATCGTATAATCGTACAACAAAATAAATCAATATATAATCTAGTAACACAGTTTTCAAAATTTTAATTTAAGACAAATTAAAATCATTAAAAAATATTTCCTAGAAGGTGTTTTGTGACACAAATACCTCAGTTTTTCTATTTATTTAAGGTCTTACAAACTAAAATACTTAAAAAAAAATTTACACATTATTTTGTTTAGACATTATTGAAAAATTATAAATTATTTAGATCAAAAGTTAATTTTAAGAAGTATTTAATTTTCATTCATTTGCTCTCTCCCGTTTGATCATTTTTATGGCAGTTCGAGACATAAATTCTCGCGATGCATTAGCCGCCGAGACGCGGCCGTGCGAGGTTCTGTGTTCGCGCCGGTCTTAATGACAATATTTTGCAATAGATTTAAAACTAATACCGTTTAGCTTCATGGTTGTAAAAACATCCGCGCGCAGCGCTGTTAACAAAAACGGAATAATGGATTGCTGGATATTACCTCTTAACATTTTGCATTCATAATTATATTTAAATATCCTTTAAGGCAGTAAGTTTTTGAATATAAGAAGTTGTAAATGTACTGCTGGAAATCTCCAACTTATAATTGCTATCATTTTTCGGATCTGCGCCCGCGTCTAGCAAAGTATTTATCTGCCTTCATCGCTGGCCCCATTCATAATAATATTATTTCCACTGCCTTGTCTGCGCTGCTTGGTGCTAGGGGTAAGTAGAGAAGAGACCAAGGGTAGAGGGTAGAGGGTAGAGGGTAGTGTTATCAGGGCTGAAAGGCTCCATCTTGCCGGAAAATCCAGATAATTCCACAAGTTTCATTGCTCGAGAGATTTAGGATGGTTAGGTTGCCTCAAAGGATTTATCTGATGGGAATCATATAATATACAGAAATGTTAAACATATTATTTATACGTGTTAAAGGGATTTAAATTTATTTTGCAGAACTTTATAATTGTGTTTATAATTAATAATAATTGGATATTTTAAATAGGTTTTAGTGAAAAATCAACTCATGTGTGCGGTATTTTGCGTTTATTATAATTATCAACAAATGTTGCTGTGATGATGGTATGTAAATAATAAAAAAAAAAAAAATCAAATCATATAAGCTATGCGGATGACATGATTCTTCTAGCACCATCGATCAAGGGGTTGAGAATATTATTAAAAATCTGTGAAGAATATGCAAATGACCACAACATGATATACAACCCCGAGAAGACTGAACTAATCGCATTCCACCACGGAAAAAATCCAGAGAAGATGCTCCCCGTACAACTTAATGAGGTAAACATAAGTACATCAAAGAACGTGAAATACTTGGGGCACGTCATTACTGAAGACCTCTCGGACGACGGTGATATTGAGCGACAAAGGAGCAGTACCAGCATACATTTTTCCAGTGCAGCAATAGTGTTAAAAATACATTGTTCAATCCATCATGTGAAACATGGTGTCAATACTGAATCAGTTCAATGAAACGACTCCGGATCCAACATAATAACGCCTGCAGAATTATATTTGGATACAGGAGATACAGCAGCGCTTCAACAATGTTTACGGAACTAGGACTTAATGGATTCACCGGCCTGATGAGACACCGGGTCACTGGAGCCAGGATGCGGCTAATGGCCTCCGACAACACGGTGGTGAACGCAGCCTTCCAGCACCACGCGCCACTCCTCCAAGACCACGCAGCAATTGATTACCTATTTATAACTTTAAACCTACTTGCAATTGTTCTACTTTATTTATAATTTAAATGTATTTATAACTATATGGGACGTGTGGGATTGCACTAACCTCCCCACATCCTGGAATAAACCCATTATTTATTTTACGCACCAGACTTTTAGGTCCGGGTTTAAATAAACCCTTTCATGCACATTTCCATAAAAATGATCATCTAGTAAATACAAGCTATGCAAGTGTATTATATAAGTATAATTAACACAAAACAATACAAGAACAACATGTAAACCTACCAGACTATTAAATGGGAAAATAATTCACCGACTCCAGATATTTTCATATCAGAGGGTTCGGCTCGGTGGAATTCCTAAATTGACCGATAAATCCTACTGATCCCTCATTATATTTTATGTTTTTTGATGAGAAAAATACATCAATAATAGTTTCAAGTGCTAAGTAGACATGGTATTGTCTTTAATTGATGTGTTTTTTGTGAATATTCTTGAAACAAAACCTTTATTTTCATACTAATACGTCACTTACCTCTCGGAACCAATTAAACATTTTAAAATAACGTTGAATATTTCCTAAACTATTGTTGAAAAAAAACTTTAAAAAACCTAATATTTCAAGTACACATAATCATGTGTTATGTTTTTTTTTTTGTAACTGTAGAAATTATTTTGGTGGAAGAACGGGTTAAGGAATCACCATTATTGTATGAGTGGTATTTTTGTTTATAGGAATGATTATTCCTGGGTGTTGAAGAGGCCTATGTTGTAGGAGGGAGGAAACCCAGAGTCGATGTAAATCCAAAACCACGGAAAAACCATTTGCAAAAATGTTTAGGAGGGACAAACACAACATTTTACATACGCGCCCTTCCTTGCGCATGTTCTGGCCATGTTCATTTGCGGTATTGACTTTAACCGAGGACAAGCACTACTCTATTGGTGAATTTTTAAATTTGAAAGCACCAATAACTGCGGTTTGTGCTATTCAACTGGAAGCTCAAAAAAAACAAATTTGAATTTATTGGCTCATACGCGGTATTGAACCTATACTCTATTAATAACACTGAATCATGTTCAATTTCTGCTGAAAGGTTGCGGTTTTGAAAATTTGCTTTCGAACCTCACGGGAGCTTACAATTTTAATACGGAAATTTGTTACATAATGAAAATTTAGGATGTGAATACCGCACAAGAGTCAAAACTGATTTAATTATTACCAAACATTTTGGAGTCAGTCAGTCAGACTATAGTATCTCTAATAGTGGCATGGCGTGTGGCTGAAGGTTATAAAGAGGAGGAATATGTGGAAGAGGAAAGTTGGGAAGCACTTGAATTTTCAAATCTAGTCATCAAACATATATAAAGCCATTTTAAGCAATGATGATCTGATTTTCGATCTTTAAGAGCCATTGACCAGCAGCTGAGAATAAACATTATAAAATGCTTGCAACTGTACA
Organism: Limnephilus auricula; assembly: GCA_951813805.1. NCBI lineage: Eukaryota > Metazoa > Arthropoda > Insecta > Trichoptera > Limnephilidae > Limnephilus > Limnephilus auricula. The sequence continues at coordinate 3,262,276 of OX638406.1, read as the reverse complement.
AGGAGGTTCGAGAAAGATCGATTATTCCCCGAATTAAAGATTGATTATTTTCATTCAAAACTTGCTTTAATATATATCTACCTACACTCTAGTAAGCAATAAAAATGCTCAAAACGCACGATAATAAATTATAAAATACTTCTTGTAAGTATTACCAAGGCCAAGGCAAACCTTATCGCATGAACCCGAGCACCCCTGCTAAGTCATTAAACATAGCGAACCATTTCGTGAAACAGTGACCTATGGCAGAGGTTATGGATTTCTAAAAAAGCGTTCCCGGGGCGGCAGTCCCATTCCCGTTTCCCAAATTGAAAATAATTAATAATAAACAATTGAAAAAAAAATTACAAATTTCAAATTGCAAATATTTAAAAAATGTACCGTGATTAAAAATCAAGAGTTCGCAGAATTGCAAAAACGCAAGGTATTTTTTCATCGCTTCTTTCTTTATTCTCACCCCAATTTCCACAAATTGAAACGTCGAGAGTGTCTTGAATGGCCTTCGACTGAAGCATTGTTCGGCTCGTACTTGGACTGTTGTTTTAATATTTTCGCATTAGTGGCAGATTCGCAATCAGGAATATAATTTAATATTTTCCCTAGGGGGGAGAGGGGATGATCCAATTTATCACCTTTTGTCCGCTTTTACAGGTATTGAATCACCCTTTGAAACAGTCGGCAGTTGGAAATCACCTATTGTTACAATTATTACAGTCGGAAAGATGCCAAGCTGTAATACTGAATAGGACATAAAATCCTAATCATTAGGCGAAGCATCTATTTTCCACAATGACTTTTGGTTATAAAATTTGTATAGTTAGTTTTATCCTACCAACTACGGAGAAATGAGACAACAAAAGAAACGAGATTTTAATAAATTGTGATAAATTTTATTTGTGATTTAGATGATGATATTGAAATTATGGTTTCCGGTGACTTTTCACTGAACCGAGTAACTTCCTAACTCCCTCATCCCTAAATATTCAAACTTTCTGATTTTTTTGATGCTGTAAAAAAACATCAAAAATGTCACCAGAAACCAAAATTTCCTTTACATTTAGTATTTCAAAGTATTTCAGGAATCACTGGTTTTAAAGTACCAAACACGAGTACGTCCCTTTACATGATCACGTCGGGGTCACCAATGTAGCATGTGTGTGTGTGTGTGTCAAACTTACCAAATTAACATGTAGGTATTATATACGTGTCACGGGAGGTAAATGAGAAGATGCATTAATTATTTATAAAGATTCACTCTATTTTAAATGCTGGAACATAATGACGTGACAAAAATTATATTCAGAAAGTGTGAGTGGAATGTAGCAAAGGAGGTGACAGCCAGGAGATTCGAAACGGAATGAATTGTATTTCTGATACAAACCAGAGTTCGCCTATGCTCGGTGTTGCCAACCGCCACATCACCAGTGTACATACATATAAGATTATTAACTATATGGCTTGCCAGTACCTTGCTACAACCCTATACAGATATTGTTTAAACCATCGAAACCATTGTTAGAAATCATGTATAACGATTTTGCGCAATTTATAATTGTGGTGTTTAAAAGCAAAAACGCCATTCTCCAAAAATTACGAAATTGAGTTACAAGTGCCAATCTATGGGCAATATCCGTACCTACAAGATGGTTTTTAAGATCCCTAGAAAAATCAACTACAAATCATTGAAAAATCGAAATGAAAATAGGTTTTAGATGAAAATCACCACCCTTTACAGCGATTAACAAGCAAAATCACCACTCTCCACAAAAGCCAATCACAAGCCTGAATTCAAAATAAATTCAACAGAACCAATGAAAACATTATTACAACATTTTTTATTTTAATAATTCTCTTTGGAATATACTTTATAAGTTATTACTAAAAAATCACACGAAAAATGCGAAGTATTATTTGATCGGTTTTTTGCGATTTACCAAAAACGCTACTTTTGGAGAGTGGCGTTTTTTTGCTTTTAAACCCCTCAATTGCTACATTCAGGAGTATTCAGTTTGTAGAAATCTATCATTTTCTTATTTTATTTATACATACCGTTTCTCAGTTGTGTGTCTTATGCCATGCATTGTATCATTATTAGATAATAGACTGAAAACAAAATAATAAATAAAATATTCTGATTTTTTTCAAACATCTACGAACACAGTCAGCGGTAACTATAGCAGTAACAGACGCATACAACTACTATTGTATGCTATTGTTATCTTAATATTTCACAGCCATTCGCTTGCTAGCGGCAAACAGATAACTTACGAAGCTCACCTCATTACATCTTTCACAGTGTTAACCCCCAGAGGTACTGGAGGAACTGTACCTAGGCACGGTATTTCAAGTCATGCCTAACAATAATTAACAATTGTTATCACTATAAATCTGTCAACTAAATATTATTACGGCTGGGTGGGGAGAAGGGGACATAACTTCTCAAGGAATCTGCTTGAATTATTGCCAGGAGAAATTTATTATTATTATTGTTTAATTGGTAGATTTAATTTGAATTAAGGAGATTTACAGTTGGAGCATATCGAGTTCCAAATTAATTTATTAATGTATGATTTATATAGTAGGTATAATCATTTGAAGTTTTACCTGGAAAGTTTTGCGAAAATTGGTATTTTTATAGATTTTAATTTGCTCTTTCCGAATTTCGACTTTGCCACCTTGTACCTTTGCCGCTAGCGCCGACATATTGGAAAAATGGCCCCCGTTTTTTCACAATATCTCCTTTCCGACTCATTTTGCAATAAAAACACTTACAAATTATTATTTTTTTAAATTCCTACAATTTACGTCTCAACCACTTTGTAAAATCAATAGTTTTGGCATGCGAGCGCCGCAAAGCATACTTCAATATGCGTTTTGGCTAAAATCCTCGTTTCCACACCACCTTGAGGTAGAGTAAGTTTTTTTTATCCATTTAATGGTGTCCCCTGTAGGCCTTATCCACATGTAATGCACAATTTTGGAATTTTGGCGCAATTTTTTTTCGCTGTGCAGTTCGTAGGGACCAGGTGTTACGAGTTCGTCTTCGGTATTGATAGATACGTCACAGATCGCAATTTCATCCGCATAATCCGAAATTTATCCCGAAAAATTTTCCAGCTAATGTCTGTTTTTCGAATCAAATGACTGTACTATAGTGAAAAACCATAATATTTTAAGGTTAATCATTATATGGCTTACCGTGGCTTTTTCCAGTTATTCATACATTTCCACCAAAAAGTTTTCTAAACTTCTTAAGCCCCGCATTCCGCATTTCTACCTATTTATAAAAAAAAATTCATGAATATTTTCAGTTTTTAAGATCCTAAATATATATTATTTTTTAAGATAATATCTATGTACTCTAGTAGAGCCAGAACGTTAATTATATGATTTGCTTTGATGCAGCACGGAGAGTTTTTAAAATATCGAAAAGGTTATGTATACATTTATTGGAAGTTCGGTGAAATCGAACTAGCGGAAAATAATATGAATAGAGTTTTTTTTTGACATAGGCAATTCACCCTAAAAATAGTGCTTTGTGCTGTTAATGTTAAGAAAAAGTTATAATTTTGAGGATCATCTATAAGGAAATAATGGTAACCGACGAGTTCATCGAAAACAACAACCGACAAAATCGACAAAGAGAGATTAGGTCAGGTTAGGTTAGGTTAGGTTAGGTTAGGTTGAACTCGTTTTCGATGAACTCGCCGCGAACCTATCAAAGCAATGACCTATCAAATTTCGAAGTTTTTCAAGTCTGCAGTTAGTAATGATTGTTACAGTGGAAAATAATGTAGAGTCGAGTAAGTTTAACAGGGTCACAGATATTCATAACATGTAATGAGTTTTTGAGGTTGTAAGAGTTAGATAACCAGTTATTTTGTTGTTTTGTAAAGTGTTGACCAGGCGAGTGACAATAATACCCCATTTATTTATTATTGATGTAATATTTTATGTCCTTTTAATAAAATGAATTAGAGATTTAATATAATGAAAAAGACCAATCTATATAATCTTTTAATATAATAACCAATCGAGCATTTCCAAAACCATGGTTTGCTTTGTTGCCAAAATATGGTAAATATTCTCTCGATTCTTTAAAATGTTTTAAAGTTAACTACTTAATAATAGTTTTTGTACAAATCCTACGAATATGTGATAATAAAAAAAAATAGGTGAATTCATTGGCTACATAGAACTATAATCAGTTTGTATATCTCTATATTCAAATTCGGAAGAATGATTTTTTTAAAGTGATCGGAAAATTTTTCTTTAGCAATCCGAGAAAAAAGTTTTAAATTACTCTGTCGCTCCAGTGAATAAAGGATAGTGTTCTAGTATATGTTTAAAGCCAATCTTCAGAAAATTATAATCTTAAAAATATTGTATTAATTGTATTAATTATATTAATTATTGTATTAATTGTATTAATTATACTTATATAATACAATTGCATAACGTGGATTTACTAGATGATCATTTATATGGAAAAGTGTATGAAAGGGTTTAGTTTTTCCTATGGGAAAAACTAAACCCGTTCCTGTAAATCTGGTGAATATATTGTAAAAAAATAAACAAAACTTGAAATATTATTTTTCAAGCCAACGCAGACAATACTTAAAGAAACTGCTTTAAAAATGACAAATGACATTTAAAATTTCAATAAATCCCTCCAAGGGTTGATGAATTTTCTTAATGAAATCAATCAAGAACGCTTTTTCAATTATCAAAAAATTCTTTAACTTTGGACAGTTTTTTTAAAGATGTACCTATCATTTCGTTATTCCAGTTCACTGAGAAATTGGAATAATTCTCAGCAATGGATACAAGAGAGCAGCGGGGACCTAATTTGAATAGTTAACGAACTGAAGACCTTGTTTCTTGTCACCGTTCTCCGTTTACTTCTTTTACTTTTATACTTTTTCTTTCCTTTTCTCACCATCTTTTCACAGATTTCAGTGAGCATCTTTTCACTTCTTATTTCTCGTCGTGTCTTTGCGCGTTTAGAGATTTGGACGGAGTGGAACGAAAACCTCGTAACTGCTGTAAAAACAGTTAAAATTCTTAGGTTTATATTTGTACATCAAAGATTGAAACAAAACTATTTGATACTACGAAATAATATCAAATGTCACGTAATTGTTTGGAATACTTTTTAATATGAGCAAAAAACGGACGTTCTAGTGGTTGATGCGGTATTTATTTATTTATTTCTCCCGTAAAAGCTTTAACGTGTACGTTTTACATAAATTATGTCTGTGGGTTAATGGTAGACGTCCCCATGTCAATTTTGGTAATTTGATCAAAAAGTACTCTAAAGCATAACTTATTTGAATGCTATGAATACCTACGTTAGATGCTCTGAATTGCTGAAATTGTGGTCTATCTAATGTAGAAATCAACTTTTTGATTCAGCGTTTTTTACGCCAAGAGATCGATAAACAATCAAATCTTCACCAAAATTGACATAAGAACTTTCTTATTAAGCCCCAGACACATAATTAACAATAAACATAATTTTGTATGTATATTTTAGAAAGAAAAAATAAAATTGAATAGTTACTTAAAATAGGTATTTAAAAAGTATCAATATTTTGAAATATATATCCAGCTACCGAACTAGCGTTCATTTTAATTTCTGTTAAATAGTTTTGTAGAATAAATTTATTCAACTATTTATGAGATAAAATCCGTAGGGCTAGCTCATAAAAGCTTATAAAAGTTTTAATATTGACGTACTAAATATATCAACAACATCGCGATGCTGTAGAATTAATAGAATCTAGTTAGAAATTTATTAAAAAGAAGTTATTAAAACGATAAAAATCCGAAAACTTCAATATCTAGGACACGTGATGAGACATCCGGAGAAGTACAAGATCTTGCAAATCATAATGCAGGGAAGGTTTGCCGGAAAATGGGACCCTGGAAGAATGAGGACATTGTGGCTGAAAAACTTGAGACTGTGGTTTGGCCAGTCTACTGTAGAGCTGTTCCGGGCGGCAGTAAACAAAGTCCGCATATCCAACATGATAGTCAATGTCCGTTGAACGAACAGGGCACGAGAAGAAGAAGAGTGTTGTCGAAATATTTTCAGGTCTTCACTTTTTGTAAATTCACTTTGTGGCATCATTATTAAATTAAAACAAATAACTTCGTGTATATCACTTACTTAATCAAAATTATCAACATTCTTGGGTGCAAAACTTAAATAGCATTTTTACATTACTTGAATATAATAATTATACACTGTTTGGAGTTTTGTATCATTCTAACCTAAATAAATTATATTAACTTTTCCACAACAAAATACGACTAAAATCATTTTAATAGCTTTCAGGAACAATACATATTGAGAATAAATTATTTATGTGTTAAGCGTTACGTTTGTCAGAAATTTTCTTTTAATAATTTTCATTTTTGGTGTTATAAAATACATTTATAAAAATCATGTACAAAAAAAAATTATGAACCAGATTGTTGGATAACTTGGCTGTCAATATCCAAGCGTCTAAGCATGCGGCATTTATAAATTCCACTGTGTAAAACTTGGTCAAATTATTTGTGAGAACAATTAATAACTTTCATTAAAAGAAACAAAAAAGGATGACTTGCCAACAGATTAAAGTTGTTTTTCAGTAGAGGCTTCTTTGATATTAATCACAAAGTCTTATGTTTTCACAAATCAACGTCAAATTGGTGCTCTACCCGTCGCGAAATGTTTCCTATTGAATTTAAGAGGCGACCAAATAGGGCACTTTCATTAATGAATGTCTGGTTAGATTGATTACCTTTGGGCTTTTTTCTTTGAATCATGCTTAACAAGCTCTACAAGGATTAAAACAAACAATTTAGAAAGTGTCTCAAATTAAATTATTCTTTCATCATCATCATCTGAGCTACAACCTTTGGAGATCATTGACCGCATCTTGGAAGGATCTCACTTTTACTTGCTGAGTTATGTTTTTAGTATTGTGCTCTTAGCTCGTGTCTTCAGAGTATTTATCCATTTTCTTAAACTTAGTGATGCGGTGTTTTCTTCCACACCACCCAAAAATCTAAATTTAAGTCTGTTAACATTCCTGCGTCCTGCAGGCTTTAAATGTATCTATAAATGTGACCCTTTGATTGCTGGGTATCTTTCAACCTTACTAAATTATGTTCTGCCAAGGGAAGCGCATAAAGATTCGTGTATATTAACGTAATACATGTATAATATTGTTTATAATTGTCATGTAAATATTTAATTTTATTTATATTGGTATATTAAAAAATGTTTCTTGGTTAAATTAATTAATCATTTAGGGAGGGAGTTTTTTTCATGATATAAAAAATTTCAAGATATTTACCTATAATAAACAGTATAGATATTCAAATTGTTCATGCGCTTAAAAGCAGACACTTTAAAAAAATATATAATGCTAAAAACTAAAATTATGCACATCAGATCTCCAATAATGTAATTCCTTCATTGTATACACTTACATTTGACTGCATACATAAAAAATGTTGCACAGCCCTGTTTATGTGAAACCATTGATTTTGTCCAAAATTATTAATATTTGGGTAAACTGACTGTTACATTAAATGGGATGTATACATTGCTAATGTTTGTAAACGTCTAAGAGCTATTGTGGGTAGGATTTATAAAATAAAATATTTCGAGCCTATAAGTACTTTAAAGTTAATTTACTTATCTCTGGCTGAATCCACTATATGTTATGGAATTACTTCTTGGAGACATTCTTGTAAAACTAATATAAGCTATATACAAACACTACAAAACTCCCTTATAAAATTGTTAATTCATAAATATGCCAATCAATACAGAAGTAACATTAAATTAATATAAAAGTCTCTGAATGTTTTACATGTCAAAGGATTATTGTTTTATAATATTGTAAGTCAACATGTTATATTGTCTGATTCATTATATAGAGAAAGAGTTTACCATAAACATAATACAAGATTCACTCAAAATGAAGGATTTGTAGGTATTTTGTTCTAAAAATATTTAATCAACTACCAATGACAATTAAAAATAATAACAAGCATACTGCTAAAGTTAAATATAATCTAAGGAAATGGCTATTGGATAATAAAGATTTATACTGATGCCCCACTGAAGCCCTTGTATTCCAAATAAAATTCACATTCCTAGGAAATGGAAAAATAATTATTTTGTAATACCTGACATACCTACCTCTATCTATGAAACTATTGATCTATTAGTTGATTATACAAATTTTTTCATACATTCATTTGTACTTGCTTATACTTTTCTGTAACTTAACCAATTTATGTAATTATGTATCATCATACACCATTTAAATTGTATCCTATTATTATATAAAATGTTGTCTCTATGTCCCTGCTGACAAACTAGATAAGTAGTTCAGCGGGTTTAATTATAAATAAATAAATAAAATAGTAAGCTTCTGATATGACAAGTTATCAGAAAAATATTTAGAATAATCAATAATACTGTTATATCACGTAAACATATATATTTTTAAAGAATGTATATAAAATTCCATGCAGTGTTTTGTAGTTACTCCGTCTTTATTATGTAAAATACAGAAAAAGCTGTGTATGCCATGAGCTTGCAATAAAATGATATGCATTTTTTGAAAAGAATCCCGCTTTCCGTCTAAAAGTTAGAAATTCTGCAGAGAAAATTCCAGTATCGCTTGAGAATTCTCGATAAATCAGCAATGATCTTTTTCTTGAAAAATTAAAAGTGGATGCGAAAAATTGACTCGCAACACAAAAAGTTTTTTTTTTTTTTGTGAGAAATAAAATTACTTTATTTAAGCTATTTGAAGATAAATCAAGATAAACAGGGACATTCTTAAGGGTTAAAAGTTTTTTTTAAATAAAACAATAACTTTGTATACACCACTTTTATTATTTTATACTTAATGCCGACCGGGTTTCGCTACAACAGTAGCTTCTTCAGGGTAGTATAATCTCTACTAAGTAGATTAGTAGAGATTATACTGCTCTGAAGAAGCTACGGTTGTAGCGAAACCCGGTCGGCATTAAGTATAAAAAAATAAAAGTGGTGTATACAAAGTTATTGTTTTATTTTAAATTATAATGTCACATCACAAAGTTACTGCTTCATACGAACAAATAAAAGTTTTTTGGTTAATGTGAGTCCCCACTGCTCCCACCTGGAGCCAGTGAGACCATGGAATTCCCAATTGGGATATGTTGTGAAAGTGAAGGGAGTGGAGAGGGGAAGTAGGTGTAGAACAGAAAAGTTGAAAAGTACCTGTCTATTCTGATCTGATTACTATACACGACCGTCCGTGGTCGAGTGGTAACAACACTTGACTCCCAATCGGAAGGTTGCGGGTTCGAACCCGGCGTGCGCAAATAAATTTTATTTGATTAATTTGTGTTATTTCACAATTAATTAATAAAAATAATATATACTACATTTGCGGCACGTTCCAGAGTGGAAGATACTGTCAGTATCGCCCCGGTGTAAGACCACCATTCAGAATTGAGACGTTGCTTAATAATGGCTTTAGCCGTGTTTAGTGACTAGATCTGAATAGCCAGGTACTTTCCTACCTTCCTCTCCCCCATCTCCTTCCCTTCCCCACTTTCCTTCAGCCTCACAACATACCCCAATTGGGGATGCCATAGTCTCACTGGCTCCAGACGGGAGCAGTTGGGACTCTTGTGAGGTAATCTCTATAAAAAAAAAAAAAAGGCTATTTCAAGTAACGTTTTTGTTCTGAATGTTGGTTTTACACTAGGGCGATAAAGAGAGTATCTTAAACTAATTTACATTTAAATTAATTTATGTTTTATGTACATCAAATGTGTGGTTTGACTTTTTTACATAACACAAGAGTCCCCAGTGCTCCCGACTGTCCGGAAGCAATTCCCCAATTATAGGAACTTGTTATGTAACTGAAAGGAAAGAGAAAAGGAAAAAGATGAGGTAGGGGAAGGTTATAAAGTATCTGGGTATTCAGTTTTGTCACCAAACACCGGAAAAGTCATTTGATTTATTTTGATTCTAAATTATTATCATTTGCCACGCAGATACTCAGTATCTACCTACCACCCTAGTTTATACTAACCATGCTCAGAAAATTAATTGGAGTGTGTGATTACACGTTGTGACAAACGTTAGAGATTTAAAAGCGTAGATTTATCGTCTAACGAACCTAAGAACTCATATAAAACTTTAAACTTTAATGTACTGCAAGATTTTCTTTTGTGCACTCTTTAAAAGTTTATTTAACATTGTCGCTATGGAGTTTTAGATCAATATTCTGAGGGCACATTTTTCAAGAAAAAAAAAAATTTCAATGTGAGTTTAGGTAGCTTTTTTCTTTTTAATAATATTTTTTTTAATTTAGTGTGTTTTATTAATAGTCTTTAGTCCTTGACACATAAAGCAGTTTTCTGATTTTCTCTTACACGGCAATCTAATTCTATTTACGTTTTTGTTTCATAATTATGAACAATTTCATGAACTATTTTATGAACAATTTCATCCTTAGGATTTTTTTTAACACCTAAAAGATATCATGAAGAAGAAGATAATGAAAAAGAACAAGACATAAAAATAAAAAGCCAACAGTTGCAAATGGGACTTAAACCAAGGATATCTTGTCTTACAAGGGCATTTACCAATTCAGCCACTTATACCTCTTATTTTAAATTTATTTTTGTCAATCAAATTGAGAGTAAATTTATTTTAACTTAACAAAAAAAAAATTATTTGAAATAACAAAATTATTTTCAACCATTTGTTTCCCATATACACTTTTTTTTTTAAATGGTAACAACTGTTCAAAGAACTGGTTTCTAACCTAGATAGTGTCTGGGATAATCATATCCGATTTTATTTATAAGAGACCTATTGAACTGGTTCTGAAAGTAAAAATTAATATATTTTCTTTCATATATTTTTAATATTGTAAGAACTCTCTATAATTAAGAATAAGATAAGAACGTCTTCGAAAATTATCTCTAGATTTTATGCAAATTGACAAGCAACAGTTAGTTAAAAATAATTATTTTCATCCTTCATCCGGACATTAAAATTTTTCTTCATAGTGACCCCATTATTTGCACTTCCATAATGATATTTTTCATCCCGTGTTAATTTAAAAATTTAACCCTCTTCCCGTTGTAAGAGGACGGAGTTAGTTATTGGGGTACATTTTCCACTGTCATTCATTTTTAATTACACTGGCAGATTGCTGGTAACGCAATTTTTTGCTTTAATTAATAAAAATAAAGTGGAAAGTTATGTTGTGATGATATGCACGAACATTATTCAAATTTACTCTGTGAGTTGGTGGCGTCATTTGCTAACTTTTGATTGACAACATAATTAACACAACGTATCGTGAATATTTTAAATGTAATTTGACTTCTAACAAACAATTTTTTTTTTACTAATGATTGAGTTCGGGTTTGTTTGACAAATAATTCATCTACAGTAACATAAAGTAATCAAAAATAATATGTACTATGCCATTGTTCACTCTTTGCTTATCTACGGAATTACAGATTGGGGAGGATCTTACAAAAACATTCAAAACTGAGTAAAAGTTTCGCAAAGAATCATCGTAAAAGTAATAGAAAAGAATTCTACATTTTCAATAGACACTTTAAGATTGTTTATAGTATCAAATGTCCATATCATATTTAAGGAAGTAATTTAATAGTTTTTAAAAAAAAATTAGAAAAAAAAGAATGTTAAGAATTTTTCAAACTAACATGTAATAATATATTTTACACCCCACAAACCAATACTAAATTAATGGAGACATGAGCAGTTTCATTGTTTCTCGTACATTTAACCTTCTACCACTACAAACTCAAATGATAAATAAAATGATAAAACATGTAAAAGAGGTAAAATTATGGCTGAATGATGCAGAAATACAATTCACTTTCTGTAACTTTCTAAACTGTAGTACAATATGTTTTCTCTCATATTATTCTCTTACATTTTTTATAATACTTAAAAATTTTTAAAAAAAAAACAATATTTTTATTAAATATTTTCTTTTTATAATAACTAAAAACAAAAAACTTTTTCACTTATTCTACTTAAATAACACTTTTTTATATTATGTTTTATAATTTTATTTTATACATTAGGTACTTGGAAATATAGTATTTGTTTTATATTACCCACACTCAGGCAGTACCTTACTGGGTTTTCATTTCTTGTTTATACCATGTGTTATTATATTATGTTTATATGTATAAAGAAATACACCTAACTTTACAACAAAATATTTGCAAAACCATTACATTTACCAAGCCATAAAAAACTACAATAATCTGCATTTTGAATTGTGCTGTATTATCAACCAATCAGAATAAATAAGCGAAATTAAACACTTTTTAAAATAAATTAAAAATAAAAATTGTATAACAAACATATTACAACATACAGCACAAGTAACAATCGTGACTCCCTTATCGGGCACAAGAGCTCCATTTTACTGATAAGATTTCATGGTGTAAGATGTAAGATAAGCATATAATATTTTGTAAAATATAAATTTATAAATGCAACCCGTATTCTTAATATAATAATTAAAAAATATTTTGTAAATTTTGTGGCACGTTTCGAAGTGGAAGATATTCTCAGTATAGTACTCGTAAAAGACCATCAATCAGAATTGAAACGTTGTTTGGAATGGCTTGAGGCGTGTTTGGTAACCAGATCTGAATAGTTAGACACTTTCAAAAAAAAAAATTCATCTTTCAATTTCAACTTTCCCACCTTGCTCTTATAAATGTAATTCCCCTCTCAACTACCTTCAGCCTCACAACATACCCCAATTGGAAATGCCATTTTCTCACTGACTCCTGACGGTTGGGAGAAGTTAATTAGCTCAAATAAAAAAAAAATATGAAAATAAATTATTTGTACAGTTTTGAAAGAAGACGGTTCTCGCAATTCACATTAAGAACTTGAAAATTATTATATTTTTGAACAATAGCTTCAATATTTGAAAGAATCCCACAGGAGAGGCCGAATGTTTTTCCAGGGCAGACGCACCCGCCGCCAAGACTTAGACAAACATTAACCATCCCCAATAACCCAGGAACCTTCGCTAACTCACCAAACCTCGCGAACCACATGTGAAGGCCTATGACAGAGGTGTTGGTTTTCCAATACATGGTTCCCGTTGCGGCCAATTGAAAATCTAATTCTTAAGTAAGGACATTTTGTGCTTAGTTCGGACACACGGACAAGTCCATCTTTTTTTTCTCTTCAGAAAACCAGTAAAATTATCTACCGGGAACTGTTCAAGAGTGAGTGAAAATTTTCATATAAAACTATGATGAAACTCCAGCTGGTTCGCAAAGTTAGTAGGATCCGGTCACTAATGTTCCCTATTGTCGCAGCTGATGAATTATGCACCCCGGGTACCAGAGTATTGTAGAGGTGCTACGGGGCTAACGAATCCTCATTTATGCTCAGTTTTTAAAATAAAATGTCAAAGTTATTATTGCTAGCACCAGCGACGCTGAGAAGCATAATAAAAAATTCTCACATTCGCGTCTTTCTGTGCAAGGAAACTTTTTTAATGAACACGGGCACGATGAATATTTATACCGGCGTCGGTGCGGAGACGTCGCGACGCCACATGATTAACAAATCTTTTCAATCATTCGCTCGGAGGGAAATGAAATTTATCGAAGTTTATTTCTTGATGTATGAATTTTATTTTTCAGAGTTCTTAGCGACAGATGTAAGCCCTTTGAATTCAGAAATCATCGCTATTGTTATACAGCTCTGCTTGCTGAAGGTGCGAAAATACTCGAACGGTGACTTTGGCATCAAGAAATTTGCGGTTAACACATTTTTATAACTGGAATTTAAAAATTGAACCTTGGTTTTATCCATCTTTGAGCTTTGAAACATCTATCAAATTGCCAAAAATAAAACAATACACTTCTGTACCCTATACTATGGATCCGAAAAATTTTGTTGCCACTGGAAATTGTGCGAAACTGAATTTTAACTGGAAACATGTATAAAACGATAACTTTTGTCGCGATTTTTTATCCGGGGTATTGTGCTCTTTCTTATAAATAATAATCGTTGTCCAAAAAGAAAGAGTTAGTGCAACACGGCATAATACCCCAAAAATAATCCACGGTAATACTTTTTGTCATGATAATCTCAAATAGATATATTTTTTAAATTTAGATGTATTTTCAATATTTTCGATGTTATCCTCAAATTTCTTATCCCACATTTATACCAAAAGATCGCATCAAAAATATACCTAACTAATAAACAAAAAAAACGTGCATAATATTAAGATATTACTTCAAAGCTACAAAGCACATGATGAAAATAAACGACCAAAATTAATCAAAACTTTGTTTTAAGCACTTTTCTTGTTTAAAAAAAACAACACTCTTCATAAGCAATAAATACTTTATCTGGGTTTACTTGAAAGTTAGTTCAAAGTGAAACATACAGGTTTTTTTTAAACAATACAAGTGGCTGAAACTAAGTGTTGATAATCTTTTAAATTCAATGTTATATTATCTGTAAACTTCATCTATCAATTATTATTTTATCTGTAAACTTCATCTATCAATTATTATTTTATCTCTAAACTTCATTGTCATAAATTCCTTGTTATATTACCTGTAAACATCATTATCATCAATTACTATATTATATGTAAATTTCATTATCATAAATTCATTGCTGCATTAACTGTAAACCTCATTATCATTAATTATTATATTATCAGTAAACGTACTTCATTACCTTAAATTATATAATCTGCAAAATTCACCCGCTATAATGCAGAGACATCCCTAGCATAGCGGACGAAATAACACAATATCTACACTATGTATAAAATTATTTTAATAAATAAATAATAAATTTGCTGTGTTTGAAGAAGGAAAATCTAAATATATAAGTGAACGAAAAACAGTTACATGAATCTGTAAATTACATGACAATTTTAAAATGGTCAGAGTCCACACTTAAAATGTCAGATTTTCTACTTTGTAGTAATGCTAAGGTGTTAGGTGACATTAGGTAGGTACAGTAAAATATGTTATAAGCTATAAAAAGCGTTTTCCTCATTGATATAAACCGATACACAAAAAAAATATATATTCAAGCGTGCGTGTTTGGAATCCATTAGTTTCCCATTGTGGCAAACGATTGTAGGTATATTAAAGTATTCCTACAGATCTTCTGATAAAAACGTCTGCCAAATCGCTGTGTCAAAAGGCGCCTACAGGAGAATCACACTTAGACCCTTCTTGGGGCCTTGCGAAGGCTTTTGAAGACTTCACTTTGCCGGGATTGAAGCGTCTCCATCTCTTAGAAGGAGGGATGAAAAAGGGTAGATACGCTGGCTGAAGTATTGTGAGATTAGAACGAAGATATATAAAGTACTAGAGGTGTCGTAACACACCGTGAAATAAGTCTGATGCACATGATTTTAGTCCAGCAATTCGTCACATAACCTCTCGAGCGCTTTTTGCCACAATACGATATTTCCAAAACCAGTGTATGGTGACCAGATCCGAATAGCCAAATACCTAATTTCCCAACTTCTTCTTCCCCATCTCCTTCCTCTCCTAACTACCTTCTGCCTTACAACATACCCCAATCGGGGTTGCCATAGACTTACTGGCTCCAGACGGGGGCAGTTGGGACTCATGTACGGTGTTCATATATTCTTTAAAAAAATATTTTCCGTTTATAAATTAAGTCTTTTTCTGAACCGATAGGGTCCAATCTACAGAAAAAAACGTTTATTTTTGACTACAACTTTTAAGGATTTTGAAGGTAAGCTGTCACAGTGTATATATTTAGAAAATTCGGGATGATGAAATCTTTTCAGTGGCCAAAAGGTGTAAAGGTATAAGAAAGTTTTGTGATTTCTTATTTACCATAATGGTATTTTGAAGACTTTGTCAATTATTATAATTGGTATTGCCGAAAAATCGACAGTGAATATTTGATTCCTAATTTTTTTAATAGGATTATTGCGAGTTCAATATTTTGTAAATATTATTACCTTCATTTCTTCTGCTTTTTTATTTTGTTTTTCGTTATAAGATGACTTGCGATCTGTCGTGTTTTGTTTTTCAGATTGGTGTATTCAGAGGATGACCGTTAAGTTAAATTATTTAAAAAAATAAATAAATATAAAAAATACTTGGTTTTAAATATGCTTTTAATGAAACAAATCGAAACCAAATTCGTCGCTTTAGTATGTTTTTGTCTAACAGACCACTTTTCGTGAACTTGGGTTAAGTGTGCATTTGTTCTCAAAAAGCCTTTATTTATACGATATGCGTGCAAAAAAAAATTATAAAAGATTATTTAAGGTTTTATCAAAACGCTCTTTGTCTTACGACCTCCAAAATGTATGTGCTTTTATCGTTAAAAAAACATTAAAGCGCTATTTCTCCCGATTTACGTTTAGGTCTGTTGGATAAAAACGAACTGAAGCGACGCAATGTGTATCATTGAACAACATTAGTTAAAACTACATAAATAGTTCCATTATCGTGTCAATAAAAATGGTGCCGAAAAGTACTTTCAGATTGAAGAAAATTCATTGAAGAAAAATGATTTCCCTCAGGTCAGTCATATTTAGGATGCTTTGTGGGTTGTATTTTTAAAGAAAAAAGGAGAATGCATCCATCCTTCCCAACCTGGTACTGCTGGAGAGGTTAAATTATCTCCTTAATCGGACATCTCCGATTTGGCCTACCACGCGATTGGTGGGCAGATGTATCCGCCAACAAGACGATACGACACGATACGATATGATTGTACCACCCCAGCCAGGAGCAATCCTGTCCCGGTGAGACCGGCACACCAGGGGGCACTGATTTTTTAGGACTGGAACACGTGCTCTTAGGATGGGAGGTTGAAATTTAATCCACCGGTATACATGGCAACCTAATAAGCCAATATTAGACTTTAGGACGGGCAGGATTAAAGGAATGGAATGAGCATAATTTGTTTTCCTTTCTTTGTGCCTCCCTTCTTCTTGCCCCTTTCGGCTCTTCTTCGATCTTCTCGTTTCTTCTTGCCTCTTCTTGGCTCTTCTTGCTACTTCTAGGATGTTTTTGTCTCTTCCTGTCTCTCCTTGATTCTATATGGCTCTTTTTATCTCTGCTTATCTCTTCTTGGCTCTTCTTGTATCTTCTTGCGTCTTCTTGAATAGTCAAATCAGATAATCAAAAAGAGACCATATTCCTCCGAAGTGTAATTAATATCCGACTGAATTAACAAAAACATTTTTTAAGATAAAGATAAAAAGTGTAATTTATTACTTAGATAAGAATATTCACCGGTAAACCGCATACAAGATACAAGCACGGCGCTTGTTATCTCTATGAGACTAAATTATTTATTATGTAATTTCTTATTAATTTCTTATGTAATTTCGTTTACCTGCTAATGGCAAATCTGAAATGTGTTGTACCTACCTAAGTGCGAGATTTTTATGGACTCCAATCAAACTCCTTCTACTCGTGTGACCCATATCAATCATCGCAATGCCTTGAATGGTCAGTGGTCCGAAACATTTTCTTACCCGCTGTACACGAGAAGTCGTGTACGTACCGTACACACTGAAATTGACATGCAATCTTTGAGAAAAAGATACTATTTGAATCTAGTGACCTACCGGTTTTGTATCCCTGCCTCAGACATACAAATGTTTATTACCTATGCAAATCATCTCAAACAAAAACATAAACAGAAACAAAAAATATATTAAACCAAATATCTTAGCTTTATCTGTTTACCTCGGCTGAAGAGGTTCCATAAATTTTAGGGCTAATTTTATTCAATCCAGCTGCATTGATGGTTTCTTTGTTCAATAGATTCACTTTCAGTTGATAAATTCACTCAAAGAAATAATAAACAGGTTTAAAAACAAGCATTACTTGATTCCCTAGAAAGGTAAAATTATTTCACGAACTAGACCAAATTTTACTAATTATTAAGCGTGTGGTGTCAAATTTTTAGCCCGATTGAGCATGATTTAACACAATTATTCACATAAAATCCGTGAGATTGTCAAAACACGTCAAGCCCTGATTGTGATCCGGCACTTCCACCACGTATCCGCTGACAAGACTTAAACAAACTCACCCGTAAACCTGGATACCCCTGCAAAGTCACCGAACGTGGCGAATCACTTGGGGTGACCTATGGAGGTGTTGGTTACCCAATGCATGACTCATAGGGCAGAGTTACCCTTACCCACCTTCAATAAATTGCATAAGTTATTTTGAATGAAATAATTGAATTAATTAAATTTATTGTAATTTTTAAATGCAACAACAACATCAAGAATGAGTCATTTAAATGCTCGCTGGTATCTTGATTGCTTGTAGATGGAAATGCTTTCTCAGAAGAAGTAGACGTGTTCAACTGCACGGAATATTGTTACAATCAGGCTATAATAACACACCTCATTAAAACAACGTTAGCATAATACCTTCTGTTCTCCTGTGTGGGTTCTATATAACTTAATTAACATAATTTATTTTATGATTATTGTTTCACTATTATGAATAATAACGCATGTTTAGTAAATGCCACCATGCACACATTTTTTTTTTACGAAATAGACTTTTAGGTCCGGGTTTAGTTTTTCCTATGGCGAACACTTTCACACACTTTTCTATAAAAATGATCATCTAGTAAATCCACGCTATGCAAGTGTATTATACAAGTATAATTAAAACAAAACAATACAATAACAACATGTTAACCTACCAGACTTTTAAATGGGAAAATAATTCACCGACTCCAGATATTTTCATATCAGAGGGTTCGGCTCGGTGGCATTCTTAATTTAACCAATAAATCCTACTGATCCCTCAATATAAATATTTTGAAAATCTTTCGTAATTCTACATGTATTTAAAATGTCTGATTTTTGCATTTTTATGTACAAATCCTTTGACAAATCTAATATGCCTAAATTTTTAATGAGAGCGCTAAGTATAATGCCAGTAGCCGAAATAACAAATGGTATCTAATATTTTTATAGTCTGAGAATGCCAAATTAACTTATTAATTAATATATATAAATACATAAATTAGAATTAGGTTTATCATTAACAATTAGTATTGCTTTACAAACAACTGTATAACAATTTGGATTATAAAATGAAAAAAGGATTAACAAATAACCATAACAAATCAACAAAATGGAATATGGCGTCAAATTCTGCTAGTTAGTTAACTTTTTGTTCGAGGCCATTATAAAACAAACAAAGTCCATTACATTTTATTCCAATTTGGAAGTCTCATATATCCGACCGAAATGTGTCCCGTTTCCCGCTAACCCGACTACTGTGGCAATTCACTCCGGCCCATCTGAAATATGTAGGCCATTAGAGGCCCAATTTTAATATCTGATGACGTCATCAGGTTTAATTACACCCAGAGGAGTCGAGTCGACACATTTTTCTCGTTAATGCTGCAGCGTTGCCAAAATTCTGCGGTTCCTTAATTTATTCATGGAACCCGGAGCTTAATCATACCGCTCTCGCACATCATGAAGTCGAGAAAACATTGGTGAATTTGGTTGTCGATAAAAATATAATCAAATTAGAAAGTCGAGAAAAACATTGTTAAAATGATTAAGGACGGGATGTTTTCAATTTTAAATTTCTGTGAAAGTTCTATTCGAGTTGAGAACGTGAAAATTAATTTCAAATTTTTTTAAATAAGCCTTCCTAAGTGTCATCATCAAAAAAATACGTAGGGATATACCGAAATACCCAGTGACGCACTATTTGAAGAACTTAGATTTCTGAATATTAGTCAATTACAAATAAAAAATAATATTATAATCACGTTAATTACACCACCTCTGCCCATCTGTAGAACACTCTCAAGACATAAGTAGGGCATTGACAAAGGCAAAAGAACAAAAACGGTTATGAAAATATTTTTTTAAAAGGCAAAACCGAGCAATCAAAATAATGAGAAATAAAAACTAAATTAACGAAAAATAACGCATGAAATACGTTTTCATAAGGAAAAATCATCCATTATGTTATTAAGGCTTTTATTTTGAATTTTTAATTGTTTGTTCGGTTCCAGTGTTTTGACTTGTGTCTGTCTTTCGAGAAATTGGGAGTCTTCTGTAATAACCCGTCAAATAATATTATTTCACAATAACGTAGTCCAAAACGTTACATTCAATTGTATTACATCCTTCTTATTTGCAAACTAGAACTAAAACTGTCACAAAACATTATTTTCATTTTCAGCATTTAAAGCCAGTACATTTAGACAGTCTTTGTTTGTAGTGGCAAATAAAAGAAAGCGACCAAACAATTTTTATGGCAATATCCTAATTTTATGAATGTTTGCTTTCACAATTATTAGTGAAAGTCCGCTCAAGCGAGATAGTTGAGAGTTACGAGTACGTGAGTACCACATTAGAGTTCCAAATGTCCGGAGCTAGGGGTACTGAATCATCCCCAATTTAGATAATTCAACTAACATCTGACAGTTGTTACTCTTGTGCGGCGTAAGCACACATAACGATCTACAAACACCTCGAGAAAGATTTGGACAGAGTCGACCATGATATTTTATTTAAAAAATTAAGTGTTGTCCGTTTTCTCTCATAATTGCTTGCTTTCACGGCGAGCTACTTACAAAATCGTCATCAGTATGTCAGTAACGGATACCATCTTTCTCACGAATGCAAAACTGACTACGGGTTTCCCCAGGGAATAAAGCTAGGACCCCTCATCTTTACTTCATCCATTAACGACATTGGCAAGACCATTAAATTCAACAGTATCTCCTCTTGGCTGATGGTATCAAACTATTCAGAGCAATTAGAAGTCACGTCGATTCCATTATTCTGCAGATTTAACACGATTTTCTCGTCATTTCAAATTTGCTTTGCTGGAAATAGCTTTGGACCTATTGTTACCAGATTTGTTTGCAAAGTCTTGTACTTAAAATCTTTCTCACAACTTCTTACCTCAGTTTACTAAACAGAGAAACCCGAGAAATGTGAAACATACCAATAAAAAATAAATACTGATACGTATTAGACCTATTTTCGTGTGCCTAGAGAAGCCAATCTAATCGGTACCCATTTAAGAAGAAAAATCAATATCCGAATTTTTAAACTGACAGTAGGGGTAAAATTGTCCTCACTTCAGACGTACAAGATGCACAGGATACAATTCTATATATTTATCTATTCAGTATGCCTTACGCTTATACGTTTACGTGCGATTGAAGTAAAACTTCTTTGACTGTTGTGGCAGGTAATACTAAAACGGAAATTTATATCTACAGATGGATACACAGCTAAACCATCGGCTGTGGAGTTTGGTCGATTGTATTGAGAAATGCAATAAAAATTATGAATATTTGATTTTTCATCCAAGTTTCGGTAAAAAATAAAAATATTCTAGCGAAGGCAAGAACCCTTTAAAAATGAAAACAAAAACAGATGGCATTAATTTTACTTCTTTGAAAACGTTATTTCCGTCCTAGAAACATTCGAATTACTTGCCATATCGCGCCTATGGAAGTTGAACTTCAATAAGAGCCGAAAATATTAATTGGTTCTTATTTCAACTATCATTGGACGTTATTACAATCTTCAATCATGAAATAGTTATTTTCTCTAATGAGCAACATCATTTTCTCAACAATGCGATATTAACGATCAATTGGAGCCAATAATGAGTCTAATTCAAAGGCAATAAATTCAATAAATTATTAGCAATTTCCGAAAATCTTTAAGGGTTTCTAAGAATCGTTCAAATCACAACCTCCAGGAAAACATATTGAATAAACAACGTAGCTGATCATCAAAGGATATGTATGACCTTAATATAACAACAATTCATGGAATTAAATTGTATTTTTAACAAGGGACGCTAATAGCTTGAGTTATCATATTCTTAATATTTTAATGGATTGGAAATAAGTACTTAATAATTTATCAATGTTAACATTTCAACTGTTGAAATATAATGTTTGTAAAATTTCAAATGTATCATTTATTAGCTTGTGTGAATATAAATTAATATTACACATGCCATGTTTATTATTTATAACTAGCAAAATCCCAAAGTCACTGTATTTATTTATTTATTCATGCCCTAATGGGCCTTAACAAAATTTTTTTACATTATATTAAATTATGTAATTAAAAATAATAGAAACACTGACTAAATTCAAAAAAAAAATAAAAAAAATTGGATTCTTAAAATATGTCGACCAATTACGCAAATACATCTTCGACGTGAACATTAAAAACTCAACTCGTATATTATTTCATACTATTTTTATTTATTTATTCATTTTCAACGCCCTTATGGGTTTTTACATGATATTATGTGAATGATACAGAGACACAATGTTTAAGAAAAAAAAACTTGAATAAACATTAGATATGTAAATGGTAGGTATAAAGGTGAATTTAAGCGAAAATAATATATTATAGGATATATATAATATATATTATTTTCATCTTTTCTTTCTACACGTGTAATATTATTCTCGTTTACACGATTATGTAAAATCGCAAAAGTCTCAAGCGCTTATAATTGGATTATGTTCTGAGGCTGAAGGTAGTGAGGAGGAAAAGGAGACGTGGAAGAGGAAGGTAGGGAAGTTCCTAATTTTGAATTTAATTCAATTACACAATTCAATGAAATACATTTTACTTGCGCATGCCGGGATTTGATCCCACGATCTTCGTTTTTCCAGTCAATCGAGAGCCTAACCCCTCGAGCACAGAGTCCCTTAAAACACCGATTAACGTATATTGTTGTAGAATTTGCTGAAAGTATTTATAAAAAAAGGCTCAGGATTGAGAAAAAAAATTAACCCATGAAACAGCCTTAAAAAATATATCTACTTTTACGATCTTTTACATTTTTTTTTCATTTTTTGTTCGTCATCATTTAAAAAAGTAAGAGGTTTTAAAATATGAAAGCCGACTTAAAAATTTAAAAAAGGCAACTCTATATCAAAAAATAATCTTCAATAAGGTAGGTATCCACTCCAGATGACAAAGATCTTCATCTTTCTCTTTGTTTTTCTAACAAAGTCCTTCCCCAAATCGTAAATTTCAGCCAATAGCAGGCCGCCCTTTGAATGACACTCGACAAATTCCAAATTCGAATATTCGGCGCGTTCCATCACGTAATTCTTTTGACAAGCCCTTTTGCAAAAACGGCGGCAAAAAACGCGATAAAGTTATTATAATAAATTTGCATTTATAACCAGAAACGCCATTATAGTGACGCGCGCGGAGCCATCTGTGGGGGAAATAGTAAACAACGCCATTTTATACATCGCATCGGCAAGACGATTTTTTTACACATCGAATTCAGGACCGTACTGGAAATATGTTAAACGGATTGATAAAAAAAATTGGTTAAAATTTTTTAATGCAAATGACGATCTTCGTGGTTGAGTGGTTACTACTCATACGAAGTGGTCGATCAATTTACCTACCTGGGCTCCTGCGAAATCAGAAGGAGAATCACAGCAGTCCACAAAACATACTTCTCTTTGCTGCCAGTATTTAAGTCACGTAGCGTCCGCAGAAAAACCAAAGTAACCATATATAAGACCATTGTGAGAACTGTGTTGGCATATGGATGTGAGGCGCTGACACTGACGGCAAAGATGGCTGAAATGCTGGATACGTTTGAAATAAAGTGTTGAGGAGTATATGTGGTCCCGTGAAAGAAGGGGAACAGTGGCGCATCCGGTACAACAAAGAACTATACGATATATATCAGGCCCCCAACATCTCAGCCCATATGAGACTCCTCAGGTTGGGATGGGCTGGGCATGTACAGAGAATGCCGAACACACGCGTCCTAAAATGAATTATGACTGGAGACCCAGGTGGAAAGCGAAAAGTGGGAAGACCCAGACTGAGGTGGGAAGACTAGGTAAGAGGGGGGATGCAGGACAGTTTCTCCAGGTAACCAACTGAAAGTCAGCTGCTGAGGACAGGAGGAGTTGGAGGCGAATGTTGCTGGAGGCTAAAGTTCGATATGGGCTGTAGCGCCATCGAAGAAGAATAATTCGTTTACTCTCAATTAATTAATTTAAACTAATTGTATATTTACAGCACGATCCAGAGAGGAACATGCTCTCCATATTGCCCTGTTGTAGGACCACCATTCACCATACCACCAATGTTGAATTTGGGCAATACTAAGAGTATCTTTCACAATGAACCTGCTGCAAAAATGATGTAAATTATTTTAAAAGAATACACTATGAAATAACATAAATCAATCAAGATTACTCATTGATAATAAATAGCTTCTCACTAAACATTAATAGCCCCACCGTACCAATTTTAATACGCACCTTACAATACTTTAAAGATTTATGGCGAAATATGTTTTATATCAAAATATAAGCTGCGTTTTTTTATATTGTAACAAAAATCATATGTAACTAAATTTAACCTTACTTTTTGTTTATGAAAATGTTTTGTTCCAATTTTGTTACGGTATTTTTGTAGCCCTCGAGGGGTTAACGTGTTTTCTTTTAAAAAAATTCAGTTGCTTGTCAGTGAAAAAAAAGGCTTTTCTGGAGAAAGTGAGGATGAATGCGACCAAAAAAGCAAAATTCGCACATCGTAACCACCAATTTTGACCACACTGATCTAGATTTTAGTTAAAAAAAAATGAGATACAAAATAAAAAAAATTCCGTGGCAACATTTTTAAAATGAAGCATTGGTGTAATATTTCTATAATGACAATAAACTGTCGTCATCAGCTAACCATTATTTTTAAACTTATTCATTTTGAAACTGTGGTTCGGAAAAATTTCAATCCGAATGACATTTTCATTACCAGAATTTAAATATCTGAGGTCAAAATATTGGCCTTTACTGGAAGGAAGTAGTAAGCAAATTTTGCTTATTTGGTCGCAATCATAACTTTCTTCAAGTCAATTTATGGAGAGCTAACAAGCAATTGAGAAATAATTTAAGGAAACTTGTTAGACTCCTAAAACCCTACCGTACCAAAATTGGAACACCTCTCCCCTTCTACAATATCCAATGATTATATTTTTTAATATTTTTATAGTGTTTTGTGATTTTTTATATGATGAAACTAACAAAAAATTATTAAAAAAACATTTTAATAAGTTTTTGGGCTATTTGGGTTAAGGGCTTTGCTGATAAACGTGGTTTAAAATTTTTGACAATTAATCTACGTTAATGGTTGTATAAAATTTAAAACACATTTTAGTAATGGAGTAATTGCTTCTTATTCTGTCATTTATATTTTCAGAGAATATCTTTATTTGGTAAGTTCTGGAACCTGTATTCTCCAGTACTTATTATTCTTATAAACTATATGATGCGTAATAGAAAGACACAGGTTCTTAATAACACAGTGAATGTTTATTGTGGTTATTGTAATAATAATAATAATAATTCTGAGGACAAACCTCCTTCCAGTCTGAAGACTAGTTTTGATCTGAAGAGCTCCTAAAAACTTAATGACTTCGTAAATCTACTTTCTGTCACATGCAACGAGACCATGTGACCCGAAGTCTAATATAATATTACTAAATCATACACTATTACGATACATTACATTTATGAACACTTAGTTTCTAATCTTCATGCACACACATTTAATTTTAAGAGTGATTTCAAGGGATGCTATATTAATATTCTACGTGTTCCTCAGTCCATCCCCTAAAATACTAAAGCCGCTATAAAACACCCCTCAGACGCGACAAGACGCGGAAAATAGGTTTTACTTTGTGGGCGATATTTTGTTTACGGGCTTTTCTTGAATTTCACTTAAAAAATATATCATAATAAAATGTGAAGGTCGTAAAGGGTGGCCTATGATATCGGAATACCACCGCGCTAAGTTTTAGGGGTAAGTTGGCTGTCGGATAATGAAATGGTAAATACAATGTGATAATATTTTATACTGACAATCGTAAAACAGCATTGTAAGGTTGGTTTTATGACGCTGAAAGTCGGTTATGTGAAAAATGCATGAAAACAGATGATCAAAGTATATTGCTTTTTTAAACATTCGCTCATGAGAAGCTTTCTTTATGAAGCTCATAAGTCGTAATAATTTGATTTTTTTATAAGAAAAACTATCTTTTTTAACTTTTGAAGGTTATTCCCATCAATGTAATATATCATTGAAGAAGAAGAAAACAATAATAATCTAATTTTTTTTAAATATGAAAATGAACAAAACACAGAAAATAATAAAATATAATGAAATAAAAAAACATTAGTCGAAGATAATATTGTTAATTCTGAAATTTGAAATATGAATTTGACAAATACGACAGTCTCATAATAGGGTGCAAGAGCAAAATTGGTTAATGCTTATGTCCCGGTAAGATGTGAGGTTCTGGGTTCGTGTCCCAGTTGCAGCCATTATATTTTATTATTTTTCTGTGTCTTGTTCATTTTCATATTTTAAAAAATTATATTATTATTGTTATCTTCTTCTTCAATGATACGTAATAATTTATATTGAATATTATGAAACGAATAAATTTGTTTGTATAAAATAAAAACATAACAGAATTGATCACAGAATAATATTTATATATAAAATATATGAAACATTTCATCTCCCAAAGTTTGAATTTATCCTTTTTTTATTTACGGAGATTACCAGACCACACAGTGAAGCAGGCAATGTCCATGGAGGTTCATCGACAGTCATCCAGAGGTAGACCAAAGAACTCCTGGATGACTCAATACTCCAAAATCCTACAGGGAAACGGCCTTTATGAAAGCGGTACTCAGAGCCCAAGAAGCTACAACCTGATAACGAGAAGAGCCGAACCCAACAGCCTTCTTGGGCAATGAGTTGGCACAGTGCGAGGAAGAAGACTTTTTTTAATTTAAAGATGTACTCCCATAGTAAGTGATGATTAAGTGTATGAGAGGAAAGTGTTATTTATTTCGTCATTAAGAATATTTTTTATTATGGTTGTTTTTTATTTTTTATTTATGTTTAATTTTTGTAAAGTTTTTATCATATAATTCTTATTTTTTAAAGTATTTTTTTTTGCATTAGGTCCCACACAGGAGGCCCTGAGGAAAATAATTCCCCTCAGGGCCTATGTCATCTTTGGGGATACTGTGTGGAGGGTATTTTTAAGGAAAGGAAGGAGAGGAAGTTCTGGGAAGGAAAAATGTATGAGGGTTGGGTAGGAATCTGGGGTTCAGTGTGTCTAGATCATCCACCGCCAAGACCTAGATAAACCTTACCCCTATGAACCCGGGCACCCCTGCTAAGTCATAAAACGTAGCAAACCACTTGGGGTAACCTATGGCAGAGGTGTTGGTTATCCAATAAATGGTTCCCGGGGCGGCGGTACCCATTCCCGCCGCCCAATTTGAAAAGTATAGTTTTAGTACATTTTTTAATTGTGTTCTGATTTCTTTGAGGCTATTTGTAAGGGAATTAGCATTTTATTAAAGAAATTGGTTCTTAGATATTTGTAGTTCTGTTGACCAAAGTTTTTTTACATGTCGGAATCGGTAACATGTAATATGTTTTGCCTAAGATTTCTTGTGTTTCCGAATAGTAAGGTTTTGTTTAAAAAATCTTAATAATACACTTGTAAAGTTGTGTGATACAGGAAAAGAGTTGTTAATTTTCTAACCTTATATCCTTTAAATATAAGTTTAAAAGAGTGGTAAATAACTACCCCCAGAATCATCCTGTGGTTTACTACCTTTTAGAGACGAACATTATTGCTTTCGCATTTATTAGTGACCAGCTCTGAATAGCCAGGTAATTTGAAATCTTTCTCTTGCCATCTCCTTCCTATTTCCGCTTTTACACTACATGCACCGAAATGGGAATGACGTAGGTTCTGGGTGCCAGTCGTATAAAAAATGTAGGTAAACCGAATAATTAATGTTGGCAGCTATATTGTAAGTGTACATTGTATAGGCTATCCACAGATAACAATTTTTAAGAAAATAAATTTAATGAGTACATAAATATATTTTTTTACAAATCAAAGTATTCTTGATATTGTTTCGCGTGAAAGCTATTTCCGCTATCACAGGTTTTTTTTTTAATAGAGAATCCTCCCGAGAGTCCCAACTGCTCGCTTCTGGAGCCAGTGAGACTATGGCATCCCCAATTGGAGTATGTAGTGAGGCTGAAGGTAAGTGGGGAAGGGAAGGAGATGGGGAAGAGGATAATGGGAAAGTACCTGGCTATTCAGATCTAGTCACTAAACACGGCTAAAGCCATTATTTAGCAATGTTTCAATTCTGAATGGTGGTCTTACACCAGGACGATACTGAGAGTATCTTCCACTCTGGAACGTGCCGCAAATATAACATATATTATTTTTATTAATTAATTGTGAAATAACACAAATTATTCAAATAAAATTTATTTGCGCACGTAGGGTTCGAACCCGCGACCTTCCGAATGGGAGTTAAGTGCCTTACCACTCGACCACGGACGGTCGTCAAAGGTATTTACAAAGTGTTAAAATAAAATTAATTTGATCGCTATATTGAAAAACAGTTAGAATGTGCATCCGTCGGGCAAAACAACTGTCAAGCACAATAATAGCAGTTATAACCGATTTTCAAGTTATTTCATAGCCAAAATTCCTTTAAACAACAGGTTAGTGTCATCTTATTAAAAATATCAATTGTTTAAGGATGCCGGGCACGTATTTTTCGCCCGTCTAATATTTGTATTACTGTCAGGACGTCTAGGTATTCGAGGGAATGTTTTTTATAATTTTCAAGGATCTTTGAGGAACATTTTCAATTGGAATACCGACGAGAGGAAAAAATTTGTACTCTAAATTATCAAAATGTAAGATGCTACTGGGTAATTGTCTACGCATTTGAATTTGCGATGAATTATTTGCCATCATTGCGTAAACAAATTATATAATAATTTTGTGACAGTTTATCACCCGACAGTTGGCTTAATTATATTTTTAATTTTTGTCCTCTTTTTACCAATTTCAATCCTACAATCGACTTCAAAAATATCTGTAATGATATGCACTTAGGTGTCGATGTTTTGTACTTACACGCAGATATAGTACATACATAGAAAAGTAGGTTTATAATTGATGCATTTGAATGAAAAAATGTTTTATACTTTAGTTATTCGTAGGTACATTTTCTCTGCAAACCACAAACAATTTGGGGGCACTTAGTTATATTTTGTGTAAACCAACTATAACCTGGTATAATTAATATAATAATATAATTTTTCCTAGCCATTACGTATGCGTAATACGTGATGAGCGTACATATTTTTGGTTTGCTTTTATAACACCTACCACTCGGGGATTTCAATAAACTTCAAGAGGACCTCAATCGTCTTTTTGTCTACTGTAAATTAAACAAACTTATTTTAAATACCTCAAAATGCAATAAATTATCATTTTGCACGTAACAAAAATAAATTTTCCTTTGAGTATAAAATAAACGGAAAAAATATTAATGAAGTAGAATCCATCAGGGACCTTGGGGTAATACTGGATGTTAATTTAAACTTTATACAACACACTGACGAAATCATCAAAAAAGCCAACAAAATGCTGGGATTTATAATTCGTATAACAAAACCTTTCCGCAACATTAAAAATCTTTATTCCCTTTACACAGCGTACATCCTTCCCCACTTATAACACTGCACACCGATCTGGGGTGCTAACATGGTCAATCGATATGTTACCGACCGTTTGTCAGTAATGTCTCATCGTTCCCTAGGACAACTGCAGATCGCTAACATAGACACGACAGTTCATATCGAATATATTAAGGACATATGGTCATTGTGAACTGTCACCTATTCGTTTGCGATCTGCAGTTGTCCTAAGGAACGATGAGAATTTACCGACAATCGGTCGGTAACTTCGAATCGATCGATAATGCTAGGGGTGCTGGACTCCTTTCTACCAAGCCCATGTCGAAAGAATCGAAATAATTACAAAAAAAATATAAACAAGTAAATTATAAAAACTTACACTTTTCAAATTACACAGAAGCTTTAAACTTTCATAACTTCTACTCCCTCTATACACGACGATTAATTTTTGACCAAACTTTGTTATTTACAAATTTTAATAATGGCCTGGACTTCCCAGAGCTTACCAACTTAATATAAATCCATATTCCGACAAGATCAACAAGACAATCCAACTTATTTCATTTGCCCACATGTCGAACTAACATTAGAAAAAAATCCCCAATTCTCCGTATATATTCACAGTATAATACAAAATTTTACAATCTAGACATTTTCAACAATATTCTTTAGAAATACCTAAAAGAAGTAAAGCGTACGATAGAAAATTAATACAAGAGTTTGAAATGCATCGGAGCATCACCTATCCTTATCCCATTTTCCACTTCCTCTCCTCCTCACTTTTTTTTTAAAGATATATTAAAACTCCATCTCCAATGTAACTTTAATATGGGAGACCATTTTGGCTTGACTCAATTTAACTTTGAATATTAGTATCTCTATTTTTGTTGTTTTATATAAGCTGTTCTCTCTTACAAATAAATAAATAAATAAATTTCCACATCATTTAGTCTACTTTCAGAATTTCTCTGCCACTTTCGTGGATGACTCCGTACATCGGGTCTTGAACCTTAATTCTATTATGGACTGCGTCGTTTCTTTAACAACGCAATATTAGTGAACCAAATAAGGTTTTTTTGCCATCTCCAATCAAAATTAAATTCTTCCATATGCCTTCAGTGCCTTCAACAATTCTTCTAGGTCGAGAATTTGTTGTCTAATAAAATATATGTTTAATAGCTTTTTTACACACTCATAGTATTCGAGTAAATCTTCAAAGGACCGTACAAAATGAATTCAATCAAACGGTAGACAGCTTATTTATTCAATGTTTTTCAACCTTTAATATCGTAAAATAAAATGAAAATCGCCAAACAGGCTCATCGAAGCAATAGAATCGTTTAGAGGCTTGAAAATTGGTGAAAATATTACATTACATTAACGCATGCCGTTTTTCAGAATTCCACGAAACCAAATATTTTTTATAACCCACAGAAAAAAAAAAATTACATTTAAATAGTGGCAGAGAAACAGTTGATTTGAATGTGTTATTTATTATATAACTGTAATGGTTCAGATTTTGTTTGAAAACTTCAACATGTGATTCAATTGCGAACAAATTACTTCGGCCTCCGAATGGAGCTGTCGATAAGAGTTTATTCGCCACCAGCAACAGAAAACTGAAAAATATTGTACAAATCAACAAATTATAGCCGTGTCCCTCTGTTTACCAATGAGGGATATATAATTTTAGGAATCACCTATATTTAATTTTTTACTCCAAATAAGCTCAGCAATCCCTCGTGTACGTCCTGTTACACGCTATATAGTGGCTCACAAAAAGTAATTTGTTTCATTTAACGCATTGACTTTTTATTGTTGGATAATAATAATACTTCTGAGGATAAACGCCCTTCCAGGCTGAAGGCTAGTTTTGATCTGAAGAGCTATTAAATACCTTAAGACTTCGTAAATCTACTTTCGGTCACCTATAGCCTACAGCACAACTCGACAACGAGGCCATGTGACCCGAAGAGCCCATATTTTTTTACTAGATCATAGACTATTATGATACATTACAATTACGCGGAGAAAAATGTTATTCTAAAATACATTCATTTTATTCGTAAAAACGGTTTAAAAACGAGACTGAAGTTCTTACGAACAAATTAACAGTGTTTCAATGTTTATTGGCGGGAAAATGTAATAATAAACATTGAAACCCTGTTAATTTGTTCGTAAGAGCTTCAGTCCCGTGTTTAACCGTTTTTACGAATAAAATGATCGTATTTTAAAATGAAAAATTTCTCCGTGTATCAATGTCAAAAGGTTACTTCTTATTTATGCATGCAAGTACAATAAATTTTTCATTAAGAAATTAAAATGATCAAAAAGGAATGGTCTATTGTGAAATTATTCTATCAAAAATAATCATTTCTGTTAATGCCCGTGTCCTGCATAACTCTAGTTCAATAGGCTATGGAATTCGGATTTTCTTTGAATTGTTTTTTTTTTTTTTAATGTAACTAATTTTATGAAGAATTCAGACTAAAGGTTGACTCTTAATATAATATAACATAAAATTATTTAAATTTTCAATTAAAAAATATTGACCTGATTTTTTTTTAAGAATTTAGACAATCGCGTGTTTTTTCACGGGTTCACAAAAATTCACTTTAATAATTTTTTTTTTTTTGGGTGCTTAAACTCCGTCTGAATTATTCGTTTTACATGACTCTTTAAATTATTAAAACGATAATTTGTTCTTGGTAAATTCCTTTAGTTTCCTCAGAAACTTTATTATTTTGTGTATTGTTTGTGTAGTTTCCCAAAAAAAGGTAAAACACTTGGTTGAAGTTTCTTTGATCATTTTTCTCTGATCTCCTGTTCACCCTATTTTGTCCTACCGGTTTTGCCACGAGTTTCCGAAACTGTTTGAACCCTATTATAATATTGTCACGCGGGCTTGGGATACACAAATGGGTTAAAAATATATTACAAAGTATTGTTTTCCGTGTAGACCTAACACTTAAGAGCCTAAACGATCTCTTTGATTCTAGAAATACACCTTTCACAGTGTGCTCGTAATATAGATATGATTTAATATGTCATAAGAACAAAGATGTTCTGACCCAAAAGATATACTATTTAACGTTAATGGCCCGGCTGGGGTTCTCGGTTAATAATAATAGTAATGGAATGGTTTTTAAAGGCGCTATTTTTGGTGGAAAATTAATTTTCATTGAATAATTTAAAAGACATAGATACCATCGCACACTGGTGTAATGGCAATACGCTGTATCTCCAAAAAGTTAGTTTTTAGATAGATGACTTGTTACTTTCCTCGTAACTTTAGAGTAGTACAAATTTTAATTTTGGTAAATGAATGGTTAAATTAACCCTTTAACGATGACAAAATAACAATATTATCGATAAAACTTATATCGATCTATCATGCTGGCTCCCCAGATCTCTATAAAAATCAGCCAGGGTAATATAAAAATTCAAAGTGATGTTTAGAGAATATTATTTAAAAATTAAAAAATGTTAATTTCGTGTCAAATTTTGTTTTTTCTTGTTTATTTTTCCCTCTTTTTCTTTATCCTTTATTTTTAATTATTGACAATTTATGTTAACCTAATTATTATTTTATATATGAATATTAAATTCCCCTTGTAAAATATTACCTCGCACTGACATATGTTTAATTCCTCCCTTCCTAAAATGAGTTGCATAACTCATCGAGATTGCTCCGACAATAGAAAAAAGTTTGGAGAAGAAATCAATTGTTGAGAGCAGTAATTTCCATGCACCTAGGAAAAATTAAAAAGACTCACCTAGTGATGTTACTGCTAGTACACACGCTACGAGTAGTGCAGATGACATTTTGAAGATCTGTAACAATATAAATAAATACTTTTAATACTTGAAATTAAACCACGTTGGGCGGTAAATGATAAACTTTTTGTTGCCGGTTGAAGGAAATACACACACAGAATACAATACAATAATAATACAATAATAATAATACACAGAAATACGATACTTCTTCTTCTTCCTTGCACTGTCCCAACGCATTGCCTAGGTAGGCTGTTGGGGTCGGTTCTTCTTGTTTTCAGGTTGTAGCTTCTTCGGTTCTGGGTATCACTTTCATTCAGGCAATTTCTTTGTAGAATTTTGGAGCATTGAGTCATCCAGGAGTTCTTTGCTCTTCCTCTGGATGACTGTCGATGAAGCTCCATAGACATTGCCTGCTTCACTGTGTGATCTGGTAGACTCCGTCTTATGTGCCCATAATATCTCAACTATCGTTTCTCTAGCTTACTGTTTATATCCGAGACACCCATGCTACCACGAATGTGTGAACTTTTAATTTACAGAACTTTTAAACAGACATACGATACAATATTCGAAATTTCGAATATTCGAATATTATTAATACAAAATATTGTTGAAGAACAAACTAGAAAAAATTCTAAATTATGGAATTATAAATTCAAAGGAATTAAAAAGGATCTACATAAATTCACAAATAAAGTGGTATTTCAACAATTTGAAAAGTCAAAAAAAGTGACGAAAAAAAATTGCCCATAACCTAACCTAACGTTAACCTAGTTTTATTTTTATATTCCATCACATTCAATGACTTTCCAAATGAGTGACGAGATGCTACTTTGTTGAGTTGTCCGGTACGGTTTTTCTCCTTCTTCTTTTTCTTTGATGGCGCTACAGCCCATATCGAGCTTTTGCCTCCCGCAACATTCGCCTCCAACTCCTCCTGTCCTCAGCGGATGACTTCCATTTTTTTACCTGGAGAAGCTGTGCTGCATCCCCTCTTCCCACTTTTCTCTTTCCACCTGGGTGTCAAGTCATAATTATTTTTGGGACGCTTGTGTTCGGCATTCTCTGTACATGCCCACTGCCCAGCCCATCTCAATCTGAGGAGTCTCATATGGGCTGAAATGTTAGGGAAACAGGCTCAATTTTGATATTTGTATATTAAGTATGTTTAATTATATTATTACATTGTTATAGTACATACATATTACGTTAGTCCATACATAGAATGTCATTAGATAGTTTCGCCTAAGAAGTGAATGGGCCTTTAAAGTTAATTAATCAATGAATGAGTAATAATAATATTATAAAGAAAGAATGTGAGTGGAGATAAAGAGATATTTTAAAATCAAGATTTATATGCTCACTAATTGTTATGGACTTAAAAAAGTTTAATAAAGAAATAAATGTGGTTAAGTGGTTTAATAATGATTTATATCACGCAAAGAAATTTAATAAATTAGGTTTGTATCATAAAAAGGAATCATAAAAATTGTCTACGTGTAGTAATTTTTTGTGGTGGGTATAAGTTGTGATTGCGCGAGTAATTGGTGAGTTATTTGCGACATTAGTGTTGTTAGCTTCTATATGAAAAAAAGGAAGTTTGTTTGGTACGCCTCATTGGAATATATCTGCAAAACAGTTTCAGCGACTTTGCGTCAGAGACTGCAATCGATATGTTAACAACGGTCTGACAATCATTTAAACCGCGTTCCTTTGAAAGCTTTTTTAAAGTAATCTAAAACTCTATGATACCAAGTTCTATGGCAGATTCACCTCTTCATGTAGCTTTGCCAAAATCCTTTTATTCAGGTCACTGCGGGATGCGGGATTGTTTCAAGAACTATGCTATATGGATCACATAAATCTCCGTGCCCTAGATTCTAGATGAATTCCAATTATATGTAGTATCGGCATAGATTGTTTTATTTTCCTGTCTGTAGAATTTAGACGTAGAAGCAACCTGCCAATGGTAGTGTCTTTGTACCTGAGTGTACGAGTATATTATTATCAATGTTGGACTGTTTTTCACATAGACATATTCCATGACAATGAGGAAAGCAGGTAAATACATGGAAACCGTTTGATTATGGAATAAAGACAAAGTGTTTTGTTGCATGTAAGTGTAATTATATACGAGGTATCCATAATAATTAGAAGAGTCTCAATTTTGAGGTACTTCTTCTTAAGTCGGTTGCTGAGGGTCGTGGCCCCTACCCCAATTTCTATGGTGGTCATGGCACCACCTCTCCTTGTGGTCCTGCGTTCTGCAGATTCCGAGGTATCACCCAGTGATTCTTCATCACTCCCGCGAATAGATGACCTTTCTTTGCTTCTTTTGCTATTCACTTTGCCAATAACTATGAGATTCTACAAGTTGGAGTCCTTAGTTTGGGCAAGCGAAGTGTTCAAATTATCTTAAGATTCGTTGCAGGCAAATAGTTGAAAGCCTTTTGTGGGTGTCTAGCTCTTCCAGAATGGAAAAATTTGTGCGTCTGGCTGTCCATGGAATCCTGAGTATTTTTCTCAATCGCCACATTTATACGCTTTCTTTTGCTGGCTTTAACCACTGGAGCGACAGAGCAATCAAAAACTTTTTTTCGGATTACTAAAGGAAATCTTTCCGCCCACATTAAAAAAATCATGCCACCGAATTTGAATATGGAGACAAAAAAACTGATTATAGTTATATAGAGCCAATTAATTCACTTTTCTTTTATTTATTATCACATATTCGTAGAATTTATAAAAAAAAATTAAGTTACCTTTTAAATAATCCAGAGAATATTTGCAATAATGCAATAAAGCCATCCGTGGATTTGGAAATAGTGCCATATTGTGGCAAAAAGCGCTCGAGTGTCTAAATCTTTTTATTTCGAGACCATACAGTCACAACACTTAGTTAAAGACATTTACATGGAAGTTTCATTTCTGAGTGCAGATCTCTGAGCGGGCAAAGTATTTCAATCTTTAACGAGGTGCAAATAAGCAATTTATATTTTATTTTTACAGTGCGCGCTAGGTTGAAATCGTATTCTTTGAATTCTGACCACATAAACTTTTATCTACCATGAACCACAAAGTTACTGTTATTTATCGTATTTAACAAAACCACCATTATGTTGACTTATTCCTTTATAATCACCGATTACACTACCTAAAGCTACATAAATGTGGTATGAGTATATTCAAGGTTTGCCAAGCAAGTATTATCAGTATTATCACAATATACCTGGCGGAATACCCTTAGAAGAGTAGGGTTGAAACCATCATATGACTATCTACTGCCTTCAATTCGACGGCAGAGATTCGTGATAACATTATGTTGTGAACGTGGAACCCTCTGTAAACACGATCTGCGAGGCGAAATGTCGGCTAGCAACTACTGGAATATCGCCTATCTGTACATTGCCATTACGGTCATTATATCCTATTGAATTGGAGGCGTATCGGATATTTACCGAAACAAAGGTGGGACGCCTATATTATGATTGTGGTGCAAACGTAAACAGAGCGCAATAGACAATGGAATAGTATAGATAGATACTAAAGGAATACGACGAGAGGCAGGGCTGTCAGATTTGAAAGAATTATTTTAATTTTTTAAATAACTGACGATATTTGTGGATAGTGTGTGTACTTTTGGAAAGGAAAATTATATGATGGGTTGGTAGGAATCAGGGGACATTGTGTTTAGGAGTAACTGACCTATGACCTGGATTAACCTCACCCCATGAACCTGGGCACCACTAATAGTATTTTTTTTTAAATTTAATTTAACTTATATTTAATAATGATTATTATTAAGCTCTGCAAGTATTTTAGTTTTATTTATTGTGACAGCTGTTTCGGCTTACAAGACCATTTTCATGCTCAGTTTGAAAATGGCTTTCTAAGCCGAAACAGCTGTCACAATAATAAAAACTAATACACTTGCAGAACTTAATAATAAATATTATTAAATTAAATTTAAATTAAATTTTAAAAAATAATAATTAAATGGAGATCTACAAATTCATCACAAAAACAATAAATACCACTAAGGCGCTCCGCTGACTAGGCAACTTATCCAAACAAAAACCGGCTGGTTTCTATGTCTTGATTTGTCAAAAAGCTTGTTTAACCATAGACGAAGAACAATCAGCTGTCATGTCACGCAACTGGCATGTTGAGTCGCGAGTCACTGCTTGCGTTGCGTTGCCAGCTGCCAGCTTATTGTTCTTCGTCTATGGTTAAACAAGC
This sequence comes from Limnephilus auricula, assembly GCA_951813805.1. NCBI lineage: Eukaryota > Metazoa > Arthropoda > Insecta > Trichoptera > Limnephilidae > Limnephilus > Limnephilus auricula. Next base: position 3,224,582 of record OX638406.1, on the reverse strand, counting down.
TTTTTGACCAATCATGTAGTGAACCCCCCCCCTAGCCTTTTCTAGCTCCTGTGGTCACGGGACCATTTGTGATGTACCTGTGGGGATACCCGGCACCCGTTGTAACGATCCGTAGTCGTCTACCCTTGGTTTTTCTATTCTTTCCCTTTAACACTAGCTGTCGGGATCTACTGGCTACGCTATCCTTATCTTTTGGCCGTCGATCAATATACCCTTATATCTAGCTACACCTAACTTTTCCTTAAACCCCTGCGATTTTCTCACAGTAAATAAGATTTAAGATTTTATTGCACATTATTCCTATATACTACGTTGTGTAATTTGTTGTTTCAGTATTTACATTTGTATGTGTAAATTAATACACATACACTTGTAGAGGAAATAATGTAGTGTGTGGTAACCTCAGATTCTTTCAGAGAAAAGTGTGAAAGGATTCCGTTTGATAAACTAACCCCGTTTTTTAGATTGTTTTTTGTTTTATTTTCAAACCTATCCGTATTACCCGCCTTTTCTCAACTTGAACGGAGTGTGTCATTGACGCTAATTCTACAGTAAATTGTCACCCGGTTTATAAAATTCAAAGTCGTAGTTTTCCTTACCTGATTTTTCCCTGTCTATAGATATACATTGGATTATTTTAACATTACGTGGACAGTGTGTATTATGACATACATGTCGGGATCCTTGCGAAGCTCTTAGTGTCGTTGTACTGCACCTAAATGGTCAAGTTATTATTGTTATTAGTATACACTACATGTACTGGGGAAGAGGAAGGTGAAGGATGGATGATAGGTGGATTTTTGGGGAATGTTGTTTCCTGAATAAGTCGGCTCCTCCTCTAACCAAATGGATACTGGTGACCAACATTCCGGACAAAGACTCAATCATTACGTTTGCTAGGATGGTCCTTAAGTCCTGATTTTGTTCTCTTGCATGAACTTCATTGCTACGAAAGGGTCCCTTCACGCCAGATGAAAGCGCGCAGAGTCCTCATGTTACTTCCAGTATTACCCCGACTTCCTATCCTCCAGAATTGATTTTAACTCGACTGATTCTAGAAGGGGTATGTCCATTTCTTCCCTTATCATGACTCTACTCACGTTGAATGTGGCGTGTAGCTGTTTTAAGTGGATCTCAACTCCCACGTGATACACTTGAGCTAACACTCCCCACCTCTGAAATCTGCTGTAATTGCACCAAGGGAGCGTTCCAGTTGGTTTACATCAGCTTCCAGGTCGACACCAATGGTAGTATGCGATAGTGCTACAGACTTATTCTCACGGAATACCACGCCGACGTCCCCTCCACATAACTTCGCAAAACTTGGAATACCTTCGGTCCAAACGCCTCCGACAGCGGATCATACTCTACCATTCCAAGTGGCGTTTTCTTTTTATCCTGTCTTTCATGCCTTTCCACTCTGCATGATCCCGCGAAAGGGAATAACTTCCAGTACCCCGCGTGATTGCTCAGTTTACGTTGACATCCCCTATCGCATGATAGCGCAAGAAAAAAGCCCTCTTTGTCTCATATCTGGCGGGGATATAATTTCAGTGACGCTATTGCATCCTCCAATCGTGAAGTCTATATTTCGCAGGTCAAACGGGATTTTGGAAGGGTTTGATTGAGAAAACATTACCGAAATAATGTTGATTTCATTTTTTGTAAGGAAGCCTGAAAGAAATTTGACATGATAATATTGTTGTTAGTAAACAATTATAATGTTTAAATTCAATTCTCCAAATTTCATTTTTGAACTAATATCCAGTATGGTATGGATGTTCCCGTCACTCCCACTTTGGTTCGGCATACCTCAGGAAAAAAACCCTACTAATTTGGATGACCGTACGATGTTCATCACGGCTACGATTTATGGCCGAGACCCTTTTTTATGCATTCACCTCACCCTTACTAGTACGCAAAAAATATAAGTTCGTTGAACCAACATTGATAATAGCTTTAATTTGGGACAAATCTCGTAATTACACATCGAGAATAATATTCAAAAATACAGTTATATCCTGGAACATAAGCTTCTTTTGTTATTAGTCATTGTAGATTGGCTGGACCTCCCAAATATCGGGACCAGGTACGACCTGTAAATTAATTAAAATGTTTTATTCACTCACCTGGACGAAGCCTGATTAAGTGCACTAAATACCTGTGGAGGAAAAATAATAAAGAAAGAACCTTCCTATATTTATGATTCGGTAATTTAGTCCCCAGAAGTAGTAACACCCATGACTCTATGTCACACTTTTATTTGAGTTTAAGAAAATACGTAGGTTATTAATTAACATTATTTTTATCTTTTGTTTTTGCGACTATCGAAGATGACATTCATACGTAGGCTTATGTTGATATTATCTTGAATATTTGAATTTATATTGATTATACGATATATTGAAGAAACTACAAGCGCGTAGGTATTGTTTATTATCGTTGAACAATTGGTCATCGGACCTTTTAACAGCCGTTTATTTACTCATTTTTGTCTTGTAATGAATTGGTTAAATATATTATGTCGAAGAATAATTTATTGTCAGAACATCACTGACTTGCGAATGGTTGAAGAAAGTATTTAGATGTACGTTGATGTTATTTTATTATTTTGGTTGCGAAAGATTGGAGAATTCAAAAGCAAGCAATAGTTTATTTTATATTATTATTATGCTTGCGGAAGATCGAAAGTGACATTTGTATGTAGGTTATTTATTTTGATGTTGTTTTGATATTATTATTTTGTGTGTGCAAGTTTGAAAATGACATTTGTACGTTATTCGACTCCGCTAATTTTATATTTCAAATCAAAATTCGCGCGATGCACTCCCGACTATTTTTAAAACACAAAGTTACGTTATTATTAACTCACTGAAGCTAAGTATTTCATTCACTTTGATTATTATTTTGGTTTTGATAATTAAAATTAATTTTATTATTTAATTAATCCACTCGCGGCACCCTGTCATTTACTGCAGATAATTTTCAATAAAGTATTTTAACAAGCCAAATAATTAATTTATGTACACGAACTATTGTTTCTCACGAAGTCACAAACTTAAAAATTCTTTAATATTACGTAATTGTTTTCTTCCAACATCAGGAAACACCCGCACTGTTTAGCACTATTTTGTTCATTCTTCCTTGGATTATTACTCACAGCACTCGTTTTTATAATATTGATGAATTGTTTTGCTAAATACGATACCAATTATTTATACACAAAATATTCAGAAACACTTATTTCACTTTAGCTACGGGGTATATACTTCCACTATCACGGTTATCACCCTTCCTAGGCCGTCTATCGACTCCTTACGACCCTCGACCCTCGACTGCCACATGGTATCATTATTATAGCCGGTACAGTCTTGAATATCTCCTCCAAAAAAACTGCCAGGCTCGGACTTCAGGACGTACATCTCGCCTTCCGTAGGGCGCTTTATAATTGAGAGTTCAGACAATTTCAACTTTCATTGATATGTTATTTTTCATGACTCTCTCTCTCCAAAATTAAATATGTCCGTTTTAATTATTTCTTTGTCTGGCCGCCGATAAGTGTAACTCACCCTTTTGATGCAATTTTGCTTTAAACTTTTCCTAGAATTCTGCAATCGGTCTTTCCTTAATAATCGGTAAATTATCTTGGCTAATAGTGACTTTATATCTATAATAATTATCACTTTCCACTCTTCCATTTATTATTTTGTTTAACGTTTGCGGCAGGTAAAAATTGAATTCAGTAGTATTTCGGCTTAATTCTCATGGTGACATCATAGCATAGTCCATAAACTTGATTCATCACATTCCTTGCAGTTTCGTACAAATACTTCATTTTTCGCGTCCGTAGATGTTTACAACTATTTTTTATCTTTCGTCCCTTTTCATGATCATATATAATATTCGTAAAACTTTGTCTGGTAATAACTAATATCACCTTATTAATTCAGAATTCATTTTCTTAATGCGTTTCAAATAGCTCTAAAGTCCAGTACGTACCTGTTTGACTTCATTTTTTGTGTACCCTTTCTAAAAATCTTATTTACTTTTAATCTGAGTGTGTTGTTTACCTTTTGAAAAATCTCGATCTGTAGCACTAATTCATAGATTGTATACGTCGTTAATTTTAATTGGTTTTCTCAATACTCCGTCTGTATTCTGTAGTGGTAATTTGGGCTTAATTACCCCATTTATTTCTCAAAACCCTGTTAGTTTTTTTTGTTACTAAACAACTCTCTCCGTATATGCTCTGGAATTTTAAATTTATGGTCGTCTGAAGTGTCGGCTTACGTTCAATATTGATAAATTTTAAACGTGGTATCAATTTGAAACTTCGAGCTATTCATTATGTCGTCACCTTTATTCATCAACCCTTCTCAGATTGTGATTTTCTGTCCTTTTTCAATAGCGGTCGTCAGTGTAGCCGATTTGAAATTTCGTTTAGGTGGGAAAAATTTGTATGAGCTCTTCCGATGAAGAAGATGCTTTTTTTTTCTTTCGAACGTAGTGTTGAAGCCATCACAATCAAGACACAGAAACCAGCCGGTTTTAGTTTGGTTTCAGTTGCCTCGTCAGCGAAGAGCCTAACAGTATCCAAACGTAGCGAACTACTTGGGGTGACCTATGACGGATTATCTAATAAACGGTTCCCGGTGATATCTATAACCGCTTCCCCAAATTGAAGTAGGTCTTTTTTACATAAACTTCAAAAAAATATATCATTATCTAGTAGTATTGCAAAAAGCAACCTTTTTTGAGAATTTCTTGCGTTTATTGAGTTTATATTATCATGATCTGTTTACAATTCTTTTTCCCCGTCAGAAATAAGACCATACAAATTATTGTTTTATTTTTCAATTTTAACTTCGTAAGAAATATTATGATAAAATTAACGTAAGTATATTTTTTGGAAAAACGATGTTATGATTCAGTCTATTTCGTAATTCTTTTACAATAAGAGTCACGATGCATTAGGGATGGGAATTCCGATTATCCGAATTAAATCCAAGAGAATTAAGAAATATTTCGTTTATTTAGATTATATTGCAAAACAAAAATATTTTGACCATCTGATAAAATACGGTCAAGGCAAGAGACTGATTAAAAAAATATATAGATATGTTGATGCAAAAAAATGGTTTTTCTCGATAATTTGGTATTCTGGCAACCCTGTATTATTGTAGTACGTAGAACCTGTATTTTACGGGGCTTTGAACACAGACACTACCATTGACAGCTGTCCACATTAAATAATACTATTGTCATAATAAGTTCCCATTAATTATTATTTGTTTCACTGTTCAATGGTAAACCCGACGGTTTCTCGAGCCGAAGATTGTTATCTTTTGAATGCTATTTTATATTGTTATGAGATAAAGTTATGAAGGTTGTATTTGGAATTGAAGACTCACCCCCTTTTAATTTAATAGTATTTGTAAGAAGGGTACCTGGTACATTGTAGTCCCTCATCTATTTGTACTATCTCATGCAATATGTACCTAATACAAACATTTGTTTTTACAGGGTGCCGCAAAAGTTGTCACCTGATGTTCTTTTACTGTAAATTTTTTATGAAAAAAAATAATTTGGTTTTGCTTTTGGATTGTGTTTATTAAATGTCTTAATTTTTTTTCTATTAAGTAAAAAAAATTATATCTGTCAAGTGGCTGCCGCCAGAATTGTGACCATAAGGGCCCGATTTATAGCATTTTCCGTCACTCTTCCGGCGATAGGTTCTCGCATTCTCTTTGATGCTTCAAGAGTCTGAGGCTTATTGGCATAGTTTCTTGATTTCAAGAAACCCCAAAAAAACAAGTCCGGAACCTTTAAATCGGGTGATATTTCCGGCTAGTGCATCTCACCAAACGAGAGTTTTGGTGATTTGAACTGGCCGGTGTTCTTGAGGGGTATTGTAATTTATGTTTTATTTACGTGTATTTTGTATCTATTAACTTCACAAATGTCAAAAAAGAACTGAGATTTGCCACCATTTGCAAAATAAATGGCATCATCCAATAGGGTGATGACTCTTGCGCCACCTTGTACAATCTCAAAAAAGGTATTATTAATATAAGGAAGAATATTAAATATAAGCTCCAATTATGTTTAATATTCTTCCAGATTATATTAAGTCTTCCGATTCATTGGCTATATTTAAAAATAATGTTAAGATATTTATGTTGACAAAAGATTGGCATACCATTTTTTCATCCTTTTTTTTTTTAAGTAGTAAGATTTTATTAAAATTCCATCTGCCAAAATCAGAGTGTCACCCTAGTTGTGTTGAACTGTCACTTTGCTCTCAATGGGTATAGTGTTTAATAATGTACTTATGGTTTAAACATTGTTACAATTTCATCCTCAAGTTCTACCCATATGGCCACAATGTAATGTTTCTAGATGTAATATTTTAGTGTTATGTGTTTTTTTTGCAGTTTTTGTGTTTTTTTTTTAAATTTAACTTATGTGTGTAAATTTAGTTTTTTTTGTTGTATTTAACGTATGCTTCTTCACTTAAATGTATTAAAATTAACCTCAATATAGGGTATTATAGTCCTAGTGAGGTTAATTTCTATGTAAAAAGAATAATATTCATAACATGTGAGAAGATTAATAAATAAATTAATTAATTAAATGTGGTAAACTTTCGTAGATATTTTGTTATCCTATTTCTGCTGTAAATTTTTATTTTTACACGTAAAAACTTAAACACAAACGTGCGTTTAAGACTTGGAACACTATCCGCATCAGCCTGGTGAAAGCCCACCATTCAGAATTGAAACTTTGCTTTAAATTTATTTAACAGAGTTTGGGGATATCTAAATAACCCAAGAATTTTCCTACCACCCTCTTTCTTATCTCCGTCTCCTCCTTTTCAGTCTTACAAAATGCCCCAAAAGGGGATTCAATTTGGGAGGCAAGTACACGGAGAAAAATGTTATTCGATAAAACGATAATTTTAGTAGTAAAAACGGTTAAAAACGGGACTGAAGTTCTTACGAACAAATTAACAGGGTTTCAATATTTATTGGCGGGAACGTGTACGAATAATTTGTTGGTATACGTAATTTCATACCGTCCCGCGATCCTTTTACTGAAAAACTAACCATCCCTGCCATTGGTTACCCCATGTGGTTCGCAAGGTTTAGTGACTTAGCAGGGGTGTCCGGATTCATGGGGTGAGGTTTGTCTGGGTCTTGGCGGTGGATGCGGCACCTGGCACCTACTGCAAGACGGGCCAGGAAACAGTTTACCTTTCCAGACTGATCGTTGATGGAGACATTTTACCTCTCCAGCTAAACTCTCTCAACCCATCGCCTCGTACCGCAGTGGGAGGGATGTCCATCACTTCTAAATACATTGACCCCCAGATTCCTCATAACTTTTTCTTTCCCAGAAGTTTCTGTGTTTCATTTTCGACTATCCACACAACATCCCCAAAGACGACTTAGATGCCGAGGGAAATGGTTTTGTACCTAATGTGAAAACATACAATTAAATTAAACAAATAACTTTGTATCAACAACTATTATATAATCACAATTACCAACATGGTTCTAAACGAACAAATTAACAGGGTTTCAATATTTATTGGCGGGAACGTGTACGAATAATTTGTTGGTATACGTAATTTCATACCGTCCCGCGATCCTTTTACTGAAAAATAACAACAATATATCAATGGTGACTAGTACATATTATTTTTGCTCTGCTTTAAAGTGATTTCTAAGTGGAAAAAAACACACAAACCGGAAAGTAACTTAGTGATTACCGTGTGTGACACCAAGATCTAAAATCTATAAAATTCGTATAAGCGTTTACCGTCCCTACTGAGGATAATCCGTAAAATAAAAATAAGTTTTGAATATTACTAAAGTGTTTAACGCAGGTAGTAAGTAAATTTATTTACAAAATGCATTGCAATATTTGCCCTGATCCTGTTATAACAGAGGAATCAATTTTTGTGTGCTCTGCGTGCAAAGGCACATTTCATCTAGCCTGTGGGGGCATCACGGAGAACAGTTACCGTAGACTCACTCTGGAAAGGCGGGCACTACTTAAATGTAAGCAATGCAAAAACACGAAGACATCTATGGCGGCCGCTACGGGCGTATCGGAGACAATCAGCGGTAACGAACATTTGGAGCCAGGCAAAAAAATAAACAATAAAGGACCGACAATCACTGCACAGGCCCAGATAAACTTAGAAGATCTGCAAGGGTTAGTCTTGGATAAGACGTCTAATCTCGAAAGTAAACAAAATGACATCATGGAACAAAACAAGAAAATCCTAGAAAGCATTCAATTTATGAGTGCACAATACGAGGACTTCCTAGGCAGGATCCGTGAAATTGAAGCAAGGAATGAGGTTCTTTCAAAAAAGAATACCGATTTGGAAGCCAGGATTAATGTGCTGGAGAACTGTCTTGAAATCCAGGAGCGGGCTCTAAAGGCCAACAACTTAGAAATCAGAGGCATCCCGGAAAATAAAGGAGAAATACTACAAGACGTAATTTTTAACATTTGCCAAAAAACTAAGTCCAACATCCAAATCAATGACATAGACGCTATTCATCGTGCAGCAAAAAAAAAAAATAATATTCATCCGAGAGAAATTATAATCAAACTCAAATCGAATATAGCTAAAGAACAGCTGCTAGAGGATGTGAAATCATATAACAAAAACAACCCGAATATAGAAGACAAATTAAATACCGCAAACATTGGAATTGCTGGACCGATTTCGAGGATCTACGTTTCCGAGGAACTAACATTTCGTGCCAAACAATTATTTTGGAAAACGAGGCAAGTTGCGAGGACCAAAGGTTATCGATTCACTTGGTCGAAGGCGGGGCTTGTGTATTGTAGAAGAGACACGGGCACTAATGCAATCTGTATATCTGATGAAGGCAAGCTTGCAGCTATGTGATACAATTATTGAAATAATAACACTGTCGAGGTATGTTCCATCTCGCTCGTTTCCAGGTATATGCATTAAATCAATAACTCGGCAAGGCATCGAATTTATCAGTCTTCTTTATATTATTAACCAAGATTTAATACGATTATTTAAATATTTCATTACACAAAGGAGGAACGATCACACCCCGTATTGCTCATTAACACTTAAAATTTTATTTCCATCTACATATAATAAATTGTTATTACGAGGTTTCAGCGACTTTAAACATTCTGTATTATATTATCAAATCACTGTCAATTTATGTACATCCATACCTATCTATGCAACTACTTTGGGAATAGATTTTATTTTTAATAATAGGTTATTGGTACACTGTTCGTTATTCCACATAAATCTAACATTTAATTATGTTTGAATTAAGTTGTGATGTTGGTAAACCATTCAGGTATTTTCTGTATCATAAATATTATTGATGATTTGAATAAAATAAAAAACTATAATTGGGGCTCTTACAGTATAAGAATTATATATCAGAACATAAGGAGCATATCAAAACCTTACGATTTTCCTAATTTTTCTATTTCAATTTATCTATTCGATGTCATAATTTTATCGGAATGCTGGTAATAATAGATTTTAATTTTAATATGTTATTGGTACACTGTTCGCTATTCCAGATATATCTAACATTTAATTATGTTTGAGTTACCCTGTGATATTGGTAACCATTCAGGTATTTTCTGTAACATGAATATTATTGATGATTTGAATAAAATAAAAAACTATAATTGGGGCTCTTACAGTCTAAGAATCATCCATCAGAACATAAGGAGCATATCAAAACTTGACGATTTCCTAATATTTCTAGATCAATTTAATAACTCCTTCGATGTCATAATTTTATCGGAATGCTGGTTAAATAAAGAATACACCTCAAAAGTAATTCACAATTACTCAGAACACCACACTAACATAAATTTAAATAAATCCAGTGGAATTGTAATTTACACTAGAGACGGTCTGCAAGCACAAGTTGAAGAAATTTTACTACCACAAGCAAACTGTATGAAAATTGTATTGAACAATAACTTATGCATATTCGCAATATACAGATCACCCTCTTTCCAAAATATTGACACTTTTTTGAATTCCCTACAATCAATCATCAATAGTTCAAAACAATTCGAACGGCAAATAATTTTAGGCGATTTAAATATTAATACGATTCCTGAGTACCACCGTCAATCCGAAGATTATCTATGTCTGCTTACTGAAAATGGGTTCATTCAGACAATTAACAGTCCCACTCGAGAACAGGGGACGAGTAAATCGTGTATAGACCACTTCAACGTTAAAAAAATTAAACATATTGACTCATTTGTTTTCCACACCACAATTACTGACCACTACACTACAGCTCTCTGCCTCAAGAATAAGCCTCCCACCACAGCAAAAATCAAATACATACCTCGAATAAATTACCTCAATTTACTTGATGACTTAAGTTCAGAAAAATGGGAAAACGTACTAGACCAAAGGGAGACTGATTTAGCAATGACGGAATTCATCACTAAGTTACATGATTATATATCTAAACACACTAGTAACAAACTCATATCTAATAAACAATTGAAACTTACGCCATGGATCACCCCTGGCCTTGTCAAATCAATTCACAGAAGGAACCAACTCCACAAAAAAGCGAAAAAGAGCCCAGAGAATATTATATTACAAACTCGCTATAAAAAGTATAGTAACCTGTGTAAAAATTTAATCAAATCAACTAAAGAAAACTATTTTAAAACAATTATTTACGAAAATAACTATTCACCAAAAAAGCTATGGGAAGCATTTCGTAATATAACAAAAACCAAAATTAATAAATCATCTGAAATTAAATCACTGTACATTGATAATACTAACACGTCAGATCCAAAAAAGATGGTAAACTTTGCAAATAATCATTTCACGTCAGTGGGTATCTCACTGGCAAAAAATATTCTCGATAAAATCAACGCAACTGAAACTGATCTAGCTAAGATACCTGTCTGTAATCTCGGTTATTCAATTGATAACATTCAAACTACATCACAAGAAGTGATGAAAATAATTGACGAGCTAAAATCATCCAATGCGTGCGGACCTGATAAGATCTCATCTAAGCTGTTAAAAATTATTAAACCAGCCATAGCATCACCGATAACGTTCATTTGTAATTTAAGTTTTAACTCTGGAAAATTCCCCAATCATTTAAAACAATCTATTGTTATTCTACTACACAAACACGGAGATAAATCACAGATTAACAACTACCGACCGGTTTCTTTGATCAACTCTGTATCTAAAATTATTGAGAAAATTGTTAAGAATCGACTCAACCTATATCTAGAAAACAATAACTTCTTTTCCAATAATCAATTCGGTTTCCGTCCAGGTTTAGGTACTGAAAATGCCATTGCCAACTTAACAAAAATTATCTCTAATAACATCGATAGAGGAACAAAATGCATTGCGCTCTTCCTGGATCTAGCAAAAGCATTCGACACCATATCTCACAAAATTCTGTTGAATAAACTTCAGCGCATTGGTATACAAGGTCAGCTATTCGAATGGTTGTGTAGCTATTTAGAAAACAGAAGCCAAAGAGTGCTTATTAACGACACTATAAGCAACCCAGCTAATATTAAATTCGGTGTTCCGCAAGGAAGTACGCTAGGACCACTTTTATTTAATATATATATAAATGAGCTATGTAACAGTTCCTTTGCCGACCACATAATCACCTTTGCCGACGACACAGTTTTATTATATGAAGACAAAAGCTGGAATGTTGTTCACAGTAAAGCAGAAGTAGGTTTAAACAAGGTCAAACAATGGCTAGATAACAATCTCCTCACTCTCAACTTACATAAAACCAAATTCATCCGTTTCAGTGCAACACAAGCAGGAAAACCAAAAGAAATACACAACATCATTATACACCACTGTAACGACCGAACCACTTGTAAATGTATAACCTTAGAATGTGTCGATAGTATAAAATATCTTGGAGTAATCATAGACAAATCTCTGAGATGGGGTGAACATATAGACTGGACTTCCACAAAGATCAGAAAACTTACTCATCTATTCATGTCGGTTAGAAATATTATTTGCATAAAAGATCTGAAACAAATGTACCATGCCTTATGTAACTCATTGCTAGAATATGCATCCTTGGGATGGGGAGGCTGTTCCAAAACATTACTTGATCCCTTAGTAAAAGCACAAAAATCACTTCTAAGGGTCATCCTTAAGAAACCATTTAGGTATCCCAGTGATCTATTATTTAAAGAGATACGAGTTCTTGATGTACGGCAACTGTATATAAGAAAAATTATTTTACATACACAAAAACATCGACAGCACTATTCATCCATTTATCATCTCCACAACACCCGTCATGCAAGAAGGAATCCAGTAGTTCCACCCACTACAAACACATCACATGCCCAAAGACAATACTCCTACTTAGGGCCTAAAGTGTTCAACCTCATTCCCGATACATGGAAATTGAAAAGTGCTAGCACTTTGCGTAAATGGATTAGCAATTGGCTTCTGGACATGGGGAGAGTCGAAAGCGAACATATGCTAACATAATGTCACATACCTAATATGTACTAAATAAGTGTATGTTAATGCAAAAAAAAAAAAAAAATTTTATCTTTTAGCAATTGTTTAAAAAGTTAGTAAAAAAAATTATACCATTGATAATATTATGTTAATTCTCATTATATTATCTTCCAAAGGGTTATTTACACTTAAGAGAGATAAGGATCGAAAAGTTACTTTTTATATCAATTTATATATACAATAATTTATAAAATATGTACTAAAACACAATTTGGCTGTCCTGAAACGGGAATCCTTCCCAGTTGGACAGACAAAGGATCATCATGTATTGTATGTTTGTATTATTATATAAATAAATAAATAAATAAAAATAAATAAATAAAACCGATGGTTTCTTCATCAGGGTAGTAAAGTCATTACTACCCTGACGAAGAAACATGTAGGTAATTGTGATTACATAATAGTGGTTGATACAAAGTTATTTGTTTAATTTAATTAAAAATGACGCCACAAAGTGATTTTGCGAAGTTTGAAGAAATGAAAAAATACAATTCAATTAAGTTATTATTTTAAAAACATACATCAAATAAACTAGTTGTAATAGAGATATTGTCTTTTAAATGCAGCTTCGTTGATGCTAAATATGTCGACATCCGAATTGATTCTGTTCAACAGCCAGATTACTCTCCTCACCGACATGACCATTGATTTGCAAGTTGGTCCTGCAGGCTCGAAGATAACCATCGGGATGCCGTTGTCTCACTGGCTCCAGACGGATAGGAGCAGTTAGGACATGTGGTATTAGGTATTAATATGTATATGTAAGTGATTCAAGTTACAATTATTCACACGCGTACACTGTCAGTTCTGTGAGTTGGTAGCCCAAGTGTTTTGGTTGATAGACCTTTTAAATGCAGTCTAAACTATACTAGTTTGAGTGTCATAACTACTGAAAGTAACAACGGTCTATTTTCAAAGAACCGAAGATACTATAATATAATCGTTGTTCCCAATCCTACTGATCAACTGTTGAGCCGAATTTTTGTCTCAACACTCCTCAAATACACATATACGCTTTCTCCGACCAACAGGCAAAACTAGTGTTACTAAACAAATCACTTAACTGATCGGAGACTCAATTTGGTCGATTGAAAAGTAGGAAACAAAGGCCGTTAACATCATCTTGCTGAGAGACCATTAATCTATTTATTGTAAACTACTTATTGTTAAATATTGGCATTGATAAGGAAATTAGTGCATGCCAAAGCGTCCTTTTTTCAATACATAACTTTGAAAAGTATTTAAAAGTACCGAGCTTTGTGGCTTCAAAAATTTCCCCTGCAATCGTGAACTGAGGTTCTTATGAACTACGGGCAAAAAACTTAAGAGTCATTATGCACGAGCTTTATGTCAAGCTTTCAAGATTTGAAAAATTGCATTCCGAGTGCACTTGAAGTGCTGTGTACTGTGCACTGTGTAGTACACGCCTTAAATGCATTTTATTTTATTTTTTTATGTTGACTCCTTTTAAAAAGGATGTAGAAGAGTCTTTGAGAATGCGCCCTCAATGTACCGGTTACCTAGACATTTCTAAGAACGTTTTTAATCTACTTTTTTAAGTAAAACTTCTTCAAGCGCGATATGACGAGTAATTCAGATGTTTTCCGGACAGAATTAACGTTTTCAACCTGAAGTGACGTTCGGTTATCGGTACAACTAGGTACTGTCGTCTGTGTTTGTTTTTATTTTTAAGCTCTTGTAGGCCTCAGTCCCCCTGGCGGGTCCGTATTTTTCAAGCAATTTTGCCCCTTATGCATAAAGAAATTATGACGAACAAGGTCAGAATCACTTGGGCCATTCTCGATCTTGACATAACGAATTACTGGATAGCATTTAGCCACTCCGAATAATTCATATTAATTGCCAATGACGCGCCGGGCACCAAAGATGGCGGACAAAATGGCTGCCACTTGATAATATGAACGCTGTCCCAACTGCTCACGTCTGGAGCCAGTGAGACTATGGCGTCCCCAGTAGAGGTACTTTGTGAGGCTTAATGTAGTCGGAAGATAAATAGACGGGGAAGAGGAAGGTAGAGAAGTACTTGGCAATTCAGATCTAGTCACCAAAAACGTCTAAAGCCATTTTAAGCAACGTTTCAATTCTGAATGGTGGTCTTAAACCAGGGCCATACTAAGAGTATCTTTCACTCTGGAACGTGCCGCAAATATACTATACGTTAATTTTTAATTAATTATTTGTGAAATAAAACAAATTAATCAAATCAAATTAACTTGCATACGCACCGGGTTCGAACCCGGGACCTTCGGATGGAGAGTCGAGAGCCTTAACCTTAACCACGCCAGCCGTCTGATGCCTTCACTCTAAGGAATTAAATTTTTTTGTTAATATGTCAATCGGAACGCCAGACACAATTGTATTTTTAATTTTTTAAGGCTCTAAGCCAGAGGTGCCTGCAAAATTTAAATTTAGGGCGAACTTGCGATACAGAGTCAGAAGTTTAAAGTATCTGCATGCCCTGTATAGAACGCCCAGCTTCTGAGAGGCTAGCTTGACTTCGGCTTCGATAGAGCCCTACGTCTGAGCTTGTCACTTAGAATTACACCAAGCATATCTATACAAGGCTGATTTTTAAGATTGCTTCCGTTGAAGGAGACTAGATTGTCATTTCAATCCCCTTTAAACGTAATCAGACATGATTGGGTCTTTGAAACATTCAAATCTACGATTCGACTCGTCACGTCACTATATAAGAAACTTGGCGAATTATTTTCTACTTTACTATTCTTGAAAACGTGGAAAACTTAGAACGAAAAACTTCAACTAATTTTATGAGAACGGTTGATGATTTTAACGTAGAAATTAAAATATTATTTCATTTCGTTATAATCGAATTTGGCAATTTAAATTGTTTGGCAACAAGTTTCATACTGAAATCTCTGTGATATTAAATAGATATTATTTTATCTGGAGTTAAATAAAAGGGTTTAGAACTTCCAAGAATACAGATGTTTGTTTATACTCATATTCATATTTTTAGAAACGAATAAAAAAACAGTGAAAAGGTAATTTTTTCTTAGTAAGACATTTTCATTTGATAAGGGTTGAAAAAGAGCATTTTTAAACAATATTTTTTCAGGCATTTTTAACAGGGGCTTGCGTGATATTTTCAATAGTAGTTATATATTATTCATTTAATAATGAAAAGAAAATACTTGGTTTTAAGTAAATTTATTTTTATTTAACGTCTACCGGTTTCGGTATTTCTGCACCATCATCAATAATAATAATATATTATATATATATATATTAATAATATCATACAAAATTATTTCTACAAATACAGAAGAACACATATATTTACATAATGTTATGAAAGTAAGGTACAATGTACTAGAGTGGGACAGAGCATCAGTTGTTGGAGGGAGTATTTTCTTTTCATTTATTTAAAATGTCAAGTCACAATGTGTTTGCTTCTTTTGAAAATTTATTATTAATTTATTTATATAAAGTTTAATTTGTAGAACTCCAAAATAATTTAATTTTTTTGCATTAAAAATTATAGGAAGCATGTATGGCTTGTAGAAAATGTATGGCTTTTCTGGAAACTACAGAACACATTATATCAGGATGTTCTATATTAGCGCCGTCTGAGTATACATTTAGGCACACTCAGGTTTTAAAAATAATTCACTAAAGTTTGGCAATTAAACATAACTTGATTGACTGTCATAATATAGTACCATATTATGAATACGAACCAAATTCATTTTTAGAAAATAATTTCTTTAAAATTTATTATGATAAAACTATACTAACAGACAGACCAATTGGTCATAATAGACCTGATATAGTTTTACATGACAAAATTTTAAAAAATAACTTATATCATTGATGTAGCTATTGCAAATTCCTGTAATATTCAAAAATCTGTTTCTGAAAAAAAAAATATAAGAAAGTATACAGATTTAGGAAATGAAATTAGAAGAATTTGGCATTCTCAGACTATAAAAATATTACCTTTTGTTATTTCGGCTACTGGCATAATACCTACCTCTCTTATTAAAAATTTAGGCATATTAGATTTGTCAAAGAATTTGTATATAAAAATGCAAAAATCAGTCATTTTAAATACATGTAGAATTACGAAAGATTTTTTAAATATTTATATTGAGGGATCAGTATGATTTATAGGTCAAATTAGGAATTCCACAGAGCCGAACCCTCTGATACGAAAATATCTGGAGACGGTGAATTATATTCCCATTTAATAGTTTAGTAGGTTAACGTGTTTTTCTTGTATTGTTTTATATTAATTATACTTATATAATACACTTGCATAACGTGGATTTACAAGATGATCATTTATAAGGAAAAGTGTTTGAAAGGGTTTAGTTTTTCCTATGGGAAAAACCAAACCCGTTCCTGAAAATCTGGTGATAAAAAAAATAAATTATACAAACATATATATTTTTTTTAATACACACAAAATAATATATATAAAATACATTTAATATATATAAAATACACATTATTTCAAGTGTAATTAGCTTTATTTAATTTAATATTAATAATAATAAAAAAAACATATACGCGAAAAAAACCCCGAGAAGATGCTCCCCGTACAATTTTTGTTTTTAATGTGTCCAAAATGCTCCCGTCTGGAGCCAGTGAGACTACGGCATTCCCAAATAGGGTATGTTGTGAGGCTGAAGTAGTGGTCATGGGGAAGGAGACGGGGAAGAGGAAGGACAGGAAAGTACCTGGAATATCACCAATGGTCACCAGGGCAATATGAAGAAAACTTTCCACTCTAGAACGTGCCGCAAATATAATATATATTATTTATAAATAATGAATTGTGAAATAACATAAATTAATAAAATAAAATTTATTTTCTCACGCCGGTAGTCAATCCCGTGACCTTTGGATTGAGCACCACCCCTCGACCATGGAGTATCGTAAAACTTATTTAAATTATACTTACATCATGATTTAAACATAAATACATCTAATACTTAGGAACATCATTACTGAAGACCTCTCTGACTGGGGGCACAGAGATCTTCAGTACGGTCTTACCTACAGAGGGAAGCGCTAAATAGTTTTGGATAGTTTTTGCTTTTTTAACAATATCATCTATAAATCCACAAAATTTTATTTCAGCAAAACTATTCAAGTACTTATTAACGATTGACATATTATTATTCTCTCGAATTATTATCTAACTGCATATCTTGAAAAAGAAATGAGCAACATATTTATTAGCAAATTTAATTTACAAAGTTGATAAGTAGAGTCCTTCAGAGCAATATATTATAATAATAATAATAATAATAATTGGATAATTTGTAGAGCGCCGTTTTTGTGAGAAATCACCTCAAGGGCGCTGTACATCTTATTATGACTTCTTAGGCTCTACCTAGAACTATTATTTACAAATGGACACAGAGAACATACTTACCTGGCAGGTCACTTCCGATAAACACACTTTAATTAGAAAGTTTATGCTTGGAGGAGATACGACTTTGCACGCGGAGGACGCTATATTAAAACACTGGACATTGCATAACTTTACATTTGCTACACCAACATTTTTCATATTACATTTATAAGAAGATTAATGCCAAAAATGGAGTTAATAAATTGAAGTTATTTCGAAAGACTTGTGAATTTAGGACTCATTAGGACTGGAGGATTTGAATGAAATTAGATGTACAAATAATTCGAATTTGTTAACATTTTTATGCAATTAGTTATTTACTATGTCGCGGGCTGAGAAGGTGAAAGTGAAGGTTTTTGTTTTTGGCTTTATGGGTACGACTGTCTAAAAAGGTGAGTTTTAAGTTTAGCTCTGAATTTCGCCGAGTCTGTGATCATTCTTAAGTCGTGTGGCAGTCCATTCCAGGCTTTAGGTCCCGACACTCCGAAAGCACGCTCACCGAACTTAGTATTTGGTGTGCGCTTTGGCTCCTTCAACCTTCCGATTGCTGATGATGCCGCTGACCTAAGAGTTGACTGTCGAGAATTGGAGTTTTCTGGGATACACATTTCTGATAAGTAAGCAGGAGCCATTCCATTAAGGGACTTAAATACCATCCAGCAGAGCTTGAACTGGATTCTTTCAGGACATTTGAGCCAATGAAGATTTTTGAGATGCTCTGAAATATGGGAATATTTAGATACGCCGGTGATAAGTCTCGCCGCAGCGTTGAAAACGGATTGTAATTTGTTGATTTGATATTTTGGGAGACTTGCATATATTCCGTTGCAATAATCTAGGCGTGAAACAACATACGAATTGACTAGTAATTTAGTCGCCTCTGTTGGCAAGTTTCTTCGCACTGCTTTAATTTGCCTTAATTGAAAGAACCCAGTGCTTACAGTTCTGTTCACTTGAGTTTTAAGGGAAAAATCAGCATCCAGATTGACACCCAGTAGTTTAATACATGTCTTAGGAGTGATATCACTCCCTGAAATGGATATTGGGGAGTTATCGATGTTATGCTGACGTCTGCTTGTGGCGGTCCAGAGAAATTCCGTCTTTGATGGATTCAGCTTTAATCTATTTGAGGTCATCCAGCGGGTGTCATTATGCAAGATATATTATTCAGAGACGTTGAATATCAGAAAATTCGAGATGGAAAAATTGATGGGACATTTTTTAGGCTGTCACATTGAATTTGCAATCGACGGCGTAATACATTTGAAACGTTGAAATGAATTTAGTTGGAATGAAGGTCGGAAGTAGACAGTTTTTAATGAGATTCTCTCTACTCGAATTTATTCGCGAATATTACATCATTTAAAGATAAATACACTGTTGAATTCTTTTGGAAATTCTTAACTTAGATATCTTTCTTTCTTCCGAAAATAGAAAATCATTATGAATGCGGTTGGTCCCATCTGCGAATTGTTAACTTTATTATTCGATGGTGTAATCTGAGATAATAAACGAATCAAAACCGTCAGTGAATTTTTTTCTGGCAATAGCTTCGTAACGATGAAACGCACGTGAGCCGCTTCCTATTTGGAATAATTAAGGCCCGGTATTACCCGCTCAAAAAGAAGAAGAAGGAGAGATACAACAATATTATATATATATATATATATTATATATGTTAGAGGGAGATCTTATATTAAAAACGATAATATTCAAACGAAAATTGTGAAAATGTTTAATGAAACACGACTCGTTTAAAAAAAAGCAAAAAACTCGTAGAAGTTGTGTCAAGTAGCACTTAAAGAAACATTGTGATTTTTTCATACTTATACCTAAGTTGTAGAATAACAGAAACAAATGTGTAAATAATAATTTTAGAGGCATACTTTGCGATTTATTTCTATCAAGAGAATTTCAAATAATTACTGTTTCAATTATTATGGGCAATAATTATTAGCCTGCAACACTCATCCACATTGAAAAATCTTCCGAGAAAAGATATATGCCGCCGACGGGACTCGACCCCGTGTCCTTTTGATGTCTGGTCAGGTGCTCTGAACCACTGAGCTACGGCGGGTTACATATTACCTGCCAAATGTTTCAATATATACTAGTGTTTCATTGAACAACTACTGCTTATTACATTTTTTCACCCGCCGTAGATCAGTGGAACAGAGCACCTGACCGGACATCAGAAGCACACGGGTTCGAGTCCTGTCGGCGGCACGTATCGGAACGTCTCGGAAGATTTTTCAATGTGGAAGAGTGTTTCAGGCTGATAATTATTGCTTATAATAATTGTTACCTTTTGTGCTTTGCATAAAAAAAATCTTGTCTTAAACATTAGTTTAGTAATTAAAAATAATTACCGTTTCGGCGGCTTAAAGAATAATATATATTTTTTTAAGTGCTTAAAAACTTTAAATATTTAAGGAAAATATGTAAGAAATGGGTAGAAATTCGGGATGCCGCGGCTTAAGCAGTCAAAAGGATAAAATAAAGTGTTCAATCAATTAATTGTGACTATAATAGTGTATTCAGATCTTACCATCAATATTCAAGTATGCATTAAATTACTTTCTGGTTGGGAGCGGTTCACGTGCGTTGCACAAAGTATATCTTCTAAAAAGGGCTTGAAAAGCCAATGAGAATGTTAAACGGTCTCATTTTGGATGTGGGTCTATGTGTGAGCGATTTAAACTCTGTTTCCATGAAATATAAGTATCATTTTTGAAAATTGCAACGGAGTGTGTCAAGAAGTCAGATTGAGATTGAGTGTGTATCACCCACCCTGAAAGGGTCACAAATAATAAGTTTACAACTTTAGTGTTATATTATTTGAAATTAATAAATTATTAAATAACAAAAATTAATCTAATAAAATTATCTTTCGCATGCTGGGATTTGAACACCTTGACCTACAGATTCGTAGGCAAGGATCGAAACTACTCAACCATCGAGGCAAAAATTTTCAGAATTTTATTTCAGACATGAAACCAAAGTCAGGCATTAAAAATTACGAAAAATTTTATGAAAAATAAAAATCTACGGCTTATGTTTCGCTAAATTTAAAAGAAAAATCAAAGTTTCCGTCAAAGAAAAACAAGTTTCTTGGAAAGGGTTAAGCCACTGAAGATGTAGCGATAGAAATGCATCGTAGAGAGTGACTGGGTGTCTGAAGTAAGGTAAAATTTTCACTTAAAGCTGTTGAAATGGATCCAACATTATCAAATTGTTATTTTCTTTCTTCCTGTAAAATTCCTGACTTTTGATCCTTCGATAGTTAATCCCCTGGACAGTTGATCCTGTCAACAGATAGTCTCCCATACACTGGTTCCTTTGGACACTTGATCCTAGGACAAAGCATTTTTCAGTTGAACTTCTTATCTGGTAATCAATGCAGAGAGGTCTGTAGATATATTAGTGTGGTGTGTAGGATTAAATTTTATGTAGTTTCAAGATTCTTCAACGGATGTTGTTAGTACAGATAGTTATTTATAATAATTATAAGCAATAATTATTAGCCTGAAGCACTCATCCATATTGAAAAAACCTCCCGAGTAAAGATACATGTCGCCGACGAGACTCGAACCCGCACCCCTTCGATTGCCGGTCGAGAGCTCTTCCATTAAGCTACGGCGCCTTAACTGTTACCTGCCAAATGATTCAATATATACTAGTGTTTCATTCAACAATTACCGATTATTACATTTTTTCACCTGCAAACAATTTTTAATTGTTACCTTTGGGCTATGCATACAAAATAATCTTGTCTTAAACAATAGTACATCAATTAAAAATAAATTATTTATAGTTTAGAGTTGTCTCCGTAGATGTCTGTTAAGTAGACTTAAAACTTAAACAATCTTAGAAGAGCGACGACTATCGTATTTTGTGTACAATGCACGGACTGTTACAGAAATAGCCGATGCTACACGATAGAAAGCTGGACTCCCTCAGAGTCAGATTCTCTGGTTTCAGAATTTCATCTTAGATCGTCCAAAAAACGGACGTCTGGTCCAGTTAAATATTCAAAATAAGCCTCACGATAACTGAAATAAAGTAACTTGTAATCTCGACGAACCTCGATGTTTATTGAAAATTCCCGCATAAATTTTAAGTAATCTCAATCACTGGGATTAAAGAATAATTATAATAAGCATGTGATATTTTGTTATTCGGCTATACTTCGGAGACAAGGAAATGTTTATACCGCGAATTTACTCTCAAACCGCCTACAAATGTTTGTATTTATGTATGTATACGGACTTTTGTTATACGGCGGTACATCCTCTCGGTATTCATTACCAGAGAGGAAGTGCAACAGAAATAAAAACAGTGCAACAGAAATCAACTATCAGGGGAAACTTCACATGATCAACCGTCATGAAATCAAAAAGGAGATATCATTTTCCTTTAAATTGTTACGGGTATATAAAATTGATTTCTAGAGGTGATCTCTTCGGTGATAAGCAATCCAAAATAATGCCCCATGTATAAAGTATAGTCTGACCTGTTGTAGACACGAGAAAAAGATTGTTGGGTGAAAACAGAAATAAAATGTCGGATATCGAACGGCATCATCAAAGAGCACCTTTTGGACAGCTGTGTGGCCATTGGAAGTATTTAATGAGGTTTTGAGAGTAAATTGGCAAATGAACAACAATTGAAAGCGAAGTCGTATCATCGTTTGATCAAAGCAAAACCGATGATGCAGAAAAAGGACCATTTCCTTTATTTTAAAAATCCTAAAGGAAACTTTTCTGGGAAATTTATTAATGTAAAAAAAACATTGAGTTAATATATAAGAACTTTCTTGGAAGGATAATATTATTACAATAACATTTCGAGATTCTTTTCGGAACTAGATACATTACCTATCTATATCAGAAAATGTGGTAAATTAAAATTTAAATAATATTTTTTATGCCGAATGCTCCATTATTATTTAATTCTTTTTAGGTAGATTTCACAAAGAAGGCAAATTATTGAGGAAAATGTATTTCCCTCAGGCTTTATGTCGAATTTGGGGTTGCTGTATGGATGGTATTTTTATAGAAAGGAATTTCTGGGAAGGGAAAAGGTACGAGAGGTAAATAGAAATTTGTGGCAGTGTTTCAAGGAGTAAAAGACGTATGATATTCTCTGCAAGGCGATGGGTCTAAGGAGTCCAGGTGGAGAGTTTAAAGGGTCATCCTCAGTCTGTCTCTCAGATACAGCCCACCACATAGCTGGTGACTGTACGAATATGCCGCCAGACCAGGAAAAACTTTATCGCATGCTACAGGACACCTTAAGGGGAATACTACCTTTAGACTTAGCAGGATTCATGGTGTGAGGATAGGTCTTGATAGATTGAGACTGCTTGAGGGAGACTTTCCCGGCCCATCGCCGGCTTTTGCGGCTCCTAGCCAAATTGACCTTCAGTTGCCTATACACCACATACATCATTTTCCTTCCAAGACTTTTCTCTTCTTCCTTTCCGTAAAGAGACGCACATCTCCATTTATAAGTGCGGAACTAATGGAAAGAAAAATCAAACTTGGTGAAATTTTATTATTTTATGTGCGTGGGTGATTTTTGTGTACCTTATCTGTTTCATATTTCCGTTGATGTAGAAGGATTAGGGATAATGGTTTTATGTCTAGAATCCATAGTTAGATCTGATATTATTAAATCCAATCACCTACAAAACAGAAGTCTTACAGCATTCGAAGCAGATTGAAATTTGCCTTCGTATTTTAATAATACGATAAATTATTATAAGAATTTTCTTTCTGGGTCAAAACTTAAATATTTAATAATACAAAGTTAGTTTCACATCTCCAAAGTCCTCTTCAGAGACATTCGTTATTTAACAGTACTGGGACCGGTATATTTCAGTACTACAATATGCATATTAAAAGACGTATGGATACTTAGGGATATATTATCATCCTCTTCATAGATTATCCGTAACGTTATTTTTAGATTAATTAAACACGATTTATTTGATTAAAATGTTTTAGTTTATTATTCGGTACACATACCTGTGAATATTATCTATATATATATATATATATATATATACATGATAAATTAGCCGAGTTTTTTACCTGTTCAAAAATGTTATTCTAAAATACGACAATTTATTCGTAAAAACGGTTAAAAACGGGACTGAAGTTCTTACGAACAAATTAACAGTGTGTCATTGTTTATTGGCAGGAAAACGTAAGAATAATTGAAACACTGTTAATTTATTCGTAAGAACTTCAGTCCCGTTTTTAACCATTTTTACGAATAAAATGATCGTATTTTAGAATAACATTTTTCTTCGTGTATGGATAAGCAGGAAGATGGTGAAATACCCACTTTTTTTAGATTTTAGATAACAGTGATGCATCTGTATATTGACGTATCCTTTCTAACTGGTAGCTGGGTTTTGCCTGTGGGGATCTAGGATTAAAATTACTCTACATACCTACCGTCAGTTACTTTCGGCACAACTCTTAAACGAGACTACGTGACCCAAAAACTACACAGAAATCTAAAGCAGTCTGAGAACTAATCATATACTAATAATGATACATTACAGTTAGCAACTTTTGTTTGAAACTCATTTCGTTGTCAGTCGTTTTGCCCTTCGGAAGCAGTTACTTTAGTTACCCACTCAAAGGTAAATTCATGTAATTTATGTACTCAGATAATTTTCTGCAAATGAGGTGACTTAAGGTAATTGCTGTTACCGGGTTTCGAACGCTTTCGCTAACCACTAGATCCACGCGTTCAAATCACAGTACTTGGTTTATAACCCTCATGCAGTTTTTTTGCAGCAAAACTTACTGTTTCTATTTAAAGTAGCACAACAAAGGAGACTCTGAGGGAAAAGAACTTTCCTCAGGGCCTATATCATCTTAGGGAATGCTGTGTGGAGGGTGAATAAAAGAGAGAGGAAAAGTGTCTTTTAAGCTATGAAGAAAAGGAAGGAGAGAAAGTGTAGGTCAATGTGTCCAGGAGGGACGGACGTATGAAATAATCACTCCAACTGGGGTGCAAGGGTACTCATCGAGAGAGTCCAGCTGGAGTGTTCAAAAGTCTCTCTCAACCTCTCGATCTGACCCACCACGCAAAAGGTGAGCAGACGCATCCGCCGCCAAGATCTAAACAAACCTCACCCCATGATCATATTTCATCCGTCCACTTGGGGTAACCTATTGCAGAGGTGTTGGTTATCCAACAAATGGTTCCCGGTTCGGAGGTACCTACCCATATCCTCAACCCAAATTGAAAACTATCACCAATGATTTTATCGATACTGTTCCAGGAAGGGTTAAAACTGTAAGAATTTTATTTATGCAAAAAAAAGCTAATAATAATATAATAACAAACCTTAGTTAACCTAACCCAACCTAAAATAGTAAATCCTAGTAAGAATTATTCATAACCATTACCTTATTAACAGGGTTCATCTAGTGCACTTCGTACCGATGTATAATAACCCACAAGAGAAAGTAATTATGCAGTAAGCCGCAGTTCTCTCAAGTTCTCTCTATGATAATTATGATGGTAGGTACTAGTTTTAATTGTTATCAGAAATGCGATGCATTTATCCAGTGTTGTGCAATACAAAAATGCTGAAATGCTGTGTCTAAGAAAAACGACCATAAGACGAAATTATGGAAAAATAAAAAGGCTGACAATTTTCCAATCGAAATCTTTTATTCCATGATATTGGTAAGTAACTTAATTTTTTTTTGTTATTTATTTATTTTCATTATATTATTTCATTATGAGTAGCATTCGAAATGAAATAAGTAGATAGTCTTTAACTTAGTTTAATAATGCCTTCGGAAAGTGAAAAATCTGTAAAACGTAATAATAATTTCAAAACACATTAGATTTATGAAGAATTAATTTTTATTTTTGATATTTATATATACGTAAAATAATACGTAAACCTTTTTAAAAAAAAAAACACTTTTAGTTACTTTTAGGCTCATTTATTCAGTAATATGATAATAAAATAATATAACTATGCAATGCACAATAAATTTACACGATCTTACCTATCAGAATGTTTTTTCCAATTATTTGATATATTTTAAGAAATCTTATTTTGCTAAGCAATCGTATCGTTTTAGAAAGATAGTTTTGTTTGCTTTTGGAATCAGGAATTTTGCGCAATGTTGTGTTTCAGTATTTGAGTAGAAAGTTGAGAAAATAACATTAATTAGGTATTAAAAAATTATTATTCAGTTTTGTTTTAATTTTCCAAAAAAGGGTTGTAGGTTAACTTCTAAAAAAATCCCGAAAATTCTATTATAATTATGAATGATTCGTTTTTTTTAACCTTGTCATCAAGGAATGATAATTGTCAAATTTTTTTTAACTAAAAATCCAAACTATACGGTTTTTAAATATAATATACGTAGATCAAAGGCTTTGTATCCCAGCTCTATGTTTACATCAAATGTGTCAATATTAGTTTCATTTTTAATAAAACAGTTTTGGAATGAGTGTACACGTTTAATACGAATATTGTTTAAGAAAAAAATCTTCTGATTCATTTTAACTTTTCTAAATGACATTGCCTTAAAAAATTTAATACAAAATTTCGTAAAACACTGACAGTAATAATTATAAATAGTTTTAAGCTGACATCCAATACGGTATGACTAGCAAATTTTTGTTTTATATAATTGAAATACTAAACGAAGTATTTTCCATTGTACCGAATGTATATAGTATTTTAAAGTATTTAAGATGAAACAAAGGGTTTTTTTCTGAAAAATATTTGTATTAAACAAGTCCAGTCATACTGAAAGTTTACCAAAGTTTTGCATCAAAGTAAAAAATAAGTACAATAAAACAGAGCAGTTGCATTTACGTTCAATATAGTTAATTTATTTTATTACAAAAATAATTTTTGTTCACAAATATATTATAATTGATAGAAATTCCGTCATACTTATCAACAAGTAATCAAAATAAACAAAAAGTTTTAAAAAATTACATTTTTAAGAAACTAATTAAGTTTTACTAAAAATAAGTCGGAAATAAATTAAGGTGTGAAAAAGTTTGATTATAAAATATCGAAAGTAATTAGAAAAACTTAAACCTTGAAAAAGTGTTAATTTGGCGTTTGTTATTACTTTTGCAAATTTATAATTTCTTTAAATTTCAATGGAAAATTGTATTTATGTAATTCACATTCATAAGATACATCGCTGAATATCAATTGAATAACTTATAAGAGTTTTTATAATAATCTATTTTAATATTTACTAACTAATTAATCGAATTATATGATAAATTAATATCAAAACTTACCACAACATATCCATATAACAAAAAACTCACAAACACATTAAAAATAAACTTTAAAAAAGTCAAAAACGCGAAAAGTAACACAAATATTTGACAATCGAAAAGTTTTTCCGCCGCGAAAAACGCGGGAATTCAACCGGAGGAAAAATCGCGAAGACGTCCGTCGTGCTCGGGCGCCCTTTGCTTACTGAAAACTAGAATATAACGAACAATGAATCAGCGTGATAAAACCCATCTCTCGCAACCCCCTGCCGGGGATAACCGGGAACAATTAGATACCACCACATCAAAAGACTGAAATCATTAGACAGTATAAAAATATTGAATGTTGTAATGAACGTTTCCTTTTTTGAAGTGTCTTCATTTTACGTCCCTTTGATGGATTTTTGTGCCGATTTATTCGTCTATACCGCCTATAATTTTCTCCCCAACCCTCGTTCGTGTCAGATTTTCCATACTTCGTGTTCTCACTACATTTTTAAACAGCATTTTTCACACTCGGCTCCTTTTCATATTAGCCAACCAGTGGTGAATTATTCTTAAGGCTGCGGTTAATAATAACACGCGTTTTCAGCGTATTTTGTACGGAGAGTTAAGAGTTAATGTAGCGTTTATTTAAAATTCAAAGTTGAGAATATTATTTTGTGAACATGATGAGATTATTTGATGAAAGTATTAATTTTGTCTCCGTTTATGTTTGAAAATAATAAAACAAATAACTAAAGAAGGTGAATAAAGGAAAATGCTCATAAATTCATCCAGCTTTTTTTTCTTTTGTTTTTTTTTTAACATTATTTAGTAGAGGAGGCCCTGAAGACAATTATTCCCCTCAGGGTTTCTGTCATCTTTGGAAAAGCTGTGTGGAAGGTCTTTTTAGGAAAAGAAGTAGGAGATTTTCTGGGAAGGAAAAGGGTATGAGGGGTGGGTAGGAATCTGAGGTCAATATGTCTAGGAGTGACGGACATATGAATCCGTCCCTGCGGTGCAAGCCTTTTTGGATTCTTACTAATAATAATGTTCTGAAGAAGAATCAATGAAAAAAATCCTCATAAACTTGCATTTGTGTAAAAATAATCATTTTATGGGCGTAATGCAAGGCTTGGGTTCGAACAGTTTGAGCGCAATTTTCTCCAATACCTCTCATGATGAGAAAATTGTGTTAGAAAGAAAAAAACTCCGCGCTTTATATTAAAATCAAGATTTTTAACCAACATAAATTATATATGTGCTCCTCTACAAAACCAAATATTCCGGTAGAGATTTCCCGTGAAAATATATAAATATCCGAGATTTTTCGTTAATTATTATTTTATGAAACGATAAAAACTTGAGGTGATAATAACGTTAATCATCGTTTGCCTGATAAAATATGATTGCGTTATTTTTTTGTTGTCAGTAATTTTAGATAGAAAAAAGTAAGTAGAGCCATTATTAAAACTTTATGATTGTACTAAAACTTTTAATAATATTTAAAAAATTATATTATGGTTTCTAATAATAAAAATTGACAGCATATTCTATCACATTTAAAAAACAGTTTTTAGTTTTCGGATCCATTCAAAATTTATTTTTTGGATCATATTGCAAAGCTGACATTTTCTGGCAGAATATGCTCAATATCTTAAGGGTTAAATATCAGAAATTTACGACTTCGATGATATAATACCTTATGCTGGTTGGTTTACTGATTATTGGCAATTCCGTCAGCGATTTTAGCACGCTGTTTGAGTAGGAAAAACTGACATACTGTGAAAATACAAATACAGTTTACAAACTAAGCAAAGTTTACAACTTCTCCCACAAACCAAAAAAGCTATTGAGTTAGTTAATACTCACTGGTCGGTAAGCAAATTCGTCAAAACTTCGTTACACAGGGCGGTAATCCAACATCCGGAACTTTTGGCATCCAGCAGCGATACTCGAAAGCTTTTGGCAAGCTTTATTGAACAATCACCGTTAAGGGTTTTATATAATAACTACTCACACATTATTGTAAATTTTTAAAAGCAAAAATATTTTTGTACAAGATTGTTCACTTTGTATTTGAAAATAAGTCAATGGAGAATTGCAGAGTTTCTAGTGTTTATCGCTAATTTTGATTATTTAATAAGATTTACTTCAAACAGAAAATAAATAAAAATTTACTGCTGAGAAATCCCTTTTTTTTCTTTATGTGAATACCGTACAAGATTTAAACTGCTCTCAACTACCTGCAGCCAGTGAGTCTTTGTTCATCCTTAATCGGGGTACATTTTGAGGCCAAAGCTAGTGGGGAGTAGTTAGGTTTGGTTGGTGACTTAGGTGGGGTACCCGGGTGCATAGGGGTGAGGTATGTCTAGTTCTTGATCTAGTCTTTGCTGATCTACTGTTTGGCGGGTTGGAACTGGAGATACTGGTTAATGAAGACATTTTAAATCTTCAACCGGACTTTTTCAACCCATCGCCTAGTTCCGCAGTGGGAGGGATGTATTCATACGTCCGTCACTTATGGACACACTTTTGGACCTCCATATTCCTACCCATTTTCATATTTTTTTTCTTCCCAGAACTTTCTTTCCTTCCTTTTCCTAAAAGAACGCACATACATAGACAAAGGCTCCGAGAAAATTGGTTTTCCTCAGGACTTTATGTATGGAGCTACAGTAAAAAAGAGGAAAGGAGATAGAGGAGTGGAAGGTGAGAAAATACTTGGCCATTCTGTTCTAGTCACCAAACAAAGCTAATGAGGCATTTTTGTTATTGTTACTGTTTTGTTGAAGAATTATTAACCTCAACACAGGCTAGTTCTAGTAAGATTAAAAATGATTTGTAAAGTAATACCTACATAACATGTAAATAAAAAAAATTATAAATGCTTAGCAAACCAAGCGTTCGTTTTTCTTTTTAGCACTTCAATTGTAAATGTTGGTCTTACGCCAGGGCGAGACTGAGAATATCTTTCACTCATGAACTTGCCGCAAAAGCTGCTTCAACTTTTTCTAATGATTATTTAGTGAAAATGTACAAATCAATAAAAAAAAAGTGCACGCCGGGATTTGAACATGCAATCTCCTGATCGCTAGTCTAGGGCCTTTTTTCCTTGACCGCAAAGGCCATCAAGTACTATCAAAAATAACACTTCGTGTCAAAGTAATTTCTTCAGGAAACAACTAATAATGTAGATCCAGCAAAACGCACTTTCACATTTATTTTTTTCAAAAAAATAATTACCACAACCCTACAGAACTTGTTACAAAATAAACTGTGCTTTATAGACTGAATAATAACATGATTTTTTATGTAAAAGAAAACTTTTTAAATACTTTCTAAAATTACTTTTTTTTTGTAATCTTAAAAAACATTTACATACAACAAAATACCCGACCGATTTGTGCGAACATCATGAATAAGGGGTAGGTAATAGTAATTCTAGAAAGCCTTAAAAGCCCTCGAATAACAATACAGAGTTCATCACCGCGCGGCTCAACTAAGGACAAGACGCGTCCTGTCTCCACAGGCAGTTTAAGGCTTCCACGCTCTTACGGGTTCTAAAGGGGCTTACTTCTTTCTGTCAGTGTTTGTTTTATCACGCCTGATATTTTGTACAAGTATTTTTTTCATATTTTTTCTGTAACACGCTTTTACTTAATGTATTTTTTGTGTGTTTTTAATTTATATTTATAGGTTAACGTTCTTATTTTTACATTCAAATACTAAAATAAATTACAGTAAGTGTAGGCTCAAAGTCGTGGTTCAGTCGGCAATGCTCCGAAGCGTATGCGGCTTACCGAGCTCACAATATCTCTAACGTCCGAAAGCTTATCACTGTACAACAAATTGACAAAGGAAAGCAAGAGTATCATAAATAGGTAAAAATTCAAACACGACCAGGCAGATAAGCAGAAAGTTGGCTGCAGCCACATGGCAGCAGAGCTTTTTGGTCGCTTGCAGGCTCAATAGGTCGCAATTTCTGCAAACCCAGTTTATCACCTCTTACCAGACCTGATGGCTCACTATCAAATACGGCTACCGAAAAGGCAAACTTATTAGGTAAAATGTTTGTGGAAAACTCAACAAACTTAAAAAAGCTAGTGTACCTTATGGAATACCTGCCCTGGTATTACAGAGGTGTGCCGCAGAAGCTCTTTAAAATGTCCTTAAAGTGTGGCTCTGTGCTCTCTGGAAAAAAGCGGTCATCCACCCTATTCAAAAAGGGTGACCGCTCCAACCCGGCCAACTACCGCTCCGTAGCGATCACATCTATCCTGTCCATGGTGATGGAACTTGTGATCAACGACAAACTGCTCATAACAAAATTATGAACGACCGTCAAAACAGATTCCAGCGTAACCGCTCGTGCGGTGATAATCTTGCGAATGTGACGCTTTTGTTGGGGTTGTGAAGCGTTTGGGGGCGGTGTCTGGAACATTTCTGTGAGACCCAAACGGTGGCTTTCGGCCGGGTTTGGCACCGAGGACTTATCAACAACCTCCCATTTTACGGACTTCCCGCACCCTTGTGTACGTAGATTGCCAACTTTTTGAGGGAGTGGTCAATTCAGATGGTTGCTGATGGTTTCACCTCTTCCTCACACTCGATAAATGCTGGCGTCCCACAAGGATCGGTTCTGTCCCCAACTTTGTTTTTGTTGCACATCAATGACCTTTTGTCGTGTGCCCCAATTTATTGTTACGCGGATGACAGTAGTACAGTCCATGATAGTTTTTGTTTGACAAGCCCCCAAAGGGCACACACACTCCAACGGCTCGGAGGGCTTTGAAACAAAGAATAAACGGTTACCTTGAGAGAGTCTTCTCTTGGGGGAAGAATTAAAGACCCAATCATGTCTTATTACGACTAAAAGGCATCGAAATGATATATAGAGTATCTTTCAACGGAAGCAATCTTCCGAACAGACCATCCATTGGTATGCTCGGTGTAATTCTAAGTGACCAGCTCAGGTACAGGGGCTCCATCGAAGCCAAAGTTAAGGTAGCCTCTCAAAAACGGGGCGTACTGTACAGTAGTGTACAGGGCCCGCAGTTAATTTAATAGTATACAACTGCTAACCCTGTACAAGTAGCATCATTGATCCCCTCGGCACCGGTGAATAGTGGGGAAACACGCCAAACGCGCGCCCAACATATGTACACCATGTTTCTATGACTCGTTCTTGAGTTCAACAGCTCGGCTGTGGAACATTTTTCCGGCCTCTGTGTTTCCTCCTTTCTACAACATGGGTCTTGAAGAGACCCGTATTCACTCTTTTCTCTCCTGAAAAAGACGCCCCACACAGCATAGATGACATAGGCCCTGAAGAAAATTATTTACCTCAGGACCTCCTGTGTGGGGTTAATGTAAAACAAAAACAATATAGTTGTGCCAGTCAAAATAAAAACAAATTATAATTTATTTGTTCTAATGAAATAGATACTTGTCATTTTCTCATTCTCTTTAGGTATCTGGTCTTTCTTTTTATGTTTTCCTTTGAACATTCTTCTACGACGTAAAATGTTATATGTGCATATAGGTTTAGTATTAATTTCACAATATCTATCCTACAAATTTTAATATGCTTAACTTTGTCTTATTTATAAAAAAATGTATTTTTCCACCAACTCCATGTTTTGTTTTCTTTATTATCTATTTTTTTCTGCATATGGAATATGTAAATATTTTTTTAAATAAGTAAAACTGTCTGCTTCCCTAATGCTTGGGCCGCATCTGCGCCTATTGTCCCGAAGTAATGCGGAGAATTTGAAAAAAAAAACGCGTTTACGCGAAGCTTCGTGACGATAAGCGCAGATGCGGCCCCAGCACAATAAACATAAAGTAAAATAAAAAGTGAACATTTTTCTGTAAATGTCGTAAGCATGTTTTTTTTTAAAATAATATGATATAACTGGTTAAAATTACATGAATATAAATAAATGACTTGCTTATTGTCATCTCCATTGCTTCCACAAATTATTGTTTATCTGTAGCTATTGACTATGGCATCCCTAATAGGGGTATATTGTAATGCTGAAGGTAGTGGGGAGGGAAAGAGAATGGTAGTAAAGTTGTTAGATTCAAAAACCCACCAGCATCAGTCTTTCCTCCCCCATTTAATCCGACTTATTTTAAGAACGAATCCATTCATAGAGTTCCGTCTTTACCCGCATCACAACGTCGCCCAACCGAGTTATGATATAACTCTCCTAACTTTGCACAGTATGTTTGGGCAGGTTGCTCTGAGTTGATCTCATAAAAACGGGTTTCCAAATGGAAATTAAAATCTATTTTAAATTTCGTCACAACTTCCTCGGACGTTCCCTACTTCTTACACCATTCATACTTGCGTCATATATTCTCCTTACGCTCATTTCTTCGCTCATTCGCTCTACATGCCCAAACCATCTGAGGGTCCTTTTCTTCATTTTTACTCATTACGCTTACATCAGCCTTGCATTGTTTTTGGATCTCCACATTTCTCACTCGATCACACATGGTTTTACCATACATACCCCTCAGGGATCTCATTTCAAAAGCATTCAGTCTACTTTCATCCTTCCTCTGCCAGTTTCATGCCTCACTGCCATACATCAGGGTAGGTACAAGCAGTCCATTGTGGATTGCTAACTTCGCTTCTTTGGACACCTGTCTGTTAGCGCCAATGGCATTTTATAATAAATATTCATAATTACAAATCGATCGTTCTCATCGGAACACCCCTTTACAGTTGCTAGCATTTAAACTTTTATTCTCATCCGCTGGTCAATGGCTCTTAACAATCTGTAGCCGTATTCAAAATTCTTATTATTATTTATGCCACATTTTTTTTCAAAAAAGGTATGATCTTTTTCAAAATCCATTCATGCACCGAAATATGGATTACCTTATCATCAAAAAAGAGATTTTCCTAATATTCCGCATGAAAGAACTTTGGATTAAACCTTTTTTCCTTTTTATTAAAGGTGCGCTTCCATTTCTCCCCATTTTTACTGAAAATTACCTCTCAGGCATCAAAAGATCTGCATACATATTTTTCGACTCGTGGCACCTATTCAAAATGACCAACCAACAACAATAAAACGCTAAAAACTTCAAGATGAATACTTCAGCATTTTTACTCGGGTTCTTCAATATAACAGACTTCCGAGAGATACTAATCGTAGTGTAGACGAAGGGGAAATTCGTCCAATTGTAAAATTGAATTAACATAAAGTGATAAGGTGTATCTGCGAATGTATTTGCTATGCCCCATCCCCTTCTAGGGGAAGAGAGGGCAAGGGAAAGAGAGGGAAGGAAACTGATGTCGGACAAGTGGGAAATTCTTATTAAATACGTCCTGGGGAGAAATTTAAATTCGGAACCCTTTTCAACTTATATTAGGTTTATAAATAATGGCTGGAAAAACTGCCAATGGGTAAACCGATTTTCATTACAAGCAGTGTTTTTGGTCACATTGAACACAAAGTAATGCGCCTTGGAGGGTTTTCGATATTTATTTCCAAGCAATTTTCATTATATTTTGGAAAATGACCGTTTTATCAAAATAGACCGACGTTCGAGTTAAACGGTTTTTTTGACACCTCACGAAAGATCCAAATGATAACATAATAATAGTAGTTATTGTAGTGTAAGTATGATAATTACATAAATATATTTTTTTATCATGACAATAATACTTGTCATGATATTATTTCATGTACAATCCGAAGGTCACGGGTTCCAACCCGGCGTGCGTAAATAAATTTTATTGATTAATTTGTGTTTTTTCACAATTTTTTTTTTTTTTTTTTTTCATTGTTTTTATTTCTTGCTAGAGCAATCCCGATGAGTTACAAAACTAATTAATTAATTAATTAAAAATAATATATTGTATATGAGACCACCGTTCAGAATTGAAACGTTGCTTGAAATAGCCATGTTTGGTGACCAGATCTGAATAGCCAGGTACTTCCCCAACTTTGTCTTCCTCATCTCCTTTACCTGCCCAATATCCTCACCCTCACAACAAACCCCAATTGGTGATGACAAAGACTCACTGGCACGAGACGGGAGCAGTTGGGATTCTTGTGCGGTATTCAAAAAAAAAAACAGGATTTTAAAAATGATAGGTACAAGCACCTTCTACCTATCTATAATTTACTAACTTTTAGTTGTACTCCATAAAAGCAGTGCCTGCAATTTGGAGGCGGAAATAGGCACCGTCGCCCCTAGAACTATTTATTGGATAACCAGCCCCTCTGCCGTAGGTTTTCCAAAATAATTATCTACGTTTGGTGACTGGGTGAGCAGGAGTGTCTGGGTTCATCGGATGAGTTATGTAAAGGTCTTGGCAGCGGATGCGTTTGCCCGCCAGCTGCGTGGTAGGCCAGATCAGGAGAGACTGGTTGAGGAAGACTTTCTAGAAGTTATTCTAGCTGGACTCTCTTGACCCGCAACTGCACCGCAATTGAAGGATTTAATTTGAGCGACTGACATTACCCCAGATTCCTACCCACCTACTACCCTCTTTCTCTTCCCAGAACTTGGGAGGCGGGAATGGGTACCGCCGCCCCGGGAACCATTTATTGGATAACCAACACCTCTGCCATAGGTCACCCCAAGTGGTTCGCTACGTTTGGTGACTTAGCAGGGGTGCCCGGGTTCATGGGGTAAAGTTTATCTAGGTCTTGGCGGCGGATGATCTAGACACACTGAACCCCAGATTCCTACCCAACCCTTATACCTTTTCCTTCCCAGAACTTCCTCTCCTTCCTTTCCTTAAAAATACCCTCCACACGGCATCCCCAAAGATGACATAGGCCCTGAGGGAAATTATTTTCCTCAAAACACAGTTTAGTTCCGAGATTTTAAAATTTAATTATTACAAAGAAAGTTTGGTCATTTTAAATAAATTCTTAAGCACTTTTCTAAAAACCTTGTATATAATATGTACCCGTGGTGTGTTTTTCTTTTATTTTTTCTCCGTAGTTGTATTTATAACTTCCTGCTCTTTGTTCTTTTAGATTGTTACTAAAGTAGAAAACTAAAATCGAGAGTTCGATAATATTATTGCATATTAACCACCTCACTCAAATTAAGGAATGATTGATTTTGGTTTTGGGAAACTGGGGTTGTGTAAAATTTAAACACGTTTATTGGTACCCTTGATTATTAATTATTCTCATAGATGTACCAATGCGACGAAATGTTTTCGGTTTATTTCAATTTATTTCAATTCCGAAATAACAGCTTGGCTTTCCGTGCAACGTTTCTTGTAGCTCGATCTGTGTTTTACCAATGAAAGTTTTGTGGTGCTTTTCCGACAATAATACCATTCAAGGAATAAAACCATTCATTTATACTTTTTGAATAGTGACATCTATGGATGAAAATAGCCGACGCATCGAGAAATATATTTTGTTTATTTATCCAAGCCCAACACCCCTAACAAAAAAGCTCGAAACAGGTGGGTGGTTTCATTCAAGCTTCTTGGTTTGCTCGCTAGGTTCTCTATTTCTCCGGCTAGTGTATTTCTCAAAATAATAAAGGCTGCTTTTGCTCAAAACCTACCTTTAAGCTAAATCAATTAAAAACGCAAAATTAACAATTGGCTTTTAGCGAATTATAGAAAAAATCGAAATAAATTCCACTTTTTTGTAATCTTTGGTGAAAAATCGTATAATTTGTTATATTTTTAATGTCGACCAGCCCCCCTAGCACACTATCGAAAGGATTGATTTGATAACTTTCGGTAACTTATCATCGTTACCTGGGACATTTGCAGATTGCTAACGTATTGCTAACAGTAACTGTTGATGTCGACTATATTAAGGACACTAAAGTCATTGTGAATTTTCACTTATTTGTTTGCGACCTTCAGTCATGCTAGCAAACAATAAGAAGTTACAGAAATTTAGGGGGATTTTTACCATCCTCCCTATAGCTTCTTCATACTACAACGAATATTATTAAAAATAAAAATAAAATACTCGCAGTGATTAGAAAACTCGGCCAACTTATCCAATATATAGCCATTACTCATAGGTTCGAGTACCGAATTATAAACTCCAACTTATAAAATAAATAAACCGTAAATCAAAAATATTAATGTAGATAAGCTATTGGGAGGAAGTGAGAAACCCCCTTAGCCTATTAATTATTATCAATCGAGTGTGCTAGGGGGCATGGTTTCATTACACAGTAGCTACTTCAGGGCAGTACAATACGGTATTAATATAAGAAATCTACTATTCTGGAAACATGTTATAATTATATAATGTTTTCACGGTGGGTTGCCAAAAAATAAATAAAAATGGATGCGGTTCAGTAGGGGCAGTTGGTAAAGGGGTAGGCGGGGATTGGGAAGAGAGCGTTCTTTTTTGTCAATAAGAATTCACCTAAAGATCGGAGTGAATTGATACTTAGGTTGGTAAAGCGATTTTCTTTTTTGGAAATATAATATTTCGGAATAAAAATATTTTAGGCGTTGTCGGCAATACATATTTCATTTATCCAAAAGTTCAGCTTCCTTGAATAGTTTCAGGGGTGGATAGGTAATATATTAATGCAACATTATATTTAGTAATAATTTTTGAGATGTTTCTAGTGTCTTAGTGGAGATATTATAAATTCTCCCCCCCCACCCCTCATCCAATTACTGCATAGGATACTGATGATTACACCAATGCATTGTACACCAATTTCATTATTTTTATATCAACTATGTTATTTAAATGACTAAAAATGTTATTTAAAAAACCTACATTTATTTACAAGCTTTTTTATGTGATTTATCTATTCGAGATTGCTGTCCTATTTTAATTCCTAAGTAGTTTTTTGTTTTCCCAAAAATCATCCCAATAGTAAAAATTTAAAACTTTTCTACTTTAATTCATTGACCGTAACCGCTTTCATATTTTTTAAAAAATTTTAGTAAAGAAAGACAAAGATTCCCGGGTTACGAATAACCCAACAACATTTAAAAACCTCCTACTACCACCACACTAAGCGAAAAATGTTGCTTGTTTTGTGATGGAGGACTTAGCCAGCCTAGGAATCTAACACGGAACGCCTGGGTGGGACCGAAACGCGATGCCCACTCAACCACTGACCGCTCATTTTTTTTTTTTTAATTTTTCTTTATTTTTTAAACTGCTAGTTACACGTTTTGAGAATTTTACGACTACTACGCTAGATACATGCCCGTGTTTGACTGGGGTTTTTATACACAACATATTAGGGAGGGGGGTGGTCTACAAGGAATTTAATTAATTATATTGGTTTTATTACATTTGTTGCGGTGAAGTGGTTGTGACGGACGTACTAATGTAGTATTGTTATTTTGTATTTGTTAGATTAAGATAATTGTGTTATGTGTTTTCAATAAATTAATCGTCGGAGTGGGGGAAGCGGCGGGCAGCGAGAGTGTGTCACAACTACAATATATAGGGCCCGCTAGGCCATTTTAAAGTCAGTCTCACTCTACCAGCCGACAACATCTTTTCTGCCCTGCCCGTTCCACTTCGCTCGGACTTTGCTTCTACTTACCTCTTTCCTTCACTGACCATCGCTTTACCCTGGATCTCGAATTACCTCACATTCTTTGGACCAGACCCAGCTTCGTCAAAGGAGCAGCCACTAAGACACTCGGACCAGCTCTACAGCGGCAAGCACACGACGTTCTCCCTCCACACGTGGTGAAGGGAGCTACATTTGGCGCCTCCGTGGATCGGGACCTGGAGGTCCTATATATAGTTCTTGTGTACCTGACCCCGTCTGGTACAGTGGTCTTCGACTGTCTAACTTTCTAATTATTTTGGTTATTCTAAGTAGGCTGATTACCCGGAGTTGGTAGCTTATATACTTTAGTATTATTTGGGAAATACTTTATAAGTAATGTGAATTATAAGCACCGTAATTTTATTGTTGTCAAGTCTATTATGAATTAAAGTCGTTATGATATTTGAGCTGATATGAGGTTTCTGATTTATTGTAAAAGGTTTACAGTTAAAACATGAAATAGGGTGGCAAGTCAATCCAACAACTTGTGAAACCTTATTTTTAGGTGAGTCAAGAGCGCCTCCCCTTTGGTATTGGAGAATGGAATACAAATAGTTGATCACAGTTCAGAGTTTGAAAGTTTTGTTTGGGCCATTCTTTGACAAGGGATATTGCATTTACTCAGAGACTTAATTCCAGGACTTACCATGTATTGGGATAACAGTATCATCAGCATACGATATTAGTTTTCTCGGAATACTAATTTTACATAGGTCATTAATATAAATTAGGGCCAATAACTGTGCCTTGTGGAAATCCACGTCTCACAGGTAATACTTTACCAATTTTGTCTTTACATTT
The DNA here is from genome assembly GCA_951813805.1 of Limnephilus auricula. Classification (NCBI taxonomy): domain Eukaryota; kingdom Metazoa; phylum Arthropoda; class Insecta; order Trichoptera; family Limnephilidae; genus Limnephilus; species Limnephilus auricula. Next base: position 3,184,965 of record OX638406.1, on the reverse strand, counting down.
TCCTCATCAAATAATTCCCTTTATCTTTAGGTACCTCAAAATATAATTTCATGCAAAACTCCCCTTTCATCTGACGAACAGAAATCATAATATATGGCAACTATCAACTCTCAGCTCTCACATATTAGGAATCATGTTTTTGGCTTTAGGTTTAAGATCTCAGGTCTCAGCTCTCCAGTGTCAGCTCTCAGGGATTAAGTCGATTAGCTCGTGGATTTTCGATTTGAATAACCATTATCATTATTATGCGAAAAAATGGTCCGTTCTTTTGAACAAATTTTGTGGATTATCTTCCCTTTTTCCCCCTTGATTATTTTACAGATCTTTCAATTCGTAATTTCGCCATTTTTATTTTATAAATTGCGGTGGCATTTACAAGAAATAAATACAGGATAGTGTCTTCAGAGGTTAATGAAAATTTCCAAGGTTGCGTTCGTCTTATAATACTTTAAAAAAATTATAAAGTTTTGTACACCAATCTTTGTTGTTTATAACAACAGACATAAATAATAGTCAACGGAAAGCATATTCAAGCTATTTGACTAGTAGGTAGGCACTAGGCATTAATTTTTGGGTTATTACGCCGTATTTAGTTTCCGGCTTAATAGGTAACCCAAAAATTTGTCACGTTAATGATTTTGGCCAGGAAAATTTTAAATCATTCAAGTAGATACACATCAGTATATATTTTCACCAAACGTGTTATTGTTCGTTATTTGTGGGGTTTTATGCCGTTGTAGCGCTACCTCCTTATTTAGCCAATGTTTCGGTTTGGGTTACAGTATCCATCATCATTTAATTTTCACATCTGTCCTTACAATGTTCACTGAAACCCTGGCTAAATAGCGATGCAGCTCAACACGGCGAAATAACCCAAAAATAAATTACAGTTGGTACTTGTGTGCTTATGTTGGGATGCTTTTTGATGACGATCATTGTTTACTTACGATGCGGACTTTTGTGAGACATGAACGATTTAGACAGTTCTAGTGAGGTTAAAATTTTAAGTGTAAAACAACATCTTTTACATGTGAAAAAAAAAGAAAAATATTTAAAACAATTTAAGTTGATAAAAGGATAACACACAATGGAAAATTATTTCACAGCCGATCTGTTTTTTTTTTTTTTACGTTAGGTCCACACAGGAGGCTCTGAGGAAAATAATTTTTCTCAGGGCCTATGTCATCTTTAGGGATGCTGTGTGGGGGTATTTTAAGGAAAGAAAGGAGAGGAAGTTCTGCGAAGGAAAAGGGTATGAGGGTTGGGTAGGAATCTGGGGTTCAGTGTGTCTAGATCATCCGCCGCCAAGACCTAGACAAACCTTACCCCATAAACCCGGACACCCCTGCTAAGTCACCAAACGTAGCGAACCACTTAAGGTGACCTATGACAGAGGTGTTGGTTATCCAATAAATGGTTCCCGGGGCGGCGGTGCCAATTCCCGCCTCCCAAATTGACAGCAAGAAAGCATTATAAAAACACCCGGCATTATCTTGACAGCCGGCGCTGCTAGCAGGCGTGGTCGAGGGGAAAGGCTCTCGACTTCCATTCCGAAGATCACGGGTTCGAACCCGGCGTGCGAAAATAAATTTTATTTGATTAATTTATGTTATTTCACAATTAACTAATAAAAAATAATATATTGTATATTCGCAGCACGTTCCAGAGTGGAAGATACTCTCTGTATCGCCTTGTTGTAAGACCACCATTCAGAATTTAAATTATGCTTGACATGGCTTTAACCGTGTTTGGTCATTAGATTTGAATAACCAGATACTTCCCCACCTTCCTCTTCCCCATCTTCTTACCCTCCCCACTACTTTTAGCCTCACAGCCTACCAAATTTTGGGATGCCATAGTCTCACAGGCTCCAGACGTGAGCAGTTGGGATTCTTGTGCGGTATTAATATTTTTTAGTTTAAATGTTCATGTGAAAAATAAGGTACTTGGTTCAGCACCAATTGAGCACATTCGATTGATGTATTGGTAAAAATTTTATTTTTTATTTATTTATTTACATTTGATACATTTAAAGCCAAAATAACAGAAATAATATTACATAATAAGAGAATATATTTAAAATGAATACAAGTGTTATTTCGTTGTTTTAGGTCGATATTAGTTCCTAGATAGGCAGATTACCTGTTCTAAGGAACCAAAGTTTGTAAAGTGCCAAATGCAATTTAAATTATTATTATTTTTTTAAATTAATAACTACATACTAAGTTTTTACTAAATGTGCCATTCATAGGTAACCATGTATAGATTTAAGTCACATTATATAATAGTTTTTCAGACTCCTCCCTACCCAAGCCAATCAACCATTTAGTTATTATTGAACCAATGTAGGACATTTTGCAATTTTTATTATTTAAGTCTGGGGGGATTTTATTGTATAATTTCGGTCCCTAAATATAGCACCTGATTTTCTAGAGGCTGCAACACCTTAAAATAAGAGAATCCATAATATGGCCGAGATCTGTCGAAATCCGATCTTTTGTAGGGCTTTAAAACAAATATTGAAGGGCCGAACTTGAATCTGCGATACTAGATCAAAATAACCAAGACACAGTTAGATAGGGCTCCTTCTCTGTCTAATTCCTGAATTGTTTCTACCATAGCTTTCCCATGCACGATCGTTCCTTATTAGAATTTAGAGGAAACCACTCTAAGCAATGAGCTAAATATTTATAAAATCGTGTACAGTGTACACCGAGAGTGTTTCACCGGAAGGTGTGCTTCTTTCTTACTGGTTTATTTCTCTATTGCTGTAGCTTTACCTTGAACGAATAGAAAATTGTGATAGTGTGAATTTAGAGGCAATCACTGAAGAAGATTTGATAGCAAGTTGTTGGTGTTTTGTGTGCACAATCACGTTTTCAAGTAAAAACAAGGAATTTAACCATCTCAGAAATACATAATCGTTTTGTAGTCACTCGTTTTTATTTTTTTTTACATAAGTTAAACATAGGAGACCCTGAAGAAAGAAATTCCCTCAGGGCCTATGTCGTCTTTGGAGATTCTGTGTCGAGGGGCTTTTAAGGGAAAGGAAGGAGAGGAAGTCCTGTGAAGGAAAAGGTTTAAGGGGTGGGTAAGATCTGGGGATCAATATGTCCAGGAGTGATGGACGTGTGAAGCCATCTCTCCCACTGCGGTGCAAGCTGATGGGTGGAGAGGCTCCGGATGGAGAGATCAAACGGTCTCAAACAGATCACACAGTCTCTCCCGATTCAGTTGGTGGGCAGTCCCCGAACAAACCTAACCCCATGAACCCGGGCACCCCTGCTAAGTTACTAAACATAGCAAACCACTTGGGGTGACCTGTGGCAGTCCAGTGTGTTGGTTGTCCAATAAATGGTTACCGGGGCAGCGGTACCCATACCAGCCACCCAAATTGTTAAATTCCGTAAGTCTAAACTTAAAATAAACTCGGTTTGTTGTAGCGATAATTACATCGAGGTATAGCGGTGAAGCCATATAATTATAATATTGTTAGACACAGAGATACAATGGTAATTAATTAGTTATGCCTGATTTTTTCCTACACATACCTACTATCGCCTAATTCCAGCTAACACCCTTACCATCTCGCTTAACTTTTAGTATTTACAGTCCATTTCAAGTGCATTTGTAGCCCTAGTTCGTTAACAATTTTTGGATGAAACGTTTGGTAAATGCCTTTGTTGAAGGTCTGCTCATCTCCTAGTTCAGGAAATTATCTCGAAAAATATCACATGAACCGTAAAAACATTTCTAAAAGAGCATGCCTTTGTATGTGAATAACAATAAACACACACAGGTTTTATTATAATGTTTTTTGTGTAATTAAAATATATTACTAAATACAACCTAATTACGAATCATGCCTCCTTTTTCTGGTACAAGATCTCCTCTTTTCCGATAAGACCTTAAATAGAAAATTTTTGTAAACCTATCTAATGGATGTATTATCAGTTTTTATTTCTTATATCTTAATGACTTGTGTGTATTGTTTATCTAACGTAATTTTTTTATTATATCTTTTTTAAGTTTCTAAATTACCTGTAATGTTAAGATTAATGGCTTCGTACAATTTTGGATTTGGCACGAATCGTGCCTCCCTTTTCAGGTACAAGATCTCCTCTTTTCCGATAAGACCTTAAATACGATATTTGCAAAATATAGAGTATAATTGTATCCGATTTTTTACAATCGATGTTTAACGATTACACATTCATCATCGACGTTTTCAACTTCACCTTCAAACAATTCAGCAACTATCTTTAGACGCATGCCTAATAGTAAAACTGCCCCATCTTTTTATACTTACATACATGTACTACAAGTTTGTAATCGTATTCGTAATATATATTGATGTATCTTTGTTATATGACAGATCTTAGTATTTGAATTCCATAAATAAACTTATATTTAAAAAAAATTAAATTAAACAAATAACTTTGTATTAAACCACTATTATATAATCACAATTACCTACATGTTTCGAAAACGATGGTTTCTTAAAAAAAAAAAAGAAAAAAAAGAAGAAACTTTCAGTTTCGAAACATGTAGGTAATTGTGATTATATAATAGTGGTTTAATACAAAGTTATTTGTTTAATTTAATTCAAAATGACGCCACAAAGTGATTTTGCGAAGTTTGAAGACATATTTTTTTTTGCTAAATTGTATTAGTTTGTTATTTGTACAACTTTTATTAGTTTATTTTTTTAAATCTCTGCTGTAAAAGAGTAAATTATATTCTTATTTATTATGTATTTTTGGAATATAACACACATAATTAACATTGTAAGTACATACGCATAATCTAGCTTTTCTGTGTTATAGATACTTTCTTTTAATTTCTATTTCCGGTATACATTACTTTATATATTTAATCATCTTATTTAATATTTTGCTAATTTGCCTTAAATTTAACCTTTTTTTATATTTTGCTAATTTGCCCTAAATTTAACCTTTTTTTATATTTTACTAATTTGCCCTAAATTTAACCTTTTTTTATATTTTGCTAATTTGCCCTAAATTAAACCTTTTTTTATATTTTGCTATTTTGCCCTAAATTTAACCTTTTTTTATATTTTGATAATTTGCCCTAAATTTAGCCTTTTTTTATATATTGCTAATTTGCCATAAATTTAACCTTTTTTTTATATTTTGCTAATTTGCCCTAAATTTAACCTTTTTTTATATTTTGCTAATTTGCCCTAAATTTAACCTTTTTTGACATTAACCCATCCCATTAATCCCCATAGGGATGGGTAAAATTCCAGAGGTCTGGGTGTTCAAGAGTGACGGACTTACGAATCCATCCCTCCCACTGCAGTGCAAGACGATGGATCGAGAGAGACAAGCAGGAGAGGTCAAAGGGTGTCATTAAACTGACCTCTCTCGACTCGGTCCAAAAGTAAACAAACACCTCTGCCATAGTTTACCCCGAATGGTTCGGTACGTTTGGTGACTTAGCAGGGGTTCATGGGGGTAAGGTTTATCTGGCTATTGGCGGGTGATGTGTCTGCCCACCAATTGCCTGGCAGACCGGTAGAGTTAGAGCTTGTTGAAAATGGCTTTTTGACCTCTCCATCAGGACTCTCTCGGAATATCGCCTTGCACCGTAGTGGAAGGGTTTTATTTATGTCCATCACATCTGGACACATTGACCCCCAGATTCCTACCCACCGTTCCTTTATTTCCTTTACCCTTGTAGGATTTCCTTTACTTCCTATCACTAAAAATACCTTCACACAACTTCCTCAAAGATGACATAGGCCCTGAGGAAATTAGGATTCCTTTAAATTTTGAATCCCCCAGTCGGGTGGTGATATAGTTCCCGAGACTGTAAACGATGGACAAAGAAATTAACTTTTATACCTCTGAATAAGGACCAATCAAAATATCAAGGATTTTTCGGAACACGAAGGAGATCTTTAAGAAGACACAAGGAGCAGATAATGTTGTAGAAAAGGTTGATATGATTTCTGAACCTTTGTTCAGGATGTTTGAAGATTAGGTCACTTTTTCCCAATTTTCTTACGTCATTTCCAGCTGCCTTTCCATTTGTAATTTGATTAGTCTATTATGGTAACAACGTCAAGATAGCTGGTTTTATCAAAGGATCGCAAAATTTCCACTCAATGTCCTTTGAGAAATTCTGTGTGCTTTCTTTGGTACTCGTAAATCACAACCTTCACGTGTTTCCAGAATGCTGCAGGAAAATGTCTACATACTTTGAAGAGCTTTGTAAATAAGGACCTACGTTCTATGTACCAAAACATATATCATGATATTATTAAGTTTTGTCATATGTTTAAAAATAGAAATAGATTTTTTTGTTTAAGATATTTGTTTAAGATATAATTTAACCACTGGAGCGACAGACTAACTTTTTTCTCGGATTGCTAAAGGAAATTTTTCAAATAGCCAATGAGTTCATCTATCTTGTGTCTATTATAACGCATTAATAAAATTATTAATTATTATAAAATCGTTTGCATTAAAACATTTTAAAGAATCTAGAGAATATTTGCCACATTGTGGCAGCAAAGCAATCCAAGGCTTTGGAAATATAAAACAGACTTTTTCGGGTGAATTTAAGCTTGTAATATCAATACCACAATGGGCTAAAAAGCCAAAGGAGTTGTTATTTTGTCTTACACAATATCACTGCTCGAACCTTATATTCGCTTTCAACTGTTCCATTTAAATAGTTGAGGAATGTTTTAAAAAAGTAATAATATTACATCAGTATTTTATTCTTTCCTCTTTAGGTGTTATTTATTAAAAAAGTTTTTTTATCATCAATTTTGGTAATTTATAATTTTTAGTGAATTTTGGGAATTTATTGGCGTGTTGAGTAGGTATATGAATAATTTTAACAAGCAATGTTTTGGGAATGGGAATTAATATTTAGGTGATATTCACATGCAAATTTAATTCAACTTGGACAGTTTTATGAATCATGTTATTTATTTCTTATATTTTAATAACTTGTGTGTATTATTTATCTAATGTAATTTTTTTATTATATCTTTCTTAAGTTTCAAAATTACCTGTCATGTTGGCTTCGTACAATTTTAGATTTGACACGGTTTTGGATTTGAGGCCAAAATACCCATCCAAAATAAAAATTATTATATCTCGTCCACGAGCTACTTTATTTATTTTGGCTTTAAATTATAAAATATAGGCTACTAAAGATTTTAATGTTGTACCTTTTTTTTTATTTTACGTTTTTTTTATTTTAATGTTTTAGGGCGGACAATTGTTTGCGAGTAAATGTAAACATTTAAAAAAATAATTTTACTATTTAAAAAAAAATTATGGATGAAAATATGATTACTACAGAAAGAAAGGCATTTTTAACATTTTTTATTTAATTTTTCATTAAATTAGGATTGAGCAGATATTTTTTTTAATAATTATAAATACCATTTTTAATTATTAAAATTCCAAAGTTGCTTCAAAATTAACCACAACGGATTTCTTTAATTACCTATACATCATCATTTAAAAGCAAAAAAATAGCTCTTCTCCGAGATAGATATTTGACTTGTAAAAATAATTTTTCAGTTTGGTTGGGTATTTCGACAAATTAAAATTTAAAACTACGTTTTGTATGAATCCGGCCGTTCCTCTTAAAATTGTCAAGCAACATGTAAAAGCCCTTTGAGCGTTAAATAAATGGAAAACTGCCATCCTTCCATCTAAATCCATCCATTTGTCTTATCCACCTACTTAAAAGTGCCAAACACGTTTAACCACCGGAGCGATTTAGGTCCAAATTTGGACCGCTTTTATTTTTCTAAGATTGATATCGGTCCAAAATTGGACCACATTTAAGGAGCCTAAGTATGATATAAGGGGAAAAAAGGTGGATTCATTCACTTTAAACCGCAGTAAACAGTTTATATATTTAGATAATAATATTTTGAGGAATGATATTAATTAAATCGAATGACAAAATCAAAAACTGAACACCAATCGCTCCAATGGTTAAGTTTTGGTAAATAAAAAGTGTACTTTTTTTCCACAACCATAAAAAATTTCTTGAGTTTTTGTATAAAACCAAGTATTGGTGTAAACTCTACCCTTTTCTTATCTTATCAGAAAACCAACCCCTATATTAAACTGAGTATTGTTAACTTAGTTGTATTTTTAACAGCCATCCCTTAGGAAATCTGACAAGAAAAAGGTGTATTTTAAAGTCATGTACTTTGTACTATTTTCCAGTCAACCTAACCGTGACAACTGTACTGCGGTAGACAACAGCCGATTGTGTCAAACACCAACACAGGGTGTATATATATCCGAATAATATTTTTTTAAATACTCTTAGTTATGTATAGACGGTAGCAGAAGTTTAATGCTCTAAAACGATTTTATGTTGTTTTTTTGTATTTTAAGTTTTTGTGCAAATCTGTAGCCGGTCGGTTGCCGAGCCTCTGCTTTGTTAAGGCTAAGGTCCTGGATTCAATTCCTTGATGCAACCGTATCTTTTTTTTTTGATTTTATGTTCCAAATTTTCAATTGAGAGTTGCTAATATCTTCTTCAATGATTGAGTTAAAATTTGAGGTTTAACTCATTAAGTTATTCCAAAAATAATTTTGTTTGAACTCCTAGTTCAAGCCCTCAAACAGTTTCAAAAATTAATGTTCATCTTTCTCAAATTAAATCGCCTTTTCACATAAATTCTTACTTGTTTGCACTTCATTTCTAAACTTTTTTTTTCAGATTAGATTATCTTACTTGTCCCGACAAGATAAAAAGAGTAATTAATTCTCACCCTAAGAGCATTATTTACACCATAAAAAAATACTTAATCCCGGTACACAAAAAATTTAAAGCATGCTTAAAGTTCGAAACGTGCCTGTTTTGAATGAAGCGGCTAGCCCATTCAGGACCATCCATCATCTTTTGTCACTTTCAAGTCCCGTCTTTATCGGCGTCCTGAGTACCCGATGTCAGCGATTAGGCCTCAAGGGGTTGGGGCGACTTATTGTATGGAAGGTGCGTGCCTTTTAAGTGAGGAAATATTTTTAAAATGTTTTTAAAGATCTAGTACATAATTCTACCATTTTTATTTTTGTGGCTCGTTCTCAAGTGGTTTGAGTAGTTGATTGAGGGTTTTGTTTAATTTTTTTAATGTGAAATCCCAGTTCAGAGTCTCATAATATGGGACTTCCTAACTCCGAAAATTGAAATAGAATTATTAGAAAATTTGAAAAGCCCTAACTTGCAAAAGTTTAATGAATGAAAATAAATTACGAAATCTTAGATACTAATATTATAAACGCGAAAGTTTGTATGGATGTATGTATGTTTGTTACTATTTAACGCAAAAACCACTAAATTGACTTTGATGAAACTTTACAATAATATAGCTCATACCTCAGAATAACATATAGGCTATAATTTATACCCAAAGCTTGCTAATTTTCATGTATTACTTACAAATAAATTATTTTTTCATAGAAAATGTCAAATGACATTTTGAAAAACAAAGATTGTAAAACCAAAATTCTATCTTAGAAAATATTTGAATTAGTGAATTTATTTGAAGTACTCACCCTTGAATCGAATTATAGATATTTTAAATAAATAGGTTAAGACTTTTTGTGTAAACATAGGTGAGACCTATGAAAAGAAAATAAGCTAATGGAAGTACTTACTAATCCTGCGCAGACGAAGTCGCGCGCAGAGGCTAGTATATTATATGTTCGAAACATAAATAAAAACGATGACCCGTCTTTCATTTTTTTTCACTATGAGGTTTTTTGTGCCTCCTGTAAAATTTGACATTTTGTGGTTACGCATTCTACGAATTAATGCGACGATTATGCTGCCAACCATCAGTGAGATTAAGGCATCCCCAATTGGAGTATTGTGTGAGGCTGAAGTGGGACGGAAGCAAGGATGGAGATGGATAATAATATGCGGATTTACCTGGACATTCATATATGGTTGGTATCTCAGTAATATTTGTTTTTGAGCGGTTTGATTTGTTGGTAGAAACTTCAAATATGGCTGTTGAAGGCTAGCAGTTGAACAAATCGATTTCGAAATTCATATAGGTAATCACTTAATTTCTATCATTTGAATACTGCATAAGAGTACCAACTGCCCGTAGAAAGTGGGCCATGGGTTTCTTAAATTGGGAAAAGACGTGGATGAATGAAGCGAGGAGGGGTAAAAGATGGGAAAAGATCATTATAGAAGTGCCTGGCCATTCCAATACATTGATAATAATAGATGGCTTACAACTTGCTTTGTAAGTGTAAAAAAAGGTTTCTTATTTTCACCCTTCATACCCTTTTTCTTCCCAGAACTTTATCTCCTTCCTTACCTTAAAAATACCCTCCTCACAACAACTCTAAAGGCCACATAATTTTTTTCGGCAGGGCCTCCTGTGAGGAGTTAATATATTTTTATAGGGAAAATATTGTTATTAATATATTTTTTTGTAATAAAAACCGTTGAGTATAAATTTATTCGGTTAGTCAGAGAAGAAAAATAAACATTTTTGCAACTAGTTTTCACAAATAAGTGAAAAATCTAGGGCGTCCAACCTTTATGCGCGGTTGAAGTAAACTTCTTTAACTAAAAACAAAAAACTAAATAAACGGGAGACGTCTGACGTTTGAGTTCGTTTTGTTATGCGTTGCAAGGCAACGGGATCATGGTTGCCATACCTACGACGTTAATATGATGAAATAATCGAACGTCATTTCCGTTAATGTTACTTCCGTCCAAAAAAGATTTGAGTTACCCTAATGCGTATAAAGAAGTCTTACTTCAATAATAATGCAATAAAGTTCAATACAAGTATTAATAAATTCCATTAAACTGAATAATTTTAAACATTTCCTCAAACTCAGAAGTATAAAGCGAACGGTTAAAATAATAACATTCTTCGACCGTTCGAGACTGAATCGGACACAAAAGGTTTTTGTACTGATTCGCTGAGACCGCCTAGAGGGAAATGAAACAACCTAACTGGGTTACAAAGTGCTTACCTACCTGTACCTATCCTCTCGCAGACCAATTGGATATCAGTGGTGGTAATGGACCGAGAGACAAAATGGAATATATAACCATCACATGTTTATTTTAAATACTATTTTTTGTGTGATTTTATATTAATCACAGCAATATTATTACTAAAATAAAGCGACGACAATTTTGGGCTATATTATAAGAATACCTTCATGCAACTTTCGTCAGAAGTAATTTAGAATACAACTACTCCACGTGGAACCCTTCCTATAACAGTCACAAAATTTACATTGAGAGATTTAAAAAAATAAATTCTATATTCTAATTATATAAGTAGAAACAGTCCAAAACAGTCACAAAATTTCCATAGAGTATAAAAAAAAAATATCATGACAATTAATTTCAAATAAAAATTAATAACACTCATTTTTAACAACTTTTATATTTAAAAAATGAACATGCTTTGTAAGCGACTTTTTTTAAAAGTTTTTATTTCAGATAAAAGAAAATAACATTTTCACTTATTTGACTAGAAATACATTTTACTTAATTTTGAACTAAATATATTTTAGATTACTCTACAGGTAATACAATATTATTCTGTTTCACTATTTGTAAAAACTGTTTATTACACATTCTGCTAAGTAATTATTATTAGGTGTGACAGTTATTTTGCTTTCTGAAAGCATTATCAAACTGAAATTGCACTTTATTTTTCTTTCACTATAGGTCCACACAAAAGGGTCTGAAGAAAGTAATAAATTAAATAATAATTCCCCTAAGGTCCTGTTCTTTGGGGATGCTGTGTGGAGGGTTCTTTTCAGGATTGGAAGGAGATGATGTGTGAGGGGTGGATAGTAAATAAAGTTATAAATTACCTGTTTCTATAAATTAAATAATAATAGGTATTATTGAATATACATACATTTTTTTTATTGTAATCGAATTTTACAAATTTAACTTGATATAAATAAATAAATCTACAAATATGAATATGAAAAGATTAACCAAGATTTATTACTTAAGGACCGGTATTTCGCGCTCAAAAAGAAGAAGACGGAGAGAGAGCACAATACGAATATTGGAGAGAGCGCTCTAATATTAAAAACGATAATATTGAAGCGAAAATTGGGCAAATGTTTAATAAAACACGACTCGTTTAAAATAGAACAAAAATCTCTTGACAATATCCTAAGAAGCATGTAAAGAAATACTGATTTTTTTTAAACATAAGATGTGTTAAATAACAGAACCATACGTGTTTTTTTTTCATACTTCACAATTTTTTCTATCGAGGGAATTTTATATTTATTACCTTTTCGGCTCGACAGTATCCAGAGACTATCTCCAAAAATAACATTTTTTTTTAGAACTTAGAAACGTGAAGCGTTCAAGGGACATTTGTTATAAATCGGTGAAAAATCGTAATTCTCAGCCGTAAACTTTTATTATATATTTTTAAGTACCAACTTTTGAGCGTTGTTCCCTTATTCATTTACAACACAATCTATGCCATATTTCCATATCTTTCCCGCTTTACACAAAACTTCCTAACAAACGAAACTCTGTAAGCGATCCTAAATTAGTTGGGGAGCGGTCTTAAAAGGGAAGATAAATTCGATTTTTTATGGAGATGCTTATGACGTTGGTTTCATAATAACGTTCAGAGGAAAGTGGACCAGCCAATTTGAATTTTTCATTATTCAGGCAGTGGAACCGAGTTTATTAGATACTTCAGGGCCCATCTATAAGGAATATGTATGATGTGGTATTTATCTAGTTTAAAATATACCTTATTAATTAAATGAAATGTAAATGCATGCTTTTTGAATGAATAAAAATCCCAGTCTGTGAATGAATGACCTCTGTAAATCGTTTATTTTATTTATTTTTTATTAAAAATTGGCTAAGAGGGTGTTCAAATATGTAATCTCCTTATTTATATAATACCCTAAAAATGGAGAAAAGCGTAAATATATTTAAAAATAAAGTATTTAACCTTAAGTTGATAGAAAAAAAATAATTTTTCTACCTTGTATTTAATTTTATGATAAAAAAGTGAATTATAAATTTCTTTTAATTAATTTAAAAAATAATAAAAAACGCCCTAAAATGCAGTATTGCGTCGTAATTGTAAGAAAACGATATATATGTAGATACGATATTGAAAGCGACGAATTTCTTTATTCTTTCGTTAAATCACTTTAATAGCTATTTTTGTAAGTTTCGAAAAAAAAAAATTTAATTATATTAAACTTCAATGTTTACTTGTAAACAACTTTGTTTTTTTTTTAAAATTATATATGTAAGTTACCAATTTTATTGGTAAAAAAATTTTAATTACTTTTATAATAATATATAGTAATACATATCAAAGTTAAATTAATCACAGAAAAAGATTATACATAGACACATAAAATTAAAAAGGAAACGGTAGCAACTGGATATCGAGCCCATGATCTTTGACTTACCGGGACAATCAACGATTCGATTCGCTCGATTATTTGCATCTAATATTGTTTATATAATTTTTGTCAATTCAAATTTAGAGTTAAAAACATCATCTTCAACCAATGTGAGAGATCGACAAAAATGACGTAAAAAATTAGGTAAAATAGTCAAGTGAATTGAGGAGTTGTCCCTATTTATTTTTTTATTTATTTATTTATTTGTTGGTACATTATAAACTTACAATAACGACAGGTATTGTGTGCAAAAAAAACAGTCAGTGTTTACAGTGCTAAAACTTTACAAATTCCTTTTATGTGAATTCCTCACAGTCCGACTGTTCCCATCGCGAACCAGTGAGCCTACGGCATTCCAATTGGGGTATGATGGATAAAGCGTAATCTACAAAAAAAAATATATTATCTGTTTTTTTACGAATACCGCACAAGAGTACCTACAGTTCCGTGAGCAGGAGCACGAGTAATTGGGGTGTTTTGTGAGGCGGAAGGCAGAGGGGAGGGGAATTAGATGGGGAGAGGAAGGTGGGGAAGTACCTGGTCATCAAACACTACTAAAGCCATTTCAAGCAACGTTTCAATTCTGAATTGTAGGCTTACACCAGGGCCGGTCGGCATAGTCCAGCGGTAGGGCGTTGGACTGCCATTCCGAAGGTCGCGGGTTCGAACCCGGCGTGCGCAAATTTATTTTATTAGTTGATTTGTGTTATTTCAGAATTAATTATTTAAAATAATATATATTATATTTGCGGAACGTTCCAGAGTGGAGGATACTCTTAGTATTGCCCTGGCGTAAGGCCACCATTCAGAATTGAAACGTTGCTTAAAATGGCTTTAGCCGTGTTTAGTGGCTAAATCTGAATAGCCAGGTACTTCCCCACCTTCCTCTTTCTCGTCTCCTTCTCTTTACCGCTTACCTTCAGCCTCATAACATACTCCAATTGGGGATGCCATAGTCTCACTGGCTCCAGATGGGAGCAATTGGGACTCTTGTGAGGTATTCACCATTAAAAAAGGACGATACTGAGAATATTTTCGTGCCACAAATAAGCTTTATACTATTTGAAATAAATAAAATTGTAAAACAACGTACATTAATCCAATAAAAATTATGTGCGCACTCGGGTATTTGAACCCGCTACTTCCGGATTGTTATTCTTCATTATTGTAGATTTCGACTTATATGTCGATTTTTAATGTCTTCATCTATGTTGTTGGATGATTTCATTTCTTGGTGTATATAAGGTGTAATCTAAGAGTATGGATATTAGAGAGACGGCATGTGCAGTGTGCCCGCGCGCTCCAAGTGTGCCTTCTCGAGAATTTTACCCAAACGGCTTACATTGGCTGCTGGTTTTTGGACGTTTAATACGTTCCGACAGCAGCCATTTTACATGGTGACAGCCAATGTCAGCCATGTGGGTAGAATTCTCGAAAAGGCACACTTGGAGCGCGCGGGCACACTTCACATGCCGTCTCTCTAATATCCATACTCTTAGGGTGTAATACTTATTTATATGCATCTATCTGGTAGAATATTAATACGCTCAAGTCAATAAGTTTACCGGCTCAAGGGACCAACGTTGTCATGTTTAATGAACAGATCTGAATGTGCAGATATTCCCCCAGGGAGGGGGAGGTATGCCACGATGTCCGCTTCAATCATTTCCGCCACTTAGATACGATATACCCAGGGGAGTGCTTTAGATACCTGGACCTTGTGATTGGAAAACTTGAGAAGATCCTTTGTCACAAAGGAACGTTGAAACGTATTATGACAGTCTAATTTTTTTTGTTACAGCGTTTTTACCATAACGATGAAATGTTTTTCTTTTTTCCTTTAGACAACTTTAGGGATAAGCTTAAACAACAAACAGTGGCGATTCGCGGACTATTTGATTTGGGAGTTCAATCGAAGATAAAATGGTCATAAAAAAAAACATTTTTTTTTTTTCTCTGTATTATTTTTATTCTGTTTTATTTTACTATGTATGCAGTATCGCACAATGTATATATATATTTAATATTAATTTGATAATATGTTCTATGTATAATATGGAGCTCGTGGGATTGCACCACCCTCCCCGAGATCTGGAATAAACAATAAAAATAAAAATAAATTTAAAAAAAAAATAAAAATTCACTCAAACTTTTATTTAGTGATACCTGACATTATTTGAAGTAAAAATGAACAAAACTTTGGTATTTCTTTAATCTTTTCAAATTCACTTTGTGGCGTATTTTTAAATTAAATGATAACAAATAACTTATTAATCAAAATTATATACATGTTTCAAAACGTTTACACGTTCGGGTAATCTTTATAAAGAAAGACACTGTAAAACCAATTCAAATAAAAATACTTTTCTTGAAAGAATATAATATAATTTATATAATACCATTCACTCTGATGTATCTTCAGTTGTATCGAAAATAAATATAAAATCTCTATAAAAAATGTTTTAAAAATGTACCTGAATAATGTGTACAAACTGCATAAAATTTAATGATATACCATGTAATGACGTATATTATGTAGTATCTCCTGTTATAATCTCTCTCTTGTTATGTTATGATAAAGTAATATTTTTTAGTTGTTGTAAGTAAAGTAATTAATTTCAAATGCATAATAAGTATTGTACGAGACCTGTAGGCCAGAACACAAAATGCAAAAACGAACTTCTAGAAGAAATACAAATTGGTAAATCAATAAACGACTCTATTTGTTCTCTTCTTCTTCTTCTTCCCCTTGTCCTATTCGGGTTAGGGACCCACTACATCGACAAGGCTCCTCCTTAAGTCCCTGTCTTGCGCCAATTGTTCGGCGTCCGTCCATGGCAGACCCATCCTCTCCTCGCACAGTTTTTGGAGTTGCCTCGCCCAACTGTGTCTGGGGCGTCTACTCTCTGGACGTCTACTCTCTGGAATGGAACTCAGTATTTTCCTCGGAATCCGGTCATCAGTCATTCTTAGTTCATGCCCAAGCCACCTCAGTTTCGATTTTTATATGACGAGTAGCAGTGGTACATAGATCATCTCTGATCGTAGAGTTTCTTATATGATCCCATTTCGTAACCCCTGCCACTCCTCTCAAGTATCTCATATCGGCAGCTTGGACTCTAGAGCGTGTTTGAACGTTTGGTGGATATGTGTGGCCGTAAGTGAGCTTCGGGCGGTATACCGTTTTAAACACTGCCATCTTTGTCTTGATGCTGAGCTCGGATTTTCTTAACACTGAGCTGTAGAGAGGACGTAGCACACTGCTTGCCGCACTCATTCTTCGATCAATTTCTCCGTCTTGCCAACCGTATATATATATTTTAATATATTTTTCTTCTATGAATGTAAACAATTATTTCTTAATAATTAATTTAATTTTTGTTATAATCCATTAAGTTAAAAGAATCCATTGACAAACTACTTAAAAGTAGTTTATTGAGACTTTTTCTCTGTTTTTGTATTATGTTTTTATTTGATATGTATGTATTATTCTTTGTTTTAAATGTTTCTTTAAATAAAAAAAAATAAAGCTTTATAAAAGGCTTATCAAAAAATCTCGAATACTTCAAAGGCCAAAATGTGTTCTATTCACAGTATTTATTTGAAGCATCCTTGGTATTCGTATTAGTCTGTAATACGTTCGATATAAGTATAATGAGGAAATCTATAATTGGTTTCTTAGTTAGGTGAATTACACATGAATAGATGAACTACACTGTAAACTGTTGATTTCCCTAAAATAAAATAAATAAATAAATAAAATATATTTTTGTTTAATATTGTTCATCTTAACCTCCCAAAGAAACATTTGGCTTTGAAACATGTAGATAATTTTGATTATATATGGTGTATGTATACGAAGTGATTTGTTTTCGTTTAAAGGGCGGTTACTCGGCAGAGTCACATGAGGAATAATTTTTTACTGTTATTTGGTTTAATTTTTTTTAAATTTTGTCAACCTCAATACCTACTAAACTACTACCACTAAACTACCAACTTCAGCCGAACAACACAACCTAATTGGGGATGCCATATTCTCACTGATTTGGGACTCTTGGCAATATAGATATTAAAAAAATAATAAAACAATATTCGGTTTTTTTATATATAAAAAAGTAATTAGTAGTAAGTAACTAGGACAAGACATTTGTGGAAATTTGGTTTGGAAAAATGTACTATGATATGAAATAATATACTATGATATTAATTTTAAGATGAAAAGAAAAAAATACATGTCCTAGTGCATGACACAGCTAATATAAGAGACGAAACAAAAATGTATACAATATATTATGCTATTAAATTATATTCATGTGAGTACAAAGATGAAAAAAAATGGTTTTCTTGGCTAGCACAAATAATTTAACAATTTTTTGTAAGTTTTCAAAGAATTAGATGACAAAATATCTTCTGGAAGGCCATACCTTTTGATTTAGAAAAAACGTATTATTTAGGCCGCAAATACAACATCAAGTTGTGTGTAAAAAAGCCGCTCAGTTTTTCCTTTTAACGATTTGTATACTAATATAAAAGTATATAATGAGAATAAGGAAATATTATAAATTCATTCAAGGCTCTATAAGTTCACATCGATGAAAACCAAAATTGAATTGATGTTATTTGAGCTTCAAAGCTCCTAATTTTGACTAATTATCAGTTGTATCAATTTGCGACTGTGTAGAAGCATAGACGGCCTTCTTCAGAAGGATATGTTGATAACTGTGTGAGGATCCAATACAGCGATGAAAAAATATTAATCCAATAAATTTTAAGATTTTTTTCTCTAATTTTTACCAATTTTTGAATTTGCAGTATTTTCTTGTAGCCATTGATGATACCAACTAAAATTGACTAATAAAATTTAACCTTATCGTCAAGGCAAAGCTTATGCTAAATAACTATTTACGATTAATATTTACTTTCGAAACGGTTTACACCATAAATACAATAAAATGTACTTATTGGATAAATTGAAGTTTTTCCTACCGTTTCCATTGTGTAGAGTTGAAGCTTTTCCAACCGTTTACATTGAGAAAAATTGAAGCCTTTCCTACCGATTCCTGAGAGTAGAATTGATAGTTTTCCTACCGTTTCCATTGAGTAGAATGGAAGCTTTACCTACCATTTCCATTGAATAGAATTGGATCTTTTCCTACCGTTTTCATTGAGTAGAATTAAAGCTTTTCTTACCGTTTCCATGGAGTAGAATTGAAGCCTTTCCTACCGTTTCTATTGAGTAGAATTGAAGCTTTAAATACCGTTTCCATTGAGTAGAATTGAAGCTTTTCCTACCGTTTCCATTGAGTAGAATTAAAGCTTTTCCTACCGGTTCCTTTGAGTAAAATTGAAGCTTTTCCTACCGTTTTCATTGAGTAGAATTGAAGCTTTTCCTACCGTTTCCATTTAGTAGAATGATGGCTTTTCCTACCGTTTATATTGAGTAGAACTGAAGCTTTTCCTACCGGTTCCTTTGAGTAGAATTGAAGTTTTTCCTACCGTTTCCATTGAGTAGAAATAAAGCTTTTCCTACCGTTTCCATTGAGTAGAATTGAAGCTTTATCTACCGTTTCTTCATTGAGTAGAATTGAAGCTTTACCTACCGTTTCCATTGAGTAGAATATAGAAATCACATATTTTTTCTACCTTGAATAGAGTTGTCATCAATAGAGAGATATTTTTTCAATATATATTTCTCTATCGTATAATAACAATAAAAAATTAAAATAAAACTAAAAAGGTTGTTGGATCACGTATATATATAATATTACAGTGTTCACATAAAGTTATTAATATTTATACATAATAGCTAGTAGGCGACCAGGCGGTGGCAAAACGAAGAATTCCAAGTTGAAAATTCGCAAAAACATCATTCGGAGATATTGAGGTTTGAAGTTTAGAATTGATTCGTTATTACAAAAACATTTCATTTCAAAAATTCAAATTTCAATATCTCCGAATGATGTTTTTGCGGATTCGTGACTTAGAATTCTTCGTTTTGCCACCGCTTAGCCGCCTCCTAATAATAGCTAATAACATAATTTATGAACTTTTTGTTGTGTTGTGTGTAAGGTAGGTTAGTGAATGTGAAACTGTAGTTGGGTAATGTTGTATGTTTCGTGAACACCTCACTAGGAGAACCTGTGCTGAGTGAGCTGACTATGTCAGCAATGTTAAAACTTTCTCTGGGTTATGTAATAATAATTTTAAAATAAGCCATACCAACCCTTCAAAATAAGTATTGATTGAAATTCCATCAATCGCATTAAAATACAGTGCCAATAGTGATGTTTCCAGATTCCTTTAAATTGTAACTTGTTTATTGTGAAGGTGTTTATTATAATTTTAACTGAGATCACGATCATTTTTATATTAAGTTTTATAAGTCCAACATAAAAATGGCGCTATTAAAAGTACCAAATAATTATCTAAATCATATCCACTTGAGCGATTAGGGTCCAAATTTGAACCGCTGTTATTTTTCTGCGATTGATATCGGTCCAAAATTGGCCACACTTAACAAATCTACATATATGGGATAAACGGTGAAATTTAGATGGATTTATTAGCTTTAAGGGGGGGATATCAAAACTCGGCTCGACTGCAGTTAGGTATTTTTGGTACTTGTACGGCCCGCTAGCCAACCACAATTTTAGCCATCTATGGGGCAGACTCGGGTAAGATTGACACCAAATTGGTAAACCATTTAGCATTTTGATAAAGTACGAAATAAAAAATACACTTGCTCTATAAAATTTAAATTTGTTTACTAGATAATGGATACAGCTAGACAGACACAAAATCATATTAGCAATGAAATGGATAGATATCTTTTACGCCCTGAACCTTTTTTGACGTCTCCGTTTTTTACTCAATCAGACTTTGAATCTAATGGTGTTTTGACGTAGATTGTATGGTTTATAAAATGGTAATAACTGTATTTATAATATTACCGGAAAATAATGGGTGTGAATAAAGGGAGATCATAAAATAAAGTTGGGACAAATATTTTTAAGTACGTGCAATAGAGATGACAAAGGGTGGTTTTGTTTTTGAAAGTTTATTTAGACAAATTTTTTCGTACTGAAGAAAGAATATATTTCAAAATATTAGCTCAGATAAACAAAAAGTAGAATGACGCACATAAACGAAAAATCACAAAATTTAATACAAATTGATATAAAATCAACTAAATGTAAACTTGGTATGCAAATATTCAGCATAATATCCAACAAAAATTGCCAAGACTTGTGGATTTTAGAATGATATTAATTTTATCTTTAGTACTTGTGTTAAACAGTGTTAGTCGTACGGAATTTTTAACAAATAATAGTAGAACAAATAACAAGTAATAGTAGGAACAATAATAGAAGAATCTTTTTTTTATTTTTATATATAACTTCGCACAGGAGGCCCGGAGAAAAATTGTCTTTAAGAGACCCATATTGTATGAAGGAGGAAACACAGAGGCCGGCAAATCGTTTCACAGCTGAGCTGTTGAACTCAAGAACGAGTGGTAGAAGCGACCCGTTCTCATGTGAGAAATTTCAACCGTGTATATATGTTGGGCGCGCGTTTGGCGTGTTTCCCGACTTTGCACCGGTGCTGAAGGGATCAATGACGCTAGTTCCTCTCTGAAGCATCTTCCATGTCTGAAATAACGGTAGAACAAGGATTCCATCGCGGTAGACGACCCTGAATAATTCTTGAAGCACGTGTGCTCCTGAGGCTGTTCCTTCTTATTGGCAGCTCGTGTACAAATTACCCAAAATTTATTTGACTCTCTCGACTCATCGCCTTGCCCCGCTGTGGGAGAGATGGATTCATACGTCCACCACTCCTTTTTTTATATGAATACCTTACAAAAGTCCCACCTGCTCCCGTCTGGAGTCAGTGAGACTATGGCATCCCCAATTGGGGTATGTTGTGTGGCTGAAGGTGAATGGGGATGAGAAGGAAATATTGTAATTATTTCTACAAATCTCATGACGTCAGAGCTCACCACTATATGTATATAGAATCCTTCGCGGGCGTGTGCACAACAAATCACCTATTGTTTCAGCGCAATCGTATGAATGGTATAGGAATTTTTTATAACGCCAGAGCTCAGCACTACATATAGAAACCATTACAGGTATGTGCACAACAAATCACCAAAGTTTCTTTGCAATCGGAGTAATGCTTTAGGTACCATATAAGGAATTACGAAGGTGTGCATTTAACAACTTACAAAAGTTTCATCACAATCGGATAAATAGTACAGGAAATAAATTCAAAACGCTAGAGCTCACTTGCACTATAATATATATAGAAACCTTCAAGGGCATATACACGTACACGAAAAATCCGCCAAAGTTTCATCGAACTCAGATGAATGCTTTAGGTACCGAATAAGGGACAAACAAAGAAACATTAATTTTTTATGTATTTTTTTTACAAATTTCATGACGCCAGAGCTCACTATTATGTATAGAAACATTGGCGGGTGTGCACATAACAACTCACCAGAGTTTCATCACAATCGGATAAATGGTATAGGAAATAATTTCATACACGACAAATCACTATCGGATAAATGCTTTAGGTTCCGCACGAGGAACAAACAAAGAAACATTCATTTTTATACGATAAAATAATTAATTATTTAATTTCTACTTTGCTTGTATAACACCCATATCCCCATTAATTGCTTGACGGAACTGCAATGCGAGCGCGCGACCTCTCCCCTCAAATGTCCACTCATTACTGAATAAATTTCCAAAATGTTACCGTAAAACCTGGGCCTTAAACCGCAGTTAACACTTTACATATTTCAATATTAGTATATTGAGGAATAATATTAATTAAATAGAATGGCCAAATAAAAAACTGAACACCAATCGCTCGATTGTCAATATAACGTATCTTCTTCCATTTGTTGATCGTTCATTTATGCAGAATACTAATTAGTATTATTTTATACAGTGCTAGCGAGGAGCGAATAGTTCCTGAGCTAATATTCAAAATCCAATATTGTGCGGTTTCCTGAGAGTCTTGCCCACAATGTGATATTGCATAGAGGAGATTGTTTGCTGGGAATATTCGTATGCCAAAAAATGGAGGTCGAAAAAATATATATAATAGATTCACCTACAAATATATGTTATAACATAATGACATAAAGTATTATTTCCAATAAATTGGTGGGAATTTATTCGATTAAAAAAAAATAGGATTGTTTAAATGTTATAGATATTGCTGCTTTTGGCAAAAAAAATTAATATAAATCGTTAAATCGGTTTTTACCTATGCTTCTTTTTCCAAGTAAATTGTTTATTTAATTATTCGACTGATAATATTTTGTATTCATCATAATAAGAATAAATAAATAAAAATATAAAATAAATAGCAAATTGAAAAGCAAAAAGACCCAAAACATTAAGATATATATCGTCGGTATACTGGTAAAACCAGCTAAATGACAAAACTTGCCGAAATGAGTTAAAAATGCCGTTTTGTTCAGTTTCATGAGCTCTATCGACTGTTAAAACCCACAACATCCTTCGATGGTTCGTTTTAAAGTTAGAATTTTCAAAAAACCTCTAACCCTCTTGTTACTTAAAAATGTATTCCGTTGAAAACAACTAAATCCCTTTAGTGGAAACTTTTTTCAAATATCTTCTATTAAAACAATTTATAACACTTTAATTTATTTTATGGGTATGTTTCACTTTGCTGAACGAATAATATTATATCACGTAAAACCATTTAAATCGCTTTAGCGTTATTTATTTGTTCATTACATGCACGTTCACAGGAAATAATTTCAATTAAAAAACCCTAAATTACTATAACCGGTATGATTTGTTAACACGGATGAACGAAATGATTTTTTGTTAACAGTTGAAACCAGTTAAAGTCTTATAGGTGTTTTGAATGGGCCATGTTGGTGATGTTAAAATGAAGAGTGCTGACAGTTAAAATACGTTAAATGCAAATAAGTGATTTCAACAGACTGTTATAGCGACGTTTAGATAGTTAAGCATTGACTATTGACCCAAAAAACAAAGATCGTATGCAAAGAAAATATTTTTTTCCCAAAGGAAATGACAAGATAACAGTTTGCCAAAATTTTATGACCAAAACTATCTGCATATCACCAGACGTTATAAAACTTGCAATCAAGAATAAAAATGCATAGGGATTTTACACTCAAGATGACAAGAGAGGTCAAAAAGAGCCTCCACATAAAACTAAGGTGGACATCTTTAATCATGTGAAATCACACATTGAATCATTTCCAAGCATGGAGTCTCACTACGTGAGAAAATTGTCAAATCGTAAGAATTTGGACAGCTCTCTGTCCATAAGGTCCACCGGGTCACTGGAGCCAGGATGCGGCTAATGGCCTCCAACAACACGGTGGAGAACGTAGCCTTCCAGCACCAAGCGCCACTCCTGAGTGAGCGCTGGGCCCGAGCTCACTCAAGACCACGCATAAATTGATTACCTATTTATAACTTTGTACCTTCTTTTAATTGTTCTACTTTATTTATAATTTAACTGTTTTTGTAACTATATGGGACGTGTGGGATTGCACTATAAATGGAATAAAACATTATTATTATTATTATTATACGTGGAGCATTGCAAAGAAACGGATATTACCGAACCTGTTACAGAAATAACATACCGACGAATATTTTCAAAAAATTACAATCTAAGTTTCTTCGTACCAAAGAAGGATCAGTGCCTAATTTGTTCAAACTATGCAAAGGCTGGTGATAAAAGCAAATTAGAAGAAAACTACAAAGAACACATGGAAAGAGAAGATATTTGCAATACGGAGAAGGAAAAAGATAAAGAGAGGTCTAACAATGAAAACAACTTCATGTCGCTAACATTCGATCTACAGGCAGTTTTACAAATACCAAGCGGAAAAGTCGGCCTTCTCTACTATGCAAGAAAATTATGTGTGTATAATCTTACATTATATGAGGCACCTGCCCCCAAAAATGCGTACTGTTTTTAATGGTCCGAAGCTTGGGAGTTGCGAAATAGGCTCTATCCTGTACTACCACCTCAAAAATTACTTACCGGACTATATTAATGAAATAAGCTTCTTCTCTGACACATGCGGAGGGCAGAATCGAAACCAATATGTAGCAGTAATACTACCCTGATCCGTTCAACACATTGAGCACATCAACATAATTGAGCAGAAATTTCTAGAATCTGGTCACACACATATGGAAGCAGATTCAATGCATAGTAGCATAGAACATGTTAAGAAAAAGTCTTCTGTGTATACTAAGCATGATTGGGTTAATATCTTCGAACGAGCTAGATCACAAAAAAGCGCAAAATTGACCAAAAAATAGTTACCGTCAAGCCATACAAAGTTAAAGAGTTTAAACATGATGAATTTATCGACTTAAAAGACCTCGCTGACAAGGTTATGATAAACAGAACGAAGGATGACCAAGGCAACCAAGTTAGATGGTTAAAAATAAAAAGATTGAGATATGTGAAAGGAGAAACGGAAAAAAATCTTCTTCAATTATGACATGTCTGACACATTTCATCACATAAATATTGCAGAAATTTTTAAAGCACTTGACAGAAAATCAATTACAAGATCTTCTCTTTATTCACCTGGCCCACAAATAAATAATGTTTCCAAAGTTATTTATTCTACGAGACTTAAAACGACTCTAACCAAAAGAACCTGAACCACTGGCGATAAGTCAGGCCAAGAAAAATGACCTACTGAAACTGTGTCAAAAGGGAATTATCCCTGAAGAATTACATGGATGGTACAATGGACTCCGCACTAATATCGATCTGAAGGATCGAGTTCCGGAGCCCGCTGATGATGAATGTGAGCTTGAAGATAATGGTACTCAAGAATAATTCATTCTTGCCTTAATTAATATTACCTTTAAATATCGAAATAGTTTCATTATTTTATTGTTTCTTTGAACGCTTTTTATGATTTAGATACTTAAAAATGCAATTTTGTATTTATTTTAACATTTTGTTTTAATACACAATAAAATTATCTTAATAATGGTTTAATTCCTCTACAAATTAAATCCTCTGAAGCTATTTAACGTTTTCTTGAGCATTAAATTCAAAGTACAGGCTTATATCGTGTACTGATAAAACCAGTTAAAATCCCACCATTTTATCTTTAGAAATTTTTTTTTGGGGTTAAACAATTTATTAAGTTGAAATTATTTATGAAAATTATAAGTTAATTAAACTATAAATATAACAGCATTTTACAGAACTGAAAATTTAGAATGCGAACATGACTTTTACACAGTCAAACATTCAAATTGATTTTTCTCAAAATCGTCATTTATGCACTTAGTGGGTTTTATCAGTATACCGACGATATAAATCTTATTTTAAACAATTAATTGATTGAGGGTATAAAAGCAAAAACACCACTCTCCAAAAGTACTGTTTTCGGTAAATCACAAAAAAGCGATTCAAATAATACTACGCATTTTTCGTCTGATTTTTTAGCAATTACTTAACAAGTATATTCCAAAGTGAATTATTATAATAAAATTTTGTAAAATTATGTAGCTACCCACATTGCGCATAGACTGGTATTTATAGCTCATTTTCGTCATTTTTGAAGAGTGGCGTTTTTTTTCTTTTTTAACCCGTAATTATTTTTTTATTATTGAATGTAATTAATTAATTTGGTTTTGATTTAATAAACCAAAATGAAACAAATTCACTGAAAACATACGATTCGTAGGTAGGCCCTAAAATACCTACATACATAATTAAGCTACCTCGAGGAGCTTTACGAATTATCCAATTATTATTATTATTCTTAATTACAAACCGTAAATATTTAATGTAACTTTTTTTTTTCAATGATGAATAATGCAGTTTGTCCAAAGAGATGTCACTATCTCTATCTACAATATTATTTTGTCAAACTTTCTTCATGAGGCAATATTCTAGTAGGAACCACACACGTGAATTCAGATGTATTATCCAACTTTTAAGGACAGATGAAAAGCAAAACGGTCGAGTTATAACAGGACATGGCTACCCTCAGTCAAGTAACCCTCCTTCACGCTACTCGTGTAATCCATTTGTATTGCATCCCTTATTTGATATTGGTTTCGAGTGACGACGGAATTCGAGCAAATTATTATGGTTTCAAGCAGAACATTGAATTGAATTTAGTTCACAGTCAAATAAGTTTCCGGCATGTAGATTTCAGGTACACACTCGTAAGGTACCTATAGGGTGACACACAAAATACCAAACACCAATTTATAATTAGGGAAGGCGGGTAAGGGTACCGCCATCCCGGAATTTATTGGAAAACCAACACCCCTGCCACCCCAAGTGGTTTATTAAGTTTGATGACTTAGCAGGGGTGCCCGGGTTTATGGAATGTGGTTTGTTTAGATCTTGGCGGCGGATGCGTTTTCATGCCTATTTGACGGAATGCATCGGGAGAGACTGGTTAAAGGCGACCCATCGCCTTACCGCAGTGGGAGAGAGTCTTAGGCCCGTCACTCCTGGACACATTCCACCAGATTCCAACCCACTCTTAATACATTTTCCTTCCCAGAATTTCATCTCCTTCCTTTCCTTAAAAAGACTCTACACACAGCATCCTCGAAGATGAGATAGTCCCCGAAGGAAATCATTTTCCTCAGGGCCTCCTGTTTGAAAAAAAAACGAGCCAATGGGACTAACTCACCCAAAATCTAAGTACGTTCTGGGGCTGGCAGTAACGGGGAGATGAAAGAGATGGGAAAGAGGTAGGTGAGGATGTAAGGAAGTACCTGCATATTAAGACCTGTTCACCAGACACAATTAAAGCCATTTCAGACAATATTTCGATTCTGAATTACAGTCTTTCGCCAGGGGGACTTAGAAAGTATCTGGCACTCTGTTGAGACATAAAATATTATTAAAATCATCCCTAAACATATTACCTCAAGTTTCACTACAGATTAACCTGATTTATGTTCCGTCATTTGGGCTTCAGAATATTAATTAGATAAAAGCGAAACAGGTCGAACGTGGAATATAAAATGAAAAATTTAAACCGATCAATTTTGTTCCACGCTGCATAATTTTCGCCATTAATCTTTTGATAATAATTCGTTGGTGGTAAAATTTATAAAATTCTAAGAATTCTCGGAAGAGAAAATCAATCAATTTTGGTTTTGATTTCAAGTCTACACACATAAATTATTATTAGAAAACACGATGTGATCTATTTTAGGCCCGCTAAGTCATTTTCAACCTGAACTGTAGAGCGTTTTTCAAAATTATCGGGCTTGATTATTAAATCTTTGGTCGTTTTTGTTATATTCAAAAATTCAGATATTTTAATTTTTTTATAATGAACACCTCAAAAGAGTAACAACTGCTCCCGTATGGAGCCAGTGAGACGATGGCAACCCCAATTGGGGTATGTTGTGAAGCTGAAGGTAAGGTAGGGAAGGCAAAAAGATGGGAAGAGGAATATGAGGAAGTACCTGTGGTATGTGGCGTGTTCACGGGTCGGAAAACCTTATGTTTTATTCGTGTACGCATCAGACGGAAGAACAACAAAATATTGTGTATGCAAAAAGACTTAAGACGATAGACTTCGCTTTTCAGCCCATACAAAAAGGACGCCCGGGAAAAAACACTTTTCTACATCGAAAATTGCACAAAATGAATATATATTTTTTTATACTGCCTTCTAAAGGGTGAAAACTATGTCGGTATGTTTTCGAATTTTCGATTCGTTTCGTATTAACGTTAACGTTCACTGTCAAACATGTACGATTTATCAAAAAATATTATTTAAGGAAAAAGTGCTGCTAACTCAACTCTCATAAAGAATTATAAAATTATGAAAAACTACCGACGTAGCTTCTTCTTTCTAAAAACTATATACGTTTTAAAATTTCAATTTCGTGAAAGTTTCGGTGTAGAAAAGTGTATTCTCCATAAACCCCTTTTCGAGCGATTTCTGTAGGTAAATTTGAGCGTTGTCTCATTCGCACATTTTGCATTCGCATGTATTGTAAGTGTGCGTAAGCTTATTGTGAGCGGGACAGAATGACAGACGCGGGTGTTCCGCGTGTCGTTTAAAGTCTAGCCTCTTAAATAAGAATAATTAAAACACTTTATTTAGTGGCATTCCAAGGCATGCTGGGTACTTATTATTGACATGTTGACGTTTAACATTGATTAACACCATTAAGTCAATATCGTTGATACTAAATATGCTTGTAATCTATACTGACTATTGCTCGTGTGGGTTCGAGTACTGTAATCTGCTTTGAATCACCTTTATGTAAATAATAAAAGGCGAATCAAACCAGCTTTTCGTTCAAATTATAGCTGTGTTTTAGGAACCCAATTCACGTTCACTTTATCCTACTGTTTTTACATTTTCTGTTAAGGGTGTGAACTTTAAAATTGTAATTATTGCAAGAATTTTTTGTTATACTGATTAAATAACTCAGGTACGGGACATACGTCATTCCTATGTCTACCTACGTTAAAGTATCGTGAAAACAAGCTTATGTGTCCAAGCGGTTAATTTTTGTATTAAATATATGTAATAAAACATGGGTATTACACAGGATGTCCCAAAAAGTATACATTATGCCTTGGAGGGCTGAGAGGCCAATTCATAATGGACCAAATATAATATTATGATTATTGAAATGTGTATTTGCATATGTAATAGAAATATCATTCTTTATAAATTAAAGCATTGCAAAATATAAATACAAATCAGAATCTTAGAATACCGATTTTTTTTTTTTTACATTAGCTCCATAAAAGAGTACCTGAGTAAAAAAAATCACCAAGGCCTACGTCATCTTTAAGGATCTTGTGTGGAGGGGCTTAAGTAAAGGTTTAGGTAAAAGAAGGAGAGAAAGTTCTGGGAGGGAAAAATATATGAGTGGTTGGTAGGAATCTGGGGGTCAATGTGTCTAGGAGTGACGGACTTACGAATCCATACGTCCCACTGCGGTGCAATGCGATATGTCCGGAGTCTGGCTGGAGAGGTCTAGTTAGGTCTCCCTCAACCATTCTCCCCCAATCCGACCAACGCATACGCCGCCAAGACCTAGACAAACCTCACCCCATGAACCCGGGCTCTCCTATGTCACATCACTATTATTATGTGTTGCACAACACTAGTGATTGTCTTATAATTATCGTCTATGGTCTCTCTTCTAATCATGTCCATGATGTCAAGTCGTAATAAATTAAGTTTTTATTAAAAAATATTAAACAGTGTTTTTTATAAATCATCCAGAATAAATCTATAATGAAAAATCTTACTGTCACCAAACGTACCGAACCTAATTTTTTAAACTTCATTCTTGCATACAATTGTTCTGAGTGTTGTTTTTTTCCCAAAGTAATCTCGACAGTATCAGTATTAATCTGCAAATATTTTATGTAAATGTATCTCATTTTACGACCAAACTTATGTTCGGTTACTTGAATAATAATTACGTAATTACGTGTACACCATACAACACATGAATAATATAATTGTATGTCATATTGCATACAATTTCACACCCATTAATCAACATCCTTGAATAAATAATTTTCTCATATTGTGTGATATCAGCGGTAATTTGTCAATAATTAGTTATTCTTGAATGGGTTCTAACAAATACGTAACCTATATAATATAAACATATTTATTACATAATATAATAAGTCAGTTTTATTCCTGTGTTAATAAGTTTCTACGGATTTTTAATATTAATTATCTTACGAATTATTTGTTTAAATTATTTATTATTTAAATATTTATTTACGAAACATTTTTACGGATCATATTCGAATAGGGATCATATTTATATGGATAATCACAAGATAGACTGAATAATTGAAAAATCGGCTCCAATTTTGAAAATAACTTTGAGTAATTTTTTTTTTGTTATTTTTATAAGTAGTTATACATACTTAATCGTTTGTCTAAATTCTTCCCATGATCAGTTCAAAAATTGAAAATGACACTTAGATTCAAAGCAAATTTTAAATCATTAAACCAGACTTCACGCAGACACAGAGCAACTATGTAAGTATATTTGACGATTATTTTAAAATGAAACTTTTAAACCCACTAAAAAAACACAAGGAAACTCCATAAATTTTTCAAGCGTGGAATGATTAAGGGCTTTATAACAATATAATATTTAGGTGTAGGTATAATATAATCAGGTGTTCCTGGCGTAAAACAAAATCTGCCAGACGCTATTACGGCAGACACGGCTATATTCTTACTAAATAAATAATAAATCACCCGTTACCTGTAAGGAATAGAATCTGTGGAAAAACGCGAACCAATTTTAAGGGGCGGTTTTTCCTTGTATGCCGGTAGCAAGAATCGCAAGGGATAATGAACCTTTGCTAATATTTAAAATACATAAAAATACTGTGTATTATGCAAATGTAAATAAAAATGGAAACTCTTAAAACATGTGTAATGGTTACGTTTTTAGATTTTCACGGCCAAAAGCATTTTCGTTGTTTGTTTTTGGGGTGTTATGCCGTGTTGTGCTACCTCCTTCTTTAGCCGACGTTTCGGACAGCGTTGCAGTGTCCATCATCAGGGCAGATCCGGCAGATCCGTCGATGTGAATTTGTAGTGTTAAGTGTGTGCTTATTTAGTTGGAAGCGATACCGTGCCGTTAGCCTTATTTCAGAAGAAAGTGAACTACTTTGAAAGGGAAATTTGGTGAAAGCGCAGTATTTACGTTAGCCTGGGGCCCGTCCACGTGTAATGGTTTTCAAAAAATTAATGACCTTTACTCACTTTTGGCGACTCGAATGTTATTTCTTAAAAAATGACAAAACCAGCATGTAGCTCAGATTATCCTCTGTTAAAGTGGTGATCCGGCTCGGTAGCTGCTTCAGTGCAACCTTTGAGATGGCCGATGTTGAGTGGCAGGTATTTTTGAAGAAAAGAAAATGGGGTTGTCCTATGAAGGAAAAAAGGAAAGCGACGTAGGTGGAAATCCGGGATCACTGTTTCAATGAGTGACGGGTGAATTTAACGAACCACTTGGGGTGATCTGCGGTCTTGTATTAGGTAGTGGAATCCGAAAGCTTACCTATGTCAGAGGTGTGTAGGCAATGTTGTGTGGATATTCAAACATTACGCGGTAAAATATCAATCGGTGAAAAACTTTAAATACTACTAATACTGGCAGAGTTAATGGTGTGTTGGGAATGTTAATTTCAATAAAGTATTTATTTTAAGACAGCAATGTATTCAAAAATTTTGTCTTTTGGGTTAAGTTTAATTAATAAATGATAAATTCATAACAAGAAACAGCCGAAAGGATTTAATTTTAAATGCGATTATTTTAACAAAATTAATATTTACTCAACGCATCAACAAGCAATGGGAACGAATATTTTCCGTAAATAAAAAATTATTTTTAAAATAACTGTGTTTTCACCAGAAAAATCATAAAAAATTCATTAAAATGTACATGTTTCGAAACCGATGGTTTCTTAGTCAGGATTATAATATGAATAAAAATAACAAAAGAAAACAAAAGAAACAAACAAGTATACACAAAATGAACAATAGAAAAAATTATTATAGAGAGTGGCGATAAATTAATTAAATTTATCATAAAAAAACAATTACATAAAATAAAATATATAAATATTATTTTAGAATATCTAAAAATTACTTAACATATTATAAGAATTTAAAAAAAAAACTAACAAAAATAAACAGGTAAACAATAAAAATAAATATATTATTTTTATTTTTAACTTTTTAACTTAAAGAGTTAAACCTCAAATTATAATATTTTAATTAATGAAGATAATATTAGCGAAAGTCAATCGAAAATCCGAAACAGAAACATCAGAAAAAGATATGGATACATCTGGGACTCGCGTCGATACTCGAGTGGATAGCGCGTTGGGCCGGATTGCCAGAGGTCCTGGGTTCGAGTCCCAGATGTATCCAAGTACTTCGTCCTGTGAATATCTGTTCCTTCCCATAATATACCATTATTGGAAATGAAAAGTGCATGATACTCATATATACTCACAGAAAAAAAAAATCAATAAGATTTAATAAACATTTGGAGATCAAAGAGGATAACGTAATAACTGATAATACATCAGGATAGATTGTTTTTCAGTATATTTTCATTAGAATAATACAGTATCTCTTTCAGAGTCGCTTGTAACGTAATCGTCTATTCTCTGCCAACTCAATTCACCTCTAAAAAGCGGTTTTGGACAGTCCTCTGTTCTGCACCCCTAAAGCAAAGCCTTATCTGCGGGCCAAAGCCTCCCCAATATAAATAGAGGGTATGCAAACCACTTTGTGAATCTGACACTAATGTGATAAGACTAGGAACTCGCTACGGCATCGCTGGCTGCTACGATTCACTGGTATAAACGCTGCTGCTGCGAGCTACGAGCTACGATCCTACATCGCTTTTGCTACGCCGCACTGTGGTTATTATGTTTATAGTACGGAAGAAATAAATATTTTAAGTTTCATTTAATTTAAAACAAAATAACAACTTA
Organism: Limnephilus auricula; assembly: GCA_951813805.1. Taxonomy (NCBI): domain Eukaryota; kingdom Metazoa; phylum Arthropoda; class Insecta; order Trichoptera; family Limnephilidae; genus Limnephilus; species Limnephilus auricula. Next base: position 3,151,957 of record OX638406.1, on the reverse strand, counting down.
TAAACAGCATTTCTATTTTTTTAATATATTTAATGCCGACCAGGTTTCGCTACAACCGTAACTTCTTTAAAGCAGAATAATAATACTCTATTAAAATTTACCAGTTTAGTTATAAATTTATATTCTGTTTTCACAGTGGGTTGGAAAAATGATCTGAACTCCAGTGAAGGAGTAATTAGTAACGATAGATAAAGAGTTGGAAATATAGTATTCTTTGTCAATGGGGAACAACCTAAGTATCGGACTTTTATTTAAATGTATTTAGTTGGTTACTTACATTGTTATTTTTTTTGCTTCCCTTAGTTTTATTGCTCCTAAGTTATCCATTCAGATGTCTATTCCGTTTTTATGCAATGATGTGACGCCTGCGTTTTTAATAATTTTATGGTCTAAGAGATTACTAGCTAAAAAATGTGGGTGTCATTTTTTTTTTCTTTTTTCTTGGTCTTGTCTCTTTGAGGAATATAGTTAAAGTTCCAATCTCTTCTAGCGCAGTGTAGAGCAACTGCTTTGCACAGACATTTTATTTTTATTTTTTTATTTATGTGAGTCTCAACTGCTCCTGTCTGGAGCAAGTGAGACTATGGCATCCCCAATTGGGGTGTGTTGTGAGGCTGAAGGTAAGCGGGGAAGGGAAGTAGATGGGGAAGAGAAAGGTGGGGAAGCACCTGGCTATTCAGATCTAGTCACTAAACACGGCTATAGCCATTTCAAGCAGTGTTTCAATTCTGAATGGTGGTCTTACAATGGCAAACTGAGCAGGGTTTAACTAAATATTTCGTGAAAGATGGAAAAAAATGGACTAAATTCAATTGTGTGACTCCTGAAAATATAATTTAAATATTTAAAAGGATATGAAGATAACTGATTAAGAGAGAGTTAAATAATTTAAATTCAACAAACAGTTTACTAAAAATATTTTTTTAATTGATTTTTTTTCATGGCAATTCTAGCCAATGACATTAAACAAAGTTTTTTTTTACATATTTCGACATAGTTGCGCCATCTAATTAACCAGGTAGTAGCTACTTTCATTAAGATGTATTTTTTTATTATTTTTTTTATTTAATGACAATACAAATTAAAATACAATATTAAATAAATTAAGAATACAAAGTGAAATATTTTATCCTCAGTCCTCCTCACTAGGTATTCCTGTTCCGAGGTGGACTGCAGTTTGTCGTATGGTGTTGATCATGATTTCCTCATCAATGTTGTTTGTTTTCGGATACGTTTTTAGATTTTCACGGCCAAAAGCATTTTCGTTGTTTGTTTTTGGGGTGTTATGCCGTGTTGTGCTACCTCCTTCTTTAGCCGACGTTTCGAAGAGAAGGAGGTAGCACAACACGGCATAACACCCCAAAAACAAACAACGAAAATTGCTTGTTTTCGTTGGTTTTCACGAAATATAAATAAATAAAGCAAGAAGTGTTCATGTTTATTATTTTGCGTTGTTTTAAAAAGTGTTTATGTTCATTATCTGTAGGTTGCATTTGGGTTATTTAATAATTTTAATTAGTTCCTCATCTTCATTTTTAGTTAGCCATAATTTGATGTCCTTTTTAAACTTTTGTATATCCATGGTATTTTTAATTTCAATCGGAAGGGCATTATATAATTTTGTAGCATGGAAATAATGGTTTTTCTGGCCGAAAGCTGTATTTAATTTTGGAATGTTTAATAGTTTTGAAGATTTTGTCCTTGTAGTATAGGTGTGTTGGTCAGCAAGGTATGCATATTATATATAAACTTTTTGGTTTGACTGGGGATTTAACCCTCCTCCACAAAGTTGACCAAAATGAGTGAACACCGCTTACATTTAAGCCCAATCTTATGTAATTCTAATTTTTTAATCGTTGGTATACGTTAGTGCCACCAAATATTCGTAGAATGTATGGTCATCGACAAAAATCAATATAACGAGTTTCAGCTTGATCCGATGCCGGGAAGTGGGTTAATTTACACATCCAAGATTTGCTTTCATTGAATCATTCAAGAAGAAAAAATCGATATAACTAGTCATTAAAGATTTTTATTTAATTAAAATCATTTAAAATAGAATTAGAACTGATACAAATATTCCCATTAGAATCGTCATTTTGACCAGAGTGCGCCGTAGCCATGTTGCTACGCCGCTACGAGAATGAGATAGTCATGTAAATTTGGGAATGAATTCTTGTACATTTTGAATAGGTAGATGCCATTTTAATCTGACGGCACTGCTTGTGGAATTTTTACGTCGGATTTGCATATTTAACAAAAGTTATTTCAGCTAATTGTAATTAAAAGTAACGACTTTGAATTATTTTGCGTTTTTAAAAAGAATAATTATGCTTTCCGGTCGTTATACAACTACTAATCTTTAAAAGGAAAGTATTATATTTGGTGAATTTTATTATATTTTGGTTGGCTGACTGAAAAGGCTAATTAGAGTCCTAATAACCCTTTTAAATAATTCCAGAAATTCAAACAGTATTTAGTTGTACCAAGTTGAATTTCTTTCAGTTATTCGATTAGTTTATTGATTTTAATTGCAGATATATGTAAATGAAACAATATTTCTTTGTTAGAATCACCTATATATTTTATTTACAAATCGCTGCCCTAGTGCTTGTATGTTCAATAGACCATTTGGCAAATTTTACAGAAGACTTTTTTTTTGTATTTTACAGGCTAATTCTAAATAATTCTGACTTTAGTCATTTCGTTTTATACATGTCTTTTGAATACGGTATAAAACGAAATGACTAAAGTCGAGAATTATTTAGAATTTGCCTGTAAAAAACAAAAAAAAACGTCCCCTGTAAAATTTGCAAAATGGTCTATTGAACATACAAGCACTAGGGCAGCGAAATATATATAATAACTTAACATTACAAAAACACTGGGTGAGCAGAATTTATGTACTACGTGTTGTGGATAGGGTTTAGTGAAGAGTGGAGGGAAGTAAGAACGGACAGTGAAAGTGAACATGACCACGAAGATTGATAAAATTTCGCACCCTTGACTTTCGAAACAAGTGAAAGGTGGGTGTTACATAAGATTACGAAAAACCACTCCCATACTCTTTTCCCACGTAGAAATTTTATCCACTTGACTGTCAAAATAAGAGAAAAAATTACTGTCGACAAGTGATTTCTAAAAACTCTCTATAAATTCAAAAAAATTCCGATATCATTTTATAGCAAAATTCATTCGATATTTCGCAAGGGACCCCAAAGCTATACCCACTTCACGTGCTGCATGCAAGCAAATTTGTTATTCTATTTTGATTTCCGATAACACCAGATTTGCAGCAAGATTCCGCTAGACTGTAGTGAGAGGCAGTGGCTGCGCTGAATCTATGGGGAGGAAATAGATGGGATATTATTTAATAGAAGACAGGGTTGGAAATGATTGGCTCCATGATGGTAGCGTCGCTGGCTTGAAGAAAACATCGTTATCTGCGATGAATTATTTCTAATTCAAATATACCACACCATCTTTTTTACGTAATATATATTATTTTATAATCTGACTATTCTTTAACTAAGGATGAGATGTTATTAAAGCTGAGAGAGTGGCAATTATGGAAAAAGATGTGATAGCTATATCTTTAAACTAACTGAAAAATTTCAATGTTGAATTATAGTATTATATTATAGTATTATATAATTGTACCTACGAGTTCTCTGAAGTCATCCAACTGTATTTAGCATTACATATATTCTTATTGACTATATTGTGTTTGCTTTATTTATGTAATTTGTAATATTTTTTATCTATGTTATGCAGTTGTTTTAAATGAAATTTGTAAAATGTAACGATATGTAAAAGCCCAATAGAGCGTCAATAAATAAATAAATAAATAGTCAATAATATAGTTGTGACTCGTTAAGTTGTCATATTATAGTCATTTGTTAAGCTATTGCTAATGAAATTACTTGTTTAACTATGGCCAATATAACAACTTGATAATGAGGCATATAATTTCCCTTAGGGCCTATGTCATCTTTGAAGGTGCTTTGAGGAGGCTTTTTTTTGATTAGAGGAATGAGTGAACATGAGCCTTGAAAAGACTCATATTGTAGGAGTGAGGAAATACAGAGGCCAGCAAATCGTTCCACAGCCGAGTGGTTGAACTCAAGAACGAGTCTTAGAAGCGTCTCTTTCTCAAATGTCAACCGTGTACATATGTTGGGCATTTCCTACGCACCGAAGGGTTTTTGGTATTTTGGGACCTGACCAGAGATGGCTACCAAATCAAATTGTATACTTTTAAAGTATCTGTGGGTTCTGTACAGTAAGCCCAGTTTTTGAGAGGCTAGCTTAACTCTGGCTTCGATGGAGCCCTATACCAGAGCTGGTCACTTAGAGTTACACTGAGCATATAAATGAAAGGCCTGTTCGGAAGATTGCTTCCGTCGAAGGAAACTAGATTTTCATTTGGATTCCTTTGGACCTAATAAGATGTGATTAGGTCTTTGAAACATTAATCTCAACGAGATTATTCTTACCCAAAGAGAAATTATTATCAAGGTATCCGTCCATTTTTCGCTTCAAAGCCCTCCGAGCCTTTGGAGTTTGTGTGCCCTTTGGGGGCTTGTCAAATAAAAGCTATCATGGACACCGATTGGTGCAAAATTTAAAGTAGCTCATCATAATATTTCATCACTTTCTAGAGAAAACTGTTTTACGTATTGGTTTTATTGATAGTCTGATTTCATTAAGATAATCACCATGTCAAGGACATTGTTTGATCGATCGCATCGATAAGGCATCGCTCCATTAAAACGTTCGTCTCAAATAACCTCTCAATCAATTTACCCCGAACTTTAATATTTAAATCTTGATTTAGAATATTTCCCGAGTAGATTAATCACAAACATCTTTTCTTGTACACTTCCCAGCTTATTAAATTAGGGCTGGTTTATGAAGCTGTCAGAGCCAAAAGCGTAGGAAAAATGTAATGTGATTGGCGCCGAATAATATTAAATTTCAGGCAACACAGATTTAAATTAGTCGACGTCAAATTTAAACCGGATCCCGTTCAACTTAACACCCCTGTTGCCGGACGCGAGACGTCAAATTAAAATACAGTATTGAAAATTTAATTTAATTCAGTTACTGGCGTCTCTGAAAATGAAAGATATTCACAAATTGGGTGAACTGTCGTAGGATTATTTAAGTTCTAAAAAAATTATACGTTTTAAAAATAATATGTTGTTTTATTTATTTAATATTTTTTTTTCTAACTAATCTCACTTTATACCTACATAAGTTCTTTAATTCCAGAAAATAAGAAAATATGTTATTTCACTTACTTAATTAGAATTTAAATTACATTGCCTTACAGTATATAACATTACATTATATTATAATTCGATATTATTCACTTTCACTATTTTGTTGTTTGTGAATAAAACTGAATATTTTTTATTAAATTTTCACACACTTTTTTTGTTTTGAATATCAAATGGATTGTTAACCGTAGTTAGTATGAATTGTGCTTAAATGTATGTTATCGTGAAATTTTTTTGTGTACTTTGTACTTTTTAATAAATTCTGAGTGTGCATGTATAAGTATATTATTTATTTAGTATATAATGAGACATTTAATGTAGTCTTGACGGCCGGCGTAGTCCAGCGGTTGGGCGTTGGACTGCCATTCAGAAGGTCGCGGGTTCGAACCCAGCGTGCGCAAATCAATTTTATTTAATTCATTTGTGTTATTTCACAATTAATTATTTAAAATAATATCTATATATTATTTTTGCGGCACGTTCCAGAGTGGAATTTACTCTGAGTATCGCCCTGGTGTAAGATCACCATTCAGAATTGAAACGTTGCTTGAAATGGCTTTAGCCGTGTTTAATGAAAAGATCTGAATAGCCAGGTACTTCCCCACCTTCCCTTTCCCCATCTCCTTCCCTTTCCCACTTACCTTCAGCCTCATAACGTACCCCAATTAATGATGGGGATGCCATACGGGAGCAGTTGGGACTCTTGTGAGGAATTCACTATAATTTATTTTTTTAAATCTTATTGTATTTTGAGGTAATCTGCAGAGAAGTACCCATGTGGCAGCTTCGCGGACCTACCTATTTATTGTCTAAATTATTGATAGCCTGATATTATTAAGGTAATCACCATGTCAAGGACATTGTTTGATCGATTGCATCGATAAGGCATCGCCCCGTTAAAATGTTCGTCTCAAATAACCTCAAAACTTAAATGATGTATTTTGTTTAGTGTTTTGTTAGAAATAAAAATAAAATATGTATTGCAATGAACTTACAACTAAAAAACAAGTAAAGGTTATTGTTATTATTTCCAGAGAAATACATGTTTACCTATTCAGCTGACGAGTCTTAGTTACTCACAACGCTGTTCCCAACCCTACTGATCAACTGTTGAGCCGAAATGTTGGCTTAACACTGCTCAAATGCACAAATACGCTATTCCCAACGCAACACTTCGACCACCACGCCCATCGAGTATTAATGAACAAATCACTTATAGCGTATATTAAGATTTTAAAATTTTTATAAGTAGTCGCCAAGTAACTAACAAAACATTACTCCGTTTCCTTGCAGTGGTAAGCTTTGAGGATACACCGCCAAACAACACGCACGTACTCCTTGCGACTTTAACAATGATCCATCACCAGCATTAGAACAACCGACAAGTTAGCAGCCCGCGATTTAGCTCCTGGAGGTAAATAATAAAAATAATTTACCGGTAAACCAAAATTTCTATGGTTATGTTTTGAATTGACAACTTTCTCTATCACAAACTTTTTAATTCCATAAAATTTATTATGATTTACACGCTGGTACATACAATTCATAGACAACGACACAAATTTTGAAGGCCAGCATAGGAAAAATATATTTTTTCGTTACGACGTAAGAAATTTGACATTTCATACGAATCCAATATTTATAACATTTCTTTTGTGATATATTACACAAATTACATGAAAATAATGTATATAAAACGGTCTTTCTGATAATACCTGAAATCTATCCTTTCCACAGTTAAGTTATATCAAAACCAATGAAAGAATATAGAGTTTCTAAACCAACTCCGTGCATATTTTGATGCGGCGGCCATTTTGTCGGCCACCTTTCTTGCCCGCCGCGTCATCGACAATTTATTAAGTTTATCCCGAGAGGCTAGATGCTATGCAGTATTTCGTTACGTCGAGAACGAGAATGGCCCAAGAGATTATGACCTTGTTCTTGATACAATTTTTTTTTTGTACTTAAGGGACAAAATCACTTCCAAAAACCTATGATCAAATGGCCAATTAGAGGTTAATTAATTTGAATGAAAATATTTTTTATACTTTTTGAATTCGGCGGTATATCCTCTCTGCACACCCATTCTGGGACACACATTTATATTCTGTGTAAGAAAGTATACCATTAATCAGACTGCCTATTACGCTAACAACTACTTCGGGATCTATGAAACTAGTTGACATAATGTATAAAATATAGTACAAAAGTTTAAAAAACAAAGTTACTTTTCAATTGATTATATCGTTAAGCCACAAAGTGATTGGTTTCTTTGATAAAACATAAATTTATCTTCAATATCTGAATTCAACAGTTTAAGTTCGGGCCGCAACGTGTCACGACAGATGGGGTGGTTTGCTTTGAGAGAGACAGATAATACATAAGGGAGGTAAAATCATCCCCTATTCAGTGAAACCTTTAGTAGGCTCCAAGCCTTCACAGGGGAAGGTCGTGTTCAACTCTCCGGGCTGATTTTTACAACTCGGATTTTTTAGCAGATCACGCAAAAGTTTTGACGCGAAGTTTCCCGCGGTTTTGGCTGTCAGTGAAAATGACATTTCACATCCGGGACGTTTAATATTGTTTTGTTCACGGTGATTTGTGAAAAGGATTACGTCAATATGGTGAGTTGATTTTTGGTTACGTAATTACAATTTTGGTTTAATTACTTCAAATTTTGAAATTTCAATATTTTAACAATATTTAGGCTGTTGCTTTTATGAATGCTCTCCCGAGAAAAATAAAATAGTTAAAAATATTAAATATACTCAATATAACAGTATTATTGGACTTAAAACATCATTTAACTATTTAGACTAGAAATCGCTTGGAAATTATGAAAAAAGCATTTTTTAAATTATGGCTGATCGAATTTGAAAACAACATATCCAAGAAACTTCTTACAATGTACCTACGTGAAAATGTTTTTAATTCTAATTTGTAACAAAGTTTTGTTACTCACAGTAAAAAAAACTTTTTAATCTGTTAAAGAGGGCCTGATTTAGGAAAAATCGGCATGAGGGTCATAAAGTTTTTCATTTACTCGTCATTTAATAAGTTCAGAATCTTTTAAGAAGTTCTTAAGGACATACGATATTTTGGGAAAATAACATTTGATACGGCCTATAAATACCTATATTTTTACAGATTCTTAAAATCCGATTGAGAAATCAAATTCTTTTTACGCCCAAAATAAAATATTTTTTTTATTTAAGATGGTATTAATTTCTGTTGAGGTATTAATGTTTCTCGGTTCAAGACTTAAAGTTTGAATTTATGCCAAGTTATAGGGTAAGCTACTCGGAAAGTGTAATTTCTGAACTTTGAACTTTCGAAACTACTTTTTTAAAGATTAAAAATTGAAATTAATTCATTTTTAGGAGATTGTTCATGTTGTTTTTTACACTGATAAACTGAGAACACATTTTAGAGTTAAGGTGGTTTTATGTTTATCGTTTATTATTAATCAACCGGTCAGTGGTTGAGATGGTAACCGGACAACTAAACAATGTGCAACTTCATCGCTCCTTTGAAAAGTCATTTAAATTGATGAAAACAATAAAAAGCTTCGTTAAATAGGTAACCTAAGGATAGGTTATAGGCTATTTAAAAAAAAAATTGCATCACTTTTAAAGACTTATCAAAGGGGTGTTTTTGAATCGGCTAAGATACATATTACAGAAAAAAAAACTAAAGAGAAAAAAAATACATACTAAATGATAATTGTAAAGATTGTGGATTTTTCTTATACGCTTCGAGGAACTTTAAATGAAGATAAAGGAACATGTGCTTATACATACTTCTGATAATGTTAGATTTGAGTTGTTACAGTGTGTTATTTATGGTAACCATTTCGTTAAACTTGATCTTCTTAGAAATTAGAAACAGTGTAAAGAAAAGTTTAAATATTATCAATAATAATAATAATTGACCCTTTGATAAATTTGTTCCCACTATTAATTACGCCCTATTATTTTCCCCCCTCTCTTCCATTAACGCTAATCCATTTACATTCTAAGTCTATTTTGTAATTTAATTTTATGTATCCAGTTAAGTAATAAGCATTCAAAGTGGTTAAAACTATATGCTTTAATTTTTATAATTAAAAGCTTTAATTAAAATAAGTTTGCAGCGTTTGAAAAAGTGAAAATGTAATTTTTTTTTCTTTTATATTTTATTTGTTCGTATTAAGCAATTAATTTGTGATGTGACATTATAATTTAAAATAAAGTTGTTGTTTTATTTTAAATATCACAGATTCAGCGGGAGTATTTAGAAATACGCCGAAAATTAACATTTAAGTTGTTTCTATTCATAGAATTCTCAATTTCCAAAAACACCTTTTTTCATTAATTTTATGATTTGCACGGTCAATATCAAATGTACCTATTCATTCACAGTTTGACAAGGTCTTTGCAAAAAGGTCAAGTAGCTGTGAGACTTGAGAAAACTTTTCTTAGAATTTTTTTTTTCCTTAAAAAGTTAATTAAAATTAAAATAATTGTTACATTTGCTTGAATTGTACAAAACATTACATACATTATTTTTTATATCCTTACAGATAGATTAAGGTTTCACAAAATAACAACTACAACACTTGCGCTTATCAAAAATTCCAAAAAAATTATTTTAAAATCTGAGAAAGTAATTTTATATAAATATCTCTGAGTTTCTTTTAACGTCTAGGTATAAATTACTTCTGAGATATGAAGTGGGTACTTGCGTATCTATTTCAAAAAACGTCCTTTTCTGTTTGATAATACAGTAAAAAATACCTTTCTTGATATTGCCAGAGAAGCGTTTCTCTTCACTAATGTAATTTTAATTAAAACAGAGTCAAGTCCTTTATCTTTCCTTAGTTCTTCGCCTCCTCTCAGCACCACGCCGTTTTTCCCGCAGTTCCAGTCAGCATTATTCAGAACGAAGAATCGAGATTACAGCCACAAAAAAATCTGATGAAACTTAGCTATTTACTTTTACAAATAAGAGATCCTTCACCGATAAAAACTCCTCGTGATTTTGATTAATAGAAATTGTTTGAATGTTGATTCACACGTACATAAATTTCAATTTAATATTTCTTGAAAAACCCTTACGGCGATTAAATAAATAAGTAAATGAATTAATAGAGCTGGCCTTTTAAAGGCAGCTTAACTGAAGCTAAAAAAAAATAAAATTGTATTCATATTTACTTTCTACTTAGAAATAAACAGAAAAACTGTATTCATTTTTAGCACCAGCATCTTAAGAGGCTAGACTTTGAACGACACGCGGAACACCCGCGTCTGTCATTCTGTCCCGCTCACAATAATCTCACGCACACTTACAATACATGCAAATGCGAAATGTGCGAATGAGACAACGCTCAAATTTACCTACAGAAATCGCTCGAAAAGGGGTTTATGGAGAATACACTTTTCTACACCAAAACTTACGCGAAATTGAAATTTTAAAAAATATATATTTTTTAGAAAGAAGAAGCTACGTCGGTAGCTTTTTATAATTTTATAATTCTTTATGAGAGTTGAGTGAGCAGCACTTTTTCGTTAAATAATATTTTTTGATAAATCGTACATGTTTGGCAGTAAATGTTTACGTTAATACGAAACGCATCGAAAATTCTAAAACATACCGACATAGTTTTCAGCCTCTAGAAGGCAGCATAAAAAAAATATATTCATTTTGTGCAATTTTCGATGTAGAAAAGTGTTTTTTCCCAGGCGTCCTTTTTGTACGGGCCGAAAAGCGAAGTCTATCGTCTTAAGGTACGTAAATATTGGTGTTAAACTTATAAGGATGTAAAAATGTGGAAAAGATTGTTTTAACTGCATTTTATTATGCACGGAGTATTTTCAAGATAAAAGATTCTCTCTGTATCACCCTGGTGAAAGACCACCATTCAGAATTGAAACGTGGCTTGAAATCGCTTTATCCATGTGTGGTGCCCCGATATGAATAGCCAGGTACTCCCCACCTCCCTGTTCCCATCACATTCCCCTCCCCACTGTTGTGAGGTTGAAGGTAACCTCACAACATACCCCAATTTCGGATGCCAGAGTCTTATTGGCCCCAGAAGTTTGTATTGCAGTACCATTGTGCAGTACACACATGTAAAAAAAAACTGCTTATTTTGTTTTTAATTAATTTTTAAAACTTACAGCGATATTCATAAAAAGTCTTTTATCATTAAAGCGAAGATGCAAAATTTCAATGTTCATTATCTCAATTCGACTTTCAGCAGTCAATGTACGAGTATTATGCGGTTATGATGTACGAGTTTATATGTATTCTCGTGGTACATTTAATACATTAATATGAACTTAAATTAAACTGTTGCAAACATGTTACAAGATCTTAAAAGAGATTTTATTACAAAGTCGCTAAATCGCTCGTTTGTCGTCTGATCCTTGAGAAATTTTACGAGAGGTGTTAGAAGCACTTCTGGAAGAAGCCTTCTCCAAGCTTCTAGAACATTCCTTGGAATTTGGAATACAAAACACTGCCTTCCCTGGAAGTTACATCATGTTTCAATCAGCATACTAAATACGTAAAACACAGACACTTGTAAATAATATTTTAGTTCTGGTGAGCATTCAAATTTTACTTTCTTTATGTGCGGTGATCTTCTCGCGTCTGTGACCCATGTTAGGGGGCGGTGTATGGAACTTTTCGGTGAAACCCAGACGGTTGCACTGAACATTTTTCCAAGGCATTCGAACGGGTCTGGCACCGATGACTTATCAACAAAATGCGGACTTCCCGCATCCTTGTGTACGTGGATTGCCGACTTTTTGAGAGATAGGTCGATTCATACGGTTGCTGATAGTTTCACCTCTTTTTCGCATCCCATGAATCTTGGCGTCCCACAAGGATCGGTTCTGTCCCCAATTTTGTTTCTGTTGCAATCAATGAAATGAATCGTGTGCAATGTGTACCAATTCATAGTTACGCGGATGACAGTACAGTCCATGATAGTTTTTTGTTTGACAAGCTCCCAAAGGGCACAAAAACTCTGAAACTAAGAATGGACGGTTACCTTAGAGAGTCTTCTCTTGGGGTAAAAATAACCTCGTCGAATTCAATATTTCAAAGACCCAATCATGTCCGATTACGACTAAAAGCGATCGAAATGAAAACTAAGTGACCAGCTCATATAAAAAACTTGGTGTAACTCTAAGTGACCAGCTCAGGTACGGGGGCTCCAACGAAGCCAGAGTTCAGTTAGTCTCTCAAAAACTAAGCGTACTACACAGGGCCCGCAGATACTTTAATAGTATTCAACTGCAAACCCTGTATAAATCAAAGAGCGCCCCACGGTTGAATTTGGCAGCCACCTCTGGTCTGGAGCCCCTCAATACTTGAAAAAAAAACCTCGACTCTGTGCAGAACGGGCGGTCCGTTTGATAGATTATCCCGTCTTAACAAATGGATTGCTATCAACACATGCGTCGGGTGGGAATGCTGTCCTTGTTCTATTGGTTAGATGCTCCGAAGAACTGTCATTGTATCCCTTGGCACCGGTGCATAATCGAGAAACACCGTCCAACGCGCCAAACGCTTAAAACGCGCATCCAACATATGTACACGGTTGACATTTGTCACATGAGAACGGGTCATTTCTACGACTTGTTCTTTAGTTCAACAGCTCGGCTGTGGAACGATTTGCCGGCCTCTAAGTTAGTACGGACTGTGCGCGTCGAGTTGCTTGCGACTTAATAGCTGTTAAGAATAAAAGTTTTAAAATGCTTGCAACTGCACAGAGAGGTTCCGATGAGAAAAATCGATTATTTCCCGTATCAAATTTTTTAAATTAAAAATTTAGTATCGATTTACATAATTGAAAACTTGCTTTAATATATAACTACATTCAAGTAAAACAATATATTTAAAGAATTAACCGATATTACATAATACATATATAAAAGCAAGTATTACACTACTTACAAAACATACATAAAAAAATATAGGAATCATAACTATAATCGTTGCTCCATCTATGAATTATATCAAACTTCCTTTAAAATATCATAAACTAAGAAAACTGTGTCCCAACTTTAATGGCTTTAAAACTAATATCTCATCAAGGTAAGGGCGGACTTAAGTCTGAGAGACTATTCATATTATACGCATCTTGGATTAGTAAGATTACACTGCGCTTTGGTCGTTATATTCTGTACATAAAGAGTTAATTAATTCTGAGGGTTTTATGTTCATTAGAAATGTTAAAGCCTTCATAAAATTGAGTTACTTTGTTTATAATTCATTTGATTTGTAATCTACTTCAAAACCTATGACGAGATTATAATAACGGGTTCGGGAAATACCAATGATGATCGAGATTGCACGTTATTTTATTAACGTTATCGTAAGCTTTGCCATGAATATTTATTTGGATCAAACGTCCGTCCACGTAAAAGCCCGACACTGAGGGAACCCAGCTGTCCATCGTGTATCATCGGCTATTTCCGTAACCTTTCTTGAATAAGACACGAACGATGATAGTTGTTGTCACTCTTCTAAAGCACTGCTCAATTTACATCTGTCGAGGCACCTCAAAACTATATATAACCAGCTATAATAAAGACATCCATGATACCACAAGTTTAACATAATATCAAATCACGGTTGTAACAACCAAATATTTTTTATTACCTTTGTGGTAGATTGGTATGCTTCAGAGATTTCACGGGATTCAATATTAAATGTAAATAAATTTGTGGTATTTGTATTGCTAATAATTTTATTAAACTTTCATAAAATCTTCAGAGTGGTAGATGCTCTTAGTATCAACATTCGGAAAGACAACAATTTCTAATCAAAACATTGTGCGTGTTTCGTTATATATTTATTGTGGGTGACTTTTAGAAACATTGTTTAATATTTTATATTAAACACATATGACAATTAGTTCTTCACTAGTGATGTGCAACACATAACATTAGTAATGTGACAGTGCGTTGCTTAGTGACAAGATATGAATGATTAAATCAGTATTTTCCAGCATTCCTCCTCCCCAATTTTTCCTTTCTTACCTTGTGCAGCCTTACAACATACAAACTTATTAACGACATTATCAATCTACGGAACCCTAGAAATTCGGTTTTGTGGCCCGATAAGCACATAAATTAATCAAAAATAATGTTTTATTCCCTTCTGCCATTCTGATTACTTACTTGACTTGTCTTGTCTTTCTGAAGCATCCTGATTTTGATAATACTTTTTACCATATACTTCAATGGCCTCCGTAGTCCAGGGGTCCACATAAAATTTTATTTGATTAATTTGTGTTGTGTTATGGCGACTTGACTATTAAGCTATTGACATCTTTTAGAGAGTGACCATAGATGACAATTAGTTGATCACTAGTGATGTGCAACATATAACATTAGTAATGTGACAGTGCGTTGCTTAGTGACAAGATATGAATGATTAAATCGGTATTTCCTAGTATTCCTCCTCCCCATTTTTTTCCATTCTTACCTCGTGCAGCCTTACGACATACAAAATTATTAACGTCGTTATCAATCTACGGAACCCTAGAAATTCGGTTTTGTGGCCCGATAAGCACATAAATTAATCAAAAATAATGTTTTATTCCCTTCTGCCATTCTGATTACTTACTTGACTTGTCTTGTCTTCCTGGGGCGTCCTGATTTTGATAACATTTTTTACCATACACCTCAATGGCCTCCGTAGTCCAGGGGTCCACATAAAATTGTATTTGTTTAATTTGTGTTATTTCACGGTTTATTCAATAAAAATAATATAAAGTATATTTGTGGCACGTTCCAGAGTGGAAGATAATTTTATTATCGCCACCATTATAAGACCACCATTCAGACCACTTTAGCCGTCTTTAGTGACCAGGTATAAATAGCCAGATACTGTCCCATATTCCTCTTCCACATCTTTTTATCCTATTCACTACCTTCAGCTTCGCAAATAAGGGATGCCATAGTATTTTATAAAATCTTCAGAGTGGTAGAGGCTCTTAGTATCAACATTCCGAAAGACAACAATTTCTCATCAAAACGTTGTGCGTTTTTCGTTATATATTTATTGTGGATGACTTTTAGAAACATTAATAACATATTACAAAATAATTTTGAAACATTGTTTAATATTTTATATTACAGTATTTTTCAATGGCGACTTGACTATTAAGCTATTGACATCTTTTAGAGAGTGACCATAGATGACAATTAGTTGATCACTAGTGATGTGCAACATATAACATTAGTAATGTGACAGTGCGTTGCTTAGTGACAAGATATGAATGATTAAATCGGTATTTCCTAGTATTCCTCCTCCCCAATTTTTTCCTTTCTTACCTCGTGCAGCCATTCGACATACAAAATTATTAACGACATTAACAATCTACGGAACTCTAGAAAGTTGGTTTTATGGCCCGATAAGTACATAAATTAATCAAAAATAATGTTTTATTCCCTTCTGCCATTCTGATTTACTTCCTTGACTTGTCTTGTCTTTCTGGGGCATCCTGATTATGATAATATTTTCTACTATACCTTTCAATAGCCTCCGTAGTCCAGGGGTCCACATAAAATTTTATTTGATTAATTTGTGTTTTTTCACAGTTTATTAATAAAAATAATATAAAGGATATTTGTGGCACTTTCCAGAGTGGAAAATAATCTTAGTATCGCCACCATTATAAGCCCACCATTCATACCACCATTGAAACGTTGCTTGAAATGCTTTAGCCGTATTTGGTGACCAGGTATAAATAGCCAGATACTGTCCCATATCCCTCTTCCCCATCTTCTTCTCCTATTCACGACCTTCAGCTTCGCAAATAAGGGATGCCATAGTATTTTATAAAGTGTTCAGTGTGGTAGATGCTCTCAGTATCAACATTCCGAAAGTCAACAATTTTTTTCAACGTTTTTCGTTATATATTTATTGCGGATGACTTTTAAAAACATTAATAACATATTACAAAATAATTTTGAAACATTGTTTAATATTTTATATTACAGTATTTTTCAATGGCGACTTGACTATTAAGCTATTGACATCTTTTAGAGAGTGACCATAGATGACAATTAGTTGATCACTAGTGATGTGCAACATATAACATTAGTAATGTGACAGTGCGTTGCTTAGTGACAAGATATGAATGATTAAATCGGTATTTCCTAGTATTCCTCCTCCCCATTTTTTTCCTTTCTTATCTCGTGCAGCCTTACGACATACAAACTTATTAACGACATTATCAATCTACGGAACCCTAGAAATTCGGTTTGGTGGCCCGATAAGCACATAAATTAATCAAAAATAATGTTTTATTCCCTTCTGCCATTCTGATTACTTACTTGACTTGTCTTGTCTTCCTGGGGCGTCCTGATTTTGATAACATTTTTTACCATACACCTCAATGGCCTCCGTAGTCCAGGGGTCCACATAAAATTGTATTTGTTTAATTTGTGTTATTTCACGGTTTATTCAATAAAAATAATATAAAGTATATTTGTGGCACGTTCCAGAGTGGAAGATAATTTTATTATCGCCACCATTATAAGACCACCATTCAGACCACTTTAGCCGTCTTTAGTGACCAGGTATAAATAGCCAGATACTGTCCCATATTCCTCTTCCACATCTTTTTATCCTATTCACTACCTTCAGCTTCGCAAATAAGGGATGCCATAGTATTTTATAAAATCTTCAGAGTGGTAGAGGCTCTTAGTATCAACATTCCGAAAGACAACAATTTCTCATCAAAACGTTGTGCGTTTTTCGTTATATATTTATTGTGGATGACTTTTAGAAACATTAATAACATATTACAAAATAATTTTGAAACATTGTTTAATATTTTATATTACAGTATTTTTCAATGGCGACTTGACTATTAAGCTATTGACATCTTTTAGAGAGTGACCATAGATGACAATTAGTTGATCACTAGTGATGTGCAACATATAACATTAGTAATGTGACAGTGCGTTGCTTAGTGACAAGATATGAATGATTAAATCGGTATTTCCTAGTATTCCTCCTCCCCAATTTTTTCCTTTCTTACCTCGTGCAGCCATTCGACATACAAAATTATTAACGACATTAACAATCTACGGAACTCTAGAAAGTTGGTTTTATGGCCCGATAAGTACATAAATTAATCAAAAATAATGTTTTATTCCCTTCTGCCATTCTGATTTACTTCCTTGACTTGTCTTGTCTTTCTGGGGCATCCTGATTATGATAATATTTTCTACTATACCTTTCAATAGCCTCCGTAGTCCAGGGGTCCACATAAAATTTTATTTGATTAATTTGTGTTTTTTCACAGTTTATTAATAAAAATAATATAAAGGATATTTGTGGCACTTTCCAGAGTGGAAAATAATCTTAGTATCGCCACCATTATAAGCCCACCATTCATACCACCATTGAAACGTTGCTTGAAATGCTTTAGCCGTATTTGGTGACCAGGTATAAATAGCCAGATACTGTCCCATATCCCTCTTCCCCATCTTCTTCTCCTATTCACGACCTTCAGCTTCGCAAATAAGGGATGCCATAGTATTTTATAAAGTGTTCAGTGTGGTAGATGCTCTCAGTATCAACATTCCGAAAGTCAACAATTTTTTTCAACGTTTTTCGTTATATATTTATTGCGGATGACTTTTAAAAACATTAATAACATATTACAAAATAATTTTGAAACATTGTTTAATATTTTATATTACAGTATTTTTCAATGGCGACTTGACTAT
This sequence comes from Limnephilus auricula, assembly GCA_951813805.1. NCBI lineage: Eukaryota > Metazoa > Arthropoda > Insecta > Trichoptera > Limnephilidae > Limnephilus > Limnephilus auricula. Next base: position 3,133,935 of record OX638406.1, on the reverse strand, counting down.
TAAGCTATTGACATCTTTTAGAGAGTGACCATAGATGACAATTAGTTGATCACTAGTGATGTGCAACATATAACATTAGTAATGTGACAGTGCGTTGCTTAGTGACAAGATATGAATGATTAAATCGGTATTTCCTAGTATTCCTCCTCCCCATTTTTTTCCTTTCTTATCTCGTGCAGCCTTACGACATACAAACTTATTAACGACATTATCAATCTACGGAACCCTAGAAATTCGGTTTGGTGGCCCGATAAGCACATAAATTAATCAAAAATAATGTTTTATTCCCTTCTGCCATTCTGATTACTTACTTGACTTGTCTTGTCTTTCTGAAGCATCCTGATTTTGATAATACTTTTTACCATATACTTCAATGGCCTCCGTAGTCCAGGGGTCCACATAAAATTTTATTTGATTAATTTGTGTTGTGTTATGGCGACTTGACTATTAAGCTATTGACATCTTTTAGAGAGTGACCATAGATGACAATTAGTTGATCACTAGTGATGTGCAACATATAACATTAGTAATGTGACAGTGCGTTGCTTAGTGACAAGATATGAATGATTAAATCAGGATTTTCCAGCATTCCTCCTCCCCAATTTTTCCTTTCTTACCTTGTGCAGCCTTACAACATACAAAATTATTAACGACATTAACAATCTACGGAACTCTAGAAAGTTGGTTTTATGGCCCGATAAGTACATAAATTAATCAAAAATAATGTTTTATTCCATTCTGTCATGCTGATTACTTACTTGACTTGTCTTGTCTTTCTGAGGCATCCTGATTTTGATAATACTTTTTACCATATACTTCAATGGCCTCCGTAGTCCAGGGGTCCACATAAAATTTTATTTGATTAATTTGTGTTGTGTTATGGCGACTTGACTATTAAGCAATTGACATCTTTTAGAGACTGACCATAGATGACAATTAGATCATCACTAGTGATGTGCAACTCATAACATTAGTAATGTGACAGTGCGTTGCTTAGTGACAAGATATGAATGATTAAATCGGTATTTCCCAGCATTCCTCCTCCTGTGGCTCCAGACGGGAGTAGTTTAGACTCTTACAGTATTTAACAACAACAATAAAAATGGAATTAGGATAATCCGTTTTTTTCTCCGAAATAATTTATACGTCATCGATAAAAATCCATCTTCAACACTTGCGGTGGGTATCACTATTGACAAGTATGCCATCATCATAAAATGCATAATTCATGAAGCGATGCCGTCAAATATTAAATTTTCACTCCAGACGATCTCGTAACGTAGAAAAACGATTACCATAGTAGACTTCGGTTCTTCCTCTCAGACATCGATGGTGTGAAGGTGTCCACTCTGCTTAAACATGCGCTTCCAAGATATGAGATGGCATGATGATAATAATACAAAAATCTATTTTATTTTTCCGGATATTTGTTGAAATTATTTGATCTAGTTGGTATCTGGGATATAGATATTCATGGCCAAAAGTAATATCGTTTTTTTTTTATTTTTGGGATATTATGGCGTGTTGCGCAACCTCCTTTTTAATCCAACATAATAATATATAGTGTATTTGCGGCCCGTTCCAGAGACTCATAATATCGCCCTGGTGCAATGCCGTCATTTAGAACTGAAACGTTTGGTGACCAGGTCTGAATAGCCAGTTATTTCACCACTTTCCTCTTCCCCATCTCATTCCCGTCCCCATTATATTCAGCTACATAACATACTCAAAATGGGAATGCTAGAGTATCACTGGCTCCAGACGGGAGTAGACTCTTATGTGGTATTCACATTAAAATTAAAATAAAAACATGACTTTTGTGGAATTTATTTTGGTGGTAACAGAAGAGGTCAAATTTATGAAAAAAGACAAAATATCGTTATTTAGGTTCAATTCAGAATTGTATAAAACAACAACATCAAAACTCACTCTTCACAATAACAATTCAGATTTATTTTTTCAGTTTGCGTACTTATGTATAGTCACCGTTGTCATTTATTGGTAACAATCGAACAAGAAATATGGTATCGTACGTATTTTTTAATTCAAAGGCAAATTCAATTTTCATATCTCCATCAAAGCTGATAAAAGCTGTATTTACAAATATAATAAATGTTTGAGAGTTTTTGGAAAAAAAAATTTGGATAAAAATGACGCCACAAGAGGAATTTGCTATAATTGAAAAAAAAAGTTTTTTTGCAATGCACTAAATACCTAAATTGTTTCTCCTTCGTGTCATTTCCCATTCCTCCCCGTCCCCCTTCCTCCTCCTCATCATCTTCCCCTCCCGCGTCCTCTTCCCTTTCGTGTTCCCCTTTCACCTTCCCCGCGTTCCCCCTCCCCTCTCCCGCTCGTCCCTTAGGCAATCTCTCCCCCGCCCTTCCCCTCTCTTTAGTCCCCCTCACGCAATGCCCCCCATCCTTCATTCCCCATCCGACCCTGCCGCATACCCCACCCCCAGAAATTTTTCCCTGCCGCCTGACTCCATAAAACACACCCTTTTTTTCATCAACACGCGTGACCTATTTAATTTTTTATGCATATTTCATACCGCCAGAGCTCACCAGTATATATATGTACAGGTTGTTACAGAACGTACCCGAGCAATTTTTACCAGAAATTACTGAGTTTATTTGGAGAAAAATATGTAAACGAAATTTTGGTCTCCTGTGACATGTCAATTTTTTTTTCAATATTTTTTCTTGAACTAAACAAAAAAAAATCTTTCACATGTCATCACTGGTCACTCAGCCGGGTAACCGCCCAGCCTCTGAACCCGCTCCAAACCCTTAAACACCTACTATTTTTTATGTTTTTGTAGAAAAAAAAAAAGAATTTAAAAGCCTGCGCCCATAATTTTATTTACATTATTACTCCAAATAAGCTGAGAATCGCTAGTTAAAATACCTCGGGTACGCCCTGGTACACCCTGTATAGAAAATTCATCAAAAATTAATAGCAAAATTAATAGCGAAATTTTAATCGCCATCGGACGAATAGTATAGGAAATAGTTTAATAACGCCAGAGCTCACTATCCCATAACCATCCCGGCTACGCACATATCATTTTCCCAAAGTTTCAACGCAATCGGATATACCGGATCGGACATATAGGATGAATGGTATGATATACAAACACACAAACAAACATTAATTTAAATATATTAGATTTATTAATTGAACTTATATATCAGGATATGACGCTCTGCTAACCTGATTCTTAGATCGTCGTTACTTGCCGCGATTTATTCTGCCTATTCATTAGCTCTCTCAATACGTTTGTGTCGTGCCATTCTGCTACACGCATTGACAAGGTTAGTTTTTTTTCGTGGCATTTTATTGAAATTTATAATTGCAACAATAAAAATTAAAATATTTGAATAAAAATAAAAATAATTTAATTAATATAAAAATGAGGGCAAGCAACAAATATTAAACGTTTTTGAATTTACCGTAACGTTTTCTTCTGTTATATTTAAAGTGGTATAAAAATCTCATATATAACATACGAACGATATTATTAATCTAGTATAATTATAACACAATACACAGCACAATTATATAAATAATAATGCACAAAAATTCAAGAAACTCGTTTGTGATGTAAACATATACATATATGACGTGGAATAGACTATTCGTGAAATCGAAACACAACGCCATTACCTAGGTAACAAAAAAATACAAATTAACTCATGTGTCAGAAACTTGTGGAACAGTAATAATAAATATTGAGGTCCATAATCAAGATAAAAACTATCATATATTTTAAGTTGGACTAAATTACACACAGTAAGCCAAATTTCATCAAAATCAGTAATGTAGATTCGGAGTTTACCTTGGACGGACATTGTGCCACGAGATTGTAAAAGTAAAAGACTGTCTCACCTTAAACACTTATAAGATTGTATTAAGAATAAAGTATGCAAATTTTATGATATCCTAATGTTCATGCTTAAAACCGTAACCGTGTACACGTTCTTGGCAAGTTGATGAAGAGATCAATGATGCTGAAATTCCGGTAAAGCAAACACAATATTTTTTCAACATGTCAAATGTTATCCAGAGATACCTGTCCAAGTTGGTTATGGAGAATTTAACCAGAATATCTTCAGTTTCCCACCTACAAAAAACAACTAAGACGCATTATATATTTTCAATTTTATCCTTTCATGCTTACGATCAGAATGATTGCTGTCAGAAAGTATTGACAGATTGTGACAACTGTTTCAAAGCTTGTCGTAAGATACACAAAGACCCGTGAATGTTTTACGACTAAAGAAAAATAGAAGGATTTACCAAATGGTATTGGGGTACCGCAAGGCTCGAAGGTGGGCCCATTAATCACCGCGTGATCCCTATTGATCTCTAGGAATGTGAACATTAGTTGGGGTTACATGTGTTTTATGGTTTACGTAACCTTGTCGACTTGTTGTTGACAATGATTTATTTAGAATTATTGTGTAGGTTGGTTTCCGTGTACAATAAATTATTGTATTTTGTGTAAATATTTTGATGATGAGGTTTGTAGTTTGTGAGATATTTTGATATGATGGTTTTTTAGTAATGTAGTCATAATATTATTTAGGCATGCGATATATTTGTACACATTTAACGTTGTTGTATCTTTGAAATCCAATCTTCTTATAGTCCAAATATGGTATGAAATTATTAACGGAAAGTTACTTATAGTGAATAACGTAAAGAGAGATGTGTATGCATTCTATATATATACGAAATAAAAAATGATAACAGTCAACTTTTGGTATAAAATAATAAGAATTAGGGTATTAAGAGCGATTGATCAGCGGCTGAGAATAAAAGTTTAAAAATGCTTGCAACTGTACAGGGAGGTTCCAATGAGAAAGATTGATTATTCCCCGTATCAAATTGTTTAAATTAAAAAAATTATATAGATTTATTTCATTCAAAACATGTTTTAATATATATACCTACATTCAAGTAGGCAATAAAAATGCTCAAAACGCACAATGATAAGTTCTTAAATATCGTGTACTTCTTTGAGTAATTTTCGATCATAGTATTAATGATTTAATAATGTCTAAACAAAATAACTATAAATAAATTTAAATTTGTAAGACCTTAAATAAAAGAAATCTGAGGTATTTTGTCCCACATGAGCTTGGATTTATTTTTTATTGATTTTAGTTTAACTAAAATTAAAATTCTGAAAACTTTGTTTACTAGATTATGTATTGATTTATTTTGTTGTATGATTAATATGATTTGAAATTTGTGTTGTTTAATAGAATCTATCGTTTGAAAATTGAACAAATCTGCCAACGACCAATGGTATAATCTTAGTATATTAAAAATAAACTTATTTTTCTAAAATTTTAAAACTGCGTGTACCAGGCAAAACACCAATATTTCAAAATGAATTTATGTTTTTTTGTAAAGAAGAGTCATCACGTCTGGAATTTGATTTAAAAAGGACTAATTTCCGGTAATCTCTTCACGATTTTTGGAGAGTCCTAGCTCTTAAAAGAAGTAAATAAAAAAAAACACAAAGACAAGCTAGTAATCAATATATATGTATTATATTATACAAAAATATATATTATATTAAATATATATTATAATATATACGAGGTGTGTAAAAGCAAAGGCAGCAATCTACATTTCGGCCAGATTGCTATATTTGCTTTAGAAATGACATGGAGATTGCTATCTTTGATTTTACGCACAATATTACATACAAATATTGTATGTAATATACGGGTTAACAATATTTGTACATAATACTGTACGTAAAGATAGCAATCTTCATCTTATTTCTAAAGCCAGCATAGCAATCTGTCGGAAATGGAGATTGCTGGCTTTGCTTTTACACACCTCATATATTATATTAAAAACAACATTTGAACATTTCCCAAATTCGGAGAGTAAATTAGTGAATATATTGTATGGGAAAAACGCCACCCGGTAATTTCATAATAAATACTTTAAAAACTTGTTAATTTTCTCAAAATACAAATGACTTCGTCACAAATTGATCAACATAATAATGATCAGCGAAAGAACGGACTATACTTTCCTATGTGTTGTAAAAAGTGTATATTTATCTTGAAGTTCTTCAAGTAAATCGAGTCCCTTTCTGATTAATTATAAGAATCGTTTTTTTTTTTAAATCGATCATTAAAAATGGACAAAAATATGTAACTCAGTATTTTTTATTCTTTATAAGCTTTTACAAGGAGATCAACGAGCAAAGCGAAACGGGACCACGTACAGGGTTTAAATCCTTCCCCAAATCTAATCTCCCCGGAAAGAAATTGGCAAATTCATTTTAATTTAGTCTAAGAGAAACAGGAACGCACGCTGGTAATTGAAGAAAAATGACTTTAAAAGCTCGCGAAGACACGTTGAATAAAAATGTTATGTAAAGATTATTTAAATTAGAAAATAGCATGTTGTTGAAAAAGTTTTTTATGATTCAACGGCTGCTGATGATGATAAAATGTACAAAATCGTAACAATAATGCAAGTAGTCTTGTACAAAAGAAAGTAAGAAAAAATATTTTAGTTTTTACTCGTATATTAACGAGTGTTGTGCTGTATCTTGTTTTATTTTTGAAAATGAACACGACAAAATTAGCAGAGGTTCACTTGTGACAAAGTTCTCAAATGGCCATTCAGCGTCACATTGTTTTTTTTGACAGATAAAAATTCCGTTATATGTTAATCCTAAATTCGTTTCAGCTTAAACAAATTGTGATGAGGTAAAGAGGAGAATTATCGTGTTGTTAATTTTATCGGTTGATGGAAAGCTGAAATGCACCTAGAATCGACGTTTAACGGGGACTTTTCATGTGAAAAAAAAATGGCGCCGAATGGTTATTTAATGACAACGATACATTTGAATTTCTACGGAATAAGAGGATCTTAGTAAAATATACCATATTATTTTGCACTTCGTTCCAGAGTTGAATATGCTTTTGCGAGGGATGGATTCAAACGTCCGTCACTCCTAGACACCGTTACCCTCAGATTCCTACCCACCCTTTATACATTTTTCCTTCTTAGATCTTCCTCTAATTTTATTTCTTAAATGCTTCTGCGTAAAGATAATGTAAAAAATAAAAATTACATGATTCATTTGCAGGTTCTAATTTAATATAGTTTCGTTTGAACAAAGTTTTATTTACATTTTTTACTCAAAATAATATCAGAAATCACTGGAAGGAAGTCAAATAGGTACTTCCTTAACATCTTACTTACACCTTAATATATACCTAAATATATATTTTTAATCTCAAATGAAGATCCCTACAGTTCCACCTGATGCGGGAAGTTCCAAATAATGTACACATATATATTTTTTTAATTTGCACAAACTAGATTAACTGATTTAAGTCTACGTTAAACATCCTCCGAAGTTTTTTTGGTTACTTCATCCCTTAGAAGTGTGTTTTTTTTTGTTTTTAAATTCTGGAAGCCTCTTCCCGTTTGGTGCGTAATACTGCCTTCCGAGAGGGAGGGGTGGGGGACGAAACCACCCCACTTCCCGAGAAATAGTATAAAATTTTGGAAAATGTATGAGATTCGCCGGAGTAGGCTTTGTTTAGGAAAAATATTACGGTGGCCGCACTGGCAGAATGATCCGGCCATAAAATTTGCGGTTTTAAGTGGCATGGAGTATTTTTTCTCATTTTTATCCTTCTTTTTGTTTAAAGGGGACTCTAGGTGTAATACATTGTTTAAAAATAATATAATACGAAGTGTTTTGTCAAGAAAAGTACGTATTCCTAACGGATATTGCGTCGTCGTATCGTTTTAGACTCCTGCTATATTACCTTTTTCATGCGAATTATCCAAAGTGCGTGTAAGGATTAGTGATGTTTGTGTTCGATATATTGTAATATTGTTTTTCGAAATATTCGAGCTATTTGAGTGGCGTTTTAAATAAATAAAAACTCGTTTCAATATCTGACTACGTTCAGTTATAATGAGGTTCTGGAATTATACATTTAGAAATTTCGTAATAATTTGTTTAGGTAATCGGATAACTTGAGACAATTTTAATAATCATATACTTAGTTATTTTAGGAATCAAATCTCAAAGTACTCTGTGTAATGGTTCCTGTTGATTTATTTTGAATTGTTATTGAATTATTTATTTGTAGGAATTCTATTTCTGTGTTACTTAGATTAATGAGGTAAAATTTAAAGGGCATTTCTTACACTTTTTTCTTCCCTGCTAATTCCATGGAACCTTTATAAAGATCGGGGTAGCTTTATAAAAAAAAATTATTATGGACTATTACCTCAATATAATCACTACATCTCAGGCACTGGGGATCCTCTCAGAAACTAGGCGTGCTGTGAAGGCCCACGGATACAGTTGAATTTGATAGCCACCTCTGGTCTGGAGCTCCAAAATACCTGAAAAATCATTGACTCTGTGCAGAGACAGGCGGTCCATTTGATATATTCCCCAATCTTAACAAGCGGCTTGCAATATTTAGTACATAAGCGTCAGGTAGGTATGCTGTCTTTATTCTACTGGTATTACGATGGAATATGCTCCGAGGAACTAGTTTCATTGGCTTCGGCACCCGTGCGTAGTTGGTAAATACGCAAACGCGCACCCAGCCTATTGACATTTGTCTCCTGAGTACAGGGAAGAAAGTTTTCACCTGAGAAAGTTGTTACTTGAGTTCAACAGCTCAGCTGTGAAATGATTTACGGTCTGTGTGTTTTCTACCTCCTACTACTTGACATGAGTGAACACTTCCTCTCCCCAAAAAGACCCTCCTCAAAGCATCTTCAAATATGATATTGGCCCTGTTTATTTCTAATTTTAGGTTCTAATTTTTTTCCTCAGGTACTCTTTTGTGGAGGTGATGTTAACAAAAAGATAACATTTATATTATTATTTTCCATCTATTTTTAAGTTCTACTAGCTTCGTCGATTAAGGGGGTATTACCAGAGAATACCAAAAATTAGTCCTTTTTAAATCAAATTCTAGACGTATTGACTCTTTTTTACGAAAAAACATAAATTGATTTTGAAAGATTGTGATATTATATGGTACACGCAGTTTTAAAATTTTGAAAAACTAAGGTTATTTTTAATATATTAAGGTAATACCGTTGGTCGTTGGCAGATTTGTTCAATTTTCAAACGATAGATTCTATTAAACAACCCAAATTTCAAATCATTATAATCATACAACAAAATAAATCAATACATAATCCAGTAAACACAGTTTTCATTATTTTAATTTTTGTTAAATTAAAATCATTAAAAAATTAATCCGAGAACGGGGTTTGTTAAATATTTTAAATTTTTTTTTACGCTCTTATTTTGTTTAGACATTATTGAAAAATTATAAATACTTATGATTAAGAAATACTTACAAGAAGTACACGATATTTAATAATTTATCATCGTGCACTTTGAGCATTTTCATTGCTTACTTGAATGTATGTATATATTAAAGCAAGTTTTGAATGAAATAAATCGACATAAAATTTTTAATTCCGGCTGGAGAATTCTCCTGATCCGGCCCGCTGTGCAGTAGATGGGCAAAGGCATCCGCCGCCAAGACCTAGACCAACCTCTCCCCATGATCCCGTCACTCCTGATAAGTCACCAAAAAAGCGAACTGTTTGGGGTGACTTATGGCAGGGGTATTGTTTATCCAATAAATTGTTTCCGGGGTGGCGGTATGTCCCAAATATAAAATATATACGGAAGGTCTGGGATCGTACTATCCCCTTCACATCCTGGAATAAAAAAAATATTATTTTTATTGTAGGAATACTTCAATATTCGATATCCATGAGGAAGTGGCTAAAATCCAAAATCACCAGTTCACTTACTGACCCAGTGAACCAGAAATTAATATCAGACTTGCCAATTAAAAACGTTAAATTCGTACTCGTTAGAATGTTTTTACTTTCCTATGAAGGGATTTAAAACTTTTAAACATACGTTAATTTAAAAGTGTAAAGTTTTTCGTGGAGTTACTGAATTAGAGAATCGGATTAACTTTATAAAAAAAGGTTTAATAAAGCTTAGAGGATGTGTGAGCCCGCCAAGCCTAGAGAAAACTTATTTGATTCTCTACAATTCACATGTTCATCCATACCTGGAATACTGTTCACAGGTTTGCATTCCGCGCTACATTGTTTATGTTAACAGGTTAGAAAGAGTTAAGGAGCGATTCCTCTAATTCCTCAATTTCAAATCATCAACATGTACAACTCTTACGACGAAATCGAGAATCATTTTCGAATCACGAAACTACTCAACAGGAGTCTTGTCGCTGATCAGCTTCTTTACAAAATTATTAACTCAAACGCTGACTGCCCGTTACGCGCCGATTCGATATAGCAGACAAAATATTCCTATCTACAACGATATACGCAATATCAATTCCAATAAAAATGAATTCATGCAAATGACATGTATCTACTACAATAATAAATTTGCGAAAATAGACACACGTCGTGGTGAAATATTCACTGCCAGTTACTATCGCTACAGAATTTCATTGTATCAAATTCTAGGTGCGAAAAACACAAAATTATGACGATTAAATTAATTGAACCTAATACTTCAAGGACAACTTTCCCTTGTCCCTCTCCTCCTCTTGCCCGTTCCAACCGAAAAACCTATTTCACACTATATCTAGGTTTCGTTATAATTACAAATAGGGGGACCAGATCGAGGAGTTATATTCGACTTGACTACGAATACTACGAATTAGTTGTATATTTCTCCGTACCTATCTGTGAATATTGATAATTGGTCTGTTATTTTGCCATGCTCTTCTGTATGTATTATGGTGATGTTTATGTTCCTTAAATAAATAAATAAAACTGTTTTAGTTCATTGATTCTACATAAGAGTCCCAATTACCAGGATCCAGTGAAACTATGGCATATGATAGAAGAAGATTTTAAAGTGAATCACTAATCGGATCTAGTTAGAAAAGTACCACAATTCCGTAGCAATAAGCAGTTTTTTATGTTAGATTCGCACAGGACGCCCTGAGGAAAGGATTTCCCCTCGGGGCTTATATCATAGTTGGGGTTACTGCTTGGAGGGTCTTTTGAGGAAGGGAAGGAGATGAAGTTCTGGGAAGGAAAAGGTCTAATGGGTTAGTAGGAATCTAGGGGCAGTATCTTTAGAAGGGACGGGCTTATAAATCCCTCCCACTGGATGTAAGGCGATGTTCCGAAAGAGTCCTGCTGGAGAGATCACAAGGTCTCTCCCGATCCAGCATGTTATGTAGCTGGTGGGCATATTGATCCACTGCCATGGCCCAGAATAACCTCTCCCCGTGAACCCAAGCACTCCTATTAAATCACCAAACGTAGCGAACCACTTGGGGTGACCTTTGACAGAGGTGTTGGTTATCCTATAAATGGTTTCCAGGGAATGGTTTTGATTGTATATTCCTCCATAAAAATGCATTAGGCTGGTAATGGTGTGACGTGGTGTATGTGGGTCGCTTTCGGTAAAGTGTAAGTGAAGAATGAAGAACTTTAGAGCCACACGATTTAAAAGGTAATCTCTTCAAAGGGTTCTCAAGTTCTTGGAAGTTGAGTTAACTTTTGGATTGAAGTAGTAAAAAATGTCTGGCAATGTTTAAAATTGTATTGTACGTTTTTTTTTATTTTTTTTTTATTAAATAAAACATACAACGAAGCTGCATTCCCATGAGTTATCAAAACTCATTAAGGGATCGCCAATTGTTACTTTTGATAAGTTAAACCCTATCCAACCCAATATGCAGACACAAATATAAGAAAAAAATTACAAAACATTTCACAGAAGCAACATACAGACACAACATAAGAAGAATCACTTTACAGATATTTCTCAGAAACATGTCCTATAAGATTTAATGAATGATAACATTATAACCAATCATTTGATTTGTGCACTGTTGGTATCAAAAAGTTAAAACAGAGTATCTTCCATGATGGACTGTAGAAATGCATAAAAAAAAACAAAATCAGGAAAATACAATAAAAGGTACGGGCTCAAAAATATACAGACTTAATACAATATGTTCACATACAATATTTACAATATATGATAAGATTTTAAAAAGATATAAACTGCGCCCATCATATATATGGATGTACAAAGGTATATATATATATCATAAGGATGTACATTGGTACTATATTACATATTTCCAGGTAAGTATGTTTCTGTATACAATTAAACTAAGAATTATAATATAAATTGTACAGCGCCCTTGAGGTGATTTCTCACAAAAACGGCGCTATACAAATTATCCAATTATTATTATTATATCACAAGGATGTACATTGGTACTTGGAGATAATCAGAACAGCTATCAGAACAGGGTTTGTACCTACTTATGCCTCGTTTTCCAAATAACATTTAAAAAAATAGGATTTCAATTTACCGTTCCGAGATTTGTTAGAGACATATCTTTCTTAGTTCTTCTGGCAATTTGTTGTAGTTAGTGTATGCAATATATTCTAATGATTTCAGTCCGAACTTTGTTGAGTTTATTTTTGATAGTTTGTTGTGTTGTCGTGTATTATATTGGTTTTATTTTTAAATAAAATAAAAATAAATAGCACAACGAAGAAGCTTGGAAATCCCACCTATAATTATTTAAATAAATGCATCTCCCACCAGCGTCTTTTCCTTCTTTTCTTTTTCGATAATTGATTCATAATGATAAATGCGGTACTTAAAATCACAATAATAATTATTATTATTGGATAATTTGTAGAGCGCCGTTTTTTGTGAGAAATCACCTAAAGGGCGCTGTATATCGCTCACTCTGTCGGACATGGTGTAGTAAACACTACCAGTGATTGTTGAAAAATGATCAATGAGCATTCGCTCGCCTGATTTAAAAATTCCTAGAGCTAAATTATAGTTCTTGTTATTCTCTTTCTTGTTCGTTGTAAAAGGTGAAAACGATTTATCGTTTACACTAAAGATCAAAGAAGATCGCTCTTGTTCCAACTCTAGCTCTATGCTCGTTTGGTCTAATCCTACCTATATAGGTAGCATCTATTGCAAAAAAACCTTTACGGTAAGTATCTATCTTTGCCCTTTACAAGCATTTATAGCAAAGAAATTGTTCAAAAACTCGTAATAAAAAAGTTTTTTTTTATTGTACTAAGAAAACCTCCAGACTTCCCCACTGAACGCTTATTCGTAGAATTCAAAGTCCCAACATTTAAAAACTTATTTGTCAAAAATTCAATCGTACAAATTATAAAAGAAAAAGATAAATACCCATTAAAATCTGAAAATCGTACTAGACTTAAACATGTATTTGTATGCCCCATACTAAACACTTATTTTGCTCCACACCATTATACACACCAAGGAAAATACTTCTTTAATAAACTACCAATAGAAAACATTAATAACAAAGTGCAACTGTTGAACTCTATCAAAAAATATTTTAAAGAAATCATCAACAGGAAGACTGCTTCCTCTATTTCTATATGAAATTCATACAAATAATAATTATACTTGTTTTTCTTCTTACTGAATACATAGATGTTTATATATTTTAGTTACTGTATTAACTGTACATACGAATATGTGAAACATCTGAATTGACTATTAATTGAACATATTATATGAAATGTAAACCTTTCTTCCATCCACAAGCAAATGCTTTTTATGGAAGACCAGTATGAATTGGCATGTACCATTCTTAAGTAAATAAATAAATAAAATAAAAATATTTATATATATATATATATATCTACGTTCCTTATAATATAAATACCTGATGGACACTCAATTTTTGAGGGATGATCATAAAATAAGCTTTATGTCTGCGTTTGTATGCAAATTCAAACTCATCACCTTTATAACACCATTTACAAAGAACGCTAGAATTTCAAAAATTTTCTGCATCCTGCGAGTGTAACTTTTGCATAATCCACGGAGTTAACTATAGGGCAGTAGTAGTTCATTAAAAGCATTCAGTTTTCAACAGAATCGGGGCCAAACCAAACGCCACTAGACAAACTACTGGAAAGTTTGTACATAAATAATAATGAGATAAAAAACAGACGGATTGCGAGGAATTTCCCGTTTCGAGGGGAAAGTTTGGCCATACTGATGAATGGAGTAACTTTGATTGAACTTTTTAATGGAATTTTTTTAATAACGAAAGTTGTTACAATGCCAGTTTTATTGAATTGAATTATGATACAAACTGTAACTATTTTATTTTATTTTTTATTTTCAAACTAATTTTACACTGCAAAGGACTTTTTCAGTGTTATAAATTAATTATAAAATATAATATAATATATTCCAACCAATGCAACTATATAATTCCAGTAACAAAAACCTCAATGGCCCAGTCACAGTTTAACTTTCTTGCTCCAAAAATCTTCAATAACTTAACAATTGAAATAAAGACAATAACCAAATATCACACTTTCAGGAAGACGCTTGGAGACTTTTTGATGAGTGAATGAGATAGAATTAGAAGCCTGTTTATATAATCTAATGTACTTTTTTTCTCCTTTCTATTTTCTACTTTTTATTATAATTTTTCCAATATTTAACATGATTTATACTAATTCCATGTTTACACTAGACTTCATATTTCATACAATGTAACTATACTATATTGGTCACCATGATACAGGCAGCCGCCTAGTATGGTGATTTAATATATCAACTTTATGTAAATGTCACAATTATGTAACATGTATTAAATAAATAAATAAATAAAATAAATAAATTTTGAAATTGTTTGTAACATCTCTATCAGTGGATAAAAACATCATTTATTTGTTTATTTATTTATACTGGGTTTTTACAGTTTTCGCACTTACGTGAGAACATCCAATTATAAAAACTCAGTTATTGTACAAATAGAGACATACAATTACAAAAAATCTTCAATTACATACAATTAAATACAGATACATACAATTAGAAAAACAGAAAAATCACAAATTATAGAAATAAAATAAAAATAAGTAATAAAAATAAAAAATACAAAATTTTATACAAGCTCCTCAAGTAACACATATTACAATGAGAGATAAAAGAGAAATTGGAATTACGAGAGGCATGCAAAGAGAGACAATTGACACAATATAATTAGTTAAACATATTTTTTAACAGCGCCGGAACTTTTTTTCTGAATCCGTACACATTATCGACGAAAATATCTACTTCAGCACACTCTATCTTGTTATATAGTCGACACATCTGGGTCAGAGGGCTAAAGTAGGCTATTTTATTTTTAAATGTATTCAGTTGAAATGTGGTGTATTCATGGTTATTCATGGCTGAGTTATTCAAGGTGTATTCATGGTTAATAAATCTTTTTTTTTAATGTTGATATTGTTTGTAATCTTATGTATAAATATGAATATGAGTAATTTGCCTGTGTTATAACTGTATGTCTCTGTATTTAATGCCTTTTGTATTGTTAGTTAAAAGTTTTTCTTCTGTACCTATTTTCTATATTGTGATATCTTGTTATATATGTGTGCTTTAGGATTATATTAATGTTGTTAAATTGACCTGCTGACAAACTGCTTTGGCAGTTTAGCAGATACTCAAAAAGAATAATTAAAAAAAAATAAAGAATCTAAAATATTGATTTTGTTTATGTGTCTGTCTGCCGCTTTTTATTTTCCCTAAAGAATAAAAGGGTCTGTGTGAAGGGTCTTTTAGGAAAAAGAAGGACAGGAAATTCTGGGAAAGAAAAATGTATGAAAGGAAGTAGGAATCTGGGGGTCAATGCATCCAGGAGTGAAGGACGTATCAATCCATCCCTTCCACTGTACTGCAATGTACTATAGGCTGAGAGAGTCCTGCTGAAGAGGTCTAGGATAGGCTCCCTTAACCAGTCTCTCCCGAACTGTAGGTGCGCAAACACATCCGCCACCAAGACTTATACAAACTACACCCTGCAAATTCACCAAACGTAGCGAATCTCTTGGGGTAATCACTGGCAGGGGTGTTCAGTTTTCCAATAAATGGTTCCCGGGGCGGCAATTCCCGTACCCTATTCCCAATTATATAAATTATTTTCCTTCTTATCGAAATATTTTTATGATAGAATTTTCAAGATCCAATTTATTTTTTCGTATAACCCCTTATCAGAAAGAATAAATAAATTCATCAATTCGACACGGCTCTCAGAAAAGGGCATAAATTACGTCAAATTCTGATTAACGGTTTATTTATTTTATTTCCTTATTTATCGTGAAAACACCAACATGAAATGCTTAAATTCTAACTCTTCAACTGTCTTTGAAGCTATTAAAAACAGTTGTCTAAAATATTCATTCAGTATATGCATACCTTGCTGACTAACACACCTATACTACAAAGACAAAATCTTCAGAACTACTAAACATTCCAAAATTAAATACAGCTTTCGGCCAGAAAAACCATTGTTTCCATGCTACAAAATTATATATTGCCCTTCCGATTGAAATTAAAAATACCATGGATATACAAAAGTTTAAAAAGGACATCAAATTATGGCTAACTAAACATGAAGATGAGGAACTAATTAAAATTATTAAATAACTTAAATGCAACCTACAGATAATGAACATAAACACTTTTTAAAACAACGCAAAATAATAAACATGAACACTTTTTGCTTTCTTTATTTATATTTCGTGAAAACCAACAAAAACAAACAACATTGTCGCAAAATGATGTCGCCAAAATAATCGAGTCATTTGGTCTCTTGTCTCACTGCTACGCTGACGATCAGCAAGTTTATTTTTACTGCACTCCAAACGAAATCAACAGTCTCAAAATCCGTGTAGCTGAATGCCTAGAAGCAATAACTCGTTGGATGTCTTCAAACAAGCTGAAACTGAACCCATCTAAGACCGAGTTTCTCTGGGCGGCTACAAACAAACGGCAACATTTGGTAGACGATTCACCTGTTTCCATTTCTGGCAGCAATATTATTCCAAAGAGAACAGTTAAACTTCTTGGCGTTAATCTAGACTCGGACTTTTCGCTTAAAAGTCAAATAAATAACTGTAACAACTGTAAGCACCGGATTTTTTCACCTAAGACAACTTAAATCAGTTCGAAGAAACCTTCCTACAGAGGCAACAAAATTACTCATCAACTCATACGCAGTCTCACGTCTCGATTACTGTAACGGTATTTATGCAAGCCTTCCGAAATGTCAAATCGACAAACTTCAATCCGTGTTTAATGCAGCGGCACGGCTCATAAACGGGGTCTCTAAATATTCGCACATTTCAGAACACCTTCGCAACCTTCACTGGCTTAAGTGCCCTGAAAGAATCCAGTACAAACTGTGCTGGATGGTGTTTAAATCCATCAATGAAATGGCCCCACATTACATCTCTGAACTATGCGTCCCGGAAAACATTGGTCCAAGGCAGTCAACCCTTAGATCAGCAACATCATCAGCTCTAGGTAGACTGATAGAACCTAAACGAAAGCCAAATACTAAGTTTGGAGATCGTGCATTCGAAGTATCTGGGCCTAAGGCTTGGAACAAACTCCCTCCGGAAGTAAGGTGCATAACAAGTCTATAACAAGGAATTTAGGTCAAAACTAAAAACCTACTTATTTAGGCTCTCATACCCTTAAATTTAATAAATCTATTTGTATTGTGTATTGCCTACAATTTATCTTAATCTATTTTCTTATTAGATTAACATCATTTGAAGCCTTCACAGCAATCCGTCGCTTAACGAGAGACTGAGACTTCATTTAAGAAAATAAATAAAATTCATGTACTACTCTGTACCGCCCATTAATTAATTTTGCTTTTCCCAAACACGTTCATTAAATAACATAATATATATTAGTGTTAAAAATATACCAGGATCAAATAATTACTTTTCCAACAACATGTGTTCGCTATTATGTCCTCTGCGCGCAAACTGTATATAAATAAACATATTTTAACTTTAATCTCAAGTGACCTACCAGGTAAGTATGGTCCTGTACATTTTCATTGAAAATAATATATATAATAATAAAAAAATAATAATAAATTAAAAAAAAATATATATATAAATAAAAAAATTAAAAAATTAAAAAAAAATAAATAAATTCATGTACATTTACATTTTTGGGCAGCACCGCGCTGGTTGTTCAGATGCATTGTACATATAGTTTTGTATCGCTGATCAAAGAACCGGTGGATTTGCATCCATTGTTTTAGCCATAGGTTTTTTATATTTTCTAGTGTGTAGTTAGAAGTAAGATTGTAGAAATTATTGAAATTTGTACAGCGCCCTTGAGGTGATTTTTCACAAAAACGGCGCTATACAAGTCATCCAATTATTATTTATTTTCACCAGATTTACAGGAACGGGTTTAGTTTTTCCCATAGGAAAAACTAAACCCTTTCATACACTTTTCCATATAAATGATCATCTAGTAAATCCACGTTATGCAAGTGTATTATATAATACAAGAACAACACGTTAATCTACCAAACTATTAAATGGGAATATAATTCACCGTCTCCAGATATTTTCATATCAGAGGGTTCGGCTCTGTGGAATTCCTAATTTGACCAATAAATCCTACTGATCCCTCAATATAAATATTTAAAAAATCTTTCGTAATTCTACATGTATTTAAAATGACTGATTTTTGCATTTTTATATACAAATTCTTTGACAAATCTAATATGCCTAAATTTTTAATAAGAGAGCTAGGTATAATGCCAGTAGCCGAAATAACAAAAGGTAATATTTTTATAGTCTGAGAATGCCAAATTATTTTAATTTCATTTCCTAAATCTGTATACTTTCTTATTTTTTCAGAAACAGATTTTTGAATATTACAGGAATTTGGAATAGCTACATCAATAAAATATTTATGACCTTCGGATTGGTAGTCGAGAGCCTCACCCCTCGACTACGTAGCCATCAAATGACAATAAGCATTCGTTATGATGTGACATTCATAAATTCATGTTGAATCAAAATGTACAAATTTAGTTATTAGAAAGAATGCCTCATACCTACCTATATCTTTCCAGATTCACAGGGTAGGTCATAAAAAGCATCTTTTCAATTATACATTTTAAGAAACGTATCTTTTCAACCATAAATTTTAAGAAACGTGTCTATTCAATTATAATTTTTAAGAAACGCATCTTTTCAATTATAAATTTTTATTTTAAAGTTATACGAGAACGTCGTTTATTGAATACAAATGGTTATAAAGTAAACGTCCAGCCTAGCTGGCGGTAAGATTATTAATGGAAGCCCGGAGCAGCGCTCGCTAAAGCGCTGCCTTGCAATGACCCACTTCGGGTCGCAACTCCGTCAACGTTCGGGACGTTGGTCGGCGGTAGAGCCCGCCCATGTATCATAGAGTAAGAGGCAGTGTTGCAAACACCACATTTACGGATGGTGTTTAAATGTATGTTGTCGTGTTGTCTTGTAAAATTTTTGTGTACGTGGGACGTTTTAATGAATTCTGTGTTTGTATGTATCAGTTTATTATTTATTTTGTATATAAGCAGACGTAAAAAGAAAGGGTTCAAAAATCATCAATCTTGGAATGAAACTTAGGATTTGTATAAAAAAAACCACTGGCACTTTTCTATATATAAATAAAAGAAAATAGACATGTCTAACAGTAGCCCGCAAAATAAGAGAGTTAGCCCTTCTTAGACTTATTTTGTAGCACCATTTTAATTTATATTTAATAAAAGTTATAGCTATGTATTTTATTAATTTTGGTATAAGCCCGTTCTAAAAAAAATAAATACGTAATGTTACAATATAACAAAATTTATTTTATAACTACTACAATAATTATAAAAATGATTGTTTTTAAATGTATGTTTATTATGTCTCTCCTAACGATGCTTATGTTAAGCAAAACCGATCAATCGAAATAAATAATTTAATAAATTTTGTGGTTATCAGTACTTAAATGTTTTTTTTTAAAATATGAATGCAGCAAAAATCCCAATTGCTCCCGTCTGGAGCCAGTGAGACTGGCATCCCCAATCGGGGTATTCAGGAGGAAAAGGAGAGGGGGAAGAGGAAGGTGGGGAAGTAGCTGCCTATTCATTTCTGATCACGAAAAAAAAATCCGCAAATGTACTATGTATAATTAATTAATTAATTAGCCGGGTTCGAACCCGCGACCTTTGGATTGGTAGTCGAGAGCCTTACCCCTCGACTACGTAGCCATCAAATGACAATAAGCATTCGTTATGATGTGACATTCATAAATGGCTTTACTGATAAACTTTAAAATATACACAACTGATAAACAATCATGAATTGAATTTTTTTGAACGCTTGTATTATTCGGTAAATAAAACTTGTGGTTGGGTATTAATACAATTCATGGCATTACCTTCCTCCTGTAGATATGTCATTTTCTTATTACCCACGTTTGGTCATAAATTAATCCTCCTCGCATAAACATCACCGCATCAATATTCCGCAATTCGCTCTCCGTAATTAAAGTACCGCTACAAAACAATAAAATTATTCCGATTAAGATTCAGTGTTATATCAAACCAGCCCCACAGAAGAAAGTGTTCCGCAGTAAGCCATTTCTTTCCGTTCCTTCCTTGTATATGCATATTCAGTAGTTTTATTATATACACAAATTTTAAAGGTCCTTCAATTACAAAATTATTAAAAAAACATTACATTCGTAAACGAAGATGCGTCCACATCTTCGTTTACGAATCGATTAATCATTCGTAAATGGAGCGCACATTAAATTTATTATAATACTATATTTATAATAATACGAAAAAAGCTTCAATAACTGTCTTCTGTATTCTGTTTACAAAACCCATACATATTATTTTTATCCCAAAACAAAGAGAAGTATCTTCTGTCGAGATGGAGAAAAAAATTACATCAGAATGTATTATAATATTTAGTATGAAACCTTTTAGACTACTTACAACTTGGTCATATTTTCCAACGTAATGTCCCTCAATTTACTTCCAGAATGACAATATTTAACATAAAAATAAAATAACGGATCGTGAGAGAAAAACAGAGAGCGGAGGCTGTTTTTTCAACGGAGATTTTTGGTTAAATCTGCGTACTCTTTATATGAAAACTGTGTTTGCTTTGTTTATTATTTTTCGTCGTCGTTTTCGAAAACAATTTCAAGTTATTTTAGATAGTTGGTACACGTAGTAAGTGTTCTTTTGGGTATTATAATATTTGAAGTTAAGACGATATACTTCGCTTTTCGGCCCATACAAAAAGGACGCCCGGGAAAAAACACTTTTCTACATCGAAAATTGCAGAAAATGAATATATTTTTTTTATACTGCCTTCTAGAGGGTGAAAACTACGTCGGTATGTTTTCGAATTATCGATACGTTTCATATTCACGTAAACATTCACTGTCAAACATGTACGATTTATCAAAAAATATTATTTAAGGAAAAAGTGCTGCTAACTCAACTCTCATAAAGAATTATAAAAATATAAAAAGCTACCGACGTAGCTTCTTCTTTCTAACAAATATATATTTTTTTAAATTTCAATTTCGTGAAAGTTTCGGTGTAGAAAAGTGTATTCTCCATAAACCCCTTTTCGAGCGATTTCTGTAGGTAAATTTGAGCGTTGTCTCATTCGCACATTTCGCATTCACATGTATTGTAAGTGTGCGTACGCTTATTGTGAGCGGGAAAGAATGACGGACGCGGGTGTTCCGCATGTCGTTCAAAGTCTAGCCTCTTAAGAGTAGGTTATAGGGCAAAAAGGTGATTTGCAGCAAAACGACCCTCTAAAACAGCTGAATTACTACCTTTCGTATGACATTGTCAGACTTCATATTTTTTGTTGTTATTTAATGGACTATTATTTTTCAAACAGCGGATTTTTTTTTGTAAATGATGTAAGCATTCGACCATAAAAAATAAAAACATTGATACACCATACAACCCACTTTTCAAACTTCGATTTATGACTATGGTATAATTAATGATTTTACACAATGTCTTTAATTTAAATTATGTATGTAATACACATATCTGTCAAGGTACGGGTTCATATTGTCGTTATGATATCTGTGAATATTAACAATTAAATAAATACTTCAATTTCACCATATTTTACAACACTTCAACAGCTTTCTTGCCATTCCGGGAGAGAAGCCCCCGTTGAACAGAGGTGAAACTGTACGTTCCGTGTTTCACAGCATACGTATTTACAATATGCCATCAAAATGTTTTATTACTGGGTGTAAAAGATCTAAAGGAACTTACTTGAAACATTGCAATAATTTAAGAAGCTAGAAAAACAGTCAGAACTCACAAATTCCCTTTTTTTACGTAATTTTTAACATAAACTGTCACATTTCTTTCAAATGCAAGAAATATTATGTTTGAAAGGGTGTTCTAGTTCAGTGTATTCGGAATTGTTTGTTACTATCTTCGTGTTGTTTTCAGTTACAAGTATATGTAAGAATTCATTGTCTTTACGAGCTCTGACCTTGTGTGAGTGAACGTTTTTTATGTTATGTCTTGTTGGGCAGTGTACACAGTGTTTGGAAATAAATACTTACTTATTTTTTATCTTTAAAATTTCTAATGAAGTGAATGAAGTTGAATGTACACGGTGTTAGAGAAACAGACCAAAATCTTTTTAAGGAAATTAACAATTATGTATACAGTAGTACCCCGTTTATTTGAACCCCGATAATTCGAAAAATGCGTAGATAATTCGACATTTTCAAAAAAATATTTCATACAAAATGTTTTTTATTCGAAATTCTTTAATTCTTAATTGGAAATTAATTTTTGTCCGCACACTTTTTGTTTGTGTAATTCGAGAAAAACATCGATTTTCGAATTACACGAAAAAAATTATGATAATCATCAGATATTTTTCGTAAATCGGAATCTGACAGACAGCCATGGCGGTAAAACGAGCTTAAATGTGGATTTAAGCGGTTGGAAATCGTCCTAATTCGTACTATTATTTTGTAAATCGGAATCGGTTTCCAGTGGAATGTGGTATATTTACGAATTTACCTAAATGTCAAGGACCGGCCGCGACGGCAATCGGTCGTAAGAATTTGATTTACGAGGAAAATATGCGAAATTTTACGAATTTACTTTGAATTCTGAATATGAAGAGCTAGTTGTGACGGATATCGACTGCGAAATTTCGAATTTATGCGAAAACATATCGTATTTTCACGAACTTACTTCAAATTTCTGAGTTTAAAGGGCCAGCCGCGGCCGTAATCGGCAGCGAAAATTTTATTTACACGGAAATATATCGTATTTTTATGAATTACTACGAGTAGGTATCTGAATTAATGGCCGGATACTACGGGATTCGAGCACCAAAATATTTTTTCGCGATAATTATATGGTATTTTTACGAGTTTACTTAGAATTTTTGAATTAGAAGAGAGAGACGGAAATCGGTTGCCAAATTTCGATTTAGGCTTTGAAATATAACACGAATATACTTTTTATATATCAATTTAAAAGGCGGGCTGCGAAGGATGTCGGCCGCGAAATTTCCATTTATGCGGAAATATATCGTATTTTTACGAATTTATTTAGAATATCTGAATTTAAAGGGCTGGAAATTGGCAGCGAAAATTTTATTTGCACGGAAAAATTATATATTGGTATATATTTTTTCGAATATAAGACCGACCGTGGCGGTAAACGGCTGCGAAAATTCGATTTTCACAGGAATAAGTCGTATTATTACGAATTTACTCCGAAGAACCTACCCGAATTTAAATTTTCGAACGAAGAACTCGATTTTCGGCGACTGTTTATAATTTATTTTTTCATAAAATTTCGATTTACGTGGGAATTTGTTAATTCGAAATTAGATTTTTGGTGTCCCATGGATTTCGAATTAACGGGGTTCTACTGTAGTAATCATAATGATGAGTTCTATAAAATATAGTTTAAAAGGCTGAATATTTAGAAGTTAAATAAAAAAACACCATTAAATTGACTTTAAATGTGAACCACGAAATTCCAAACCATTCTTCTTCTCGTGCCCTGTCCGTCCAACGGACGTTGGCAATATACGCATGTTAAATGTTGAACATTTTAAGTCCGAGAAGGGACTATCACCGCCACCTAGCGATGTAAAAATGAAGATATTTTGACAGGAAATGAATTGTTCCAAGGGTATAATATACGCTTAAGATACAAACCATTATCTATCGCACTGAAATGTGTTAGATGAAAGTATACCGAATTCTGTGAAAATTAGATCATTTCGGCGTATTTGTTGTGTTAGCATTATTTGCGTCTATTTGTTTCTCAGAATTTGAACAATTTATTCATCTAAATTCGAAGCTAATTTTCAAGTTCTGTGAAAGATCTATTCAAGTTCGGTTATTACTTGGGTTACTGAGAAAAATTGGTCCGTAATGTATCAATAAACCCCAAAGATGGCCCCGAAGGGAATTATTTTCCTCAAGGTCTTGTGTGTAGCGAATGTAAAAACGACAAATTACTAATAAGGTTACAAATGATCTTTTTTCAATCACAAAAAAAAAAAAAAAATGAAAACTGTATATTTTTTAAATACATATATAATTTAATTTTTATAAGAAAAACTCTCTTTTGATAACTTTTGAAGGTTATTCCCATCATTGAAGAAGAAGATAACACCAATAATCTAAATTAAAATATGAAAATGAATAAAATAATAAATTGGATAAATCAGTGGCTGAATTGGTTAAAGCGCCGTCCCGGAAAGACGAGGGGTTCTTCGTTCGAGTCCCAGTTGCGTGCAATCTTTTATTATTTTTCTGTGTCTTGTTCATTCATATATTTTAATTTAGATTATCAGTGTTGTCTTCTTCTTGAATGAGTTATATTAAAATGACTAGCATTTTTTTTACAATATCTACAAAAAAGCAGGCCCTGAAGATAATTTAATTCCCCACAGGGCCTACGTCATCTTTGGCAATGCGGTGTGGAGGATTTTTTTAAGAAAAGAAGGAAAGGATGTTCTGGGAAGGAAAAAGGTATAAGGGGTGTGTAGGAAGCTGAGAGTCAATGTGTGCAGAAGTGACGGATGAATGATACCATCCCTCTCACCGCGGTGCAAGAGATGTTCCTAGAGACAAGTCAAAAGATCTCCCTCAAAACCAGTCTCTCCCGATCTGGTCTACCACGCAATTGGTGGGTAGACTCATCCCGGAAGACCCGGAACAACCTCACCCCATTAATCTGGGCCCCCTGCTAAGTCACCAAACGTAGCGAACAACTTGGGGTGACCTTTGGGAGAGGTGTTGATTAAATTAGCATTGACATTAATAACGAACGACCTTTGCTCATATATTTGTATGATATTATTTCGTTTTGTGACCTCTAAAAAGGACAAATTACCTTTGATGTTTTCATCGAAAATAATCAATTAACAAAATGATAAAATAACACTCCTCATATTTTAAGTTCTTAGATAAATCAGTTCGACTATCATTTCATTTATATTTTCAGGATTAAAATCGTCTTATTTCAGATTTGTACGCGTGACAACAGTATCGCCTTTCAGAATTATGTGTGCTGTATTTTGGTCACATTAAATCAACTAATGTAAAATGAATTGTTTATTTGTATCTGTTATCGAGTCTTGTTTTGAAAGCAAATTTTATTTCGATATTCTTATTTCCAAGAAATTACCATCAAAGTCAATGTTTTCCCATTATGTGAATACTTAGTATTTATTTGTAAGTAAAGCATTATCTAAATTGTTCTTTCAGTATCAGATTCTATAATGGATATTTTTATATAAATGCTTTAAATGGATTGGTGTACATGTTCGTAGCGTTTTCGGTTTCCATATCAACAGTGCCTTGAATTAATTTTTTGCTGACGCAATTTAATGTTACTTTAGCCATAGCATTGTTTTATTAGGTACTTGTCTTATATTGTAAAAGTAATAATTATATTTATTCACACAAATTTCGGGTAGATAGAACTCTTATTCTGTACAGCTATCAATTAAAATTAACAATTATTATAAGCAATAATTATTAGCCTGAAACACTCATCCATAGTGAAAAAAATCTCCCGAGAAAATATACGTGTCGCCGACGGGACTCGAACCCGCACCCTTCTGATTGCAGGTCAGGAGCTCTACAATTAAGCTACGGCGGGTTAACTCCTACCCGCCAAATGATTGAATATATACCTAGTGTTTCATTCAACAATTATCGCTTATTACATTTTTTCATTTGCAAACAACGAACTTTATTTTTATATGAGAAAGGCATGTAAGTGCTTTCGCCGTTCTTCCACGTAGCTATTCACAAGCGACGCTACCGCTACCTGTCAAACAAATTTGCTAGTGTAGCACCTAGCGGCGTTTTCAAACACTAATAATAATATGGAAAACACAGACGAGCGGCGATCGCATCGCTTGAAGGTAGCTCCATGGAAGAACGGCGTAACTCTCTCACTAGGTGGCGTCGAGACATATTATATCTACATTTTTTGGTGAAATACTTTAACTCGCCAAATCGTCGGATCTGCCGGATCTGTCCTGATGATGGACACTGCAACGCTGTCCGAAACGTCGGCTAAAGAAGGAGGTAGCGCAACACGGCATAACACCCCAAAAACAAACAACGAAAATCGTCATACATTGATTTTTTTTTTTTAATTGATAAACTAATGTGTAAGAAGAGATTTTTATGCATAGCACAAATGGTAACAATTATTATAATCAATATGTATTTTCAATATCTTTTTGGTTTTCTCTTGGGGTAAGAATAATCTCGTCGAATTTAATGTTTCAAAGATCCAATTATGTCCGATTACGTCTAAAAGGGATCGAAATAAAAATCTCGTGTCCTTCAACGGTAGCATTCTTCCGAACAGGCCCTCGATCGATATGCTCGGTGTAACTCTAAGTGACCAGCTCAGGTACGGGGGCTACGATAGCCTCTCAGATACTCGGCGTACTGCACAGGGCCCGCAGATACTTTAATAGTACACAATTGAGAGACCCTGTACAAATGACAAGTGCACCCCATGGTTGAATTTGGCAGCCACCTCTGATCTGGAGCCCAAAGTACCTGAATAACACCCTCGACTCTGTACAGAAACGCAGGTTCCGTTTGAAAGATTCTCCCGTCTTAACAAACAGATTGCAATCTTTAGAGCATAGGCGTCGGGTGGGAATGCTATCCTTGTTCTACCCTTATTTAAATGGAAGATGCTCTGAGGAACTAGCGTTATTGATCCCATCGGCACCGGTGCATAGTCGGGAAATACGCCAAACACGCGCATAACATATATACATTATTAACATTTTTCACATGAGAACGGGTCGTTTTTACAACTCGTTCTTGAATTCAACAGCTCGGCCATGGAACGATTTGCCGAACTACTGCGAACAACTTCCTCTCCTCAAAAAGACCCTCCATCTTCAAAGATGACACAGGCCCTGAGGGAAATTATTTTGTGTGAAGTTAATTTAAAAAAAAAAAAATAGAACAATTTTTCCCAAAGCGTCGATTTAAGTGTAATTATTCCACAGAACACACTTGATATAACTTATTTTCTTCAGCTTAATCCCTTAAAAAGCTTCAGTATGAAATGATTTTCATTTTAAACCTTAAAAGCCTCAAACAGTTCTGTCATTAATGTCTATGGGAACTTGTGCTGGCTATAAAAACGCTCCCAGCAGAAATTGCCTTGGTTCTCCAAGTCTTCGGGAACGCCCTTTGGATGTTCTAGAAAGGTAGTGGCCCTTTACGAAACCAGTAGAAATATATCTTTGCGCTAAAATCCTCCCAGTTACAATGTTACTATATATTTGCTGGTACATAGCATTGAAATAATATGCACAAGATGATAATTAAATTAATAAGAATAGATTCTGAAACAATATTTTGCAACCATCTATTTTTGATGGAAGTTATTACAAAACTTCAAAGCAAACTCAAACGTCAGACGTCATCTGTTTACTTTTTTTTACGAATGTATAAGGTAAAAGTTCAACAGGTTTTTTGAAGTAAAACTTCTTTACGCACGCTTGACTTGGGGGGTAAGCTGGCGAATGGGTTACGAAAAGTGTAGTCGAACGTTACGAAGTGCGAGGCGAACCGACTGTATCACACTGTGGGAGCAAGAGAGAGCTGTGCGCGCGCACATTTTCTTTTTCTTTTCCTTTCACAGCCAGTGCATAAAATATTGCAGTCATTATTTTGAAATACCAGTGACACGTCAAACGCAGGGGAGAGCGGACGTCGATGTGCACGGCTTGATCGAGCGAGGCGAATGATAATAAATTTAAATAAAGATTTGTAGAAAATTAATGTATGTACATACATGTATATATTTTATACATATATACATTGATATAGAGGAAGCTAAAGAAGTTTTACTTCAGTCATGTTGTCTTAAGCACACTCGTATTTTGTTATGTTTTGTTGTTTATTATATGATTTAACGAAAGATTTTAGTTGAACTTATTGATTTGTATTATTTTTTACGATGAATAAGGGAGATTAGTGCCCGATTTTCAGTAAAGACAAGTGCAACATACTGATGAATATTGTTAACCAGTTTATAAATGCTTAATTTAATTCTTCTGCATCAGGTACTTAATAATAAGATAATATATAAGATCCCTCAAAATCAAGTTTGAAGAATGTTAAAAGTCACCTAACCCCTCTTTCTCTCTGATTCTTGTGAATTCTAGCTATCGAAGTAAAAAGTGGCAGTAGTGTGTATATTTTTATAGTGCCCATATTTTTAAACTTATCTTTTTAAATTACCATCTCAAGAATTTCGGAAAGGGATGGGGTCGCCGCGATCGACCCAAAAAATTGTACGAAAAAAATATCGGAAATCACAGACAATTTTATTTAGTTAAATTAACCATGGACTACGTACATGAAATATAAAGCTGCATCCACACTATGACATCCATAAGCGATTCTAATTTAACCGTCTAGGCGAGATTTCAAGCATTCGAGTAGTAAATTGCATCTCAAGTGGTTTCGGGAGTGGATTCCGTCGGATTTTTAAAGACATAATTTGTGAATGATAAATACTTGGAGCAGGTGGATGAGTTTATATATTTGGGGAGTATGTTTACGAGAGATGGGAAGGCTGATAGGGATGTTGAAAGAAGGGTAAATGCAGGTAACTCCAATTATGTAGGACAGAACGCCGTGGGAGCCAACAAAAAAACTGTCCACAGAAGCGAAGCCAGCAGTCCACAATGGAGTGTAGGTACCTACCCTGATGTATGGGAGTGAAGCATGGAACTGGCAGAGAAAGGATGAAAATAGACTGAATGCTGTGGAAATGAGATCTCTATGTAGTATGTGTGGTAAAACCATGTATGATCTTGTGAGGAATGTGGAGATCCAAAAATAATGCAAGGGTCACGTGAGCGTAATACGTAAGATTAAGAAAGGGACGCTTAGATGGTTTGGGCATGTTCAGCGAATAAATGAAGAAAGGAATGTAAAGAGAATTTATGACGCGAATGTGAATGATAGAAGAAGCCGAGGAAGCCCAAGGAAGACGTGGCACGATTAAGAGAATAAGATACTTGAGTCGGGCCATGTCAAGAGTCAGAATAATAGAAGAAAATGTATAAGAAGATGTATGTATGTGAATGGGACAAGGAGTGTGTGCCAAGACCGAGTTGTTTGGCGGTCCGTTCTCTCTGCCTACCATGATGGTTTTTTGGTTAGTATTATATGTGGACTATCTAAATTACAATTAACTGTCCCACGTGAACGTCCGTTTTAATACATACCTATTGAAAAGGAATCGAATAAATATTATCTCTTGTGAATACTACAGTACAACCAAATTGCGTGTTTTTTCCTATCTATTTACATTGTTACGTATGTTGTAGGCACTTGATCCGTTAATTAGCTCTTACTCTGCAAATCGTTCCGATATGTCGGAGTCGTATGTCAAAATAACACTCGAAGCCATTATTTTTAACACCAGCTGTCAAACCCTACTTGACACCAGTGGATTGAAATGAGAGTGGAGGGATTTTCTTTTCGAAAGTCAAAACAGCCACAGTATACAATAGCATAGTAGCTATAGTAGACTAGCAGTGCAGTATAAATTAGATCCCTTAGGCCTTAGGCGACTGAATCTGCTGCGAAAAAATGGTAGATTTTTTCTAAAAAGGTTTTCATCCTCTTTAGCATATCATTTCAAATTTTGAAGAGAGAAGAAGGGTAGATTTATATATTTATATTATATGGAATATTGGAATTGGTAGAATTGTTGAAACCACGGTTTCGATGGGATAGTCCATTGTACCAAGGCATAGCAGTCTCCCTTAGATTGACCGGCAATGAGCCAATGCTCTGCCCAAATATTGCTGGATCTATTTTTGAAGATGGAAAAGATGGTAGGCTTAATGACCAAGACTACGAATGGCACACTAAAAAGACACAAAAAGATTTAATCAGTAATTTACTAATGCAATGTCGTACGATTAGGCTACGCCGTTAACTAGTACGGCACACCTATCAATAATAATAATGTATTGCAATTGTTTTTATTATTTCGACAGAGGTTCTGACTAAAAATATTACAAATAATAAATATTATCACGAAACACGTCCAGCGATGCCAGCGTATATCGATTTCTTATTTATTGCCTGTTCGGTTCGGCTGACAGCAGTGAAACAGTGCTCACTATATCGACATAAAATTTTCAGAACTTACGCCTATCGATCCGATATTGTAACTTTATAGATTTCTCAGTGCTTGACCCCCAGGAGAGTCGTAAAATTATGTTTTTTTAGCAAATTTATCATCATTTCCAAATATAATTAAGACGATAATTGAAAAAAATAAATTATATGCCCTGCCATGATAAGTTGATTGGTTTGTCAAAAATCTCATAACATATGTTTTTGGGACGTATCAATGTATAAGTATAAAGTATAAAGTATTTATTTATCAAAAAGAACAGGAATACATTATTATATAAACTATTACATATTTATTACATCCAGAAAATAACATAAATATATAATATAATATCATATTATTACATAGTAGTATTGGTTACTTTTTATATTTTTCCTTTTTACCTTTTATTTTCTTACTTTTATTTTACACAGTAAAGTTAATAATATATTTTAGTGACAATAACATTCAATTAAAAAGTTAATAACATATTCATTAGTCAGTTAATAACTATAAGATTTACCCGTGCAATGATTTATTTAAAGCCACAGGGTTCAGCTAGTCAAGTTTACACCTTTTGTGAAAACAGATAAAGGTACATTATATTGGGAGATAGAACTCAATGGTTCTATTTACAAAAATTGTGCTGATTCATATTTTGAGGCTTTTGCAGAATGTTGCTCTGGTAGTAGATGGATTTATGGATCGGTGAATTCTGCACATTTATTATTTGCTGATTGCAATCATACTGAAAAGGTCATAATATTTAGTCTTCTATTTTTTTACTACGTAAGCTAAAATTTAAACTTGGGTGGAGATATAATTGCTGACATCAATTATAAAGAATTTTTTAACTTTTTTTTCAGGAAAATATTTAGTCACCCAACACGGATTTAGCCATTTCAAGCAACATTTAAATTCCTAATAGTGGTCTTACACCAGTGCGATATTGAGAGAATCTACGTTTTAAGTCTTCATAATTTTTAGTCTCCAGTTTTTTTTCCTACGTAAGCTAAAATTTAAACTTGGGTGGTGATATAATCGCCGACATCAATAATGTTGCAACGAAGATAGAAGTGCGAGTAAAAAATTTTTCAACGTATTTTCAAGAAAATATCTAGTCATCAAACACGGTTAAAGCCATTTCAAGCAACGTTTCAATTCCTAATAGTGGTCTTACACCAGGGCAATACTTAGAGAATATACGTTTATACCACTTATGCTCAATAAAATATGTAAGTATTTTTCTTTTTTTTTCAGTAAATCTAATTAGAATTTTTTTTTCTATATTTGCTTTCAAATTTATTGTATTTTAAAAATTATACATTTATTTATTATAATAAAATTTTACAGTGTATTTTATAACCATTCAAAAATGGTTTAAAATATTCAGATACATTCAGATAGTATTAAGATTTTATTTCAAAGTGGAAAAAATCTGACCATCTGCCAAAATTTACTCTAGGCGTGAGGAATTAACAATCCTTTTATAACTAAAACATATAGCCGAAACTACTAACTAAGATTTATAAGTAGCGGCCTACGCCTAAGAGTTAACAACTAAGATTTATAACTATTTCACAACTACGATTTATAACTATTTCACAACTAAGATTTTTAACTATTTCACAACTAAGATTTATAACTATTTCACAACTAAGATTTATAACTATTTCACAACTAAGATTTATAACTAAATCCACAAATTTTAAAATTACTGAGCAAAGAACAATTTTTTTTTTAAAATTATTAATCACTAAGATTTTTTTACCAGGCCAGCAATTAACTACTGAGGCTTTCATCTAAGAGATAAAAACTAAGATCTATAAATAGTTACTTACATCTAAAACTTATAGTTACAAACTATCTGCTGAATCTTGTTTGAGTTATAGCTAGTGACTTAAAACAAATACTGTATAACTAGTAACTTATAACTAATAAGTATGACTACATGGTTATACTACACAGAATAGTAGTATAGAGTAGTAATATAGAATAGTGTAGAGTCATCAACTCAAAGTCAATCATCCCAACATCATTAATTCGCGTACAAAAGTTCAGGACCTAGGCTTCATTCTGCAGTGTCCACCGTTGATGACGATAATATAGCACAGCTCAATAAATCTATGCCCAAAGTTTTAACGACCCGCCATGATGGCACATAAATTATGATTTTAAATACGCTCTCGTTAAAAAGTTCTTAAGTACTTATAGCCGAACTAGAACACCGCAGGCTGGAGCAAACTATTCACTATAAACCATCAAAATAATAAATCCCAAAAGCCGTTGTTTCCTGCTCTTCTTAAATAGCAGCATCTTCTTCATTTATTTTATATGATTGTCTGAAATTGAAGAACCTCTTAAAATAATTTATAATTTTTTTTTTTTATAGTGAATAAATACCTCACAAGAGTCTTAACTGCTCCCGTCTGGAGCCAGTGAGACTATGGCATCCCAAATTGGGGTATGTTATGAGGCTGACGGTAATTGGGCAAGGAAAGGAGACGAGGAAGAGGAAGATGGGAAGTACCTGGCTATTCAGATCTAGTCACTAAACACAGCTAAAGCCATTTCAAGCAAGGTTTCAATTCTAAATGGTGGTCTTACACCAAAGCGATACTAAGAGTATCTTCCACTCTGTAACGTACCGGAAATATACTATATATTATTTCAAATAATTAATTGTGAAATAACACAAATCAATTAAATAAAATTTATTTGCGCACCCCGAGTTCGAACCCGCGGCCTTCCGAATGGGAGTATAACGCCCTACCGCTGGACTAAGCCGGCCGTCTAAACTAAACGTCGTAACTAGCCCATCTAAACGTCTAGCGTCGTAACTAGCCCAGACCATTGAAAATCATGGAATAGTTTGAATTGATGAGAAATCAGTTCCAATTTCGAAAAAGAGAATATATATTTTTTATGATAGCTCCACACAGGAGTCTCTTAGGAAAATAATTCCTTAGAGTATATGTCGTCTTTGGGGATACTATGTGGAGGGTAATTTTAGGGATAGGAAGTTCTGGGAAGGAAAAAGTTATGAGTTCAGGGATTAGAGCCTTAATGATTCCAGGAGTGACGGACGAATGAATCCCTCCCTCCCACTCCAGTGCAAGGCGATGGTTCAATAGAGTTCTGCTGGAGAGATCAAAAGTTCTCCATCGACCATAAAATTTTATTAATAATGATAAAAAAAATCATTTTGATGGGCAAAATTAAATTACAAATTACTCATTTACATTCTACCCTTCAACATGTTTTTAAAAATTTTTAATTTATTTTTAATTACGTTAATACAGTATATAGGACCATTTTTTTATTGTAATCGATTCACAAAAAAATGTCTAAATTAAAACAATGTTGAATTCTTTAATGGCCTCTATATCATTAAAGACAAATTAATAAAATAGCACATTTCCTTAATTGCTAATTAATGAAATTTGCTTTACCTTTCCTTAAAAAAAAATTTTATTGGTTGTTATATTTAAGTTTTGCATGAAGAAGCTCGCTTTTCCTCTAAAAAACATAATAATAATACAAACAATAATATAAAGAATTATATTATTGTTTATAACTTCTTTAAAACAAAATCAGGTAGAAATGTTAAGAAATTTTTTTCATAGAAAAGCTAATAGCTCAGAGCTGCATAAAATAATTTGCAAGGCAGACAGAAATATTTCACCTTTAAATTTATACGACGAGAATGCCAACATTTTTATAAATACCAACCAGGAATTATTAGATTCCTGGTCAAATAAAATTATTCACGCAAAACACTTCAATTATCTCAACCAAACGTATGTTGACAAACTTTCGTCAAACAAATGGTTGAGTATTGGAGAGTTGAGCGCAGAAATAGAAGGTTTTATGCTTGCTATTCAAGATAGAGTAATTAATACCAAAAATTATAGGAAGCATATAATCAAAGATCCAAATCAAATAGATGATTTATGTAGAAAATGTATGGCTTTTCCGGAAACTATAGAACACATTATATCAGGATGTTCTATATTAGCGCCGTCTGAGTATACATTTAGGCATAATCAGGTTTTAAAAATAATTCACCAAAGTTTGGTAATTAAACATAACTTGATTGACTGTCATAATATAGTACCATATTATGAATACGAACCAAATTCATTTTTAGAAAATAATTTCTTTAAAATTTACTATGATAAAACTATACTAACAGACAGACCAATTGGTCATAATAGACCTGATATAGTTTTACATGACAAAATTAAAAAAATAACTTATATTATTGATGTAGCTATTCCAAATTCCTGTAATATTCAAAAATCTGTTTCTGAAAAAATAAGAAAGTATACAGATTTAGGAAATGAAATTAAAAGAATTTGGCATTCTCAGACTATAAAAATATTACCTTTTGTTATTTCGGCTACTGGCATTATACCTAGCTCTCTTATTAAAAATTTAGGCATATTAGATTTGTCAAAGAATTTGTATATAAAAATGCAAAAATCAGTCATTTTAAATACATGTAGAATTACGAAAAATTTTTTGAATATTTATATTGAGGGATCAGTAGGATTTATCGGTCAAATTAGGAATTCCACAGAGCCGAACCCTCTGATATGAAAATATCTGGAGACGGTGAATTATATTCCCATTTAATAGTTTGGTAGATTAACGTGTTGTTCTTGTATTGTTTTGTATTAATTATACTTATATAATACACTTGCATAACGTGGATTCACTAGATGATCATTTATATGGAAAAGTGTATGAAAGGGTTTAGTTTTTTCTATGGGAAAAACTAAACCCGTTCCTGTAAATCTGGTGAATAAAATAATTAATTTATTATTATATTATTATATTATTAATTAATTTTTTACTCATAATAGGCAAAAAAAACGGAATAAAAAACTAATACAGTTAATACAATAAGGATTATTGCATTTCTGCACATTTGTTAGCTTTACGAAGCAAAGTTATTAAATTGAATAAGTCGACAGAGCAAGTTGCATTCCCATGATGCTCTGTGAACAAGAATTGCACACAAAATTGAAGCGAGAAGCAACAAAATGAAATGGTATCCCATGTTGTACTTATTGTTTGCGTACTATTTATTCAAAAATTGTTGTTATTGTCATTATATAGATTCATTTTAGCTTTGGCTCAATCACACCAGATAATGGTGAGCTTTGGTGTCCTGTAGAAGATGTTTTTTCTACTTGGTATATTAGCCAACAAAGAACGCCATTTTGATAAAATGGTTTTGTATTTTTTTTTATTACTGATTTAACACTTTTTATTGTCGTACAATCTAAATTATCTTGAAATATGCAAAGACTGACTTCAAAAATGACTTTCTTCTGGGCTTCCTATAAATATAACCATAGTCAAGCAGAATCAAGTAGAATCATAGTCCAAGCAGGGCGGCAAATTTTGTTGATCATAAAAATTGTGAACATAAAAAAAATATATGTGTACATCCATTGAAGCGAAGCTTATTGCTAAAACAATATTTTAGGTTAATCTTTACTAAGAATTGGTTTAAATTATAAATACAAAAAAAAATGTTTTGGTTGAATTGAAGCTTTTTCTACCGTTTCCGTTGAGAAGAAATAAAATAAAATTCTTAATTACTTTATTAAAAATATAAGCATAAACTACTATAAAATTATGTATTATTAGAAATATATGATCGGTTATATTAAATAACTTTTTAAAATATATTTTTGTGGTTAAAATTATCTGTGACCATTTCCATTGATTAGTGTTTTTTCCTTCATAAAACATTAAAAATGAGACTTTTATTTAATGTTTTAATTTTTGTGCAAAAAGTCATAGAGAACCAAATGCTAAAATATTTTAAGGATGAAATTGTTTTAATAGAGATGTACATAATTACGAAACCAGAAATGAATTAAATAGAATAAGATTGCCACATAAAAAGAAATCAAAATCAAGAACTGCCTAATGTACACAGGACTAAAGGTATATGATGAAATGCCTGAAAGTCTGAAGAAATGTTATGTTTTTTACAAAAATATTTTAAGTTACAAAATGAAATTCTGTCTTGCATATATTTATATTATATTTATATGGCAATGTTGTATAAACTATCTCAATAAATAATAAAAAAACAATAAAAATAATTATTTACAAACTAAATTAAAAAAAAACGACTTTTCCACCTGAAATCGTGACCTCTAGACTCCATTTTCCAATCAATTTTTATGCTTATTACTTAAATTCGTATACATAGCGAAATAAGGTATCTACACGAAGTACCTATTACATTTTTGTCTTGTGTCTTAAATAAATTGTTGTTTAAGGAGGCTACTTTTTTTTAATTTTCTTCTGTATTTTAGCCCGAGCTCATAAAACTGACAAATCGATTTAAAAGTAGACCTCCATTATCTTATTTTCAGATAAGTAGGTACACAGAAACCCAATCAACGGAATTGTTGAATTAGTGGCTCGAATGAATCATTGCTTATTCCGTTTAATGCCGTCATAAAAACTTTAGTATGGCCAACCTCTCAGACTAATTGAAAAGAGACAATAAAATAAAGGGAAGCCTTCCTAATGTATTAGGGGATGATACGAGGGAGATGGTGGGATTGAATCGTTACTAATAAACTCTCAGTTAGCAAAACTAACGTGAGTCTTAAGATGAACCCAAGGAAATAATACAAAAATAAAAATAAATAAATCACACAAAATCATGTTTTTTGGTTTGAAAATTTGACCGATTTTCACAACATAAAACAAAACCCCGCAGTTTCACGCTGTTTTTTCGGCATGAATTAAAATGGGCAACGTTCAACGAATTTCGAATTTTCATTTAAATGGACAAGACACAGAAAAATAATAAAAGATAACGCTCGCAAATGGGGCTCGAACCCAGAACCTTATGTCTAACTGAGACATTTGCTCTATCCAATTCAGCAATTGCGATCTTTTTTTGTTTCTTTTTTTTTTTATTCATTAAACTGCTAGTTTCATGTTTTGAGAATTTTACGACCACCACGCACGGCACATGCTCGTGTTGTGGTGGTCAATCTTTTATGAGTCGATCTATTATGAGACTGTCGTATTTGTCAACTTCATATTTCAAATTTCACAAACACCTATTGATCTTTTATAAAAGTCTAAATGAATATTCATTTTTTTATAAGAAAAACTCTCTTTTTAACTTTTTGCTGAATTGGATAAAGCGTATGTCCCGGTAAACGTGTTATATGAAAATAATCATTATTGTTGTTTTCTTCTTCTTCAATGATATACGACATTGATGGGAATATCCTTCAAAAGTTAAAAAGAGGGTTTTTCTTATAAAAAAATGATAATGTTTGTTCACGGGTGCTTTTCATAAAATTGATTTGTAAACTCAAAGAAAGAGTTTATAATTACAAATTTAAGTTCTCAAAGACGAGGTTGGGACAAAAGTCAACAAGCTCAGATTATTGACTTAAGTGCTTATAAGTTTTGTACATATGAGTATTGCACCTAGTTTCTGAAATATACGTGCATAAACATATATTCTTTACAACAATGACTTTAAGGGTTAGTTGGATTCCATGTCACTCCATAATAAAGCTCTGAAAAAAAAACACAATAAATGTTATAATTGAAGAGAAAAAAATACGAACAAATAACAGCAAATTATAAATTTTGAAGCAAAATATTTGAATTATTTACACGTGTCTGTGTTTTACATATTAAATACCGACCCTTTGGAATAACAAGGTTCCATCTGTTGCGTTACCGTTATGCGATAATGGTATCTATAGTAAGATATAGTAAGAGTTCATTATCGCATGACGTTACCGCGAGAGATGGAACCTTGTTATTCCAAAGGTCAATACGCTTTTACATATTAAATCTACCATTATACAACAATTGGGAAGTATAACGGCCGGCGTAAGGCTCTCGACTCCAAATCCGAAGGTCGGGGGTTCAAACCTGGCGTGCGCAATAAATTTTATTTAATAATTTTGTTTAATTTATCTAACAATGAATTATGAAAAATAATTGTTTAATTTATATCACAAGTAATTAATAAAAATAATATATTACTTCACATTCCAGAGTGGAAGTATCGCCCTGTTGTAATACCACCATTCAGAATTAAAACGTTGCTTGAAATGACTTTAGCCGTGTTTAATGACCAGATCTGAATAGCCAGGTACTTCCTTACCCTTTTCTTCCTTATATCCTTCCCCTCCCCACTACCTTCAACCTCACAACATACCCTAATTGGGGATGCCATAGTTTCACAGGCTTTGGCAGTTGGGACTCTTCTGCGATATTCATACATACTAGAACATTTTGAAATATCCTACTAGTGACGCAGAAAATATCAACATTTTGTTTAATTCACCATAATTTTTTTCTGCCTAATAATTAATTGATTTTGTGGTGTTTATGAGTTTGTTTACAGATAGATATTACATTATATTTACATACAACTGTGTACTCAAGTCTAATTTTGATTTTCGGAAATGTCTGATTAATCAACTGAACGAACGGTATGTAGGTTTCATAAATAAACTTAAATTTAAAAAAAAAAAACTTATTTCATAGAAAACTGAAGTACGGTAATTTTTATAGGGCGTACCCTATTTCCTTTATTACACGGAATTTACCGAAAATTCCACCGCCAGTTATTGCTTGCCCGCTGTCGATGGTTTTGCTACCACGTTTTACATTTTTTTTATTTGTGTACGTTTCTGGGTCCTACAACTCCCGAAATATACACAAATTGTCCGCAGTATTTTGTCGGTGGAAAGCGTAGATCGTTGGTGGAGATTAGGACTTGCAATACCGTAAACTGTTTCACCGGGAATCGGCAAAACGTACCTATTAATAACGTTAACTATTATTTGCAGTTAATTCTACGTTTGTTTACCAGTTAATCAGAGTATTGCTAAACTTTTGGGAAATTACCGACAAATTAAAGCAATAATATTGTAGTTGTGGTAATTTACTTCGACTGGGTTTTGGCACGTTTTATCCGAAGTATTGTAACATTTTCTGACATTTATATTTATGTCTATATCTCCATAGTACATTTTTATTATTATTTATTAACCAAAAATACATTTTAAGAACATTTTTTTAGGTATATGCCACCTCACTAGGCTGATCCTGTTCCGAGGTGGCAGTAATTTAATATTTTTTTTATCATTTTCTTAAAAGAAATAATAAAATTAATTATTAATTAATAAACAGAATTTGGAAAAATAAACATAAAATGAAAATAATAAGAGAAATAGAAAAGAAAAAATGGAGAAGAGATGATATACAGAAATTAAATTATTTGAAAAGAAGAGTAATAAAATTTAATACATGTAGCTATTATATTGTAGAAGTTATAATATGTCCGCAGTATACAATGCCATTGTTTACTATCCATGTAGGTATTTTGTGTTTTAGATTGGCGCTTTTTATCAGGTGAATGTCTTTAATGTCTTTTTCAATTAAGTTTGAAAGTTTTGGAGCCAGATTACGGTAATGTCTTTGTCCATAGGTGGTATTTATCTTCGGAGTCATGTGTTGATGTCTATGTCTTGTACAGTAGTTGTGTTGTATAGTATGTCAGTTTAGCTTGCCTTTTTGGTAATGTATAGATATAAATGTACAGTTGCTGTATGTTCAATACGGCGAAGTCCTTAAATAACTGTATTGTCGAGAATCTATAAGGTTTTTTTGTGATAACTTTAATTAAGGCTTTTTGCGCTTTGGCGAGAGGATCCATGATAGTCTTATGATGAATGTCTTCGCTTTTCCCACTGAACTTGCGTTGATCTAGAATTTATGAACTGAAAATATTATTAAGGTACATATTTGATAATGTTATTGATGAAGATTTTAATTTTGGACAGGTTTTTTTTTTATCTATTACACCATTGGGAACCATTTATTGCCTAGCGAACACCTCTGCCATGGGTCACCCCAAGTTGTTCGCTAGTGACAAGCCGGATCGGGAGAAATTGGTTGAAGGATCCTGTTGATCTCACCGGCAGGACTCTCTCGGAACATCGCCTTGCATCGCCATCACCGCAATGGGTCCGTCCGTCCCTCCTAAACTTACCCACCCCTCATACCTTTTTCCTTCCCAGAACTTCCTCTTTTTCCTTTCCCTAAAAAAACCCTCCCCACAGCATCCCCAAAGATGTTATAGACCCTGAAGCGAATATTTTTTTTCAACGGCACCTGTGTGGAGCTAATGTTGAAAAAATGTTACAAATAGCATTCACACAAGACTCATGTGAAGAATATTTATAATGACGTCTAGTACGACCCCTCTCCATGACTAATTTTTCTTCCAAATTCTAAAATCACTGTTTGGCTTCAAGAAGATGATTTTTCGATTTTTGGAGGACAATGTTGCACTACAAAATCGCTTATAAACTTATAAACTTACTAGCTGATCCGCTAAAGCGTTGCTGTGGCTAACGAAACACAACGCCATCTACTGGATGGTTACCTAACCTAGATAACCAAATGTTAAAATAAATTAACTCACACCGCCATCTGTCAGAAACTATCGTGATAAAGACTATCCTATCTTTTAAGTTGGACTAAATTATACATAGTAAGCCAAAATATTATCAAAATCGGTTATGTAGTTTTGGAGTTTACCTTTGACGAATATTGTAACGCGAGATTTTTTTATATATAAAGGTACATTAATTCTACGTATTATTTATTTTCGTGAAATTTTATAAATTCACATTGGTACTTTTAAAAGCAAGCCACACATCTAACAATTCAATAAAAAGAAAAAATCAGAAAAGAGAAAAAAAAAATCTATCCCTAATGGAAATGTTCGTATTGATACAATAATCCCCAATTCCCTTTCTGTAAATACCATACAAGTCTATAAAGAAAACACCCTTATACTTTTTCCGCCAGCGTGAAAGCACAGTTATCCTAACAAAATAAAAATAATATCTTGTTAATATTACAGCCACATATTGTGGCAGTATATAATGTCCAGAGTGGTAACAACTTGATTAAGCATGGAAAAAAGAATTATTAGCACCACTCAATTTCTTCGTCCTTCTTGTTCTTTTCCTCGGCTATTCAATCACTACTTCCTTTCAGAGAAATTACTTTTAGAGTAAAAGGAGATATTTATTTTCTTCCTAACACTCATCAGACCAGATTTCACACTGCAGGATGAAAGAATTTCCAAAATTAATAATGTTATTAATATGTATTATTTATTAAAAACGCTTAAT
Organism: Limnephilus auricula; assembly: GCA_951813805.1. Classification (NCBI taxonomy): domain Eukaryota; kingdom Metazoa; phylum Arthropoda; class Insecta; order Trichoptera; family Limnephilidae; genus Limnephilus; species Limnephilus auricula. The sequence goes on along the minus strand of OX638406.1, from coordinate 3,092,066 downwards.
TAAGTTTGCGTTAATAGGCATACATTATCAAATTTCCATTATTGCGTTTGTGCTTTTGTAGTTATTATCTTCGTTTTTTTAATAAAGCAATAATTTCGTAAGGACTCCTACACGAGGTGAGCAGGCCGCATACAGCTATCCGTGAAAGAGCATGCATTTTTAAAATGTTCCTTCTGCTATTCCCTACTGCTACTATATCTCCTTTGAAATCCCTTCCACTGCTTCTCCCGCGTCCCCTTCCCCTCCCACGTTGCAATTCTGCCTTCCCCCCCTCTCTCCTCACTCGTCCCCTCTCCCACGCACCCCATACTCATTCGCTCCTCTTCCTTCCCAGATTCCCCTTTTCCTCTCTCATTCCCTCCCTGCCGCTAATCTATATGAAATACACACATATTTTCAAACAACGCCTTTTCTACCAACAAATTTCATAATGCTAGAGCTTACCTGTATGTAGAAGATTATAATGTCAATATCACAAAGAATTTGATCATTTGTAATTGCGGGTTCTTAACTTGTAAAATTTCTAGATAAAATTTTAATAAGAATGTAATATCAGCCTGCATTGTATAGAATATTTGGTACAGCATATTATAATATAATGTCTATCAGCTAAAATCGTTAAAAAAAACTCTAGCGGATTTTGTAAAATCAATTTGAAACAGCGGTTTTTCTTTACAACAAAGTATGTAAATGTAAGAATCTTTAATAACTTATGACAGGTATTTTAAAATTGAGGTAATGCAAGCGATATAAACACGTCCAACAGTCCCCATCAAGACAAAATATCTTTATTTCAAGGAGACAGCTCTGGGTGCGGCATTGGAGGGGACCCCACCACTTTCCCAACGGCCTTAAAAGGAAACATATGGTTTCCTCCTTTACCGCACACGTCAAGACTCTAAATTTTTTTTTGAACGAAGCTACATTGATCTGGACTCCTTTCTACCAAGCCCATGTCGAAAGAATCGAAAAAATTAAAAAAAAATTTAAACACGTAAATTATAAAAAAAACTTAAACTTTTGAAATTATCGAATCTTTAAACTTTCACAACATCAACTCCCTCTATATTCGACGATTAATTTTTGACCAAACTTTGTTATTTAAAATTCTTAATAATGGCCTGGATTCCCCAGAGCTTACCAACTTAATACAAATCCATATTTCGACAAGATCAACAAGACAATCCAACTTATTTCATTTGCCCACATTAGAAAAAAATCCCCAATTCCCCGTATATGTGCACAGTATAATACAAAATTTTACAATCTAGACATTTTTAACAATACCCTTCAGAAATATCGAATAGAAGTAAATCGTACGATAGAAAATTAATACAAGAATGTGGAATGCATCGGGAGCATCATCTATCCTTACCCAATTTTCCTCTTCCTCTCCTCCTCACAAAAAAAAAAGATATATTAAAACTCCATCTCCAATGTAACTTTAACACAGGAGACCTTTTTGGCTTGACTCAATTTAACTTTGCATATATGTATCTCTATTTTTGTTGTTGTATATAAGCTGTTTGTCTCTTACAAATAAATAAATAAATATTAAATTTATGAAAATGTTCAATGTGTATTACGTAACACTTTCAAAACAAAGAAATAAAGTTTATCTAATAACGTGAAAAGGATATAACCAAACTAATAAACTAACTTGCCGACGAAAATTGTGATGATTTTGTGGACTTTATCCACCATTGGTGTAGGGATAACAATATTCTATAGTATGCTATTATATGTATAAAATATAAACATTCGTTTTACAAATAACAAGTGAATCTGGCTAGCTACCTACAGTATAATTTTGACAGTTGAAAAATGTCGTCGCGCCTCAGATAAGGTATATACAGTGAGAAGGGCTACATTATTTTCAATGTAAAAAAGTAATAAACAATCCGGTATCCGGCACCGAAATTGAAATAGATTACTTCAGAGCGCTTTAGTTTCAGTTCATGACAATATGGCGAACAAACAAAAATGTTGGCGTACAGTGAATTACAGTTAGAACACTGGCAACGTGACAGATAAGCTCGTGTATATTAAAACGAATTATGAGAGGATACTAATATAAGAGCTGACCGATGGGAGTTTGGAATATTTCTTATTTATTTGTAGCCATTCATTAACCGCTGGTTATTTCGACAGTTTTCGTTTAGTGTAACACATTAAGTACGTAGTTCACAAAGCGCTCTTCTTAGGGTGAATTGCCTATTCCATAAAAAAAAAAAAGTACGTAGTTTCATTCGTATCATCAAGGTATATTTCGTTCTAACATGCAAAATCTGTTAAAATAAAATAAAATAATTGTTATCGTAATGCAGGCTAAATATACAAACCTAGATCTTAATTGAAACCAATTGCCACCATTTATATTCATTCGTCCATTTAGTTGCATTGTTACAATTGCACAGATTTCCTTATTGAAGTAAGACTTCTTTACGTACGCTTGACTTGGGGGTGAGCTGGCAAATGCGTTACGAAAAGTGTAATGTGTTACGGGCGAGGCGAACGGGCTGTATCACACTGTAGAAGCAAGAGAATTTTCTTTCTCTCTTCCTCTCATAACCAGTGCTTGAAGATTATTCGTAATATTATTTTGTTCTTGAACAATTTCTTTCTGCAGTGGTAATTTAAATTACGCCACAAAATATGTGTACCATTTATTGCAGTAAACAATAATACCATAGGCAGCCACCTCTCGTCAGGAGCCCCAAAGTACCTGGAAAATACCCTCGACTCTGGGCAAAAACGGGCGGTCCTGTTGATAGATTTTCCAGTCTTAACAAACTAATTGCAACATTTAGAGCACAGGCGTCGGGTAGGAATGCTATCCCTGTTCTACCCGGTCTTTCAATGGAAGATGCTCCGAGGAACTAATGTCATTGATCCCCTCGGCACCGGTGCATAGTCAAACGCGCGCCCAACGGTTCAAATTTGTCACATGAGAACGGGTCGCTTTTAAGACTCGTTCTTGAGTTTAACAGCTTGGCTGTGGAACGACTTGCTGGCATCTGGGTTTCCTGCTTCCTACAACATAGGTCTCTTCACGACCCATGTTCACTCCTTTCTCTCCTCAAAAAGACCATCCACAGGGCACCTTCAAAGAGGGAAATTATTTTCTAAGGCCTCTTGTATGGAGTTCATGAATAAAAAACTTTTTACTTTTTACTTTTCTGGTAACATTCAGAAAAAAACCTCGCTCTGTTAAACAAGAATATTGAGTTTATTTTCATGATGATTTTGTACGTTTTATTTTTACTAATTCGACCGGCTCGGTCCCCGTGTTTAGATCTAAGTGCTTGCCTTGTTTACTGTTTATAGATGAGAAGAGTTTTTAGAAGTAGTTCGTCTTTATAAACAAGAAAAAACGTTTGTTTGAATTGTCTTATTTACCAAATTTAATCATTTAAAATAATATATCTTATCGCTATGGTGTCGGACCACCATTCAGAATTGAAAAGTTACTTGAAATGGCTTTAGCCGTGTTCGGTGACCAGATCTGAATAGCCAGGTATTTCTCCATCTTTCACTTCCCCATCTCCTTCCCATCACCACTATTTCCGGGCTCATAACATACCCCAATTGGAGAAACCATAGGCTCACTGGCTCCAGGCAACTGGAAGCAGTTTATTGTGCGGTTTTAACTTTGAAAAAAAACACGACATAATATTTACGCAAAAACATTTTAATTTATGTCACCGAGATCTAAAGTTTAAGCATTGATCGACTGATTTTTTTTTTAATATTTCGGGGCCGTTATTATTCATATCATTAATAATTATACTATTATGGCATCAAAATATTTTTTTCTTATTTTCCAAAAAGCCGATTTTTTTTACTAAATTGGATTGGAGCGCGATGTTCATTTAACCAAAAGTGACTATTTATGAAAATGCTATCAAAACTGCAAAAATTTCACATTTGTTAAAAAGGAGACGGGAAGAGAATGATGGGGGAAGTACCTGGCTACCTAACACTAACCATAAATAAAATTTATTATGCACGCCATGATTTAAATCTCGAATAACTTTTGCCTATCGCTCAAAATATATTGATAATTTTTTGCTACTTTATTAATATTCTTCTTGTGGAAGCAGACAATAAGAATTACAATTAATGAGGAAGGAAGGTGGGGAAGTACGAGGCTGTTCCGATCTGGTCCCAAACATTTCAAGCAACTTTTTAATTCTGAATGGTGGTTTAACACCAGGATGATATTGAGAGTATTATTAGACCAGTGCTCACGTACGCAGAGGAGACATGTGTACTTACTAAGAGGAATGAGCGAGCACTGGAAATTTTTGAAAGAAAAATTTTAAGGCGTATCTTTGGACCGATTCTAGAAAATGGGTTTTGGCGTAGACGTTACAACGATGAGCTCTACACTCTGTTTAAGGAACCAAAAGTGACACAATTTATAATGTTGAGAAGACTTCGGTGGCTGGGTCATGTGGAAAGAATGACAGAGCATCAAGCACCAAAGTCCCTGCTAAAATCTAGACCTGTAGGGCGAAGGAGCCTGGGACGACCAAAATTAAGATGGAACGACAACGTCCTCAAAGACCTACGTACCTTGGAGATTCCAAACTGGAGAGAACTAGTAAAAAGCACAGATGAGTAGAGGTAGACTCTCGAGGAGGCCAAGACCCACCTCAGGTTGTAGCGCCAATTGTGACGATAATGATATTGATAGTATATTTAATTCTGGAACGTACCATAAATATGTTACAAATTATATTTAATTAATTAATTGTGAAATTGAACCGAACCTTGTCTAACTGATGTGAACGATTTACTAAGCATTAACAATTTCCTTTTTTTTATTATTTCGTGCTCTTTTTTTTTAATAAAAGGACTTCATCCCATTGCTACATCCTTCTAGTATTATACGCTGAAAGCTCTAAGCACGAATGAGAGAAGGTAGGCGGTATTGATTCAATTTCCTCCTTGAATATGGATAAACCCTTCTTAGAAATAACTTTGTTGGGCATAATCGGATCGGTCTTAAAGAATATTTTATAGCCCAGTCCCTCTTAGCTCGTACACACACAATATAATAGCAGTTCCATTCGATAGACAGTTATATTCAGTTCTTTATAGACTTTTCCTTTACACCCGAATTACAATGGGAAATGTTTGGATAGCCTTATTAAGGGAGTGAAAAGATCTCTTACTGGTAAAGCTGAATTGGACTCACTTTGACCAAAATAAGTTAAAACCCAGAAATAACGATAATTTTTTTATAGGGGAGCAGATAAATTTTTTATTGCCTAATTTCGGTGAGATTTTTTTACATTAATTCCACGTGGGCCGGCCTTGAAAAGATTATTTCCCTGAAGGTGTATGTTATCTTTGGGGATGCTGGGTCTTTCTGTGGAAAGGAAGGAGTGAACCTGGGTATCGAAGAAGAGGAAATACAGACGCCGGAAAATCTCAATAATGGACCTTTGTATCAATGTTGGGCGAGTTAAATATTTAAAATCATTTTCATTTTGGTGACCAGCACAATGCACACAAGGCACCAGTGCCTAAGGAATCAATGAAGCTAGCTCATCGGAGTATCTTCCATTGAAATATCGGCAGAATAAGGATAGCATTCGTTTGTTTAAGATAGGAGAATCGGGAATTTTTTACGTTAAAAAATAAACAAAATCGCGCAAAAAGGCCAGTTTTTCTAAAATGTTTTATTTGAGTTTCTGTGAAACAACCCAATCATAATTTTTTAATAGTGATCTGAAACTGAGGAAGGGATATTTCACAGAATTGTAACAATTCATGAAATTTCACATCGAAGTATAATTTGATAATAATGGGCTGATGTGCGATGTCAAAAACTGTCGTTGCTGATATTTAAAGTAAATACTGGTAATTAAAAAAAATACATGTAAGGCCGAAGAAGAGTATTGAGCGTAAGAGCCAACTTGCTTGATACGAGATTCAACAGGTACAATCCATCGGTGAATAAGCAACTATTCCAGAGGTACACTCAAGAGCCTTTACACCAGCGATGCATACAAGGTACATACGTGGCGTCGGCGTCGGCGTCGGCGTCGTCGTAATCACACTCCGAGTACAGTATTTGAAGGTTAGGTGTTGAAAATATAATAGTGAACGTTTCATGGACAAGTTGTTTATTTACCATTATAACTTTTATCATTAAATTACTATAGTACAATTTGTAGAGTACCACTGAATAATATAGGAGATTGTTGACAGACTAATTCGACTAATTTTTGAAAATTAAACAAAACAAATCTACGTACAAATATGGAACAAATGACAATTTCGAATCGGTCTAACAATTAGGTATCAGCAGGTAGAGACAGCCACGCAGTATTAATCAGTGCCATCTAGGCAGGTCGCTGAAGTATAACCAAACATTCAGATCACTGTTTGGCCTCCCTTGGTGATGCAGCGCCTTGCAAAAGTTATAAAAATGTAAATATTTTTATTTGAAATTCTGTTCAGGAACGCGCATGAGAAGATTACCTAAGAAAATCGTTCAAAATTACCTTATTAGGGTTAGTTGGGGTCAGGTAGTCGTAAAACTCTAATTAAAAAATATAAATTATTTCACTTCTTCAAATTTTGCCAATACACTTTGTGGCACCATTTTATTAAAGAAAAATTAAAACACTTGGTTTTTACCCTGCGCTTTATCTCTTCCTCAGGACATTAATTGTACTAAACACTAAATTTAGTTTTAGTTTAGTTTTTAGTACAATTAATGTCCTGAGGAAGAGAACATCGTTCTCAAAACATGTCAATTTGTTAAAATAAAGATTATCGTGGTAAAACAAAGTGTTTTAATTTTTCATTAAATTATTTCATATTGAAATATGTTCAGAAAATTTATTAAAAACACATTTCGTTCTCTTATTTAACTTCTTATATAGCTATGAGAATTTTATTTAAAAAATATATATATATATTATTGATTTACCCACAGCTTATCTTTAAATGCAAACTTAAGCATTTGTCAAGAGAGATTTTTTTTCTATTTTAAACGAATCTAGTTTTATTAAATATTTTCGCTTATTTTTAATAGATTTTTTTTTTAGTATTAGCGCGCTCCCTCGTACATTCATATTTACATATCTCCATTTCTCCTTTTTTTTAACGCTTATAATTCTGGACATATCTAGACGGCCGGCGTAGTCCAGTGGTAACGCTCTAGTCTCCACTTCCGAACCCGGCGTGCGCAAATAAATTTTATTTGATTAATTTGTGTTATTTCACAATTAATTGATTTTAAATAATATATACTATATTTGCGGCACGTTCCAGAGTGTAAGATACTCTCAGTGACGCTCTGGTGTAAGACCACCATTCAGAATTGAAACGTTGCTTAAAATGGCATTAGCCGTGTTTAGTTACTAGATCTGAATAGCCAGATACTTCTCCACCTTCCTCTTCTCCATCTCCTTCCCTTCCCCACTTACCTTCAGCCTCACAAATTGGGGATGCCATAGTCTCACTGGCTCCAGACGGGAGCAGTTGGGACTCTAGTGAGGTATGCACTATAAAATAAATAAATAAACAAACTGTTTCTTTTAATCAAACTGGAAAAAAAAACCCGAGACAGAAGTCAAATAATATAGTTCATTATAGGGTGTAGAACTAAAGCACTTCATTATAAATATGCATTCCTTCCGATATAAACTACGTACAGTAAAGTGGGAATGTAATCAGTTAGTTGTTCTCGGATGTTTTGAGAAAATAAAGCGCACTCCAGATGCAAAGTTCGCGGAATGTGCTTTTGGAGAATCAAGCCACGAAGCTTGGAACAAACTCCCACACGAACTAAGAGATAAAAGGCTCAAGAGAATTCGGAGTGAAACTCAAAACTCATCTCTTTACAAAGTCTTACCCGGAGATCAGGGCGGGAAACATCCGGTCCCTCGGCTGATTTTGGCTAGCGAGCAGATCTTTTGGTATGGCCGGCTAAAACCACCGCAGGTAAAATAAAATATTTGGTCACAAAATTCCAAATAGTTCCAAGATTTAAATATTTTTGAAACCCTTTCAAAGATTTTATAATTAACTATCCGCCCACGCGTACTGTGGCTAACGTAAAACAACGCCATCTACTGGATGGTTGCCTATCCTACATAACCAAGTGTTGTGTCAAAAAATTTACTCACACCGCCATCTGTCAGAAACTTATGGAACTTACAAATAATTTGAAATCATTGTCCCACAACAAACATTTAATGTACATTTAATTTACAATAATAAATTTTGAGGTCAATAATCGAGTTAAAAACTATCCTACCTTTTAAGTTGGACCAAATTACACACAGTCAGCTAAATTTCATCAAAATCGGTTAAGAAGTTTCGGAGTTTACCTCGGACGAACATTTTGACGCGAGATTTTTATATATAAAGATAATATTATTTGTAGCTCATAAAAAAAATAATGTTTATTTATAAACTATTTTTTTAGGACTCAGAAAAAATATTGATAGAACTAGAGTGATTTAAAATAAAAATTATTGTATGTATAATTAAAATGAGTTACATTATTCTGTATTTAATGCCGCAAGAAGACAATATTATATTCACATCTGGGGTGCTTGCATGGTCCATCATGGTCCATCGACAATCGGTCGGTAACTTCATATCGATGGATTCCCTAGGACAACTGCAGATCGCAAACGAATAGGTGACAGTTCACAATGACTAAGTATCCTTAATATATTCGATATCAACTGTCGTTTGTACGTTAGCGATTTTGAATTGGAACGATGAGAAGTTACCGACAATCGACCATGCTAGCACACCTGCTTTTATGAACATAATAATTCATTTTACATTATCGCGAAGTCAATATTCATTCATAAGAACAGACATGGTAATTTTGCAGAATAATATATAAAAGTAAAAACCATAACAGTACGTTGTACATAATTCAATGGAAATGATAAACAAAACATCACATTCTTAATATTTTGGTTTTATTATACTTATAAATGATTACACTTAGAAATAATCAATCAACATTTAAAAACGATTGGACCGTTGGAGACTTAAACGCCCTGTAATTGATCTGCAGGTTTTGACAAAACTTACCCTACTATCTCAGGGGTCGGCCGGCTGGATTGCGAACAATTTTGTGATATGTTTCCTATGTGTATTTTATTATATATCCACTGCATTCAAATTATGTCAAAAGAATTATTGTCGACGGCCTCCATGGACGAGGAATAAGGCTCTCGAATCGTATTCAAAGGGTACGGGTTTAAACCCCGGCGTAAACCAAAAAAAAATTATTAATTTTCTACGTTCCGTAGTGGAGGATACTCTCAATATTGTCCTGCTTAAAGACAGCCATTCAAAATTGAAACGTTTCTTGAAACGGTTTAGGCGTGCTGAGTGACAAGATCTGAAAAGCCAGTTACAACCCATGTTCCTCTTCCCTACCTTCCTCTACCCCACCTTCCTCTTTCCTATCTCTTTCCCATCCCCTCTACCATCAGCATTATAACATACTCCAAATTGAGGAAGCCACAATCTCCCTGGCTCCAACCGAAGTATTTGGGACTCTTGTGTGAAACTCTTAATTTTTTTCTCTTAATCCAATGTTAAAGGACCGACCAGTTTGTGCGACATATTGTACAAGTATAGCAACAAATTTATTCACTTTCATTTTAGCTTTTATCTGGCTCTCCTGTATTCAAATCTCCGGTATTTTAGCTAATGACATTTATAAGACTCGTTCTTGAGTTCAACAGCTCGGCTGTGGAACGATTTGCCGGCCTCTGTATTTTCTCCTTCCTACAACATGGGTTTCTTCAAGACCCATGTTCACTCCTTCCTCTCCTCAAAAAGACCATCAACGCAGCATCTTTAAAGTTGACAAAGGCCCCGAGGGAAATTATTTTCCTCAGGGCCACCTGTATATAGTTAATAAAAAAAATTAAAAAAATGAAAAACAAAAATTACTTAATTCATTAGGGCTAATTAATAGATTAAAAAATAGTTCTTAACTATATACTTACATAATGTCTTGCTCTGAAAATATCTTCGTTCTGCATAATTTTTTGGGTTGTGTATATATTTGTAAAGGGTACAACCCATTAAGAAAAGTCTTGTAAGTTTACGTTTACAGGGTGAAATGCTAACAGTATAAAAACTGCTCGTTAGGCTATCGGCTCGACGCTTATTATGTGTCGTACATTTAACAATTTCTTTCAACTTTTATTTTTCCTTGCATTTAGTACCTGCGTATTGTAATAACCTTAACTATGTTTGTTGCAGAAGCTCTGTGAACCGTTCAGGATTTTGGAAATACTTCGCATTGGGATCGTCGTTAACGGTAAGTTGGTTGAAAAATATATTACTAATTCAATATCTAATAAATTATGTTGTGTTTAACAGAAATTCAAAGAACCATTGTCATCTAAGGGAAATTATTTGAAAGGTCACTGCTAAGGTGAAGCTAAATACTAAATTACTATGTTAGATTAATCTTCATCATATCAAAAATATGCTTTTGATAAATTAAGGCTTTTCCTACCGTTTCAATTTTAATTATTTAAAAAAAATATATAAACGTATGCTACTAAAAGATGTACAGTTTCCCTTGTTTATACTATTTTCTTTCTTATTAAATTATTCACAAATTAAAATTTAAAAAAAAATTTGCTACTGAAATTGTGATCTTTAGGCTCAGAAAAAGTTAGCACTAACTGCGATTCTAGGCCCGTTTCAGCTTTAGAACAAATTGAGATCAGCAGAAACGCACAACTTTTATGATGTTACGCTTTTCACCTGACCACAATATTCGTTTTTTTGTGTAAGTACCGCACAAGAGTCAAACAGCTTCCAACCGTCTGGAGCCAGTGAGACTATGATATATTCAATTGGGGTACGTTGTGATGCTGAAGGTAGTAAGTGGGGATGGAGATGTAGAAGAAAAAGATGGGGAAGCACCTGGCTATCAAACACGGTTAAAGCAATTGGCAGCGATTCGATTTTGAATTGCAATTTTTCACCAGAGCGATAGTGAAATTATCGACTAAGGTGTAATTGATGCCTTTATTTACTTCTATTTCTTTTCTTATTTGAAATATTACTTAGTGTACTATAATGTTTAATAATAATAACGATAAGTTTCATTTGATCTTTTTGATTCCTTCGGCACCGGTACATAGTCAACATACGTATACAGTTGAAATTTGATGCAGGGCTCTGCTATAACCGGTGAGCTAATTCGACCATATGCCCTTCGTTCATATTTGACTATTGACTAATAAAAACCAACATTATCTTCATTTTCTTAACGCAAATTTTTATTGACTGAGATCTTTATGTATGATTGCAAGATTCTTACCGATCTAAATGCAATCTATGTCTTGGATAAATGCGTAATTTTTTTATTGTTATGTGCGACATCTATTATCTTTTCTGCAAGTGTAGGAGGAATTTTTATTTTTGTAATAACATTTTTTAACGTAAACTCCACACAGGAGGCTCTTAGGAAAACAATTTCCCTCAGAGCCTATGTCATCTGTGAAGATGCTGTGTGGAAGTCTCTTTGAGGAGAGGAAGAAGTGAACATGGGTCTTGAAGAGACCCGAGGTCGGACCAGAGGTCGGAAACAACCCGTTCTCATGTGACAAATGTCAACCGTGTACATATGTTGGGCGCGCGTTTGGCGTGTTTCCCGACAATCAATATCAATGATACTAGTTCCTCGGAGCATTGTGTATCTTCCATTAAAAGAGAGCATTCCCACCCGACGCCTTTGCTCTAAAGATTGCAATCCGTTTGTTAAGACGGGAGAATCTATTAAACGGATCGCCTTTTTCTGCATAGAATGGAGGGTTTTTTTACAAATATTGTGGGGCTCCAGACAAGAGGTGGCTGCCAAATTCAACCGTGGGGCGCACTTGCGATTTGTATAGGGTTAGCAGTTGCGTACTATTAAAGTATCTGCGGCCCCTGTACAGTACGCCCAGTTTCTGAGAGGCTAGCTTAACTCTGGCTTCGATGGAATCACTTAGAGTTACACCAAACATATCAATGGAGGGCCTGTTCGGAAGAAGTTGCTTCCGTTGAAGGAGACTAGATTTTCATTTCGATCCCTCTTAATCGTAATCAGACATGATTAAGTCTTTGAAACATTGTATTCGACCAGGTTATTCTTACCCCAAAATAATACTTTCTTAAGGTAACCGACCATTCTTTGCTTGAAAGCCCTCCGAGCCGTTGGAGTTTGTATGCACTTTAGGGGCTTGTCAAACAAAAAGCTATCATAAATTGTACTGTCATCGGCGTGACAATGAGTTGGTGCACATGACAAAAGGTCATTGATGAGCAACAAAAAACAAATTCGGAGACAGAACCGATCCTTGTGGTACGCCAGCATGTATCGGATGCGAGGGAGAGGTGAAAACATCAGCAACCATCTGAATCGACCTCTCCCTCAAAAAGTCGGCAATCAACCTTCAAAAGGATGATTAAAACCTCAAATTGTAATATTTAATCATTGAAGACAATACTAGCGACTCTTTGTAACATTGTAGAAATAATTTGTAACAAAAAAATTAAAAACAATTTTTAAAATTATTTTTTTTTACATTTTTCTACATTTTAGCATTTTTCTGCTTTATGCAAATATTTCCTTAATCTCTGTTTGAATCCTTCATAATTATGAATGTATTTCTGTCTACCCCTGTCTCTTATGCCATACGAGTAAATTATGCAGGGTAATGAGAGAAGCCATAATATTATACACAATATCATATTCCTCTCCTCGCACATAATATTATCTCTTTGTGAACTCATTTCCGCTGCATTCATTCCGGGGTCTCCTCATTAAAATAAGGTTCTACAAATTGCCCGCCACAAAAATGAACAGCCTTATAAATATTATGAGATAACAAAGCTTTACGCCAGATGGGTTAAACCTTCACATTTCATATAAATCATAGCTACATTTTTGGTTTCATCTCGTTACATTGACTCTATTTATTTAAAATTAATTCAATTCCGATAGCTTTTGTCACAAAAATCTCAATAAACGTTAATAAATTTTACTTGATTAATTTGTGGTTTTTCACAAGTTATATATTATGATTATGTGTGGTGTACAGTGTACCTATACACGTAATTTCACATCGCTTTGGTAAAAGACCACGATTGTTTAAATCGGCTTTAGCTTTGTTTGGTGACCAGCTATAAATAGCCTCACTGTCCTCACCCTATATCCTGTATATCCCCACGATCGTCTAGCGTGAAGGACGCACATTATACGGAAATCGAAAACTTTGCTCGAATTGAAATTAGAAGAGATTAGATTTTTTTTTTTTAATTTTTATAGTGAAGACTTAATTGCTTCCCGCTGGAGCCAGTGAGACTATGGCATCCCCAATTGGAGTACGTTGTGAGGCTGAACGTAATCGGGGATGGGATGGAGTTGGGGAAGAGGAAGGCGGGGATGTACCTGGCTATTCAGATCTAGTCACTAAACACGGCTTAAGGAATTTCAAGCAAATTTTCAATTCTGAATGGTGGTCTTACACCAGAGCGATTCTGAGAGTATTTTCCACTCTGGAACGTGGCGCAAATATAGTAAATATTATTTTTAATTAAATAATTGTGAAATAACACAATTTTTCAAATAAAATTTATTTGCATAAAATAAAGCATAATATTTTTGGGTTACAAATAACCTGACAATATTTGAAAATCGCCTACTACAATCATAGTAAGCGGAAAACTTTGCTGTAGTCGTGATAGATGACTTAGCCGGTCGAGAATTGAACTCCAGGCATCGAAAGCTGGTATGACTACTAATCAAAATTGCTCTTTCTAAACAGCCGTATACTTTTCCTATTCCACATCTTCCTCCCCTCCCCACTACCATCAGTCTTACATGATACCCCAATTGGGGATGACATAGTCTCACTGACTCATACTAAATAAAAAAAAGCAATCACCGATCTATTTCACATGTTTAGTGAACAAAAATACTTCGTTCATATTTTCTTCCTCGGTAATTTCCTTTTTTGTTGTCAAACTCATCGAAATACGAATCCCCTGACAAACATGTAAATACTCTTACACTATTAGATAATATCTCTCTAATAATGTGGCTGATTTGAGAGTAATCTTTCCTATACAGACCTTTTCCTTTGCTAACAGAACCTAATCAATCTAATCTTACTTTATCTAATTGATCGATAAAATTCGAAGAGATCGAACTATTAACAAAATCCAACCTTTGATTCTCTAATTACAATTTTGTTGACTTTGAGTGGATATTGGATGTTGGTTTATATAAGTTTATCATCTTAACCAACGGACGAGTCCTAAAAATTGGTCTTTTTAGAGGAAGAAAAGGCGTTACGGACGAAAAAAAGTAATACCTACATTTTATATTATTCTTTAGATATACGTAAATTAGATCACTATTGAATTATTGAAACCTAAAATCTAAATAAAATTTAATATTTTTCTTAAAGAAATCTTTGGCGATGCTGCGTTGAGGGTCTTTTCAGGAAAGAAAGGAAGTTCTTATGAAGGAAAAAGGTATGATTGGAATCTGGGGTTTAGTGTTTACGGTTCATCAGCTGCCAAGACCTAGTCACCTAGCCACCTCACTCCGTGAACCCTGGCACCTCTATTAATATGCCTAACGTAGCGGACCACTTGGTATGACGTATGTCAGGAATTCCATTAAATGGTTCCCGGGGTAACGGTACCCATTCCTACCTCCCAAAAAGAAACTTTTAACTTTTCTTATAACTGTGGTTACGTTTCATGCTGAATTTTTCGAAATAAGCTATAATCACAGACATGTTGCTTGGGATATGATTGCTTTTTCGAAATCTCATATAGACACTCACCTTCCTCTTGCTTAAAGGTGAAATTTTCATTAATCACACAGACACTTTTATTTCTGTTAGATTGAAATTTGATGGAGTGTAGAAAAGTCTTGTTATAATATTAATTTGGGAGGTGGGAATGAGTACCGCCGACCCGGGAACCATTTATTGGAAAACCAGCACCTCTGCCATAGGTCACCCCAAGTGGTTCGCTACGTTTGGTGACTTAGCAGGGGTGCCCGGGTTCATGGGGTAAGGTTTATCTAGGATTTGGCGGCGGATGATCTAGACACACTGAACCCCAGATTCCTACCCAACCCTCATACCTTTTTCTTTCCCACAACTTCCTCTCCTTCCTTTCCTTAAAAATACCCTCCACACCGCATCCCCAAAGATGACATAGGCCCTTAGTGAAATTATTTTCCTCAGGGCCTCCTGTGTGGACCTAATGTAAAAAAAAACTAGACCGGTTGGCATTTCGTCTGTCTGTATTTTTTTTTTTTGTTAATTTAAATAAATTTTTCAATGCCATATTCTAGTATTATTATTATTAGGTACCTACCTGAGAGGAGAGTTTGAAAAAAAAATGTCATTGAAGTTTGTTTGTATAACAAATGATGTATGGAAATTTTGTAGGAATTATTAATTATTTGAATATTAAAATTTTTAAGTAGGAAGATATTTAAGTAGGAAGGTATTTAGTTGGTAGGTAATTAGTTTGTACTTTCTGACGAATCTTACGATATCAGAAGAATTTTTGGTTTTGATCTATTAAAGAGAGAAAATTAAAAACATACCTTTTTGGCAGCAAGAATTTTTTCTACATGAATAGCTCTTATCTGGAGCAAGTGAGACTGTGGCATCCCCAATAAAAAAGTAAGTAAATAGCTAAATACGAATATTACAATTGTAGATGGTGGTCTTACACGATACTAAGAATATCTTCCTCTCTGGAACTTGACGCAATTACACTATATATTGTTATTATTTAATTAATTGTCAGATTACACAAATTAATAAGAGAGCTTTACCCCTCCACCACAGAAGCCATCACGGAACTGCCAGTTTAAATCAATCAGAAAAAGACAAAATGTTTTGAATTGAACTTTCCTGTTGAAATTTTCTGTAAAAAGCGTTTTAAAAATAAATAAGTGATCATTCGTCTAACGGTACTTTTTCCCAAAATTAATGATATCCTTTGAACCATACGTTATAACGTTCCTTTTCATAGGAATGTATTTCAGTATTCAGCGGTCTCAGTTTACGTCGCAGCCTCAGAAGATTAACGAGCAACACAGATTTGCTCTCGCGGTAGAGATTTGTAAACGGGAGCGGACATGACATAGCCAGACTGAAATTTGTCAAGAGGTTGACTCCCAACTCCTCCGAATTTCCATTCCAAGACGCTGCGAAGCCTTTAAACGGAACCTGAAAGCGAAGGACTGTGTTTTCCCCAAATTAAAAACAATTCATGCGTATTTTTTAGCGAGGCCTTTGTTGGTACAAGGTGTTTTTGACTTTATGGAAAGGCTTTTATTTCTGAAGAAAAAATACTCATATAAAGCTTGAGCTCTGTAGAACTTACTTTATCCATTAGCGCAGGTTGACTTGAAAAGAATATTATAAGTACTAAAAAGACTTTCACAGCGTGTTCGTACAGTGGTTACTAAAGTTGACATTGAGATGGTAGTTGGTTTCGTGTAATAAAAACCGTGAGAAAATTGTACAGATTTACAAAGAATGCAAATGATTTAATGATTGTAATAGTAATTGGATGATTTTTAAATCGCTGTTTTCGAGAAAAATAACTTAGAAAGAAAAACATAAGATTATGGTAAATATTGTGCTTTAGACCACACGACTGAAGAAAACACTTATTTAGCTCCATCTATTTGTATGTATATATATATGTATAAAATATATACTTATATTAATTTCCTACAAATATTTATTTAAATTTATTTTCATTCGCCTAGCCCAATCAAGCCGTGCGCATCGACGTCCGCTCCCCCCCGCGTTTTCGCGTCACTGGTATTTCAAAATACTGACTGAAATATTTCATGCACTGGTTATGATAGGAAGATAGGAGATGCACTCGTACTGCTCTCACTTGCTTCTACAATGTGATACAACGCATTTCACTATTCGTAACGCTGTAATTTTGGTAATGCATTCGCCAGTTTACCCCTCAAGAAGAAGTATTAAGTAAGTGTAGTAGTAAAGAAGTATTTACTAATCTATTACGCTCTATTTTATTACTAACTGTTGACTGGAATATTATAACTTTCATTACTACGTATGACTAACGTATTCCATCCACCGGTTAATCGATCAATAATAAATATGCTATAATGTGTACAACTCATTCGACCAATGAATGTGATGCTCCTTTAAAATATTCAAATACAAGGTGTCCGGGGGAAAAGTGCATTAACTTCGGGAGGTGATTCTACGTGATACTGTAAGTAAAAAAGATTAACAATTTTATTCGAAATTCTAACTTATTTTGGTAAAAATATAAAAATAGTACCGCGTGTACAGCCTGCACTATACGTGGCAATCAAAATCAACGTCACCACAACGCACCAGGCTGACTCAAATTTATCCGGTAAGTTTGTACCTTACACCAAGGATTTTTAATAGTATTGCGTTCAGGACCCAGGGGCCCCGAGGTAAGGGTGTAGTCCGGCAGCATCAGGGGTAGGACATGATGCTCTAACAATTCAGCAGGGTCGACTCACTGGTCTTTAACGGGGAACAATCCTCACCACCACATTTTCAACTCCAACACTTCGTCGACGAAAGGAAACTGCGCATTTATCAAAGGACAATCAATGTTTACAGGTAAGGCATACAAGGATAGAACTTCCCACCTCCTTTCATCCGTATTACCTTTAGCCTTACAACAAACCCCAAATGGGTGCCATGGTCTCACTAGCTCTAGGCGGGAGCGGTTGAGCCTTTTAGCGGTTTCATAAAAAAAATGAATGTGCATTTTTAAACAATTTTTTAAAGTATATTCATTGTATTGGTAAAAATCTCTAAATTAATCAAATTTCATGTAATTTTATCTTTTACGCTTTTCCTCAACTACTTATTTATCTATAATTTTACATGGTTTTGACGCATGACGGAAATAACTTTGGCGTAAAACAGCAAAGAGAGAGGTATTTTACTTTATAATAATATTTAACTTATTTAAAAGTAATCTGATTTTAAATAGAATCGTGTTGAAAATTTTGCTAATGATGTTCAATCAAAAATAATATTATTTTCTCCGCTGTTAGAAATTACTGATGAGGACGGATGAATGAAAGTTGAAGTGATTTGAGATTTTCACGATAACAGAAATCTACTTTAATAAATACGACGGAGTTTAGCTCAATGATTCTTGGTATCATAAGCTTGTTTTTTCATTTCAAAAAATTTATATCTTTTTTTTTACTGTTTTTAATGTATATTCACATTGAATACCCTTTTTCTTGTATATTCGATACTTAATTGATTCCTAGTACACTCGACTGTATCATTTATTATAATTACGCAAATGGAATTTGTGAATCTTAACTTTATTTAATACTGTATGAATCATTATGTCTGTACCTACTTACCTAATATGTATGAAACCTGTAAATTTGACTATCCTAGAACGGGAGTAGTCAAAGCGTCATTAAACTGTAAGTCTATTTTTATAACCAATAAATAAATAAATACTAGATAATTGACCAAAAAAACTAAAGGCAGAATGTAAACTAAAATAAATTATACTTATTTCTTTTTTACAAAGACCCTCCAAACGGTATTCCCAAAGATATGAGAGGCCCTGAGGGGAATTACTATTCTCAGGGTCCCCTGTATGGAGCTAATATAAAAAAAAACACATAAGCACACACTTCACTACAATCTTCGATTACACATGTGACCTGATGATGGACCCCATAATGATATCCAAAACGTTGGCTAAACAACACGGAATAATACCCAAAAAATAAATTCCGATGAATGATGAAGTATTTAAAGTAAGAACCTATATATTCCTACCACCACATCTTTTCATTTGCTTAGAGCAAAGCACACATTTTAATTCTACATATTTCCATTTTTAAATAATTCAAATCTTTTATACGAAATCCATGTTAGGATAAAAAAATAAATGACAAAGCGAAATTGTATCATCCTTGTGAAATGCATTTTCATTTGTATTTTTAATTTTTCTGGAAAATTTCTAAAGGGCGCAGAAAACATCTAATTTAATTAACAAGTGAACTGAATTGAATAAAATTTTCCAATTTTTATGCTAACTTTTTCTCAATAATATAATTTTTTTTGTGAGTGTAGAACGTTATTTTACATTAGGCCCTCCGCACGATTCGTCTTTCAGAACCCAATATGCCGGATTTCTTTAAGTTGTAGGGAAAACCGCCGACCGCGGTTATTATTTTTTTTTAAACTTTTTTAAAAATTTTAAAATCTGAACATAATTTGGGGGAAAATTTTAAAAGTGTGTCAACATTAAAAAAATTGTATTGCTCGCTAGTACGAAGCAGATTAGAATACAATTCCACCGTATGGTCACCGTAAATTTTATTACATGCCTATGTGTTGTTTTCTTAAAATTACCACAACTGCATTTATTTTGTTTTATTTAAATACTGTAATAAATTTGTAAAATGTTCATGTAAAAGCCTACTAGGGCGTTAATAAACAATTAATAAATGTATCTTTATCTGATTTTAGGTTTGGTTATATTAATTTTGTTTTTGGACAATAATATTCATTTATTTTTTCGATACACGCGAACGAATCTGCAACCACCCGATTATCATATCAGACTAGACAATGAAGAATTATTCCGACAACTAGGTTATGAATGAATTAATGAACCGTCTCGAATGTCTAGAAGTGATAATTATGAAAGTATTTTGTTCTTCGTCTCTCTTCGTATTCCAATCATTATCACTCCGGCGCAAGACAAGATGTCTTTTTCAAAACGCCCGTAGACAAAATTCAAGGAGGACTTTAGTGCAGGCCTGCCAAATTTCGAATTGAGATATTTTGCTAATTTAATTACTGTTTAAAATAGTTCAATCACTGTTTATTTAAAATGCTTGCGGTAAAACAACACAGAAATCAGCAGTGACAGCGAGTATCAACAACAATCAACTTGATCACGTGACACTTCAAAATCCGCCAAGGGCTGTAATAGAGTCTACTTTGACAGTATCCTGTTCAATGGCCAGAATCAAGAGGCCCCAGGAAGTTCCCAAGTTCAATAATCTTTTTATTTAATGTGCTCTCGGTAAAACAACACAGAAACAGCTGTAACGGCGAGAATCACCGACAATCGATGACACCAACTTGACCATATGACACTTCAATTCCGTCGCACGCCGGCTGTCCGACACTCGACGTTAACAATATTCTGTTCAATGACTAGAATGACAAGATAAAAACCCTAGGTACTTCCCATTGCATCTTTCTTGACTACTGCTCAATCAATTACGGGGGAAATTGAACCGTTAATTTTGGTTAATTTTGATAATAGTTATAATATTCACCATAAAACTATTCAGCAACATTCCGTTTTATTGAAAGCACGCTATATGTAAACTATTGTCTATTTAACAGAACTTATGTCTATGTGAGAGATTATCTTCGAAATACAATAATAAGATTACATCAACGACTCGACCAAAATTCTATCAATGTTATTTTTCTGAGAAATAATAATAATATAATTATTAAATTTACTTTAAATTTATACTTCTTTAAAACAAAATCAGGTAGAAATGTTACGAAATTTTTTTCATAGAAAAGCTAATAGCTCAGAGCTGCATAAAATAATTTGCAAGGCAGATAGAAATATTTCACCTTTAAATTTATACGACGAGAATGCCAACATTTTTATAAATACCAACCAGGAATTATTAGATTCCTGGTCAAATAAAATTATTCACGCAAAACACTTCAATTATCTCAACCAAACGTATGTTGACAAACTTTCGTCAAACAAATGGTTGAGTATTGGAGAGTTGAGCGCAGAAATAGAAGGTTTTATGCTTGCTATTCAAGATAGAGTAATTAATACCAAAAATTATAGGAAGCATATAATCAAAGATCCAAATCAAATTGATGGTTTATGTAGAAAATGTATGGCTTTTCCGGAAACTATAGAACACATTATATCAGGATGTTCTATATTAGCACCGTCTGAGTATACATTTAGGCACAATCAGGTTTTAAAAATAATTCACCAAAGTTTGGTAATTAAACATAACTTGATTGACTGTCATAATATAGTACCATATTATGAATACGAACCAAATTCATTTTTAGAAAATAATTTCTTTAAAATTTACTATGATAAAACTATACTAACAGACAGACCAATTGGTCATAATAGACCTGATATAGTTTTACATGACAAAATTAAAAAAATAACTTATATTATTGATGTAGCTATTCCAAATTCCTGTAATATTCAAAAATCTGTTTCTGAAAAAATAAGAAAGTATACAGATTTAGGAAATGAAATTAAAAGAATTTGGCATTCTCAGACTATAAAAATATTACCTTTTGTTATTTCGGCTACTGGCATTATACCTAGCTCTCTTATTAAAAATTTAGGCATATTAGATTTGTCAAAGAATTTGTATATAAAAATGCAAAAATCAGTCATTTTAAATACATGTAGAATTACGAAAGATTTTTTAAATATTTATATTGAGGGATCAGTAGGATTTATCGGTCAAATTAGGAATTCCACAGAGCCGAACCCTCTGATATGAAAATATCTGGAGACGGTGAATTATATTCCCATTTAATAGTTTGGTAGATTAACGTGTTGTTCTTGTATTGTTTTGTATTAATTATACTTATATAATACACTTGCATAACGTGGATTTACTAGATGATCATTTATATGGAAAAGTGTATGAAAGGGTTTAGTTTTTCCTATGGGAAAAACTAAACCCGTTCCTGTAAATCTGGTAAATTAGAACTACGTTAACAAAGTTTAATTGTCATCATCCAAATTCAGCTATAGAACGAATTAATTTACCTAGAAATTTAGGAGGTAGAGGTATAGTCAAAATAACTTCTTTAAAACAAAATCAGGTAGAAATGTTAAGAAATTTTTTCATAGAAAAGCTAATAGCTCAGAGCTGCATAAAATAATCTGCAAGGCAGACAGAAATATTTCACCTTTAAATTTATACGACGAGAATGCCAACATTTTTATAAATACCAACCAGGAATTATTAGATTCCTGGTCAAATAAAATTATTCACGCAAAACACTTCAATTATCTCAACCAAACGTATGTTGACAAACTTTCGTCAAACAAATGGTTGAGTATTGGAGAGTTGAGCGCAGAAATAGAAGGTTTTATGCTTGCTATTCAAGATAGAGTAATTAATACCAAAAATTATAGGAAGCATATAATCAAAGATCCAAATCAAATTTATGATTTATGTAGAAAATGTATGGCTTTTCCGGAAACTATAGAACACATTATATCAGGATGTTCTATATTAGCGCCGTCTGAGTATACATTTAGGCACAATCAGGTTTTAAAAATAATTCACCAAAGTTTGGTAATTAAACATAACTTGATTGACTGTCATAATATAGTACCATATTATGAATACGAACCAAATTCATATTTAGAAAATAATTTCTTTAAAATTTACTATGATAAAACTATACTAACAGACAGACCAATTGGTCATAATAGACCTGATATAGTTTTACATGACAAAATTAAAAAAATAACTTATATCATTGATGTAGCTATTCCAAATTCCTGTAATATTCAAAAATCTGTTTCTGAAAAAATAAGAAAGTATACAGATTTAGGAAATGAAATTAAAAGAATTTGGCATTCTATATTACCTTTTGTTATTTCGGCTACTGGCATTATACCTAGCTCTCTTATTAAAAATTTAGGCATATTAGATTTGTCAAAGAATTTGTATATAAAAATGCAAAAATCAGTCATTTTAAATACATGTAGAATTACGAAAGATTTTTTAAATATTTATATTGAGGGATCAGTAGGATTTATCGGTCAAATTAGGAATTCCACAGAGCCGAACCCTCTGATATGAAAATATCTGGAGACGGTGAATTATATTCCCATTTAATAGTTTGGTAGATTAACGTGTTGTTCTTGTATTGTTTTGTATTAATTATACTTATATAATACACTTGCATAACGTGGATTTACTAGATGATCATTTATATGGAAAAGTGTATGAAAGGGTTTAGTTTTTCCTATGGGAAAAACTAAACCCGTTCCTGTAAATCTGGTGAATAAAAAAATAGGATACATTATCGTTTGCGTAGGAGGGATAGATTTGACAAAAACAAACAAATTTAGCCCTAATGATTATTTCTAATTTCTTTTATATTTCTACAAACGCTGTTTAAAAGGAAAAAAGAAAATATTCAACGTTTACTAAACAGACGGAGGACCCCTTTGAATACTTAGTTCTTAAGAGCGATTGACCAGAAGGTGAGAATAAAATTTTTAAAAATGCTTGCAACTGTACAGGGAGGTTCCAATGAGAGAGATCAATTAGTCCCCGTATCAAATTTTTAAAATAAAAAAATTTATATCGATTTATTTCGTTCAAAACTTGCTTTAACATACACCTACTTTAACGTAAACCATAAAAATGCACAAAACGCACGATGATAAATTATTAAATATTGTGTACTTCTTGTAAGTATTTTTTGATCATAAGTATTTGTGATTTTTCTACAATGTCTAAACAAAATAAGTGTGTAAAAAAAAATTGATATATTTCAGTTTGTAAGATCTTAAATAAATAGAAAAACTGAGGTATTTTTGACACAACACACGTTCTCGTATTTATTTTTTACTGATTTTAATTTAACTAAAATTCAAATTCTGAAAACTGTGTTGACTAGATTATGTATTGATTTATTTTGATGTATGATTATATGATTTGAAATTTGTGTTGTTTAATAGAACCTATCGTTTGAAAATTGAACAAATCTGCCAACGACCAACGTTATATATAACCTTAGTATATTAAAAATTCACTTAGTTTTTTTAAATTTTAAATCTGCGTGCACCAGATAAAATAACAATCTTTCAAAAAAAAATTATGTTTTTTTGTAAAAAACGGTCAATACGTCTGGAATTTCATTTAAAACGGTAAAATTTCTGGTAGTATCTGGTAATACCCTCTTAAGAGATTTGTGGAAAATTATTTTTAAATTGTAATTTCTTTGAAGCTTATTATATGCACAATTTATTACAGGTGATGAAATAAAAAAACAAAAAAACAACGGTTAATCAATTAGTCTAAATTAACAATATAATTTATATCTTTTCATTGTTTTTATTTCTTGCTAGAGCAATCCCGATGAGTTACAAAACTCATTTTAGGACAGGAGGAACTTACAATTTATAGGTAGGAGGTAGTAGTTACAATTTTACAAAGGTATTTTGACATCATAATATAAGTTTTACATTCAGTACAGCATAAAAATAAAAATAAAAACAGGTTAAGTAGAACAAACAACAAGAGAAAACAAGTAAAGAGAGGGAAAAACTGATACGAGTATATAAGATAGAACAAAAAATGACAAGACGATTACATATTTTCATTTTTAAATGTAGTTAAAAAATATTCTTTTAAAGCATTGCTTTGCAATTTTTTATTATGCTGGATGTTTTTGTACATATCTGGAAGCGAATTATATAGTGTATAGGCAATATAGTTCAGAGATTTTATCCCATATTTTGTAGTGTGTGTTTGAGGAATGCGGATTTTATTGTTATTTCGAGTATTGTGGTTGTGGATGTCTTGATTGTAAATTGGCTTGGTGTTTTTTTTTTTTTTTTTTTTTACATTAACTCCACACAGGAGGCCCTGAGGAAAATAATTTCCCTCAGGGCCTATGTCATCTTTGAAGATGCTGTGAGGAGGGTCTTTTTGAGGAGAGGAAGGAGTGAACGTGGGTCTTGAAGAGACCCATGTTATAGGAAGGAGGAAACACAGAGGCCGGCAAATCGTTCCACAGCCGAGCTGTTGAACACAAGAACGAGTCGTAGAAGCGTCCCGTTCTCATGTGACAAATGTCAACCGTGTACATATGTTGGGCGAGCGTTTGGCGTGTTTCCCGACTATGCACCGGTGCCGAGGGGATCAATGAGGCTAGTTCCTCGGAGCATCTTCCATTGAAATACCGGTAGAACAAGGAAAGCATTCCTACCCGACGCCTGTGCTCTAAAGATTGCAATCCGTTTGTTAAGACGGGAGAATCTATCAAACGGACCGCCCGTTTCTGCACAGAGTCGAGGGTGTTTTTCAGGTACTTTGGGGCTCCAGACCAGAGGTGGCTGCCAAATTCAACCGTGGGGCGCACTTGCGATTTGTACAGGGTTAGCAGTTGTGTACTATTAAAGTATCTGCGGGCCCTGTACAGTACGCCCAGTTTCTGAGAGGCTAACTTAACTCTGGCCTCGATGGAGCCCCCATATCTGAGCTGGTCACTTAGAGTTACACCGAGCATATCAATGGAAGACCTGTTCGGAAGAATGCTACCGTTGAAGGAGACTAGATAGTCATTTCGATCCCTTTTAGACGTAATCAGACATGATTGGGTCTTTGATACATTGAATTCGACGAGATTATTCTTACCCCAAGAGAAAACACTCTCGAGGTAAGCGTCCATTCTTTGCTTCAAAGCCCTCCGAGCCATTGGAATTTGTGCACCCTTTGGGGGCTTGTCAAACAAAAAGCTATCATGGACTGTACTGTCATCCGCGTAACAATGAATTGGTGCACATGTCAAAGGTCATTGATGTGCAACAGAAACAAAGTCGGAGACAGAACCGATCCCTGTGGGACGCCAGCGTTTATCGAATGCGAGGAAGAGGTGAAACCGTCAGCAACCGTCTGAATCGACCTCTCCCTCAAAAAGTCGGCAATCCACCTGCACAAGGATGCGGGAAGTCCGTAAGAAGGCAGTTTGTTGACAAGTCCTCGGTGCCAAACCCGGTCAAAGGCCTTGGAAATGTCCAGCGCAACCGTTTGGGTCTCACCGAAACGTTCCAGGCACCGCCCCCAAACATGCGTCACATACGCGAGAAGATCACCGCACGAGCGGTTCCGCCGGAATCCGTATTGACGGTCGTTAATAATTTTGTTCTTCTCGAGGTATGTGAGCAGTTTGTCGTTGATCACACGTTCCATCACCTTGGATAGAACTGATGTGATCGCTATGGGACGGTAGTTGGCCGGGTTGGAGCGGTCACCCTTCTTTGGATTACGATGGATGACCGCTTTTTTCCAACCAGAGGGTACAGAGCCAGAATTCAGGGACATTTTGAAAAGCTTTGTCAAAATCGGAGCTATTTCTGCAGCGCACCTCCGCAATACCAGGGCGGGGATTCCGTCAGGCCCACTAGCTTTATTAACATCAAGCCCTCGTAAAACCTGGAGCACATCCCGATGCCGGATCCTCAGCTTTTTCATATAGAAACCGCAGGGAGGGACCGACGTCGGGACTGCACCCCGATCATCGAGGGTTGAGTTATCCGCAAACATTTTTCCTAATAGGTTAGCCTTTTCGGTGGCGGTATTTGCTAGTGAGCCATCAGGTCTGGTAAGAGGTGGCAGACTGGATTTGCAGAAATTGCGACCTATTGAGCCCGCAAGCGACCAGAAGGCTCTGCTGCCATGCGGGCATGCAGCCAGCTTTTTGCTGATCTGCAGGTCGTGCTCGAACTTTGACCTATTTATGATCTTCTTGCTTTCCTTTGCCAATTTGTTATATGCTGC
Organism: Limnephilus auricula; assembly: GCA_951813805.1. Classification (NCBI taxonomy): domain Eukaryota; kingdom Metazoa; phylum Arthropoda; class Insecta; order Trichoptera; family Limnephilidae; genus Limnephilus; species Limnephilus auricula. The sequence goes on along the minus strand of OX638406.1, from coordinate 3,065,407 downwards.
TCTGTTTTCGGAGGTTCTAGATGTGTTGTAGGCTCGGTAAGCCGCGTTTTTTCGCCGAACTGCTTCGGAGCATTGTCGACTGAACCACGGCTTTGAGCCCACACCAGTTTCTTTAACAGTGGATTGAATGAAGCCATCCATCGCGGATGTAATGACTTCACCAATTTCCTGGGCACATCTTGAGGGATCCGAAGTCCGAAAACAGACAGCTGACCACGGGAAAGCATTGAAATGAGCCCGCAGACCGAACCAGTCTGCTGACCTATAGTGCCACACTTTTCTCTTCAGCCTTTCTTTTGGCGGTCTGAAGTTGACAGGGATTGAGGTCGTCACCAGGCAGTGGTCGGACGATCCTAAAGGCGCTGTGACCTCAATCTTGTAACCGTGTGGCACAGTGGTTAAAAATAGGTCTAACAGATTGGAGCGGTGAGTCTGGACATCAGGAACCCTTGTAGGCTCCTGAACCATCTGCTCCAATCCGTGGCAAAGGGCAAAGGATTCCGCCTGTCGGCCAGCTGAGTCTGTTGGTCCTGAGAACTTCAACCATGGTTCGTTATGAACGTTGAAGTCCCCCAGAACCACAAACTCAGCCGAAGGGTAGCGGGGCAAGAGGTCATCAATAGTCTCGCTCAAATGTTTGAATAGCTCGGATGTGTCTGATTCGCTAAGGTTCGGTGAGCGGTATAAACACGCGTAGAATCTTGCCGTACTGGCAAGATTGACGCGCACCCACATTACGTCGAATCTGGGTTTTTCCAGATTCAACAGACGCACACAGTTGACGTCAGATCGGCTATAGAGACAGACACCTCCTTTGGGTCTGAACTTGCCAACGAGGGCGTAGCCCGGGCAGTCCAGATAGGAGGCATCTGGAGGCTCAGCTATCTGTGTTTCAGAGAGGAAAAGAAGGTTAGGACGCATTGATAGAAGGTGGTGATGTACATGGTTTAAATTTGTGTGCAGGCCGCGAATGTTGGCAAAATTTACCAACAGTTTAGGCCCGCACCGGGGACGCCTTCTACTCGCCGCTGTCAAGATATTAGTTGTATTCGTTGTGTTGTTCATGATTTTATAATTATAAAGAAAGAAAAAGTAAATATGAGGGGATAAGGAGGTCTGGGAAGGAAAAGGTATGAGGGGTGGGTAGGAAGCTGGGGATCAGAGTGTCCAGGAGTGATAGACGTATGAATCCATCCCACCCACTGCGGTGCAAGGCGATGGGCCGGGAGAGTCCGGCTGGAGAGGTCGCCCAATGCGCCCCAAACGCTGCTGCTGGGTCCCCTCCGGTCACGAACCGGCACAACAGCAACGGCGGGGTTTTTGCACTCGTTGATGGGGCAGCCCACCCTCAGTCGTGAGCCTGAGGGTCGGGCCCCTGTACTACCGAGCGGCCCGGACAGCGGTAGCCGGTTGTAAAGGGTCTCCCTCAACCAGCATCTCCCAATCCGGCCCGCCACGCAGAAGGTGAGCCGACGCACCCGCCACCAAGACCCGGACAAACTTTACCCCATGAACCCGGGCACCCCTGCTAAGTCACCAAACGTAGCGAACCACTTGGGGTGACCTGTGGCAGAGGTGTTGGTCATCCAATTAATGGTTCCCAGGGCGGCGGTACCCATACCCGCCTACCAAAATGAGAAGTTAGTATGAGTTGATTGTTGGGTTGTTATTATTATGGGTGTTATTTTATATATATTTTGTGTTTAGTATAATGTACATCGACTATGAATTATTTTCAGAAATATCTATTTTATTGACAAATTATTTACCCTTTTTATTTTATTTTCTCTATATACGTTTTCAGAACCAGTGATCTTTTCTAAAATAGAGTTGCTGATCGGGCAAAAATATATATATTACCAGTTTTGCAGAGATTCTCCGACTATGGAGGTACTTTTTAAACGAGGAACTTATTTAAGTACATTTTCTTAGGGAGAATCACAATATTTCCACGCTTTCGATCGGATAAAGCGATATCAGGTTATAGGAGTCAGCAGAATAATTTACCTCGAGGCTGTTTATTGTCCTGAACATGATAATGTTTACTGTAAATATTTGAACACGATTTATTTTGTTCACCTCAGAACGAGACATCTATTTAAAGATATTTTAGGATATTGCTTTGTAATGATTTTGAGCAGACAAGTAGTACATAATATTTGATCAGTTGTTTATCGTACACCCTGGTTTACCGTTTTACCGTACCAACATAATTTCTAAAAAAAATATTCGTAAAATATTTCAATACTTTAACCTAAACTTCGCTAAATATTAAAAAAAACACTTTTTTACGATGTTTTTTTTCTTGCACAAATCAAAACAGACAAAACAAAATTAGCCCAATTGCCATTTACATATATTATGGTGAGTTATTGTTAGCGATTTCAAATATTACACGACGTGGTGCATCGCCTAAAATTTCGTACTTTATATAATTAAATCAATATCTTTCTAAAATATATTAAAATACGATTTTTTTTAATTAAAAATTTTCCAGGACCTTTATTTTATGGTCCAGTAATGCGACTTCACTGAAAATACCCTCGGAAAACTCAAATATTTGTTCAAAATTATTCCTAAGAACTTTTTTAAGGACATAATTAAAAGTTTCGAGTTTTATATGTTAAATTGCGTTACAACTTTTAAGTAGTGCGTGTGAGTTGAGAACTTTCAGTCACATTAATAGGAATTTTCGTCTCTTGAACAGGTTGCAAAAGTTTAATTTTGCGAAAATTTTGAAGCTCTTAAGTTTATATTACATTTTCTTTAACAGTAGGTTTTGCTTACAAAATAATAATTACAAAAATATCAATCTCCGAAGGTGCATGTTTCTATTAAAAAAAGGATGCTATGAAATCAAAATAAGTAGATATTTGTATTAATTGTATAACCATGTGTGATCGTGTCAGAAATGCGGAGTTCCGAAAATAATACAAGACTGATGTAAGCGTAATAAATAAGATTGAGAAAGAGAAGCTTAGATGATTTAAGCATTTTTATTTTAAATTTTATATGAATACCGCACAAGAGTATCAACTGCTCCCGTCTAGAGCCGGTGAGACTATGGCATCCCCAATTGGGGTATGTTATGAGGCTGAAGGTATTAGGGTGGGGAAGGAGATGGGGGGGAGAATGGTGGGGAAGTACCTAGCTATCAGATATGGTCACAAAAACCGAATAAGGCTATTTCAAGCCAAGTTTCAAATCTGAATTGTCGTCTTACACCAGGGCGATACCGAGAGTATCGTCCACTCTGTAGAGCAAATTAATGAATAAAGGTGTGTAAAGCGAATATATGACGCAAATTTGAATGGTAGAAGAAGTCGTCAACGCCCGAGGAAGACATGGCGCTATCAAGTGAATCAGATACTTGAGTAGGGCTATGTCAACGGTCAGAATAATAGAAGAGTATGTATGAGATGATGAATGAATGCGAATGAGGCAAGGAGTGTACGCTGAGACCGAGTTCTTTAGCGGTCCGTCCTCTTTGCCTACCCCTGAGGGGAAACGATGAGATGTTGGTTTAGTTAGTTAAAATTAATATGCTTCTCTATACTGTGATACTTTATAAATATATCAGCGATTACATTCTTAGGCTTTCGCTCACGGATCGGCAAAGAGACGACATCAACCGAGTACTGCCGAGTGGTATTTGGACATCCAGTAAAAATGTATAGCTTGTAGCCCAGTAAATTGTCGGTATTACCAATTTATGTTTTTGCATTTACCGCCTTAACCCGTGACCTCCGGATTCGTAGCTAAGGACCATAATTACACAGCCATGGAAACCGTCATGTAGATATACAAAAAATCGATGATAGAATTGGATGAAATAAAATAAATTATTTAAAGAGGATTTACTATGTATTTTTTTCCCGTAATGATCCATTTATTATAATAATATACCATTAGTAAATATGGATCGAGATAACCAGAAATTGATAAATCCATTAGGCAAATCCTATAATAGTCTATAATAGTCTCAGGAGATTTATTGTTTTAAGGCTTTATTTTCTCGATGGAAGCGTATTTTTATTCTCCGTCTTACGGCTTTAAAACCGAATCACGGCCCAAATAACTTAGGATGGGATGTTTAAAAATATGTGAACAATTCATCAATTATGTATTTTAAGTTGTTCACGTTTTATAATATAATTTCTATTCAAGCTCTGTGATTAATTCAGTATTATGAATCAATTGTCATATAATGGCAGAGTGGAAGATATCTCCTCTCAGTATCGCCCTGGTGTAAGACCAACACATGGAGAAAAATGTTATTCTAAAATACGATAATTTTATTCGTAAAAACAGTTAAAAACGGGACTGAAGTTCTTAGGAACAAGTTAACAGTGTTTCAATGTTTATTGGCGGGAACATGTAATAATAATTTGTTGGTAAACGTACGAAATTACGTACATCAACAAATTACTCTTACATGTTCCCGCCAATAAACATTAAAAACCTGTTAATTTGTTTGTAAGAACTTCAGTCCCGTTTTTAACAATTTTTTCGAATAAAATGATCGTATTTTAGAATAACATTTTTCTCCGTGCATTCAGAATTGAAACGTTCCTTGAAATGGCTTTAATTGTATTTAGTGACAAGATCGGAATAGCCTGGTACATACCCACCTACTAAGCCAGAGCTCACCAGTTTACGCAGAAACCTTCGCGGGCGTGCGCACAACAACTCACCAAATTTTCAATCGGATAAAAATTCATAACGCCAGAGCTCACTATTATATCTAGAAACCATCGCAAGCATGCGCACATCAAATCATTAAAGTTTTATTGCAATCGGAAGAATGATTTAGGAGAGCATAAGGGACAAACAAAAAAAACTTCTTTTTTATATATTAAAATTCGTCGTTTAGTATTTGACTGATTTCAACTGCTTTCTTATTAATAAGTTATTATAAAACAATAATTATCCCCTAAAAGTTAATAAGAAGTCAAAAACAAATATTAATATTGAGGTTCACTTTTCAATAAAATCTTTTTTTTAGTATTGAACAAGATAAAATAAATATAGTCGAAACGATATTCCGAAGCTAAAATCATATTTCAAAGCTGTAGTTCAAGCTATGAGAAGTATAAGGCTCTAGGATCTAGATAGATCCTAATATTATCTTATCGAAGAAAGCAAACACTTTGTGGCTTGACATTATACAAAATGAAACGAATACGTAGTTTTAAACCACGTTATTTAAAAAGTAAATAAAGTATTTGTTTCATTTGGCCTAATATTATCGTTTATGGAGTTATTCGATAGATGTCAGTAGTATTCAGGGTTACGGTGCAAGAAGCAGAGAGGTTTCGAGAATCAGAGAGAAATTTTGAGAGTACACACAATAGAACGGATAATAGCCTCCAGGCCGTCCTATACACTCTTTCCTGATTACAAGATAAGTCTACATAATGACACAGTGTTTTGTTGTAAAGAAGGTGTATTTATTATCAAGATCCATTCACAACAATATCTAATATCAGCGCTCTTGAGATGATTTTCATAAAAACGGTGCTGTGCAAATCACCAAAATATTATTATTATTAACGACAAAAAAAACTTCTTTTTTTTTTATGAAGATCAATTTTAATAATGTTATTAATAAGGAATATGAGTGTTTTAGTTTTTTATTGTGGCAGCTATTGTATAATTGCGACTGTTGGAAATATTAAAACATTTTGCTGGTCTTAATAATAACGATATAAAATTCGACTTAAATTAAATGAAGTTCTACGAAATAAACACACGAATAAATATAATTATTCAATAAATATTGTCTGGCATCACTACTGCAAATTTTTTGATTACTTTAAGTAAATTACATTCCTTTTTACCACCTGCAGATTAAAATTTATCCAATATAATTAAATCCAAAGTTTTACCACAAATCAAAGAATAATACATATTTCTAACGGCCACTTCCGTAGTTCAAAATTTTCCAACTATTTCTGTCTACGTCACAAACCCATCATCATAAATTATGCTTACAAGGACCCATAAAAAAAATCAACTGTCCCAAAATTGCTTTACGTTGTCACAGTACTTTGCCCCTAAGGGTGGCGCTCCAAGGGTGGATTTAGCATGAATTAAATATGAGGCCATCAGAGGTTCCTGCCGGTCCTGGCAATGTATACAGCCGCTGGTGTGGATTAAAGGTACCCTCTCTAAGATTATACGGCCCATGCTAAAAGGGGACTCGCTACTTTGAATGAATCTTATTTTAGGATATTTTTCTAACTCCCAAGAAGAAAATACTTCTTCTGTCGTGTGTTGAAGAACTAGGAGGTAAAGAGAGAACCTAATATATTAAGTATTACTAAGTTTTCCTCCACTTTACCGGGATATATTATGAATATTTGACCTGATAGGCTGAATCAAACATCTTTCAAAAATTAATTTTGTCAGTTACGTAAGCAGCAGTTATATGTAAAAATGCATACTCTATCTGGTATTCAGACCCTTCAGACCAACTGTCACCGGCTTCAAAACCCAACGCTTAGAAGCGTTTAAATTGTGAACTGAACGCCCCTCGACGAGACCCGCGTGGCTGGACAACACGAACAGTTGTACAACAAATCTCATAGGCAGGTACTTCCGTGAAATGTAACTATTACAAATAGATGAAATCGATTGACAGGTTGGTGCCTACCGCACATTTATAATACATCTTAACTAAAAGCAGAACATGAACCTTTATTTTTCTTACGTCTGCAACGGCGAACCTTTCTAACATTGACCTATGGCACCAAACGTAGTGAAACACTTTTGGAGACCTAGGTAATATCAGAAGTATTGGTTATCCAATTAATGGCTCCCGGGGCAGCAGTATCCACATCAGCCTCCCAAATATAGGATTGTGTAATAATTATTGTGTACTGTTGCTTCTTCTGATGAACAAAACAACTCAGAAATTTCCATAATTACTTCGGATCGTCTAGATTATGAATCGTGTTTATCATAGTATTATTTACAATCAATATTTATCTGCACTTAATTTCCGCTCTAAAGGATGCTCTCTAATAAACTAAAGCAGAGAAAATGCTCACAGAAGATTCTAACCTGTAGATCGGATATGATCAGCTACCTTCGTAACCGCTCAGATATTAGAAGCAAACGGGTGACAGTTGTCTCTCGTATACATAGTGCAACTACTGTCCTCTCTTGAGACACCTGAAAACTAAGTATAATTACCTTTACTAACGACTACTGTTGAGAGACATTTAAACTACGTGCATATTCATATGCACTGCAAAAAATATTTTCTAGAGACACACCGTCTAGAGTCTTATTCGTGATGTCCGGGGCTAAAGTGCATTAACTTCGGGTGGTGATTCTACATGATTGTAGGAGTAAAAAAGATTAAGAACTTTTTTCGAAATTCCAACTTTTTTATCGAAAAAAGATACACTTATTAAAAATCCTTAGTGTAGGGTACAAACTTACCCGATAAATTTAGGGTAGAGAGGACGGACTGCCAAACATCTCGGTCTTGGCACACACTATTTGCCTCATTCCCATTTACACATCGTCTCATACTTACTCTTCTATATTTCTGTCTTTTAATATGGCCCGACTCAAGTATCTGATTCACTTCTTCTGATCATCCCATGTCTTCCTTGGCATCCACGACTTCTTCTACCATTCACACTTGCGTCATATTTTCTCATTACACTCCTTTCTTTCGTTCATTCACTCTACACACCCAAACCATCTGAGGGTTTCTTTCAAGTATAAATTTTAAAATCACTTAAACTATAATTTAAGCAATTTTCAGTCCTTCTGAAAAACCGATCCCAATGTTAAATTAATTCTGCAAGTAGGAACAACGGAAATACGCACTGAGCCCACGCGCCCTTGTAAAAATATCTGGAACATTAAAGTAGTTTTCCTTCTAAATTTTCCAGATTGATTACGTGACCGTTCAATAGGCTTTAGGTCATTGTTAACATGGCTGTTCCCTTCTGTATGTAGGCTATATCCCGCATTCCAGGGGTGAGGTTGTGGGGTAAAACCAGGGAAAACAACCCTATTGTAATAATAATGATGTTAGTCGATTGAGCCATATGTTCTGTTACGAAATTGGGGTTTCTTATGGAATATTTTCTGTCGTATATTAATGTGTTCCTCTTTTAAGTTTAATTTACAAAGCAAGGAAGTTTTTGGAACATATGGATTTATTGGGGAAAACACATTAAACGTATTTCATGGAGTTTTGAAAAATGTGTTGTGAAAATAAGCTTTATCTTTTATCTTTGTAGGTATGCAGGGTGGATAAAACACCACATTTTTTTACATTATTTATTTATTTATTGGTAAGAGACAAACAGCTTATACTTAAAATATAAAGATAAATATATACATTGCTAAATGAAGTCAAGCCAAAAAAGCATTATCAATTATCACAATACAGGAGGCCCTGAGGAAAAAAAATTCTAGCCTATATCGTCTTTTTGGGGGGTTTTTTAGGGAAAGGAAGATGAGAAAATCTAGGTAAGGAAAGATGTGTGGGAGAGGGGAAGGAATCTGGGGGTCAATGTGTTCAGGAGTGATGAACGTATGAATCTATCCCGCCCACTACGTTGCTAGGGAATGGGTCAGGAGATTCCGGCTAAAGAGGTCAAAAGGTCTACCTCTACAAGTCTCTCCTGATCCGGCCTGCCATGCAGTAGGGCAAAAGCATCCGCCGCCAACACCTAACCTCACAAAAGGGAAACACACGAGGCGAACTATAGCAGATGTGTCGGTTATCTAATAAATGGTTCACGGGGTGGTGGTACCCGTACCCGCCTCCCAAATCAAAACTCTGCTTTGGTATTCACTACTCGTTACATTTACATTCAATCTTCGTCCCACGCGTACTTTTTTTCTGATTCTGGACATGCACGGACTGTGTTTGATTAAAGAATTCCTGGAACGTCCACGATTTCTTCTTAAATCTACTTGCGACTCGTATAAATTGTACCCATGAACTTCGAAATTTATTTTTCATACAAAAATACTGGTATATTAAATATTTCTCATTCTTTATTACATTTTAGAATTTAATTGTCTCGGGTTTGAAATGAAAACTAATACGAAAAAATTTGTGCCCAACATTGTCAAAAAGGTTTGTTTGTGTGTTTAGTAGGAAAATACTAATACTGCACGTTTTTAATAATTTGTTTCTCTGAGAATCTTCTTTTCTCTACGACAAAATCGGAGTTAATTATTTTTTCGTTGTCAAAAATAACGATGCAAGACGCAAACAGGTTTTAAAAAGACTTAATTTATTCCTATAGAGCTGTTAGGATGTTAAAAGATTAAGACATTTTAAATTATTTAAAAAAAATGGGGTTGGGTACGAAATTTAATAATCTGATAGTATGTTGCCTGTTGTATGCTGATGCGGTGTTGATTGCTAACAGTATAGAAGATCTGCAGGCTCTCATATCTAAGATGAACGAAGTATGTATGAAGAATGAATTAATAATGAATGTAAGTAAGTCTAAAGTCATGGTGTTTGAAAGAGAGAGTATGAAAACAGTGTGCAATATAATTGTGAATAATGAATACTTGGAGCAGGTGGATGAGATTGTATATATTTGGGAAGTATGTTTACGAGAGTTGGGAAGGCTGAAAGGGATATTGAAAGAAGGCTGAATGCAGGTAACTCCATTAATGGAGGATTGAACGCCATTGGAGCCAACAAAATGTTGTCCACAGAAGCGAAGCTAGCAGTCCACGATGGAGTACTGGTACCTGCCCTGATGTATGGCAGTGAAGCATGGAACGTGCAGAGAAAGGATGAAAGTAGACTGAATGCCGTGGTGTATGTGTGGTAAAACTATGTATGATCGTATGAGGAATGTGGAGATCTGAAAAAATTCAAGGCTGATGTGAACGTAATAAGTAAGATTAAGAAAGGGACGCTTAGATGGTTTGGGCATGTTGAGCGAATGAATGAAGAAAGTAGTGTAAAAAGAATTTATGATGCAAATGCGAATGGTAGAAGAAGCCAAGGATGACCAAGGAAGAAGAGTCGGGCCATGTCGAGAGTCAGAATAATAAAAGAGTATGTATGAGAAGTTGTATGAATGTGAATGAGGCAAGGAGTGTGTGCCAAGACCGAGTTGTTTGGCGGTCCGTCCTCTCTGCCTACCCATGCGGGGAAACGGCGTGATGGTTAGTTAGTTAGTTAGTTAGTAAAAAAATCACAAATTATTATTAAAAATGATGGTACATTTGCTGATATTTGAAAGACTTGTTGGAATTGAATGCTGACCTAATTTTAACAGCCAGGAACTTTGCCATCTCCCTCTACTCTATCCCTCTCACAACATTTTACAATTGGGGAAGCCTTTGACTCTTTGGTTTCAGATGGTTGGAAACAGTCAGGACTATCCGAAAATCTCAAAAAAAAAAATTCTGTGAAAGAAAATATTTTTTAACAATCAAAAAATATCTAAATAAAACAAAATATAAATTTGTGTACAATTAATGATAATCAAAATTATTTGTGAAGGTTTACCTCAAATGTCCTCCATAATACGAGTGAAATCCTAGCGTGGAGGACTCTTTTCAATCGCGTTAACAATGCAAACATGTAAGTTGAAATAAATAATAAAAATTGACTACAACTCAATTAACCAAGAGGAGAAGATTCTCTCAGAACCGCCCTTAAGAGTAACCACCATACGAAAACAAAAAACGCTTTTATATTGTTTCGTGAAAAATACTGAATTGTCACTTCGGAATTTTCAACTTCCCACTTTTCCTTCCCATTTTCTTCAGTCAAAAGTATTCCACCCCCTAGGGGATGCCACAGTTAAACAATACACATGCCAAATACTCGTATACATTGTGGACTACACAGTAATTTTTGTGGGTATCCCAGAAAAACGTAACGTTCTAATAGTATAAATTTTTCAATTAAAAATATAACACAATTTTCTTCGTCAACTTTGCATCCGTTTTTCGGAAAAGCAATTTGTTATGTGGTATTTTTTTTTAAAAAGGTTTTTTTTATATCTTATTATCTTTGGGGTGGTAAAAAAGGTGTTAAGGGAGAAAAAATGTTAGGAATGCCGATTAATTTCGATACAAATTCTTTGTTACGAAAACCCATTTATCTTAAAACAGCAATTTAGCCAATTTTGAAGATCACAAACTTACGAAGAATAATCTATAAAACTTTTTGTTACTCTTACTGTCGATGAAAACTGAATACACCAAATTTTGGATTGTAAATAATGCTTTTATAATTCTAATTATTAATAATAACTAACATCATAATTTTTACGGCCTCCGTGGAGGAACGGTAAGACTCTGGACTCGCAATCCGAAGGTCGCGGGTTCAAACCGGGCGTGCGCATTAAATTTTATTTTATTAATTTGTGTTATTTCTCAATGAATTAATTAAGAATAATATGTTGTATATTTTCGTCAAGTTCCAAGGTGGAAGATACTGTCAGTATCGCCCCGGTGTAAGATCACCATTTAGAATTAAAACGTTGCTATAAATGGCTTTAGCCGTGTGGTGACCAGATCTGAATATCCAGGACTTCCCAGCATTCGTCGTCCCCATCTCCTTCCCCTTCCCACAACATTCAACTTCACAATACACCCCAATTGGGGATGACGTATTCTCACTGGCTCCAGACGGGAGCAGTTGGGATGCTTATACGGTATTCTTGAGCTTTTCATCACGAAGCCGCAAAGGACGACCTATTTGAAAAACCAAAATAAATACCAAAATCATGATAAACAAGAAAACTGAACAATACGAAAAGATTATTTAAAAATCTTTTACAATATGTCAACCGCTGGAACGATTTCGGTCCAAATTTGAACCACTTTCATTTTTCTAGGATTGATTTCGGTTCAAAAATGGACCTCATTTTCCTACCATTCGTAAAACATTTCTTGATGTTCGCGCGTCCTGCAGAAAACGTTGTTTGAGAACTGAAAGTCTACTTCAATTAATAATAATTAGGTGTTACTGTTTATCGCTTTATATACCTTACATTGTTGAGTTGAAATAACAGTATAGTAAACATTTTTATCAAACTGCCAACCGTTAAAATCTTGTTCTATTAAAATGTCGAATTTATGTGTTTTGACGCTTTTTCTAATATATTTTTACACCAGTACAATAATGAATGAATTATCAATATTTTTAACCTGTTTACCTGTTGAAATAATTTAAAATGAAGTTAGCGATCTTTGAAACAGTGGATTTTCGTTTTAATGTCGCAATGGATTGCTCGTAATGGCGATCTTTGCAAATGGATATTTTTCAATAAATAACGCATTATTCAAGTTAATTCTTATTGCATAATAAATATAATAAATTTGTGTATGTGGTATAACACAGTTTTTTGGTAAGTGCATTAAAAATCATATTTTATTATAATCGAAATTGTACTTTTACAAAATAAATTCATACGAAAATTTCTTCATTAGAAACCATTTCATCTCTTGAGAACTTATCAAAATTCAGTTTTATTATAGATATTTCTATATGGGATTATTAATTAATTAAAGTATTTACGAAAAACTTCGTAGAAAATATTTTATGTGGACGCAAATTTAAAGTTTGCACGGTAGATTTTAACTAGAAAACATAGAAAGTATATCTTTTTGGAATGTTTATGATTTTTAATATATTTTTTTATAAATCCTACAAATTTAGAATGATTATTTATGTATAGTTGAATTCATTGGCTGTATAGCACGATAATTTGTTTATATGTTTACATACACAACTGTGGATTATGATTTTATGACGATGGCGAGTGCTCAGGCAAATTTATTTATTTCGCGTGATCGCTCGAGTGTCAATTCATACTTTCATATATTAGAATGTATAATATACAACATTTAAGGGTTCGTTTCTGCCTAAAAAGTTTTCCGCAAACAATTTGTATATTTCGTCATGTCCTGTAACAAAAAAGAAAACAAATTAAAGCACGTTCCTGAAACTTTTCATGGAGATAATGTCTTTTATCATTTAGAATTGTTGTCGGCTATAGAAAGTGCTACTTGTTGAAAATATTTTAGAACATATTTCAGGCTTATTATTTATTCTTACAAACTTTATCCCTTTCGTAATAAAAATACCGCCTGAATAATTGGTCGGACTTTCTGGATAAGTCACGTATAAAAAAGGTACCAGGGGGCTTAAATTATGAAGTAAAGTCAGGTTGAAGAAAAATTAGGCAAACCAAAATTTATTTTTAATTATTTGATTGGATAGCATCCACAATTTTTATTTAAATGACGGGTATGTTTTAGAACGTCTGTGGAAAGAGCTTTGTATTAAAATGATTTAAGTCGATCTACTAGCCCTTGACTCATATGGAATCGGGAGGAGCGAACGATTTTTGAGCGTTGACTAATAAAAACCATAATATCTAGCCAACAACGGTGATTTGTGTTCCGCGAGTATATTTTTACACACCGAAGCGACGCGTAGACTAAGGCATGTCCATTGTCCATACTCCCTGAATTCTAAACTTGACGACTAAACGACGCGCTAAAGTCCTCCTGTAGAAGGATGAAATTCACAGATAGAAATTTCTCGGGTTCCGCCTGTTTGCAATGCACTGAAAAGAAACGTCACCAAAATGCTTTATTTTATTTTCTGAATTTCAGCAACAAATATTAAATTGTTTTCGATCATTCTTTAAGAAACTTAATTTGATACATTATTTAATAAAACCATACAAGAAAAAGAATTTGTAAGTAGAAGATTTTTCACTTTCAACAATTTATTATAGGTCATGATTTTTTTCTAAGCTTATTAAATGACTTATCAAAAAATACTCGATTACTTCAAAGGCCAAGATGTGTTCTAGTCACATAAGCGGTCTACACACCATGCTGCGAACAGCACACCAATGTGTCTGCATCGTCGGATCTGCCGGATCTGCTCTGATGATGGACACTGCAACGCTGTCCGAAACGTCGGCTAAAAAAGGAGGTAGCGCAACACGGCATAACACCCCAAAAACAAACAACGAAAAAGTATTCACCTTGATATTGTCAAGAGGGGCACTGTTGTTCGACCCATGGTGGCCCACAACCAACAAATAAACGATGGTGGCCGACAGAGGGCAATGGTAATTACCCTTTAAGTACTCGTATATTGCTTTTTTAAACGTTTTTTTTTTGTATTTATTGACGGATCTTATGAAACAGTTAGCGTAAAATAAGTCAAATGTAATATACGTAGAAGCTAAAGAGACGCACAAATATGAAACAAGATGACACCATTACGAATAAATTATTATCTGTATAGCATCCAAGTATCCAAGAATAATCACGCAAATCCGCGGAAATTTTAATAGAAATCGTCTTAATTTAGCTAATTAGTATTCGTTAGGAGTTTTTAATTTGACTAAGCAATAACTTGTCGGGCAGGAACTTGCTAAATTCTCCGTAGAAATTAATTAACTGCTGTCAAAGTACTCGAGTATTTATAAGTTGGACACCTTGTTATAATTATTTTGTTGGATTTTGCCATTTTTTAAATTAACTAGGTAATCAGTAAGAATGTAGCAATTTAGGAATTTTATTTTTGGAAGACAATACAACTGACATATTGTATCGTCTTTGATAATAATTGTTTATGGTGTTTACTTGTAACTGATGTTTACTTGGTTAATGTTAAATTTTAATTTTGTTTAAAACGTCCCATCATAAATAATTTGCTTCATATGAACAAATAATACATTTTTTAACGTAGATCTAACTTTATGGTTATCCATTATAAATAAATGCAAAAATATTTCTTGCTGAACCATCGACCGTTTCTTTCTCAGGGTTCAGACCTGGTCACCAAACATAGTTAAAAGCTATTTCAAGCAACTTTTCAACTCTGAATGGTGGCCTTACATCAGGGCGATACGAGCATATCTTTAACTTCCCACAAATTTAATTTCTATTGAATGATCAATTTGTAAAATATTACAAATAAATGTTAATTTTTCGAAGAAAACTTCTTGGGAAAGGTTTTCACTTTATGATGGCATTATTTATTTTAATGAAAAGACAGCAGACATAATTAATAAGCACCAAATTTTTGTAAACTCTCTTTTGAACCTTTTCCCACTTAACCCTGCTAATGACTTTGAAATCCCTAATTATAATAAACTTCCCCCACTCTTACCCCTTCCCCTTCCATCTAGTCTTTCCTCCCACATGTGTCTGTATTTAATTTTTAAGTTTAGTATACATTTGATCCTGATGATGTGAACATCGTTCATGAAACATGTAGATTGTGTATTAATAAAAAGTGATATAAACAAAGTTATTTGTATTTTTACTGGAAAAACTCTCTTTTTTACTTTTGAAGGTTATTCCCATCAATGTAATATATCATTTATCAGTTTTTAATTTATCAATTGCGACCGTTATCTTTTATTATTTTTCTGTGTCGTGTTTATTTTCATATTTAAAAAAAATTGATTATTATTGTTATCTTCTTCTTCAATGATATATTACATTGATGGGAATAACCTTCAAAAGTAAAAAAGAGAGTTTTTCTAATAAAAATATAAATATTCATTTAGACTTTTATAAAAAGTCAACAGATGTTCCATAAAAATAAAATCGGATATATTTATCCGAGAAACTAGCTAGGTAACAAATACATTCATTGAATACTTGTTTCCAATAATAAAGGTAGCTGCCAATAATATGGAAAAAAACATTAGTCGAAGATAATATTGTTAATTCTGAAATTTGAAATATGAAGTTGACAATTACGACAGTCTCATATAAAATCGCAGTAGCCCAATTGGTAGAGGTGTATGTCCCGGTAAGACGTAAGGTTCTGGGTTCGAGTCCCAGTTGCGACCGTTATCTTTTATTATTTTTCTGTGTCTTGTTTATTTTCATATTTTAATAAAATTGCTTATTATTTTTGTTATTATTATTGTATAAGTGTTTCTGAACTTGGGAGGTTTTAATTTATTCTGTGTTTGTGTATAAGAGTTTATTATTTATTTTGAATATATTGATATATATATTGCGTCCGTGTTCGTTGAGTTTTGATTTTGTTTGTTTTGTTTCCGTATATATATTTTTTTTGTGGATGTTCTGGATCTGAATTGAAATAATTTGAAATAGTTAGTTAAAAGTGTACATTACTTCTAGTACCACTGATAATATGACATGAAACAATGCTAGATACCACTAAATATACCCACGATTGTGACATTTTAATGCACGTAGGAGTGTGACATTCAAGTGTGCTAAGAATATTTTCAAATCATAAAAATAATCTTTTCAAATCCGGACAAGAGATAAAATACCCACGTAGCTGTCTAAAAGATATTTTGTAAAAAAAAACCTTCCACATCCTCATTTCCCACCCCTTTAAGAAGCTTTGCACCCTTGTTGTTCAAAGTAAAATTTTATAAAAATTTCTTTCTGCGTCTGATTTTGAAAAGTTATGCGTAAAGCCCGGGCAACACTGTGAATCTCAGCATGTTCTAAATACACATTTTAATCAAATTTCTCAGTTGCTCAATTTTACTTGGCAAGTTAAGCTATATCCCGTGATTCTTCACAAGTGACAGCATTTGTAGGAACTTAATGTTAACTTGTAATTGATTTTCTGTATCAGTGTTATTTTTTAAAAAAATCGACATGTTTGCGGTTTATTCAAGGCTTCTAGACGTTTTATTTACCTTCTTTCCCATCTCTTTTACCTCCCCACTACCTTCAGCCGCACAACATACCCCAATTGGGGATGCCATAGTCTCACTGACTCCAGACGGGAGCTGTTGGGATTCTTGTGTGGTATGCATATAAAAATGTATAAAAATTAGAATCTTTTCTACAATTCTTTAAAATTCATATAGGTGTCACCTAAGTACTACAAATTTCAGAAAATCTTTGCATTGTGATATTTATCGGATTTCGATTCTTCCTTATTCCAGAATTTTCCTCAAACGTTATTCCACTGTTAAACAAAAAACTTATCGTCCATAGTAAATTACAGCTTTCTAAAAAATACATGAATTGTAAAAAGGTATTGCAGAGTCACTCCCAATTCACAATTTCGCCTAAAGACACAAAACACAGGGAATAAATTAATTCCTGAACGAATCTTCTAAACTTTAAGCGGCACAATAAATTGCCAATTAAGGCTTTTTTTAGGAAATGTACGTTTTCATGAGAAATGAAGCTTATCTGAAAACTTTCAGTTACATCGTAGCTTTTTTAACCGTAAAAATAAGAAAAACATTAAACCTGCATTATTCTTTATTTTTTAAAACTGGCTGAGTTGGTAACATCGATTGCGTGTCATTTATCATCTTTCGTATCATCTTAGGTACGAATGAATACGATGATTGCCGAAGGCATCGGCCAGATGAGTGGGCACCTCCAGTCCGCTAGCGGTAGGGCCAGAACCAAATAGAGCCTAGACTAGTTAATACTGACGAGTAACAAGGTGTGTGCACCCTTTTATACAACATACCATATTTATGGTTTCGGTGTGTAGCACCTCCAATACCTACACAGTGTTTATTATGCAAGGAATTCAAGCCCACTCATTCCTGGTCAGTCAGCCCTGAGCTTTGGGTGAACCTCGGGACTGCCTCACGAATCAACATTCTTTTTTTAATAATCGCTACGATTGTGAATGCACAAATTCGCACAATCTTCAATCTTATCTGGAGGACACCAAGCTGATGAGAGCCATCGGAGGACATCTGCCTGCTCAGCTGCTGGAGTATCATTTTGGCTGGGAGGCAAGCTTTGATAGGAATAGAGGATTTTTTCCGCCATCCAATTTAATATTTGCCTTCATTTTATATTACCCTAGCAAGTCCATAAATGCCAGAAGGTATAGATTTAAAATGTCGTTTTTGATATAAAATATATTTATGTGTTTAAAATACAATTAGCAGTCCACAATGGAGTGGTTGTACCTACCCTGATGTATGGCAGTGAGGCATGAAACTGGCAGAGGAAGGATGAAAGTAGACTGAATGCTGTTGAAATGATATCCCTGATGTGTGGTAAAACCGTGTACGATCGTGTGAAAAATGTGGAGATTCGAAAAGAATGCAAGGATGATGAAAGATGTAAGCGTAATGAGTAAAATTAAGAAAGGAACCCTCAGATGGTTTGGGCATGTAGAGCGAATGAACAAAGAAAGGAGCAAAAGGAGAATATATGATGCAAATGTGAATGGTATAAGAAGTAGGGGACGTCCTCTATAATATTTTTGTCCGTAGTTCTTTTTAGTCTATACTTGTTTGTTTCTTTTGTTTATTAATGTTATTACTACCCTGACGAAGAAACCATCGGTTTCGAAACATGTAGGTAATTGTGATTATATAATAGTGGTTGATACAAGGTTATTTGTTTCATTTAATTAAAAATGACGCCGAAAAGTGAACTTGCGAAGTTTGAAAAAATAAAAAAACTTCAACCTTCGAATGCAAAATAAAGTGGGTTATTGTCGTGCACCGCACCACTTGCACGATTTGTTTGTATTTATCCTTTCATTGTTCCAATAAATCCCGACCATAGTTAGTGAGCCCCATTCGTGCACTAAGCAGCCCGCTCTCTGTTATATCACTGCCTGACCACTTCAATTCTAGTTTCTCGTTAATAATGAAGTGTTTGGGTTCACTGGGGAAGGAAAAGTAACGTTAGAAGAAATTTAAAATTGGTCGAAAATATATAAATTTTATTTAGACCACATCAAATTTTAATTAAACTCTATGGTTTCAGAAGAACCTTTCTTTCGTCAGGAGAATATTATTATATTAACCTCCCACTCAAACACCAAATTTTTGTTTGTGTATATCTGTCAATCATTCGAATTATTGGTTAGTTTTTATATTCTCCTGACGAAGGAAGGGTTCTTCCGAAACCGGAATGATTAATATTTAAAGTGGTGTAAAACAAAATTTTATATTTTTACAATAAAATATATAAATTTGTTTTAGACCACTTTAATTTTAATTACACTCTACCGGCTTCGGAAGAACCCTTCCTTCGTCAGGAGAATATTAAAACTGTTTTAATATTTAGAATAATAGAATATAAAGTTTTAATATTCTCCTGACGAAGGAAGGGTTCTTCCGAAACCGGTAGAGTGTAATTAAAATTAAAGTGGTCTAAAACAAATTTATATATTTTATTGTAAATTATGGCGAGCCACAAAGTTAATGCTTATTACGAACATGTTTATATTTTTATTCTAACATATTTATTTGTTAAATTATTTATGCCCTTTTCACTGGCTTTCACACAAGATAGTAAAAGCTACGGAAGATTATAAGAAGATATTAGGGGCAATACGTGTACCACTGGACGATTCTTCCTTTGGACAGTAGTGTTATTTCCTAAACTAATAATTTTTGTATTAATTAAGGACCGTCAACAAATGCGTACTTTAAAAAAGTAAGTTTTTCGGTTCTTATTGAGTGATTTTACGTTGTGAAGACTTTTAAGTCTGTATTTTCTAATAACTTTACCTGAAAATGAGAATCTTATAAAATTATAAAAAATTACCACTCCGTTTTCCGCTGGACATGTGAAAGTGTCGCATAAATAAATGTATCTTTTTTTCAATAAAATATTATTTTATTATGCTTAGCGGAACTGTGTAGGCAAAAATCAGGAAAAAATACTTTGGCACGTGTCTAACAAGTCATTCATTTTACTCCAGTAGTATTTTTTGTGAATATTTTGTTAACTATGTAAAAAATAGATAACTCTAAAATAGGTTTTACCTCCTTGGGATGACAGTACATAATCCAGAAAAAAATATGGGAACAAAAATATATTATATTATAGCAACTGTGGTATTATACATAAATTATATATTTATATCACATTACTGTTTTATTGGGTTTATGACTTAGTGGTTCATTGTACAGAGTGGAACAAGTACTGTCGAGAGGAACATTACACGGTGTTCAGAGGAACATACAGGGTATTGTTCCTTTGGACAAAAAACAAGTTTTATTTCAGTTGGGTTTTTTTTCACAATATATTCAATAAAAAGTAGCAAATAAAAAATCGGATTACAAAAGATCATTTATCTGAGCTCCAAAATATGTCATTTTGTAAAATTTAATTGCTAATAGTTTTGAAAAAAAAAATTTTACTAAAGACTGGGAAATATCCAGAGGAACACGTATTGCCCCTACTTATAAATCTAAACAAAATATATAATAGAATAGGACACAAAAAAATATAAGATAACGGTTGCAACTGGGTCTCGAACCCGTGGTATCTGGCACAGTCGATTGATAAAGGTTTTATCGATAATGTCGCTAGCTTGTCGTCGTTTCCGTAGATATAGAAGTATCTGCAGATAGGGTGGTGTTTTCTCTCTCTTTCCAATATCATTTAGATTATACTTCTCCCTACAAAATTAAGAGTACACAACGATTTCAGTTTTGAAAATCGAACATATTAGCCTGATGAGTTAAGTTCGATTATATTTAAAAAAAAAAAAATTATTTCGATACAATATTTTTACACTTTTCATGGTACAATCCAGTAATTTTGACCTCACTGGGTGGTTTACCCGTGCTGAGGCCTCCATTTTATATACAAAAAAATACATAATACATCTACATTATAGTGTTGGTGAAGAAAAAAAAACATAAGATTAAGATAAATTTAAAATAAAAATAGCGATTTAAGATTAAAGTAAAATTAAGAAATAAATAATATTATATAAATATTAAAGTCAATACGATATTAAATGTCGTAGGTTCTTTGGAAAGGAATGTCGACAGTTTCAGGTTTTTTTAATGGACTGTGATTAATTTTAATGCAAAAATAACATTAATCATTTTAAGGATCAACAATCTAACTATAAATAATAAAATTCCCCTTCACGATAAAATAAAAAAATGATAAATCAAATTTAATTAAAACAGTGTTTTTCCGTATCCTTTTCGGGTATATAATACGAGGGTAGATTTCCAAGTGTTCAAAATTCGAGGGTCTGCGAAGTTCCTTAATTGGAATAAGAACGTAATGATTTTATCCATAAATTGCCTGTGAATGAAAATCATTTGCCTTTACAGATACTCCAGTGATCATTCAAAGTGGAAATTATTTGAATTATTCGTTCATAATAATTCAAATACTCAATGATTTTTATTATTTCTATAATTGATAAAATCGATGAAAGATTTTCATGGAATCAATCAGATATCGTAGAAAATCAGTACTCAGCGTTGTTTGCATACAGAGAGCTTAAATTGTGAATATTTTTTCGGTTACTATGCCGTGTTGCGCTTTCTCATTCTCTAGCCAACGATTCGGATTTTCTAATTTTATTTGTTGCAGAGTCATTTTATAACAGTATTTTGTAAATACCCACTCGGTCATAAAAATATGTATTGTTTTAAGTTTCCAGTTATAAGTCGTAGTTTTAAATTTCTAGTGATTAATGGAAGTTTTAAGTCTAGGTGATAGTGTATAAGTTAAATATCCAAATTAAGTTGTGAAGCGCCCTGGTAGTGATTTTCTCACGTAAACTGTATTTTGTTTATATTAACGAATATGATTAAAGTGATAATAAACCGATTAAAGTGATAATAGTTTAAAAATATAAAATATTAGAATATTTTTTCTCTTTCTACATTTCTTAAAACACGCCTGTAATGTTTTAGGATACACTCGGATGTCAGAAAGGAGAATCTTTTAATAATGCACTTTGTTTTTTAGCGAACAAGTATAAAGTTTTTATTGACACCAAAATAATACAATCCAAGGAAATGAATTTCCCCCGAATGGAACTGATAAGTATTTCTTTCTAGGTAGCTTTATGCAGAAGAGACTAATAAAATTTGTTTTACAAATAATATATTAACTTCAGTTGAGGAAAGGAAACAAAGCCTGCCATCTATTTTAATATTCACAAACTATTTATTCTAAATCTTATGCTAATTTCTAACCTAGATCCAAACCAAATTTCACTTTTGTTTGAATCTTCACTTAATTTCTAACAACGCCGGTGAAATATAAATAAAAATAACCACAACCAACCTACAAATAAATAAAAAAAACTGGAGACGGATGTCTGCTTTCCATCTAAATAATACAAAAATATATGTTTTATACATCCTAGGGGCTGCTGGGGATGAAAAAAAATCGTTAGATTTCCTTTAGGTATATTGTAAAGGTGTGGATGCAGTATAACTATGAGACCAAGACTCCAATGGAATGTGATTTACAAATTATGAATACGTTCCTAAGAAGGTTTTAAAGGCACAAATCAATCACCATAATAGGGGCATGTGCCAAGCATGGCGGTAAAAAAAGTCCTCCAATGATGTCATAAACAATGCAATTAAAAAAAAATGTTCAAAATCTTAAATCTGCTTTGATCAATGCGACTACTTAATTTTTTTTTTGATAAGTTTTTCTACCAGAAAAAAAATCACTTATTTAACTAGAAATCTGAATTACATAATTTTTACATTACATTACATAATTTTTACATTTTATTACATACTTTTTACATTACACCATATTACAAAAAGTTATTATTCACTTTCATTATTTTGTTGTTTGTGGATAAAAATATATATTTTTTTAAATCTACATACACTTTTTTCATTTTTAATATCATCTGGAAGACAATTATATAAATTTCCCCCTTATAACTAATGGATAATTTTATGTAGTATAGTTAGTATTAATGGTGTTAAATGTATGTTATAGTTTAATTACGCAAAGTTATTAAACCGGAATACATAATATAATTATTAAATTAATTATATATTATAAATTATTAAATATAAATAACTCGGATTTATCAAAAATGGTTGAGCGTAATTTCTGATTAGCAGGTAACATAAAGATGAGACAGATAATATTATAACCCTGAATAAAAGGACAAATGACTTAGTTTACATCTCTTTATTTATACAGGTTGTCCGGGGGTAAAGTGCATTAACTTCGTGAGGTGATTGATTCTACATTGTAGTATAAGTAAAAAAGATTAATAACTTTTTTCGAAATTTCAAGTTTAAGGGTGCTTATTTGGTATAAAGATAAAATTAGCCATCACTATTATTTTTCACTGTTACGATGCGGTCCAATCACAACCATCCAACGTCGCCACTATCGGGTCCAGCTGACTCACAGCAAACTAATTGGGTAAGTTTCTACTAAGTTTGCTAAGGATTTTTAATTTTTAAGGTACCTACGTCTTTTTGTATGCAAAAAAAGTTCGAATTTCGGAAAAATTATTAATCTTTTTTAATCCTACTATCATGTAGAATCACCTCCCGAAGTTAATTCACTTTACCCCCGGACACCTTGGAAATACAATGCTGATGTTTCGATAACGATGTTCACACTGTCAGAAGTAAGTGTGCACTGAAGTTATAAATTAAATATATGTTTTCATTAATGGAGATTAATTTATGGAGAGGAAGGGGTACAAGGAAGGGCAAAGGATGAGAGCGGGGAAGTTTATTGGAATTAAGGATTACAATGTTCTGGATTTGGGGTAAAAACTTCAATGAAATTTGAAAAAAATTAAAAATAATAATTCCATTATACTTTGCTATAGATCACAGTGCAGCGCGTGGCGACGGGTTAACGTGAGACGCCTTCTCTCTCTGTTACCATCTCTCTCTCTCTCCTCTGTTACCGGGCTGCCGAAACAAGGCGCAGTATATATCACGTAACCCGCGATCTCTACACCCGATGCGATGTGTAAAAAGTTTTTACTTTTTTAATTGAATTAAATATCATCGGACATTAAAATGACATACACATTTTTACTTCATGAATGTTCTGGAATCACTGGTTAAAATTCTTCGGGTACGTGTAGCTACAATCTGTGTGAGCACACTTAATGTATATTTTAATTAGTATACTTTGTACTCTGATGATGTTTATGGTATTAATAGATTAAACAAATTTCATTGTTGTACACCAAAATAAATGTTTATTTAATTCTCTTGGATATTTCGTAGTTACTCTACGTGTGGGTATTTTCTTTGTTAATATTTATTTTAATGTCAAACCATAAAGTGATTGCTTTCCACGAAAACAACATAACTTTACATAGACCCGCTGTCCAGAACAGCGATTCCCCAAAATGTCGACCATTAAACTGAAGAAAGCAGAACAAATGGTTGAAATGTATGTCGCCCCCCGCCTGTTGAATGACGAATTGTCCGGCCATACAGAATCTTATGGACGGTTGGGAATGAGTCGATAGCTGACCGATTACTTAACCAATAGGACGCCGTAGTGGTAAAGAGCATTTTATTTCATTCTAGCGGATTTTTTATACATCTCCTCACAGGAGGCCCTTAGAAAAATGATTCTCTTCAGATGCTTTGTCATCTTTGTGGAAGCTATCTTCAGCTTCTGGAACTCTCCCGGCTCTAGAAGGCACTGCGCGCCTATATAAACGCCGCCGCTGCGCTCACATTCAAACAGATGCCCATTCTACAAAATAGAGCTATGAGAACTATATTGAAGAAAAATAGGTACACAAAAATTAAGAAAATGTTGAAGGAGTTAAATATCTTGTCTTTCAAACAAATAATTTACTTCAATACTATTTCATTAATCTACAAGATCATCAATGGCCATACATCTATTGAATTTCTAAGAAAAATCGATAAACTTCAGAACACACACAGATATGAGACGAGGAAAAGAAATGAACTGAGACTCCCCTTCAGGAAAAAAACAAAGTCAAAATTCGTTGATGTACGGAGCGTTGAAGATATTTGGAGAATTACCAGAAGAAATAAAATTAGAAGAAAACATAAAAACATTTAAAATTATATTACGTAAATATGTGATTGATATTTTGTAAATGTATTACTTTAATTATGTATATATATATATATAAGGATTGTATTAGGACATACATAACTATGTACCTACTTAAAATGCCTCAATAAACAATAAACAATAAATAAACATTCAGTCTAGCAAACTAGTCAGATCCATCATTACCAATTAACTACTTAAAATTTCTTTCTTCTTTCTTTCTTTCTTCTATCCGTTGTTTTCAATACTTCCAATATTTACAACACTCTTAAAATATGGCGATGCCATGGTTCCACTGGCTTTGGGCATTTTTTAACTTTTGTCCAGTGTGACATAATCGGTACGTAGGTTCTAAATATAATATCAATAATATACTTGTCAGTTACAATATTTTTATTTGAAGTTTGTAGGTACATACTTATTAATTGAGATGGTGTATATATTTATCTTCACAACGTTCTCACAATATTTCCATTGACTTCGGGCATATACAACTTTTTTACTGTTTCATACAATGGTTAGGTGATAAATACAATTATAAACAAGTTATCCACTAACAGCTTGATTGTTTTTTTATCGTGTTCGTAAATAAAGAGACATTAACCACTTGCACGCTTTTTGCCACATTGTGGCACTATTTCCAAAACCTCGGATTGCTTTGTTGCCAAAATGTGGCAAACACCTTTAGAACTTTTGATAATATTACGCATCTTGGATTGATTGACACTCATTGATTAACAAACTCTAGAAAATGCTCCTGCTTGATGTGATAAGGCAGCTATCCTAGGATTTCAATCACTCCCCTGAAAAAGAGACAAAATCCTAAACCACTTTACATTAATCAAATTTAACCCTAGTAACTCTGTAACTCAATACGCTAACGTGCATGTTCATACTATGACCCAAAATTATAATTCAGAATATATTTACCCCGCAGCACAAAGAAAATTGGATAATAAATATAGCACTAGATTATAGAACGTTGTAGCGCGCCGTTTACGCTTGCCACTACACCATCTCTTTCCCCCGTACAGCGCCATCCTGCTCACCCACCCCTAAGCAAACCCGGATGCGCCGACGCCTTCTGCGCATCTCCCACCCTCGAGCCGCTACATAAACCACACCCCGCAACAAGGAATGGGCTATATAACAGGCTGCGCGCCCTAAATTAGGCAGTTCGTCTGTAGCTCGCTCTTGGCTAGTACGCTCTCTTAGTTGCGCTTCGTCCTCTGGCACGACCCTCTAAGGAGTATTCTACTACCATAAGTAAAGCACCAACCAGACCCTCGACTGCTGCCTTAGTTGCGCTTCGTCCTATGGTACGACCCTCTAAGCAGAACCACAGTCAGTTTTTGTTGTTCCCAAAGCCTAACGGCAAGGTTCCCTCCGATCCCTTGCTCAGTTAATTAGTGAATTGATACATTGTGACTATTTTTACCATATTATGTGATCTGTGAACTTACTTAATTTAAATAAATAACCTTTTACTAACAATTGTGTTATAACGTTTAAATACAACTTACCGAAGATATTTAATTTATTACCTGACACTATAACGCAATGTAATTCTATGAATGAGATTAAATATATGATGAAAAATTGGCTATCGAAAAAAAATATTTAGATTAAAATGTATGAAAAATTGTTGAATCTGTAGATATAAGATGTAATTTTTTTTTTAATGTATGTGTAAGTAACATATTAGCACCTGTTGCCAAGCCAATTGAATTGGTTTAGCAGGACTTGTTTGTTGATATTGTGTATTAAATTATTATTACAATAAAAAAATAAAATAACCATTCATAATTTTTTATCAGATATTTTTATTTTTTTTTAATTGTTGAAAAATAAAGCTATAAATTAAACAACAAAAAAAAATTATTCAAGTTTTAAGAAGGTACTTAATCACGTATCCAAAATGGCACTACCTTTTATGAGATAAATTTTACCATTCAGCTTTCAACACTAAATACGGTTTAATAATATAAGTGAAAATTTTCTTTTTTCTTTGAGGTCGTAAAGAGATGAGACGTGAGTCAATTATGACAATTGATTCACTTAAATTTTTTGAAGCAAGTTAAACAAAACCATAAAAATGACCAAATCCGTGGCATTAAACTTTTAACAAAATAAGTAGTCATGAAGTATAAAAAAAAATGTTTAGCGACTAAACACAACTGGCATGCGCATTAGAATAGCGGCCACTAAGTTAAAACCTCACAACTATGCTCTTAGTAGAAACATTAAAAAGTTACGGTAGATTTGCAATAATAATTGATGTTCTTCATTTTGACGAACATCAATTAGCTACCCAGGTTTAATGTGATGTATAAAAAAAAACACCCTTTCACATTATTACTTACTTAAATTACTCTTAACAAAATATTATAAATAATGGAACAGGTTTAATATAATTTTTTTTTATAAGAAACACACTCATTTTAACTTTTGAAGGTTATTTCCATCAATGTAATATATCATTGAAGAAGAAGATAACAATAATAATCTAATTTTTTTAAATATGAAAATTAACAAGACCCAGAAAAATAATAAAAGATAATGGTCGCAACTGGGACACGAACCCAGAACCTTACGTCTTACCGGGACATACACCTCGTCCCAGTTGCGACCATTATTTTTCTGTGTCTTGTTCATTTTCATTTTTTTTAAATTAGATTATTATTGCTATCTTCTTCTTCAATGGTTTAATTTATTTTCACTATTTTATGTTCAATGATTTATTACAAAACTGTATGTTTGCTAAATAAACATGAATAAATAAAAAATTATAGATCTTTTTCTGGAGTTAATTGGAGGTTGGCTAACATCAGCAAAATTTCCTCCCTGTATAGAACGCAGTCAGATAAAACTCAGAAGAACTGTAATCGTATAATAGAGCTATCTTGTTAGAACATTAAATTACAATTTCTTTGAATTACAAAAGCCAAAAGACTACTAACTCCCAATTGTTCGCCTTGAAAAAATAAAACAAAATATGTAAATGTTGTCTTTATTTCTATTTATAAACATTTCATGAAGTACTATAAAAATAAACAAAAAGAAAAAATTACCACCTAAGTTTCATTGCAGATGAAAAAATGTTTTCTACACGTGTCTCCCAGTTTCAAGGTAAAAAGAGTGGAGAAATATGTTTTATGTGCAAAGTCACACGAGTGGCCCAACCTTTAAGTTTTGTAATATTTTCTACCCACGTACAGGCGAGTACTAACACTTCGTACACACGAGAATATTATGTATAAAAAGGTGGCACTTTATGTAGCTGTGTTTTATTTAAATAAGTTTTCAGGACTACGGTTTTTTATCCTTTCGAACTGAATAGCTATTTCCGAGCAGCGATCAATCGTTGCTCGTTATGCGCCATCTACGAGCGAAAAAATACTGGTCGTCGCGACGAACTTTGTCGAATGTTTCAATTTTAGGTATTCTTGAACGTCGAACGGTCGAAGAGATGATTACATTGCCAGCCCTTTGAATATTATCAATGTTCCTGATGTTTTTGAGATTTCTATGGTGTAACAGTGAAACGGTTGATATTGATAATCTGCATTAATACCACTCTGAAATTGTAATATGAATGTAATTTGACTTTATAAAAATGGACGACGTCTTTGCAGGTGCGAAAGTTCGCGCGGAAACACAGTACTACTAGATTCTACATTTTGACAGCCCATTGCTACTGCATAGATACGCCAACAATCCACCACTCGCTGCGCTGTTTCTATTGGTTTGCCCCACTCGTTGTTGTGTGGAATGAATTTCGACGTTTGGCGTCTAAGTATGTTCCTTCGACCAAGCTCAAGAATAACCAAGTCGACCAACGGACGTACTTTCGGAGGCTTGGAGAATAGCTAGCATGGCTCCTTCTGAAGTTATTTCGTATTGGAGAATGACCGTCATCATTGCGTTAATCTTTTCGTATGATGATTTCAAATGTATAATCACAGCAAAGGTCGGTTGCTCAACTGACCAGTGCCGACATTTTTTCGATTTTGAAAAAAAAAATGTTAATAAAAATGACACATAAAAGTCACAGGAGACCAAAATTTCACATGCATTTATTTTATAATCCAAATAATGTCAAAGTAAGCCAAGTATGTCCCTTACCACTCTGAATAAAAAGGGACATTCTCTATAGAAAAAGATAAATTTTGGGATCTAATCGTATATGAACACATTTATTGAACATATTTTAGATATAAATATTCCCGAAACGAAAAACTCGGATTGGAACAATGCCGTTTTAAATTTGCGTATCAATACGTATAAAAGACGTATGCGTATCTAGGACCGAAATTATACAATAAAAACCACTTAAATATTAAAAATTGCAAAATGTCCTGCATTGGTTCAATAATAACTAAATGGTTGATTGGCTTGGGTAGGGAGGAGTCTGAAAAACTATTATATAATGTGACTTAAAACGATACATGGTTACCTATGAATGGCACATTTAGTAAAAACTTTGTACATAGGTATTAATTAAAAAAATTATAATAATTTAAATTGCATTTGGCACTTTACACACTTTGGTTCCTTAGAACAGGCAATCTGCCTAGCTAGGAACTAATATCAACCTAAAACAACGTAATAACACTTGTATTCATTTTAAATATATTCTCTTATTATGTAATATTATTTGTTATTTTGGCTTTAAATGTATCAAATATAAATAAATAAATAAAATAAATAAATACAATATAATTTGATATTAAGTAATAATTCTTTACCTTTGTGATTTCCTAATACTTATAATTCTAACATTAATATTGTTCCTTTATCGAGAAATGTATCATGAATTTCAATGTAAGAAGAATTCATTATTATTATATTTTTCACATAAATAAAAAAAAAATATTATCCCTTTTGATACAAACATATGATGGAATAAGACGAGTTTGGAAGAAAAGTTTATTTTTATGGGAATAAATAGCTTGTGTAACAAAAATATTACACAGAAATATATTTTTTAAATATCACACTTACAAGTCAAATTTAATTAAAAAATCGAATAAGTCAGTTTTACAAAAATACCCCTTATATCAAATGTCCCCGCAAAAAATAATTGTATCCATTTTGTCAAATGTATGTAAAGTTATAACATTTTGCGTGTGTACCCTTTAATTGGCCGTTGGCCCACCGGTAACCACCAATGAAAATTATTATTATTATTATTTTTTTTAATCATTATTTGTTTACGAGTTTCTATTATAAAATAATATTATTAGTAAGAACAGTTGTTTGAACTACCAAAATCTGAAAGTATTGTTACTTTAAATTTATAAAATGTGACACGAAAAAATTCTAAAGTGACGTTAGATTTTTTTTTTAAACCTGGCTCATAAAAGGTTACTACGCAATGTTTGAGTTAACATTTAGATATTTATTTAAAACCGTTTCAGACCTTTCAATCCAAAAGAATTTATGGTGTTTACCTACAAACTCCAATGTGTTCTTGGAGTGTTCACGTAACCGCTAAATATGTTGATACTAAGACTTATTTGAATAACCTTCCTTCATGGCAGGTTTTTGCCCCGAAAACCGTAATAAAAATAAATACTCCTAAATAGTTAGACTTCAAAGATTTACAGGTTTAATAAATATTTTTGTGCTTTTCGGTGACGCATATATTTTTAACCGTTCCAATAAAATGTCATTTTCCATTTCAACGTTTCGGCCTTATTTCTGTTATTAGTGTAATCTAATAATATTTTTAGTAATTTGCTTTCAAACTAGATCAAGAAAACTTTTGGGTTTTTGGAAAAACAACCCTTGCAAATTACGATTCAGCTGACAACATTTGAATTGGTTTTATATTGGTAATACTTTTGCTAATATTTATTTATTATTTATTGTTTACTAAGGCATTTTAAGTAGGTATATATATATAATATATACAAATATAAATCACATATTACGTAATTTAATTTTAAATGTTTCTTATGTGTTCTTCTAATTTTATTTCTTCTGGTAATTCTGTTTTTTTTCCTGAAGGGGAGTCTCAGTTAATTTCTTTTCCTGTTTTTTCTGCAGTTTATCAATTTTTCTTAGGAATTCAATAGACGTATGGCCATTGATTATCTTGTAGATTAACAATATAGCATTAAAGTAACTAATTTGTTTAAATGACAAGATTTTTAACTCCTTCAACATTTTCTTAATTTTTGTGTACTTGTGTAGTTTCTTCAATAGAGTTCTCATAGCTCTATTTTGTAGAATTGTACTTTATGTATTATATTGTATGTAATTATATTGCTGATGTTTTTAATGTGCTGTTACAGTGGGGTTATGGGGTTACAATATTGGTTAAATAATATGCTGATTATTGCAAATTGCAAAGCATGTTTAGTAAAATTTCAATTAATAAATACTTATTCAAACACAGCTTACTTAACAATAAATTAAATGCTTAGTATTTTTAACCACTTTTATTGTTACGTCCTATTACACCCTCCCCCTCCCCTTTCACACTCCTGCCCATCCATTGACATATTTATGTTTAATGTTGAAATTAGTTTTAAGTAAACCCTGATGAAGTTAAACTTAAAATCAAAAAAATAAGCATTACTTGCGAAATTGTTTGCGATGTTGGTTTTTTAAACAATAAAAGTGGCTGAAACTTAGTATTTTTTAAATTTTGAATACAAATTATTTGCTTCCATAAAAAAATAATGAAAATGAAAATTATATTAAAAGTTTTAGTGAACAATTACCGATTTTTTAGATTTAGATATTTTTTTTTCTTTATGTTCTTTTAGATATATAGAATAAGTCATTTCTAAAAAAAATATTACATTACAAATTATACCGCGTAAATATACGTATTTTAATTCAATTTAACTAAAATTAACAATGACGCCATAGAAAATATACAAAGTGTCTACTAATAATTTTAATAATAAAAGTATATTCCAGAATGTTTGGAGGGCTAGTGTAATGCAAATACATTCTGTACTTCAAATAAATAATAAAAAAACAGAGAAATTAACAATGTAAAAATAAAGAATTAAAACTTTGAAGTGACAAAATTATTAAGTAGAATAACCGCAAATAGCCGTTTATGAAAGATATTTGACGGTCTCCTTAAACAACTATTTTTCAAAAATACATCATTTTCTTTAAAGTTTTTTCATTGCTCTTAAAAATATCTGCTACGTCTGCGTATAGTTAGCCTATGCTGAGGTATCTTGGTATTACGAGAGCTTATAAACATAGTGGTTTTGACATCGTTGTAGCAGTGAAAGGTATATCATTTAAATTTTTTATTGTTGTAGGTGTTTTGTTAACCTATCTGTAAATATATGTTATATATAATGTAATTGCCATGAGCTAAATTACTTTTTGTATTATTAATGTTACCAATATAAATCTTATCTTATATTTTCGTATTTTAGTCTAAAATCTGTCTGTAATATGATTGTTATAGTACTAGTAAAGATTAATAAATCTTGTACTTGAATAACATGATAAATTATGTCAGAATTCAAAGAGTCGGCGATAATTCAAAATCGTATTAGATATAGCCCCACAATCACGCTTTCTGTTAAGAATTTTGATTCAACATGAATCACATCAGTTGGAAATATCAAAGGCCATATCATCATTCCTATAACAAGAAACTTCTTCGAAATTCCAAAATCATCTTCACACAAACAGAAGTAGTTCTCCTCCTGAATCCATCTCCGCTAATGTCCCAACCTAACCAAACCGAGCTTCATACATATGTATCGGCCTCAACGGTAACTTCATAAATATTTATCTGCACCGCTCCAAAGTACTCGGTATACACTACCGACTATTATAGGTAGACCACTGGCTCCTATTCTGTATAGGTAGACTACTGGCTGTATTCATGAATTTAGATCAGAGATCGACCAGAACAGGTGCCCTTGCTGAGTGCCGCAGTAGATT
The DNA here is from genome assembly GCA_951813805.1 of Limnephilus auricula. Taxonomy (NCBI): domain Eukaryota; kingdom Metazoa; phylum Arthropoda; class Insecta; order Trichoptera; family Limnephilidae; genus Limnephilus; species Limnephilus auricula. Next base: position 3,032,698 of record OX638406.1, on the reverse strand, counting down.
GTGGATTTGTAGAACAGGGGTGGACCGACCCTTAGTGGAACTATGTTATATTAGATTTGGAAGATGTGGTAGTGTTTCGGGGTGATTTATAAAAAGCCTCCAATTTATCGCCTTCTTTTTGTTCTTTTCTGATTATGCACCCTTCCAAACACATGTAAGGTTCTTGTTAAGCTGGTGAAAGAATCGTGTACATTGGGGTGGTGTGGAAAATCTGTGTACCATGGCAATACATTGTTGTGTTTCATTACTTGACAGTTTGTTAACTTCATCCATCTTATCCAAATATCAAATTAAGTAAAGTAAAATATCAATAGAAATATAATAAAGTTTACAATGTTGAAAAGTAAAGTATCAATAGAAGATGCAAAATTTCAAAATGTCAATAAGTAAAATATAAATCGAAACCTACAAAATTTCACAAGGTTAATAAGTAATTTATCAATAGAACATACAACATTTCATAAGGTCAATAAGTAAAATATAAATAGAAACCTACAAAATTTCACAAGGTTGATAAGTAAAATATCAATAGAACATACAAAATTTCCCAAGGTCGATAAGTAAGATATAAATAGAAACCTATAAAATTTCACAAGGTTGATAAGTAAAATATCAATAGAACATACAGAATTTCACAAGGCCAATAAGTAAAATGTAAATAGAAACGTATAAAATTTCACAAGGTCAATAAGTAAAATATAAATAGAAACATACACAATTTCACAAGGTTGATAAGTAAAATATTCTTCAATCACTTGATTGAGATTACTGGAAATGTGTTCGAAAAACTCCAGTAAAGATCGAGGTTCGTTGAGATAAGCTACTTTATTAAGGTTTACAATGAATATTTAACTGGACCAGACGTCCGTCCTATTGGATGCTCTAAGTAATATTGAAGCCAGAGAACCCAACACTGAGGGAGCCCTGATATTTTTCTAGTATCATCGCCTATTTTTGTAATCATTCGTAGATTATACGAACTACGATAGCAGCCACTCTTCTAAGGTTAATTGACTTCTCTTGAGACATCTCAAAACTACATCTAAATATCTAACTAACGACATCTGTAATAGGATGATGAATCTACATATTATATAATCCTATTTGCTAAGAAACACCTGCACAAAGCATCCTCAAAGATGACATAGGCCCTGGGGGGAGTTATTTTCTTCAGGTCGTCTATGAGGAGCTTTTAAAAAATATATCACAATACAAACTTAGTACAAACATTTCAAAAACACCAACAGAAATTGAAACATATTCGTACTTTCTGTGAATCTTTTTTCGTCGAATAAAACAGTTCGAGAATGATCACTGTTAGATGTTATTAAAAATACTACTTTCGGTTGTCTGTGTCTATTTATATGAACTGAAAATTGCTTTGAATTTACCCATTATCACTTTTAAAATTGAAACAAGAATTAAGACTTTTCCGTTATACTTAAATGCTTATTATAATAACGAAGAATGATAAATCCGACGCACAAGAATTGGTTTACCTTTAAAACAATCTTTAAAAACGGTTTTACCATGTATATGTGAAAAATCTCCATCCCTGAATTCATTTATTGGATGGAATAATTTGCCCGTGAATTAATGTCTTCTGGAGAAAATCTATTTCAATACATTAGACAGATTACCTTCGCGTGTCTGTTGTTCTTTCTTCTGTTTATGTAATTCCATTTATCTTCGTCTTACCCCAAACGAAAATTTATGCAACGCAGTGGATGTTTACCCTCATATGCCTCGAGGTGATTTTTGCAAAAATAAAGTTGGTTGAATTATTCATTAATCGGAATTAATACATCGTTATGTTTGGCAGCTTTGAAAAGCGGATTTAAAATTACTCACACGGTACACATAAAGATAAAGATTATTTATATTAGTAAATAAATCATACAAGAAAACATTAGGAATTACTTATTAAAGTAATACATTAGATCAACTAATATAATTCCTCAAAATATTAATACGAAAACATATTAACTGCTTACAGTGGTTTTAAGCCAATGTATCCATCTAGATTTAAGCGTTTATAACATACTTTTAGGTTTTATAAATTTGTGCACAATATGGAAAGCGATCGCTCAAGACGTTTTACAAACTTGCCATTATTTGCCAGAAATCGTTCTCGTGGATAAAGATCGATTGATCAGTTTTTTTTAATTATGGGTCCAGAAGCCGTCGATATACATACCTCGGCGACAGAAAATAAAATGTTTTAGACAAATTGAAATTAAGTCAGTTCACTCCGAAAATGATGATTGGAATAGTTGTTATTATAAAATTTACGTAGCCACGTATCTACTTTCATAATCGCCATTTCACATCCCAACTTAAGCCTCAAATATTCCCCGTTAAAACTGCGAAAATTTTTAGAACCATAATTATCATTCATAATTAAAGTTTATATCGAAAAATCATTGCAGATGAAGGAGGCTCCAGCTTTGTTGTCTTCGTTACAGTACTCACATAAATGCATAACTAGCATGCCGCGTATTTCGTTTTAGCTACTCGCGTTAACATTTGAAAACCACGTCCAGCATCCGGAATTCTGAGCGTCCGATTTCACTATTTCCCGCCGTCATCAAATAAATGCTACCTCCTAATTTTAATATGGAGACGTATTAAGATGATAGACTTCGCTTTTCGGCCCATACGAAAAGGACGCCCGGGAAAAAACACTTTTCTACATCGAAAATTGCACAAAATGAATATATTTTTTTATACTGCCTTTTAGAGGGTGAAAACTACGTCGGTATGTTTTCGAATTTTCGATGCGTTTCGTATTAACGTAAACATTCACTGTCAAACATGTACGATTTATCAAAAAATATTATTTAAGGAAAAAGTGCTGCTAACTCAACTCTCATAAAGAATTATAAAATTATAAAAAGCTACCGACGTAGCTTCTTCTCTCTAAAAAATATACATTTTTTAAAATTTGAATTTCGTGAAAGTTTCGGTGTAGAAAAGTGTATTCTCCATAAACCCCTTTTCGAGCGATTTCTGTAGGTAAATTTGAGCGTTGTCTCATTCGCACAATTCGCATTCGCATGTATTGTAAGTGTGCGTGAGCTTATTGTGAGTGGGACAGAATGACAATCGAGGGTGTTCTGCGTGTGGTTCAAAGTCTAGCCTCTTAACGTCTCCATATTATATTATTATTTTCTTTGAAATTGGCGTCACCTAGTAACTAATTGAAGCATATTAAATATTATGAATTCTCTACGACGCCTTGTCTATAATCACAGATATAAATTGAAATTCTAAAATGCATTTTTAATACGTAACACTTGAATAATGATGTTTAAGAAAACTTATTTCAATGGTTCTGAAGAGATGCTAGATATCTCTGAAAATATTGAGTAATCAAAGTATGAAATGAGGGGGAACTTTTGAAATAATTTCAAAAATGTTTTGAAGTATCTCTGCAAATTGGCCACACCTTGGCCAGCTAATGCTCTAGGGTTTTTTGCAAATTAGCCGAAATGTGGACAAAAACACTCTAGTTTTTAAAATGATAAAATTAAAAACATAATGGTTATTTCTCAATTCAGAGTTCGAATTGAAACAAAACATATTTTAGTTTGTCAAATACCTATTGTTTTATTTCACTGCTGTGTCTCCGTGGTCGAGGGACAAGGCTCTCGACTAAAATTCCAAATCCCGGCGTATTTTAATTCTTTATGTAGGTATACGTTGTAAGGTTCATGAATATCATAATTTCAATATTGATAGATATTACGTGTTTATATTATCATCTTTAACTTTCAATGTGAATATTAATATCAGTAGTATATGTAGTCTGATGAAATTTTGCACGCTTAGCCTTCAAAATGAGAGTAAGATCCCAGCGTACGAGTTTTCTGCGAGTCTAGGTAGAATATTTTTTATTTATGAAAAAAATATTGAGAAAAACTTCTAAATTGTATTTTAAAATATAATAATAAATTTGAAGATAAAATTAAATTTTATCCTATTTTATAAACATCTCTAAAATGAAACAAAATCATAAAATTAGTCAGAAATCTGCAAGTTTAAACAAAACAATATTGTTTGTGGGACCTATTAATGTTTTGATGAACCTTACCTTCTAACACAGTCAAATTACCTTTAAAATTACTTTTCTCAAAAATGCATATGCTCTACTGTCCAAAATTAAGGTTTGAATCTAGGTCAGAACTTAACATTTTGAATAAATAGTTTGAGATTATTAAGATAGATGGCAGGCTCCTTTCGCCCCTCCCAACAGAACTGATATTAATACATCGTTTGTAAAGCTAATTCTTGGTCTCTTCTTCATCAAACCACCTAGAAAGAATCACATATCACTTCCGTTAAGGGGAAATTAAATTCCTTGGGTTGTATTATTTCAGTGTCAATAAAATTTTATACTTGTTCGATAAAAAAACAGAGTGTATTATTAAAAGAGTATCCTTTCAAATCTTTGAGTGAATCCTAAAACATTACACAATACTGCTTGTACAATGGCGTTTGAAATACAATTTCAAAAACGACTTTACAAGTAGTGTTGTTGTAAGGAGCATAAATAAACTTAATGCAAGCTCCAGCTACTTCTCTGTAAACCTACGAGCTTCAAACTACTTTCTCATTCTTCTTCGAAAAACTAGTTAAAAACAACCCGGCTTCCAAAGTTCCCGAGAACCCACTCGAGAAATAATATAAAATTTGTCATTTATCCTTAAGGAGTTACCTAAGAAGCTTACAATATAAACTAGCTCTAAACATAAACTAGTAACAAAGACCTGTTTCTCAAAATAAATTGTGAGCTATTATTGTAGGTGCGCTGGGAAATGCAAAAGCATGTTACATCGTAAAGCTGTTCCTAACACTTTTGAACACAAGTCTTGTTTACTTAGGAATCTCAAGTAAAAGTTGTTTGCATAGCTAAAAGTCCAGGAGTTTTAATCTTAGTCAAAACGTTAACTTTTTATCCTATCGTTTGACTGTTTTGTATCATCAAAATATATGTCATGTTTTTAATCTTTGAATATGAGGATAAAACTAATAAATCTAAACTAAAAATTAAACAGAAATTTTAAATTTAAAAAATAACCATTGAAAAGCACTTTTTTAGAAATTCCGGTAACTGAATCGATTAGTACCAGTTAATATCTAACCACAAATTTTAAAATTTATTTTTTTCCGCCATATTAAGTGTGTCCCGGTTTTGTAAATATTTTCTCTTAAATTTCACACAATCTAGGACCGGGTTACGTCACGAACTCTGCCGCACGGTATTATGCTCTTGCCGCCGTTTTCGCGGGCTTAATAAATTTCAAACTTGTAGAATTAATTTTATTATGAAAACGAACTTTAAGTTTGGCTGTAAACATTGATAAAAAAAAAAGAACTCAACTTCCTTATTGTTGCAACTGGGGATCGAACCATAGATTTCTGCCAAACCGAGAAAACACTTTCCCCTAACCACTCAGCCGTTGTCATTGGCAGAGATCCTGGGTTCGATTGTCATTAATATCTTCATCTTTAATTATTAAAAATAGTTTTTTCACGAAATTTTATTAGTTGATTAAATTTCACAATTAATATCCTAGTTCTGTGAAAGTCCTATTCAATCGAAGTATATTAATACGGTAATGCCCGTACGGTTCAAATTAAGGAACCTGACTCCGAGTAAATCTCCAACGCCGCACTGTATGGACATCCTTCTGAGCCGTCCGTGAACGTGCATTTTTCCACAAGGCTGCTGCCGTAATATTCACACTTAGCACTCGCTCACATGCGATTTGCAAACGGAAGTGGCGCCATCTATAATACTATATTTAAGGAAAAAAGTATGAAGAAGAAGAAAATTTTTTCGCTTTCATTCAATAATAAGAAGATTTATGTTCCTCTCATTATTCAAGGTCTTAATGTAAGAATGTCTACTATTATATATCATTAAAAGCCGCCCGCAGGGCCATGTTTCTATTATTATCCGAGTATTGTGAAATAACCGGCTTATGACGAAATAATAATAAAACAATAATATATTTTCATAGATCTTGAATTTTAATTAATTATTAATATTCTATAAATCAACCCGTCCTAAATTTAATATTGATTGTGATTAATTGACGAACATATATGAATACATCTCTTCCACTGCGGTGCAAGGCGATGTTCCGATAGAATTCTGCTGGAAAGATCAAAAAGTCTTCCTCAACCAGTCTCTCCTAATCCAGCTCCCCACGCAGTGAGTGGGCAGAAGAAACTGCCTGCAAACTTCACCCAATTAACGAAGATTCCAAACGTAACGAACCACTTTGAGTGAATTACGGCAGAGGTGTTAGTTATATCATAAAAGGTTCCCAAATTTGAACACATACACTTTAAAATCCTTGTGGATAATGAATTTTTATCGCGATTTGAATTATATTTAATAAGCAAGACTTAAGAAGGAAACATAGACTTTCTTTTTTTTGAAGAATAATATAAATAAGATATGCTTACCCGTATTTCTTAGAACGAAGAGAATATTGAAGTAATCATTGTCATAAGGCTGTGAAAGTGTTTTATATCTCTTTTGGTAACGCGATAAGAATTTCAGTACATCTCGAGGACATGAGAAATGTATGTTTATTTACGGACCAGAGGGAGGCGGGAGGAATAGCAGAGGTGGTAGGGGTTGTAGGGTGGAGGGGACAGGGGTAAGATGGTAGAGGGTAGCTGAAAGATCTCGTATTTTCTTCTTACCCTCCGCGGCTCACGAGGAGTTATACCGCCGCCTAACCCTTAGGATGGAATTATGTTGAATTACAGCGGGTCGGGGTAGTCGGCAATACAATTGGCTAGGGCACGCGAAGCAGGTTTTAGTTAAAAAAAACGCTCTGGAAAAAGACTATCCTAATCTAACCCAACTCTTGTGACAGAATTATGTTGAATGGGCTGGGCACAAAGCCTATTTTATTCACAGAAGATTCCTAACTGTTTCCAACCGTCTAGAATCAGTGAGACTATGTCTTCCCCAATTGAGGAATATTGTGAGGCTGGAGGAAGTAAGGAGGAGAATGAGATAGAAAAGATGAAGGTGAAAAAGTACCTAGTTATCGTGACACCAAACATGGTTAAAGCCATTTATACTATGCCCATTATTTTATTTCTTCTTCTCGAAGAAAAATGTTTAAATAAATTTATTAGATACGATTTGATCAAGTACGTATTTTATTTCTTTTTTTTTTTAAATATTTATTTTAGTTATAGTTTCTTTAAATTAATTTACGATAGTGATAAGTATATTTATGTCATTGACAAACAAAATAACGACATTAAAATTTAAGACCATTATAGAAAAATGCACAACAATATACCAAATACAAACAATTCTGATAAAGGGCGTTATCAATCTAAAAAAGTGTTTTATTTAATATTTCCAATGTTTTGGGTAAACAATAATGCCACAAGAATCCACAGTTCATCTCTTTTATAACTTTATTATATGTGCGTTGGGAACAGTGAGATAGAGATGCAATAAAAAAAGCGCGAACGTGTGTGAACCAGTTTAAATAATAGGCAATCTCTAATTTGTATTTATTTATTTATTAACGCCATTTTTAGGGGCTTTTACCCATGGATAGTAAAACTTATACAGTGTTTATTGCACATAACTGAACTGCTTCAGAAACAATTTTTGTACTTGTTTAGTGACAAATTGAAGATATCCACTGACTTAATATAATTATTTCCCTACATTAGTATTCTACGCAAAGAGGAATACGTAATGATAGTTGTCCAAGAATTTATTCAAAGTATTTTGTAGTGGAATCCGGTAGCTAATCAATGCAATCAGTTCTGGACTCTATTATGCATGACAGGTCAGGCGAGTGTCGTTTATTAAGTTCAGAATATTGTAAAAAGTGTTCAATTCAAATATTCTCTTGAATTCTTAATTACTTACCTAGATATATTAAGCATATCACACTGGCGCAGCCGTACACATAACTGGCCAATTGGTTTTTGTTGAATATTTTCACAGATTTACCGGAATCTCTATATCTCGTTAAGCGGTCTATACACCATGCTGCGAACAGCAGCTGTTTGCAGCTGGCTAAAAATCGAAGGTTGGAGGTTGTCTCTTTTTTCCTCATGCAAACCCATAACACTCTGTTTCACGTTGACTGCAAATTGGAAGAAACCGTCTGCCGCTAGTACCAACCTATGCGCCGCAGTGAAATGAGATGGTGATATTGAATTTGTTGTGTAATAGAAGAGACAAAAGACAACGTGAAACAGAATGTTACGGGTTTGCACGAGGAAAAAAGAGACAGGAGACAATAGCCAGCTGCTAACAGCCCGATTTGTCAGGCTGTTCGCAGCATGGTGTGTAGACCCCTTTAGTATTGCAAGCCCTACAACATATCCTTTTAGCTCAGCCATAAAAACTAGAGAGTATTTTGCACTCGTAAGAATGATAATGTTTATCATAGTTTGTGTGAAGGGGGCCTGTATTTATATGATGAGCAAATAATGAAGCTGCAAAAGTGTTATTGGCTTTTCTCACGCGAATATAAAAAGGTAATGTTACCCGTAACGCTTTACTTAGGTTATAATGATAAACTTTTACGATTATATCTATATTACGTGTGAACAATGTGGTTGTCCTTTTTTTGAAAATGTACATATATAATGTAAATCAAATTTACATTATTAAGTTCAGCATGTGTTTTAGTTATTTTTATTATTGTGAGAGCTGTTTCGGCGCTTAAGAGGAATATAAACGCCAGAAATAATCGACTTCTAACCCCTTGAAAATTCCGAGTTATTTTGGTATTATCTGCGCGAGGAAAGTAGCGTCAAAGTTGTTTTTTTTTTATTATTAATAATTTTACAAGAACGGAAAAAGTTAGTCAATCAATAAAGTCAAAAACAATCAAAGCCACAAAGAAGTATTTTTTAAAAGTAGTTTCTTATATAGCTTCACATTTATCTAATGAATAAATAAATCATTTACTACTGTGCGCTTGTATTTTTTGTAACATAATTAATAATTTTATTTTAATTCCATTCGTTGAAAAGGTAAGAAAAGCTTAAATGTATATATTACACATTTTTTCAGATCCATAATGTAAACCGATTCGTAGTAAAGATAAATCTATTTTATTATGATTTCTTTTTCAGCTCAATTATTATAGGACAATACACTGTTTTGATTATTACTGCAAAATTATCAAAATCACCGATTAAAAATTGAATGACTTTATTCACTCATTCAATTATTTATTATTTATTACAGTCGCGACTGTTACCTTTTTTTTCTGACTATTGTTTTTTTTTAATATTTTCGATTAGATTTATTAGCATTATTTTAATTTATTTAATTTCAACGGTATAAACATACCATAAACAATATTTACATGTCACATTAAAAACCAAAAGAAAATATTAGGAATAACAATTGATTGTGAAATGACATCTGAGATATGAGCAAAGATACAAGTGTAGTAGGTACAAGTTGTAGTACAAATATTATAAATTATCTTCTTCTTCAATGTTATTATTATAGTTAGAGACTTGTCTGTATTTACGGCCTGAACAGAGAATTTACAAAGTAGAAAGTAGCACTCGCATAAAGTTGGGTTAAGGATCAACCAAGAAAGTGAGCAATAAATACAGTTTTTACGAATACAAGTAGAAGGAATTTCTGGTAGAGAGGTTGGATGAGTTGGATACATAAGTAGGATCTTAAAGCTTATTTTATTGTTAAATAAAATAAGAAGTTACGTTATGCGTACATACATACACGTACAGTACCTAAGTTTTGAGTGGTACATACTTTGAGTAAACCTAGTGTAAAAACCGCAATTCAGATCAACCGCAATTATTCAAACTTTGGGAATGAAACAACTTGTTAAAAATGAGACACGAATAACAGATAAATCCAGTACGTTAATTGACCTTGTCATATCAAATAGATTGGATTTGAATGTAAAAGTTCTTGATGAACCAAAAATAACCGATCATAACCTTATCCACATTACAGATAACATAAAAAGAAATAAGACGAAAACCAGCAAAATAATAAAATACAGAAACTATAAAAAATATAGCAGTGAAAGATTAATTGAACTTCTGGGTGATATGGATGAACTTCATCAAATGGAATACAATGAAAAGTCTAAATCTTTAATAAATAATCTACAAGAAGTAATTGATAAGTTAACACCGATCCAAACTACTAAAATAAGAGGAACAAATAAATGGTATAATATAGAACTACAAACGACACAAAATGAAAGAGATAGATTATACAAAATTGCAAAAATCTCAAGAAACTCTCAAGACTGGAAAGCATTCAAAAATATGAGAAATAAATACACAAAACAATTGAAAAGTTGCAAGAACGATTACTTCAAAAACAAAATTATCTCTGAAAAAGGAGATACTAAAAAAATGTGGAAAACCATAAAAGGATTACTACAAACCGAAGATAAAGGGATGAAATACGACATTGAATTCCCACATCAAATACAGGGTACCGTACAGAACTGCTTCAACAAATATTTCGTAAACAGCATAATAGAATTGCATCAGAGTATACCAATCCTGAAGAAAGACATCTACGTGAGAAATGTTCGGCTAAACCGAGAAAAACTTGTGTTTAAAGAGATTGATGAAACATATCTTTTACAGATTCTTAATAGCACCAAATCAAAAGAGAGTCCAGATGGAATAAGTTTTACAGTTTTGAGAGATGCAATGCCAGTGATAGGACCTCATCTACTGGATATAATAAATGAATCATTAAGAAGTGGAAGATTTCCAAACACATGGAAAACATCTATTGTGATCCCGATTCCGAAAGTCGTTAATACCAGAAAATGTGAAGAATTTAGACCAATAAATATGTTACCAAAATACGAACAGGTACTAGAAATTGTAATAAAAAAACAACTCGTTGAGTATTTGGAAAAACATAACATATTATGTGAGGAGCAATCAGGATTCCGAAACAACAACTCTTGCGAAGCGGCGATAAACATAGTGATTGATACATGGAAGAAAGAAACAGACAAAAAAAAATCACCATTGCAGCATTCTTAGATTTCAAAAGAGCATTTGAAACGATAGAAAGGAAAATACTATTGGAAAAACTAGAAGACATTGGTCTTTCTGAAGTAGCTCTGAATCTATTCAAAGAATATCTCCAGAATAGAAAACAGGTAACGAAAGTTGAAAGCTCAGAATCAGAACCGATAGAAAACAACCTTGGTGTTCCGCAAGGGTCAGTATTAGGTCCAATTCTATTTATAATTTACATAAATGATATTATCAAAACTATTAAACATTGCAAAATTAGACTATTTGCAGATGATACCTTAATCTATATTTCGTGTGAAGATTACATAGAAGCAATTAACAAAATAAACGAAGACCTACAAAATATAGCAAAATGGCTGAAAGTAAACAAGTTGAAACTGAACGTAAACAAAACAAAATATTTGGAAATAGGCAATAAAACGTGTAACACAGGGTTAAATTTGACAATTAATGGTAAAAAAATTGGAAAAGTAAATGAAATCAAATACCTGGGTGTAATACTCGACTCAAAACTGACTTTCACAGCAAACTTTGAATATGTGTTAAAAAAGGTATCAAAAAAGGTAAATTTTCTTAGAAGACTAAGACGTAAATTAAATAGAAACACTACGGAGCTCATTTATAAAACTATCGTTGCTCCACATTTGGACTACTGCTCTACGATGTTATATTTGGCCAATGAAAGTAATTTGAACAAACTAGAAGTTATACAAAACAAAGCCATGAGATGTATACTGGGGAAAGGCAAATACGCAAGGATTAATCAAATGAGAGAGGAACTAAATTGGATTCCAATAAAAAAGAGACTATTATTTAATGTATTAATTTTTGTGCATAAAATTATGAAAAACCAAATGCCAAAATACTTTAAGGATGAAATTGTTTTTAATAGAGACGTTCATAACTATGAAACAAGAAATATAAACAGAATTCGATTGCCACAAATGAAGAAATCAAAATCACAGAACTGCATAATGTACAGAGGACTAAAGATGTATGATGAAATGCCTGAAACTATGAAGAATGAAGAAAGAATGAATGTATTTAAAAAGAAATGTTATGATTACTGTAAAAATATTTAAATTTATCAAATGAAATGTTACATTGTGCTTATTAGTTTATATTCATGTAGTATAAACTAACTCAATAATAATAAAAATAAAAAAAATAAAAAAAAAGATAAGAAACTTTGCGTTTTAATCCTGAAAATTCTCTGCACTATATTCTTACTTAATAACAACTTGTTTGTTTTTGGTAAAATTATGTTTTTGTAAAGATAACTATAACACAGGCTTGACCTAGTAAGGTTAAAAGTAGGATTGTAAATAATATTTAGTACCTACCTTGTAAAGAAACAAGAGGTTTGCCCGGGTCTTGGTGGCGGATCACCCAACAACTGCATGGCAGGAAGGATCGGGAGAGACTGTTTGAAGGAGACGCTTTGATCTCTCCAGCAGGACTATATCGGAACATCGCCTTGTACCGCAGTAGGAAGATAGATTCATACATCCGTCATTCTTGGACAAACTGAACCCCAGATTCCTACCCATTACTCACACCTATTTTCTTCCCAGAAATTTCTCCCCTTCCTTTCCTGAAAAGACTCTCCAAACAGAATCCCCAAAGATGACAATAGACCCTGAGGGGAAATATTCTCCTTAAAGCCTCCTGTGTGGAGTTCGCAGTTGCGACCGTTAGCTTTATATTTTTTCGTGTCTTGTTATTCAAACTTTCGTTTAGATTAGTAGTATTATCTACATCTTCAATAATTCATTATGTTGATGGGAAAAACATTCAAAGGTTATTATACAAATAATAGTTATTCTAATAAAAAAAATAATATGGTTTTATATTACCCTGATGTTGGTTCAGGTTGAATCTAAAGCAGTCGGTTTTTCATATTGTTGTGTTTGCCTTATCCACAGACAGACATTATAAATTGTTTGGGGCTCTTCAAGAAAAATAGGTTCTTGTTACAAACTCGTTTATTACTAATATTTTCATGTTAACAATTTATTATACTTCTGGGTCTCACGACCGTTTATAACTGTCCAGGAATTGAATTTGAGAGCTCGAGCTGTCGTTGACCTGGGATGCATAGTCGGGAAACACGCCAAACGCGCGCTTAACATATGTATACGGTTGACATTCGTCAGATGAGAACGGGATGCTTCTACGACTCGTTCCTGTGTTCGACAGCTCGGCTGTGGAACGATTTTCCGGCCTCTGTGTTTCCTCTTTCCTTCAACATGGGTCTCTTCAAGACCCACGTTCACTCCTTCCTCTCCTCAAAAAGACCCTCCTCACGGCATCTTCATGGATGACATAGGCCCTGAGGGAAATTGCCGGAGTTAATGTAAAAAAAAAAAAATCTAAACTGATCGACATCTTTCGGAACTCAATCAATCATCTATCAAAAACAACTGAAATTACGTGACATTAGAGGACACTACACATACAATAAAGTTACATTCAAGCTAAGTTATTTATTTTACTGAAGAAGAAGATAACACTAACGAAAATATGAAAAAGAACAATACACAAAAAAATATGACATAACGGTCGCATCAGGCACTCGTACCCAGAATCTCTGATGACAAACGCCGTACCAATTAGGCTATTATTATTTTTTTTTTATTCACCAGATTTACAGGAACGGGTTTAGTTTTTCCCATAGGAAAAACTAAACCTTTTCATACCCTTTTCCATATAAATGATCATCTAGTAAATCCACGTTATGCAAGTGTATTATATAAGTATAATTAATACAAAACAATACAAGAACAACACGTTAATCTACCAAACTATTAAATGGGAATATAATTCACCGTCTCCAGATATTTTCATATCAGAGGGTTCGGCTCTGTGGAATTCCTAATTTGACCGATAAATCCTACTGATCCCTCAATATAAATATTTAAAAAATCTTTCGTAATTCTACATGTATTTAAAATGACTAATTTTTGCATTTTTATATACAAATTCTTTGACAAATCTAATATGCCTAAATTTTATTATATCTATGACACAACAGTCTGACAAATACGAGAGTTTACAAATACGATCGCAATGGCTGAATTGGCAGAGCGCCGTCCCGGTAACACGTGAGATCTGGGTTCGAATCCCAGTTGCGACCATTATGTTTTATTATTTTTCTGTGTCTTGTTCATTTTCACATTTTAATTTAGATATGTTATATATATTTAATTTAGTATTGTTGTCTTATTCTCCAATGATATATTACATTGATGGGAATAACTTTCAAAAGATAAAAACAGAGTTTTTCTTATAAAAAAATTAATATTATCTTCGACTATGTTTTTTTTCTTCATATTATTGGCAGATACTTTTTTTCATTAGAAACAAGACTACGACCTGATTTGTAACTAGATAGTGTCTCGGATAAATATATTCAATTTTATTTAAATGAAACACCTATTGACCTTTTTTGTAAAAGTCTAAATGAGTTAAATGAAGCGTTATTTTTTAATAATTATTATATTACATTTTCAGTAGTCTCTTCATACTATAAATTAGGTCGACTCATCTAAACTTCAGGTTCCGTCAAGGCTCTTGGAAAGTTCATTACATCATTTCATTTCCTCGTATTTCCGTAGCTCAAGCTTCAAGTGTCCCAGATCTGTGTGTATTTTTATTCCAGTACAGCCTTCGCACTTCTGCGAGGTACCACCTCGTAGAACCTTCTGCTAATAGGATATCCGTGTATTTCATCTTGTACCCGTACAGGGTGCGCTTATTGCGAATTATTTTAATGAACATAAAGCGATTTTTTTAAACTCTAATGAAACACACTCATAACTTTTTAAATAATAAATTAGTTTACCATTTTTTTAACATTGTAGCCGGCAAACAACGCCATAATTCGCGATTTCCAGTGGATACAGATCTTTTTCAGAGCCCGGTGACGGGTGCCACACTTAAATGAAGATTCATCCTGTTTCCGATTGCCGCCGATCTAACAGCTCACGAATTGCTTCGTGTTCGCTCTCCACATCTCGATAAATAATCTTGTACAAAATGTAAATTATGGTGCTGAATTATTTTGAATAAACCTGCAAGCACATAGCAATGCTTATTTGATTTATCAACACAAATCACATTAAAACACCCATAACATTAGAGGCCCTGATAAAAATAATAATTTTCTCTCAGGGCCTAAGTCATCGTTTGGATAATATGTGGAAGGTCTTTTTCAGGAGAAGGAGAAGCTAACTTAAGCCTTTGAAGAGACCCTGTTGTTGAATTCAAGAACGAGTCGTAGAAACGACCCATTCTCATTATCGATGAATGTTAAACATGAACAAATTTGGTTGCTCATTTGGCATGTTTCTCGAGTTCGCATAGCTGCCGAGTGGATCAATAATTACAACAAACTATTCTATTATTACAACTTTGACATTTTTTTTGCTAAAATAATTGCTTTCAATAGTTGATACAATAAACTGTTTTATGCGAGTATATAATAAATGACCGGTCTGTGGCTGAGCGACATCGCGTTTGGATCCCACCCGGGCGTCGTAAGTTCAATATCTCAGCTGGCTAAGTTCTCCATCAAGACACAAACATCATTTTTCACTTACTATGTTTATTTAGTGGTGGTAGTAGGAGATTTGCAGAATTAGAGATTTAATAACCCGGAAATGTTTGTCTTTCTTTAAAAAATATATAAAGTTATACTAAAAGTTATATTCTACGTTAAAATATGTTTTCATATATTTCTCCTTTTTTTAATAAACGTTAAAGGTTTTATTTATAGCTTAGGTAATTTTTTTTTTTTTTCAGCTTTATGTTGGTCGTTGGATTTTTAATATTAAATGAAGCAAAAGCGACACAAAAAAAATCGTCTCATTTTATAATACATTGAACGAATTTGGTAGACGGATATGGGAACCGCCACCACGGGTACCATTTATTGGATAACCACCACCTCTGCCATAGGTCACCCCAAGTGGATCGCTACGTTTGGTGACTTAGTGCCCTGGTTTTTGGGGTGAGGTTTGTCCGGGTCTTGGCGTCGGATGCGTCGATAGAGATTGGTTGTGGGTGGCCTTTTGACTTCTCCAGCAGGGCTCTCTTGGAATATCACCTTGCATCACAGTGGGAGGGATGGAATCATTCGTCCATCACTTCTGGAAATACTGACCCCCAGATTCCTACCCACCCCTTTTCCCCACCTTTTTCCTTCCCAGAAAATCTTCTCCTTCCTTCCCTAAAAATAACCCTCCACACAGCATCTCCAAAGATGACAAATGCTCTGAGGGGAATTATTTTCTTGACGGCCTCTTGTGTGGCGCCCATTGTAAAAAAAAAACTGCTGATATTAGCGACCGATTATTTTAAAATATTACCTAAAGTAGTCGATGTAGATGTAGATTCACCAAATTCCCGCTTGCACGGAGAAAAATGTTATTCTAAAATACGATCATTTTATTCGTAAAAACGGTTAAAAACGGGACTGAAGTTCTTACGAACAAATTAACAGTTTCAATGTTTATTGGCGGGAAAATGTAAGAATAATTTGTTGGCATACATAAATTACGTATACCAACAAATTATTCTTACACTTTCCCGCCAATAAACATGGAAACCCTGTTAATTTGTTTGTAAGAACTTCAGTCCTGTTTTATTGAATAAAATGATCGTATTTTAGAATAACATTTTTCTCCGTGTGTAGTGCAAGTTTCTGGACACCATGTATAAGCAACTTTTCTAGGAGCAACATAGGCCGCAGGATTAGTGGTGAGTTATTAAGTAGCTACCGGATCTAGGCTTTGCCGGAAGCACGTCCACACTTACTTCCGGAGTTATTGCAAGAGAAATGTTTTTGAATTATTGTCAACTACTCTCCGCAGTTCCCTCTTCCGGTGAATTAAGGGTAATAAAAACCACGTGGGTTGGAATTTGGAGCTCCCGACGATAAAATACGAGAAGACGAATATTGCGATATATACCTTCGTTCACGAAGGCATGCATGTCGGAACGTTTTACACGTACGGGGAATTCGGGAACTAAAAGGCAATGAACAGATGAAACGGTAGAAGTGTATTGTGTGCGTGTCTGTAAACCTGTAGAGAGGTCAATTTTCCCTTATTTCGAGCAGATAAAAAATTACATTTGTCTTTCTGGGTCCAATAAATCAAAAATACTCATCTTACTAATATTATAAACGCGGAGGTTTGTATGGATGTATGTGTGTTTGTTACTCTTTCACACAAAATTTACTGAATGGATTTTAATGAAACTTTACAATAATATAGGTCATACATCAGAATAACATATAGGCTATACTTTATAAAGTTAGCTATTAAATTAAAATTGAAATATATTAAAATTAATAATAATTGTTTAATTGAAAATGTCAGAATTTGAGAATGACATTTTGCAAAATAATGATTGTTAAATTAAAATTATATTTTATAAAATATTCAAATTAGCAAATTTATTTGAAGTACTCGCCTAATGTGTTGAATCAAATCAAGAATAATTACAGATATTTTAAATAAATAGTTTAAGAATTTTGGTATATATATGGGACCTAGGCGGAGAAAATAGATTACTTGAAGTACTAATCCGGCTTCCCTGATCGGAGGGTAAGACTCACGACTAAAAATTCGAAGTTCGCGAATGTTATTTATTTGCGCACGCCGCACGAGGTTAGGCTCGGGAACTACGACAAGTTACCGACATACAGAACCTCTCGTCTTACCAGGAGGGCGATTCCGGTTCTACTGAACAACAGCAATCCTCGCCTTTCCTTCAAATGAAGGAATTTTTCGTCAACTGCGATTCACGTTCTCTTATTGACGCCTTCTTTCGTTTAAATTCCTCTCCTTCAGAAGACGGCGCTGGCTTTCGCGAAGGAGACCAATCGACCTGTCATTCGCGAAGCATTGATTGACAGAATTGCAGTCTTATTGACGATTATCCATATTTGTGCAATTTAAACAAAAGAAAACTTCATATTATTGTAAGTTTTAAATGTATACATGATCAGTGAAGTATTTTTCGCATAATAATGCTAATAAATTAACCGAATTGACGTAATTGCGATGTTTTGAATCGGGTCAAAATATTTCCGCTTCGTCGCATTAAAATACAAATAAATGGAATATTTGTGAATGTATCCGAAAACTAAAAACTTGTTTCGTAATGTGATGACATACACATTCTAATTTTATTATTAGAAATAACCGTGTAATTTTCTAAATATAAAATTTTGAATGCAAACTTTAAAAATGGCTCATCTTACGTTTTTTCTAACTAAAATTACTGGTAGTGATAAAAAATAAAAATACACATATATTTTATTAGACAAATGTATTGTAAACGTTATCGTCACCTCACTTTTTTGTCGTTTCATGTAAAAATAATTTTTTTTAAATTCCCAAAGTTTCATGATTTTTTCTCAAATTTGGGAAACTCGAGTTTCATATAGGTGTACATTTTTTAATTATTTTGTGGTTAACTTTTATATTTGAATGTAAAGCATGGTATTTTCTCTTTCCAACACCGTTTAGATCATATTTCTAACCATGATATTAAGGGAGACTGAGATTTAGTTCAATTTTCTAACTAAGTAACGGAAGAGACAACGGACCGCCAAACAACTAGCTCTCGGCACACACGCCTTGCCTCATTCACATTCATACATACTCCTCTATTATTCTGACTCTTGACATGCCCGACTTAAGTATCTGATTCACTTAATCGTTCCACTTCTTCCTGGGGCGTCCTCGACTTCTTTTCCCATTCAGATTCTCGTCATAAATTCTCTTTAAACTCCTTTCTTCATTCATTGGCTCTACATGCCCAAACCATTCTAAGCGTCCCTTTCTCAATCTTATTACGCTTACATTCTTTTCAGATCTTCACATTTCTCACACGATCATACATGGTTTTAGCATACATACGCCTTAAGGATCTCATTTCTGCAGCATTCAGTCTACTTGTCAAGTTCTCAAAAATTATAGAGCTGTGGCTGAAAAAGGACGGTTTTCGACACCGTTTAAATCATATTTCAACGATTTCTATGAGACCTACCTATATGAGTTGTTCCGAAAACCGAACAAATCAGCCTGAGAGATTTTAAAATACATAACTTGCAAAGTGTCAGATTAAAGTGATTTGAATTACAATAAACTACTTACATATTTATTATATACAGATTTCCTGGAATGCAGCATGACAGTCAGATTTGGAAAAAGGAAAGGCTGGGAAAAAATTACCAATACAACATGAAGTTTATAATATAAGTTTTATTGAGAACACACAAATCGCAAAATGCACACAAGGATAATAAATGTAATAAATAAAATAATTACTTATAACTTTCTTTTGAATTTTGGTTTCCCTACATAAGCTTATGTTCCTATAATGTTTGTTTTCCTTCCTGGAAAGATTTAAAAAAAACTAGCACTGATGACATCTAACAACTCTACTCTGAAACAATACTACTAAACTCTACTTTCATTAAAAATCATCAGCGATGTTAACTCAAAACTCTCAAATAAAAAGGAAGCAAAGAATATATGTTAACACCTGACCGCGAATACCACAGCACATATTAATAAATCTTTCAGTAACTCATATTATTTATATAACTGAGCGGTCGCCCGGAATAAAGTTGTTTAAATCAAATCTATCAATTTGGAGTTGTTGATGAAATATGTAATAATTTAATTGCGTTTTTTTTTATCTCTTTTCATTATAACTGGGTGATTGTCAAAAGAATTCATATTCTACTCTTTGATAGATGGCGCTCGTTTAATTATTTTAGGGAAAAACCCTTTTTACAAGTAGTGCTTGAAAATATTAAGATGAATTAATTGTTTGAATTAATTTCTTTTACATATTAATTGTTATCAATATGTAAAAGGAACCCTCAGCATGGAAGATCCCAGCTAAAGCAGTGCAGCAGTCATCTGCGAATGATACCGTATCAGTGTCGTCGGAAGAGGTCTCTGTAAAAGAAATAAATCAAATTACAAAATATGAAATTTCATTGTGTTTTGGCATTTAGGCATTTTGACTGCATACTTTGTCTGTGAAAGGTGACATAGCTTTAATTTGCTGCATTTAACAAACAAAATTCAACACATGTGATCCGATATCAGTTGTGTATGTATAGGCCGGTTTCTTGCGACCAATTTCGCAAACAAAACCTCAAACATTACCATAAACATGAGGCAGGGCCACAACATTTGTTGTTTTCCATGGGCCACGGAAAGTAAAAACATTGTGGCCCCGACTTAAACATCCACAAAGTGTGTAAACATTTTCGTCGGAGGAAAACTACACATGCTAAACTAAACATGCCCAATGCTCTTGCTAGTAAACTAGCAAGAGCATTGGGCATGAACGAGCATGAGTATTCTTTATTTGACCTCATCCTCGGCCATCAACATATATTGTATAGCCGTTTTTAGATCGCATTCATTTTTGCATGTTGATCAATACACTGAAAGATAATCAATAATAACGTCACATTACTTAATTACACACTTAATAATAAAGACAAAATATAATAATACAAGAACTGTATCGCTTTTTACTTGCTTTTAAAAATTTCTAACCTTAAACGTCAACTGTGTACACATATTGTTGATAATTCCGTTTTAGACCGGGGTGAAAGGCATACGAACAGTATTTAAATGCTTTTACATACGTAATATACCATCTACTTACCTCATTTTATTGTAATCCTCAGCAAACGACTTCAAAATGACAAGTAAACAAGATTGGTAAAAGTGAACAAGCTTACTAACTGTCTGACGTTTGCGGCGGCGCGACTGGCGGATAAAATTGACACTTTCAAGAGAGGTGAATGAATAAGAAAGTCATTAGTATCTAGCAGGGTAGGTACCCTTTAACAAAACGGAAATCTTCGATAAACTGCTTATTTATGTTATTTAAAAATAAAATAACAATTAATTAAAATGCAATATAATATAAAGTAATTGTTTTACAAAGTTTTGGTTAAAAACTTTGTGTCTCTTAATTATATTTCAACTATCTGTGTTTTCAAACAATCTCTTAACGGCTCTTAACCAAGTTTGTTTAGGATTTTTTATGAGGTCTCTCCGAAAACGAGATTGTAAGGAATGTGAAGGAATGTGAATCGCGTTTTAGGTGGCTCGGAGTGTTTACAAGCGCGAACCTCCGCTCCTTGACTTTCCTTCGCAAGATATAGTATTCTTCAGCGAATGCTAGCCGTTGGTGAAGGCGGAAAGAACGTGAATCGCCCTCCAGGACAAACGATCGGAGACACTATCTAGGTTACAAACCAGTTCATAGAAAACTTGTTTCCAATGAAAAGGGTAGCTACCGCTAATATGGAAAAAAATTGCGAAGATAATATTGTTAATTCTGAAATTTCTTCGATTCTCAGTTGCGACTGATATCTTTTATTTTTTCTGTTTCTCGTTTTTTTCATATTTTTGGGATTATTTACATTACATTATATACTTTATTTTCCTCAGGGCCTCCTGTGAGGAGTTAACTACTAACAAATCATCACGCCGTTTCCCCGCAGGGGTAGGCAGAGAGGACAGATCACCAAACAACTCGGTCTTGGCACACACTCCTTGCCTCATTTACATTCATACATCTTCTCATACATACTCTTCTATTATTCTGACTCTTGACATGGCCCGACTCAAGTATCTGATTCACTTGATCGTGCCACGTCTTTCTTGGGCGTCCTCGGCTTCTTCTACCATTTACATTCGCGTCATAAATTCTCTTTACACTCCCTTCTTCATTCAATCGCTCTACATGCCCAAAACATCTAAGCGACCCTTTCTTAATCTTACTTTTTACGCTCACATTAGCCTTGCATTCATTTCGGATCTCCACATTCCTCACACGATCATACATGGTTTTACCACACACACGCCTCAGGGATCTCATTTCTACAGCATTCAGTCTAATTGCATTCTTTCTCTGCCAGTTCCATGCTTCACATAAGGGTAGGTACCAGTACTCCATTGTGGACTGCTAGCTTCGCTTCTGTGGACAACTTTTTGTTGGCACCAACGGAGTTTAATCCTCCATTAATGGAGTTACCTGCATTCACCCTTCTTTCAATATCCTTATCAGCCTTCCCATCTCTCGTAAACATACTTCCCAAATATACAAACTCATCCACCAGCTCCAAGTATTCATCATTCACAACTATAATGCACACTGTTTTCATACTCTCTCTTCCAAATACCACGACTTTAGACTTGCTTACATTCATCATTAATTCATTCTTCATACATTCTTCGTGTGGAGTTAATGTAAAAAAAAACTTCTTCTTCAATCGTAAACGTATTACATTGATGACCTTGTAAAAATCCATTAGGGCATGTAATCTTACTAACATTATAAACGCGAAAGTTTGTATGGATGTATGTATGTTTGTTACTCTTTAACGCAAAATTTACTTAATGGATTTTAATGAAACTTTACAATAATATAGCTCATACATCAGAATAACATAAGGGGTATAATTTATAAAGCTTGCTATTTATTTTCAATATATTGAAAATAATAATTATTGTTTAATAGAAAATGTCAAAATTTGGGAACGACATTTTGCAAAACAATGATTGTTAAATCAAAATTCTATTTTAGAAAATATTTAAATTAGTGAATTTATTTGAAGTACTTGCCTAATACTTTGAATCCAATCAAGAATTATACATATTTAAAATAAATAGGTTAAGAATTTTGGTATAAACGTGGATGGGACCTAGGAAAAGAAAATATATTACTCTAAGTTCTAAACCTACGCAGACGAAGTCGCGGGCAGAAGATAGCAAATAAATAAATCATTTCAATCATTACAAAAACAAAATAAAAACGTGAAAAGAGAGATGTTCTAATAAAAATTGATGGAATAATTCTTTATTTGAGGTATTTAGTTCAAAGAATATTAATTATTTCTTTTCATTAGCATAATCGGTTTACCAAAGGATAAGAAGACCCACCTCCTTTGAAACCGCGACTTCTAATTTAGCTCCTAGTCAATTTGTAAACTCCCCCACTACCGCAACAAGAAAATGCGCAAATACAAACAAAATTCAAATTCTCCTTAATCTTATAAAAGTTCCCAAAGTAGCATTGCCCTTTAATCTTAACCGGCAGCTTTCGAGCTTTTTCAGAGGAAAGTTCCCGGCAATTCAGTTTCTCCAGTATTTTATTCTGCCCGGACGGAATAAATTCTAATCAGAATGTAAATCGGGATAATTTTATTTAAATAATATTCCGTCGAGAATTTTGAAGGCAATATGGAAGTGACGAATAATCAAGCACGATCAAAGATGGCGCTTGTTGATATTGTCTGCTAGCGGGGGCGCAAACCTTTATGAAATTATTAACGTTTTATTTCATGAATATTACAGTCGTTAGAGTAATGTCAATTGTGAAGGAATGTGAGTTATAAAAGAGAATTAGATTGATTAATTTAGTTATGTTTAAGTACCACACATTATCTTTATTTAAAATTATTAACACTTGTGAACCAATATATTATAAATGATTTGATTAATTAAAAATATCGATGGCCCTACAAGTCCAAATTTGTGTTAATCAATATTGTACACGGGTGTATACATTGTACATGTATGTATGTACGTATACAAAAACAAGTATGTATAATACGTACACAAAAGTATCAAATTTCAATAGTTGCAATGAAATTTCTTCATTACCTCAAATTAATACAAACCCTTGTTTTACAATCTCGTTAGTTTTAAATGGAAATAATTTAAAATAGTTTGCGTAAAATACCTGAATATATGGATATTTTTTAAAACTGGTTTTTCGAATCGGCTGGGAATTCCGATTTACATCGAATTTCCCTTGAACACTTTATACTTTTCTACGTTCTAAAAAAGTGTTTTATTTTTTAAGATAATTTCTGGATACTGTCGAGCCGAAATGGTAGTCACCTAAAAATGCTCCAAAAATTAAAAAAAAAACGTACGGTTCGGTTATTTAACACATTGTATGTTTTAGAAAATTAACAGGGTCTCTTTACATTTTTCTTCTTAAGATATTGTCGAGAGTTTTTTGCTTCTTCTTTTTAACCGTCTATAACCAAAACCTCCAAAATCGCAAGGCACAGAGATACCATAAAAAAGTTCGTTGCAATTCTAAAAACCAGAATATAGCTCGAATGGTGCGGCAATACTGTAATTTACATTGACATTTTAACAACAAAGAACTGTCAAAATATCTGGCTTTATTTTTAGTATTCTGTATTCTGAGTATTTACAAATAAATGACGGTCTATTATAACATATTCGACGTTATACGAAAAAATGTTATTTACTTTTCAACAATTGTAATATCTCCTTGTACTTGATGTGTCATAAATTTTGCGAAGTTTTTTTTTACATTCGGATACCGCATCAAAAATTCTAGACCGTCCCAAATAATCAAGTTATTGACGCGGGGTCGAAATGTTTTTGGTTTTCACTGCAAGACATATTCATGATTAGTAATCGATTTTGAAGCGCGCAATTTTGTAGCTTATTTCCAACCTTATGCCAAATTACCTTAACCTTCCTGTCAAATATGCCAATATGGCGGAGTAACTCTAGAGTAACTATCTGTTTTCGGAAAGTAAAAACAAAAGTTAAAAGTAACGTAAAACAAGAAGTCAAATTGATTAAAAAACACTTTTTGGTGAAATTTAACTTTATTATCTGATTTTATTCTAACTTTTATTGTATCTAGCGTTGAAACAGACGGCCCTAGGTACAGCTTTTCAATAATTTTTTTACAAATTAATTCATTTTTGTACTGAAATTTTTTTATTTTTTTATTGGCAAAATTTTTTGAAACGTACATTTACTGGTAGTTACACACATAATAACGTAAATGAAGAGAGTAACAAAAAAATCGCACACAGGCGAAGCCTGTGCGTGGGCATTATAATATGTGGGTATTAAAACAGTGGTGGTTAAAATTAAAGAATGAAGACCAATTTTTTCCTTAAAAGTATAGTAGATAGTTGGCGTTGGTAAAATATGTGAAATACTGAAACCTCAACTAATTCTTTGCTAAAAATTTGTTTCTAACCTGAAGATATCATAAATGTACTCAAGTAGACAGGTATAATAATTACCCATCTAAATATTAATGACAACATTTGTATGATTTTTATAACAATGATTTTGCATAAATTGACGGGCGGTTATCCAATAATCATTGACAAGTCTATGTTTCTAGTTGATCAAGCTTCTAAATTTAGTATTTCAATTTTTATTTCTATGATCGTCGATATTTACACTAGTTTTTCTTCGTTCATGTATGAAACTGTCTGAAAAATTACGCTCCCTTTTCACCAATATTTCTAAGAGGGCTTTAAAAATTAAAGGAGAATCTGATAGATTGATATTGAAGTGAAATTAAATCACAGATTGGGAGGGAAATAGACGGTTGAGAAAAGAAGATGAAATAATGTGTTGGGGAAATGATACTAATCTCTCTTTGTTTGACCTTTTTTTTATTTCTAATATCATTCATTCGATTGCGATAAAACCTTGCTGAGTTGCTGTGCGCACTCCCGCGAAGGTTTCAATTTACAATGATGAGCTATGGCGTTAATAAATCTCTATAAAAAAGTACAATAGGTGTTTATTTCATTTATTTTAGCGGCAATGAGGGAAAGAGAGAGGGTGACGGGTATCGGGAGGGGGAGGGAAACGAATGAGGGGTTTCAAGAGAGGGGAATGAGGGTGGGGGTCGAGGGTGGTCTAGCAAGGGAGAATGCGGGGAAGGTGAAAGAGGAACGTGGTACGTTGGAAGGGAACGCGGGAGGGGGAAAGGCGGTGTCTCGATAGGAGAGAAGTAGGTAGGAGTAGAAAGGGACGCATGGGAAAGGACGCGTAAGGGAGAGATGGTGAACTAGGGAGGGCGGTCAGCGACAGTTATACGGTAAGTATACGCACTACATATACACGATAAAGACCAAGTGTTCTTAGCTCCGTAACTATCCCGCGCTGTAACACTAAGACAGTCCCAACAATTTTATAAATATTTTGGAGTCAAATAGTTTAACCAATTACTCGTTAACTTATGATTGAAAACAGATTGTAAAAAAATCAAAAGTTCAATAAAAACACAATATAAATATCATATTACAATTATTATATTTAATAATATAATATAATATTATCTCACAATTTTATTATTTATTATTATTATTTATTATTATTATTATTAACTTAAGAATGGTACATATTAATTCATACTGGTCTTCCATTAAAAGCATTTGCTTGTGGATGGAAGAAGAGTTTACATTTCATATATGTTAAATTAATACAATCACGTGTTTCACATACTCGTATGTACAGTTAATACAGTAACTAAAATATATAAACATCTATTTATTCATCAAAAAGAAAAACAAGTATAATTATTATAAGTGAGACTTTCATGTGTAAATAGAGGAAGCAGTCTTCCTGTTGGTGGTTTCTTTAAAATATTTTTTGATAGAGTTCAACAGTTGTACTTTGTTATTAATGTTTCTGATTTCTATTGGTAGTTTATTAAAGAAGTATTTTCCTTGGTGTGTATAATGGTGTTGGGCAAAAGAAGTGTTTAGTTTGGGGCATAAAAATACATGTTTAAGTCTAGTACGATTTTCAGTTATGAATAGGTATTTATCTTTTTCTTTTATAATTTGTATGATTGAATTTTTGACAAATAAGTTTTTAAATGTTGGAACTTTGAATTCTTCGAATATGCGTTCAGTGGGGAAATCTGGAGGTTTTTTAGTATAATTTTTATTATGAGTTTTTGAACAATTTCTATGGGGGTCAAACTAGTTTTGTAAGCTGCTCCCCAACTGATAATGGCGTACTGAAGAATAGACTGTACTAATGCGTAGTATATTGATTATATTTAATAATATAATATATTTCTTTTATTTATTTACATTCACATGAAAAAAAGTCATGATACTTAAACTTTCTAAAAATATATGTTAGTATTATTTTTTACATACGTTTCTCCGCCTTTTTTACACGAGCATAGCTCAAAAAAAGGTGTATCACGATGAAATTAATGTAATGAAAAACTTAATGTAGTGAAAAATAACATGTACATGTAAAAAAATATATTATTAAAAATATAAAAATAATAAAATATTTTGAAGCATTTAAAAACTATTCAATTTACTGTTGAATTTTTACAGTTAAATATATACTTGTGCTTGAATTTAAGGAAGCACAATATATCCTTTTACAAACGCAGGATACGTACACTTACACTACGGTTATGAATAAGCTTTACCCAATTAGATATGGGTCAAAGTGAATTTTAATATACATTTTTCATTTATGAACCGGATGAGTTTTTCCGAGTGCAATCAATCAAATTTAAACATAACGATATTCAGACCTCGGGCGTATTTTGTCAGAAGGTAAAATAAAATCCAAATAAATTAAATATTTCTGAAAATATCCAAAAACTATAAACTATTTTTGAAAGGTATTAAAATACGCTTTAAAAGGCTATACTTATTTTTTTTAAAACAAGCACATGCACACACACATATTTAATTAAACATAAATATTATAAAAGTTATCGTCATTTCACTTTTTATCGTTTCGTGTAAAAATAATTAATAAAAAAATCCCAAAGTCTCACAATTTATATTCATATTGCGGTCGGAAACTTTGGTATCATAAAGGTTTACATTTTAATTATTTTATAGTTGACTTTTACATTACACAGCGATTTTTATGAGGCTTATTAGAGTTGTTCCCAAAAGCGAACAAATTTCCCTGGATTCATAATGTAGCCCCGCGTATATAAAAAAAATATATATATTTAAGTTATATGACGACGATTCCATCTCTCGACATATGGAACCCAGAGTATAATTCTCCAAGTGAAAACACGCAACAATACGCTTCCCAGCTAAACCTGTTCACGGTTGTGTGGAAAATGTGCTGTGTACTAAAGTTGTTACGGATGCACAAATTTTGATATCCGCGGACGGGGATGCGGATGCGGAATTCAGGATTTTTTTAAGGAAAACTTCTTTGCGCACGCTTGACTTGGGTGGCAAGCTGACGAACGCGTGACGAGAACGGAGAGCGTTAAGAAAAGTGTAGTCGGGCGAGGCGAATGGGCTGTATTACACTGTAGGAGCAAGAGAGCGCAGTGCGCGCGCACATTTTCTTTCTCTCTTCCTCTCATAGCCAGTACACAAAGATTATTCGTAATTTCATTTCGTTCTTGAACAATTTTATAAACACTGTAGAAGCAAGAACACATGTTCTTGCTCTCTAGAAGTTTTACTTCAATCGTTTGGTCGAAAGCACACTCGTTTTTCTTAAAGATATTTCAATTTTATTTATATAAAATAAATTAAAATTTAATTTTATAATGTTTTATTGAATCATATTTTAAGAACAAAACCAAATCACTTTTTAGTCTTACTTATTTACATTTTATGTCTAGTGTTTTATAATGAAAAAGTTTGTTTAATAATTAAATTTAAAAATTGGTGAATTATATTTAGTAAATAGTAATATTGCAGCCTTCTCATACTCCAACCTGTTTCTTAGTGGAGATCATATATTAACCCAGCTCTGTAGGATATTGTCACCAATGAGTGCCTTCCCATTGGTCAGTTAGCAAACGAACTTCGTGCTAGTTGCTATCTTCGTTGTACGAAGATACAACCAGTAAACACGCGCGAGGCACGCGCCACTCTGGCCCCGTTCACTTACTTTACATATTGCAGTTATGAATCCGCATGCATAAAAGCTCCGCATTGATTGATGCGGATGAAGATGTTTGAATTATTGTAAATATTCCATATTTGCGGATGCGGATGCGGATATCCGTAACATCCCTGCTGTGTACCACCGTGCTCAGTATTTACCCAACCAGCGCTATGATAGATGGCAACATTATGTCAAAACCACATTCTAGAAATGTGTCTAATTGGAGGCTGCTTTAAACGCGGCTAAATACTACAGCTTTCCGAGCAGGTTTCGCCTGAGAGCCTCTTGTAAGGCTTTAAGATTAATTTATTTCTGGAATTTTTTACCACAGGCAAGATGGAATATTGTGGTTGTTTAATTTAATTTATTTATATTAGTTGTTTTAATACGGTTGTACATAAATTATACAATGAATTAAATCTTTATATATTTAAATGTTTTAAAACACTTTTAATAAATCTAAAGGAAACATTTTTAATTAATAAACTAATTTTCATCTGTTTTTTTACTGCAATTTTTTTGTTTTGTTTCATTTGATTTTATATGCAGCATAACAAGTGTTTTATTATTTTATTTATAAATATTATTTATGCGTTCTATGTAAGCATTAATTTCACTGTTTTTTTACATTTTAGTTTTGATAATCTATTTCCCCAAACTATTATTCACGTCGAAACGAAAATTGTGAAACCGCATAAGGGTCACAAATGCTCCCATCATTAAGAAGAGTCAGTAAGACTATGGCATCTTCAATTGGTGTATTTTGTGAGGCTGAAGGTAATGGGGAAGGGAAGGAGTTGGGGAAGAGAAAGGTGGGGTAGTACCTAAATATTCAGATCTGGTCACCATACACGGATAATATAAGTAACGTTTTAATTCTGAGTGGTGATCTTACATCGTCACTGTTTTTCACACTCATCAAGAACTTGCTGCAAATATACTAAATAATATTTTGAATGATTTAGTCGAAGTAAATTCCCTACTTACTTAGCTTTTCCTTCAATTTATTTCAACTCAGTTCACATGGCTAGACTAGCTTAGTTCGTCATGGAGCTTGCATAAAATAAGTTTTCACATAGAAACTAGTTTAATAGACATGCTTTCAATATGTGTTTTTATGTAAGTCAACTTATGTATTGTTTTAACGGATTTACTAAATAAACCGTAATATTGCAGGATACACCATAGAACATTGGAAATGTAAACTATCACTTTAATATTTTATAACTACTCGATACGTTAAAGTTAGTATTAAATAATATAAAAACGTATTGTTAAACAGATATGATATGGGGATTATGTATCTATTTATTATATTAAGTTCGGTTCCATGTCTAATCGGACTATGAGATCTCAGCGTCTGAAATCCCATAATAAATTTATTCAGACACGATACTTCCTCACATGATAATTCATCACATCATAACTCACATTAATCTAATCTAACCTAACCTAACCTAACCTAACCTAACCTAACCTAACCTAACCTAACCTAACCTAACCTAACCTAACCTTATCTAACCTAACCTAACCTAACCTAAGATTAAAAAAACCAATTATCAGTTTTCGTCGCTTCGAGCCATGATGAATTATCATGTGAGGAATTACCATCCGCTGAAAAGCTTGTACTCAATATTCATACACTTAAAAAGTTTCCACTGAACATTCCAATCACTATTAAGTCCATACAGAAGGCCCTGGGGAAAGGTGCTGGGAAAGATGCTGCGTGGAGGGTCTTTTTGAGGAGAGGAAGGAGTGTCTTAAAGAGAACCATGTTGTGGGAAGGAGGAAACACAGAGGCCAGCAAATCGTTCCATAACCG
The DNA here is from genome assembly GCA_951813805.1 of Limnephilus auricula. Taxonomy (NCBI): domain Eukaryota; kingdom Metazoa; phylum Arthropoda; class Insecta; order Trichoptera; family Limnephilidae; genus Limnephilus; species Limnephilus auricula. The sequence continues at coordinate 3,002,062 of OX638406.1, read as the reverse complement.
AGTTGTTGGACTCAGGAACAAGTCGCAAAAACGACCCGTTCTCATGTGAAAATATTAACCGTTGGTGCCGAGGGGATCAATGACGCTAGTTCCTCGGAGCATATTCCATTGAAATACCGGTAGAACAAGGATAGTATTCCCACCCGACGCCTGTGCTCTAGATTTCAATCAGTTTGTTAAGACTGCCGTAATCTCACTGGCTCTTGGCGGTTGGGAGCTGTTGGGACTCTTGTGCGATATTCACATTGAAAAGTGATAATTTCCGGTTCAAAAATAAGCCGACAAATTGGTCATCCACTTGCTTAGTCAGACATCTTCAACTATTAAGACGATAGACTTCGCTTTTCGGCCCATACAAAAAGGACGCCCGGGAAAAAACACTTTTCTATATCGAAAATTGCACAAAATGAATATATATTTTTATAATGCCTTCCAGAGGGTGAAAACTATGTCGGTATGTTTTCGAATTTTCGATGCGTTTCGTATTAACGTAAACATTCACTGTCAAACATGTACGATTTATCAAAAAATATTATTTAAGGAAAAAGTGCTGCTAACTCAACTCTCATAAAGAATTATAAAATTATAAAAAGCTACCGACGTAGCTTCTTCTTTCTAAAAAATATATATTTTTAAAAATTTCAATTTCGTGAAAGTTTCGGTGTAGAAAAGTGTATTCTCCATAAACCCCTTTTCGAGCGATTTCTGTAGGTAAATTTGAGCGTTGTCTCATTCACACATTTCGCATTCGCATGTATTGTAAGTGTGCGTAAGCTTATTGTGAGCGGGACAGAATGACAGTCGCGGGTGTTCCGGGTGTCGTTCAAAGTCTAGCCTCTTAAGTTTTAAGAATGAGGCAGGCAATATTCGAATGCTAACCATAAATCAAATATTGTATTCACGTGGCTTTGTTTTACATATAAAACGTGCTGTAAAATAACACCGGGAGGGATAACGGTCCAGTACATACTTTAAAATAACCTACAAGTGACCCAGAGAATATCAATTTTGATAATATCTGATTATAATGGCATTCCATCACGAATTGTCAGTTTCGAAAACAGAAATTACAACTTTTAATTCAATACAAGTTTTTCTGCTTTATACTTGACTAGCTTCTGCCCGCGACTTCGTCTGCGCAGGATTAGTACTTCGATTAGCCTATTTTCTTTTCCTAGGTCCCATCTATGTTTGTACTAAAATTATAACCTATTTATTTAGAATTTCTATAATTCTTGATGCGATTCAAGGGTGAGTACTTCAAATAAATTCATTAATTTAAATATTTTCTAAAATAGAATTTTAGTTTTACAATCATTGCTTTCAACAGATAATTCTCAAATTTTGACATTTTCTATTAAACAATAATTATTATTTGTAATACATGGAAAATAGCAAGCTTTGGGTATAAATTATAACTTACATGTTATTCTGATGTATGAGCCATATTATTGTAAAATTTCATTAAAGTCCATGCAGTGGTTTTTGCCTCAAAGAGTAACAAACATACATACATCCATACAAACTTTCGCGTTTATAATATTAGTAAGAAGTAAGATATCGTGGTGTTTACGAGTAATTTGAGTATTGTACCAGATAGAAGGTTTACTTTTACTTATAACTGCGTATTCAACTCAAATTTCGATATTCAAACGAAATTTAAAAATCTCTCCTCTTCTGAAAAGTGTAAACTATTAAATATCTAATGAACGACGGGGGAACTATCTGAAGGATTCTGGGAAATTAGATTTTTGATATGAAATGCAGTAGGCCCATTACGGTACCAAGCTAAAAGCGATTGTTAGAGAAATGTTTGCATTGAACCTATATTTCCTTTGGAAAATCCTAGGGCAAGTGCTTAGAATTCCTTCAGATACTATCGTTAATTCCAGAGAGAAGATTCCATCTAAACAATTTAATGACCCAGATGCAAAGATATCCATGATTTAGGGCAGGAGTGGGGAACCTGAAGCTTTTTGGTGGGGCCTGCGAGCACTTTTGGTACGGCTTGCTGAAAGCTTTACAAAAAAAAAAACACTGAAAAAAATTGAAGCTATTTTCTATGAATTGAAATATGGAAATTATTTTCATCAGGGCCCTCTACGTATTATTTACTTGCGGAGCTAATTTAATAAAATAATTGTGTCGAATTGGAGATCTTTGCGGCACGTTTCAAAATTGAAGATACTCGGTATAGCTCTGAAGTTTGACCTTAATTAAGAATTGAAACGCTGCTTGCAATGGCTTTAGTCGTGTTTGGTGTCTTCTCCATGTCCGTTGCTTCCCCGCTTACTTTTAGCCCCACAACATATCCCCCATCGTCTCACTGGCTCCAGACGGCAGCAGTTGGGACTCTTGTGAGGTATTCACATAATTTTTTTTTTTTTAAATACCTTAATCGATATAATTTTTTGATAATACTTAAAAATTTGAGTGTAGGAACCATGTTCAAGAGAGCTTTCATCACATTCTAATAATATATGGCCTTACAAGATATATTTTATCTTATTTTATTTATAAAACATATATCTTATCTTATTTTCTTATCAATATTTACATCTATGATATTTGTTTTTTGTTATTTAAACAATCTGACTACCTCTTCAGTCTTTGCAAAATTACTTTGTGGCATCATTTTAATTAAATGAAACGAATTACTTTGTGTTAACAGCAATAACCACATGTTACAATATCTACATGTTTCAAAACCGATGGTTTCTTCGTCAGGGTAGTAATACCTTTTGTTAATTTTTAATACCGGTAATACATAATATAATTATTATATATTCTAAAATATTTGTTTTATTTCAATTTATATTATTCTTTTTTATGATATTTTTAAGTAATTAATCACCATTCTCCATAACATTTTTGTCCATAGTTTTTATTTGTTATTTTGTTATTTTTGTTCATGTTCTTACTATCCTGACGAAGAAACCTTTGGTTTCTAAATTTAAATGGTCTACACAAAGTTATTAGTTTTTCGTTTAATTAAAAAATATTTCGTCTGAAGTATTTATTCCAGCCATCGGTGCTATGTGTTCTGGTTGAAATCTTCCTGCGTGATATCTGGTTCAATGGCGATAGGAGGGAAGAGAGAAGGTGAGGAGGAAGGTGCGGTACATAAATCCAGACAGAGATAACCTTTTAGCCTTAGACCCTTACTCAAGTATATTAGCCAAATTTAATACTTTGATATAAAATTCCTTTAAATATTATCTCTTCTGTATAAAAATATGAAAATATATTCAGCATTCGGTAATCAAATAGACTAACCCTGAATATAATAGAAGCTGCCGTATTTGCTTATCCCTTGGCTTCATAAGGCTTGTTTGCTAGGAGCCTCGTTAGCCGGGGAGGCTCTCACGCTGAAATTAATAGAACCAGTTAGAATGGGGTGGCGCAACTCCCACTCCCACCCACCCCCCCTTGGTTACAAAGCGATGGAAATATTATGAATGTTGGGAAGATTTAGTCGACGGTTTGTACTTTGAAGGTAGATAATACTTGGTGATTACAACGCGAGAATTTTACAATGCTGTGAAAAGAAACTGTATCTAGTTTCTACTGGCAAAGATCAGAAATATTTGAGAATTAATTAAATCGTAAATGATAGTATAGACATATACCAAGAACACATGAAGTTAGAAACAGATACGCAGAGGTAGCGACTGGCTACTAGCGAGTCTGTTTACCTGCTGGGAAGATAGGAAGAAGAAGGATACACTAACATGTCTTTTCAAACAATATATTCGACTAATGTCTATTTATATTTATTTATTTATTTATTTACACATATACGGCACAACATGTGCCATTAACATAATTGACATAACATATAAATAGTACAACAACATGAAGAATAACTAAAAGTATAAATGTAAGTTAAATATAAGGAAAAAAAAATGTTAAAAGTAAGTAGTAAGGTAATAAGTAGTAGGAAAAGGGTAAAATATAAATGTAAAGTGAAAAATATGGTACAAAGTATAAGTATAAAGTACAAGCTTTAAATTATTAAGCAAAGATAAAAAAGTTAAAAGTTAAAAGTGAGAATAAAATAATAATAATAAAAAAGTTAAATGTAGAAATATAAGATGTCTTTAAAAAGAACAAAGATTTAAATATAAAATATAAAAAGTAAGAAGTCCTCACAGGAGCAAAGAAAAATAAAAATAAAATATTTAATAGGTAGATATTATAGATTACAAATATTAACCGATATGATGAATTTTACAAGTACCTATGATTTCTAATGAATTAATGTTTTGCAAGTTCTGGTAAGCATATTATGTTTACATAATTATTATGTTTACATGGTACTAGAAGACAAATTTTGTTTAATGCATCTTTTGTATGAGGCCAGATTACCGGCGTGATCGATATTAGTATATGACCAGTCAGTGGCCCAGTTGGCATAGCGTTTGGGTCCCATCCAGGCGTTGTGTGGTCATTTCCTCTACTGGCAAATGTAAACAGTAAATTCAAAATTTTAATATTCCTAATCGAGTCGCGATCGGTCGTCACAGTTTTTGATGTCTCTCTGATTTAACGGTTACTCGGATAGAAGAAGACGGAGAAGATCAAATTGGTAAAATTCTAACTATTATAATAAATGTGAAAGTTTGGTTGTTTTATTTCGTACCAAAGACACGAACGACGATACATGGTACTCCTTTTGCGAACTCAATTTCATGTTATTATCCTGACGAAGAAACCAACGTTTTGAAACATGTAGATATTATAACATGTGATTAGAGTTGTTTACACTTTGTTTCATTTAATTAAAATGGTGCCACAAAGTAATTTTGCAAAGATTGAAGAGGTTGATTGAATCAGATTGTTTAAATAACAAAAATCAATTATTATAAATGTTAATATTGATATAAAAATAAGAAAAGATATATATTTTATATATAAAATAAAATAAGATATATCTTGTACTTCTGTCCCTTTTTTAACCTTCTTACGAATAAAATGATCGTATTTTAGAATAACATTTTTCTCCGTGTATCTACTACGCTTTTTACCGCACTGAAAAACGTGCCCATGTTAAAAGATGGACCAAAACTGTAAAAATGGACGGATATATATTGAAAAGTGACAAATTAATCGTCAACAGCGTTGTTTTACCTGTGAAATTGCATTTTAAATGCTTGATAATTGAAAGGAGAAAAAAATAGCAGGCATTACTTTTTGACAGTTCCTAGTACATTTTTTTTTCACATCTTAGAATCACGAATCATCACTTCGGACCTTTAGCATTAATTAAAACGGTGTGACAGCATTTTGTATTCATTAACATCAACTTAATTACAGTTCCCTTCTTCAGATTTCAGCCTTCAAGGCTCATTTACCTTTTTCCTGAACAATATAAACAAATAATAAGCAAAACATAATTTAGCAAAATGGGGTAGCTTAGCGTTGGATTGGCAACACCGCACACTGTTAGTGTGTGTTAGGGTAATTTGTGACGTAATTTTGTGAGATAATATATTAACGTGACGAGCTGACTGTTTTAATTTCAGTAAATCAACGAAATGTTGTGGATTTAGTCCGCTTTTATCTCATTCGTCCTTTTATACCCCGCTGTGTATTCAGCTTGTAATTTTGAATAGGATTAATTTCAATGTAAACGCTGGTAGGTTCTGTGGTGCTTTCTTATTTTACTGGGGCATTACGGAACTAAAGGATCGGGTTAATTTTATACTGTGCAATATATAAATGGTTTCGTCCATATGAAGCCCGTGCAAAGCGTTGAGCCAATCCCAACTTGCAAGATAAATGAAGTGCAATTCGCATTTCTACCGACTTATAATTTTTTTTTTTTGAACACTTTCAGTTTTTGTGTTCCTAAAAATTATACATGTTATTTTTTAAGATAGTATCATTGTTGAGCCGAAACGGTAATTATAAAAAATTCACGTTATAGAAAAAAAATGTGAATTATACTCAGAAAATTATTGTTCTGATATTTGGCGTATTTTGTCAGAGGCTAAAACTATTCCCGCTTTGCAATAAAATACAAATAATTAGTATATTTGTTAAAGTATCCGAAAAATAAACACTTTTTTTTAAGGGTGATGAAATAGGCTTTCAAATTTTATTATTAGAAACAGCTATGTAATTTTTTTAATATAAAAATTTTGGGTGAAAAATTTAGAAAGTTTTAAAAATGGCTCATTTTACGTTTTTTGTAACTAAACTTACTGATAATGAAAAAGAATAAAAACACATATATACAAACGTTTCTGTCTCCTCATTTTTTTGTCGTTTCATGAAAATAAAAATCTAAAAAAATTCACAAAGTTTAATTTTTTTTTTTTCAAATTAATTTTATTGTGGTCAATTTTTAGATTTGAATATATAGCGTGTTATATTATTTTTCCAATACTGTTTAGATCGTACTTCTCACTATGATAGTAAGGGAGACACAACGATTTCTGTGAGACCTATGTGAGTTGGGACAAAAATGGTCTCCTGTGATTAAACGGGTTAACATGTTATAGCTACGAAAAGATTTACAGTGTATTTTTTAATGCAACTTAAGCATTTGTCAAGAGATCTTTGCTCAATTTTAAAAGAGTTGTGTTTATTAAATATTTTCATAATTTTTGCTTCAATATTATCGTTTTTAATATTAGCGCACTCCCTCTATCATTCGTATTTACATATCTCCCCTTCTTCTTTTTGTGCGCTTATAGCCCTTAATTTCTTTTTTATTATTTGTGTAACTATTTGTTGGATTTTGCGGCTTAGCGTCTTATAAAGGCTTCATGTTCATTTTGTGAATACCGAACAGGAGTCCCAATTGCTCTTGTCTGGAGCCAGAGATGCTATGGCATCTGCAATGGTGAGGTTAAAGGTATCGGGGAGGGGAAGGATTTGGGGAAGGGGAAAGTGGTGAAATACCTGACTATTCAGATCTTGTCATCAAACACGGCTAAAATCAGTTCAATCAACCTTTTAACTTTGAATGGTGGTCTTCAAAGTCCCTTAGATAAAATTTACTTATGCGCGCCGGGATTCGAACCCGCTAATCGGATTGCTAATCGGGAGCCTTATTCCTCGACCACGGAGGCTGTGATGGATGGAACCTATTATTGTGACTGTAATAATTAATTTTGAGTTATATTAGATGGTAAAAAAAAACTTTTGACTTCATAATTCAGGAATATTACCAAAATACTGCTTTTCAAATAATTTAGAAAATAACTTTAGCTAAATAACATGAGAATTTTGAAACATCAGAAAAGGCTTCATACATGAGTGAGAAATCGTTGCGTTTTTAAAAAGGGTGATCAATTTTTAAGAATTCGAAGAAAGCATTTACTTGTATGCCTCTTCTCTTTGACTTTAGTAGTAATGGGGGTAATGCTCTCAGCGCCGGATCTGCCATACGTTCAAAAACGTGCAAAAAACCTGGCGCCCACTACGAAGGGGCGCCGTGATAAAATAAATATTGTTTTAAAATTCAATTAAAATATTCCCCGAATCGTTTAAAAATTACTCGTAATACGGAATTATTAGTTCGCGCTGGCAACACTCACTTTCCATATGCGTGAACCTAATGCGCGCGCATCGATGGTTAAAATTTAACGAAATACGGATTTGACTTACGTCAAGGAATTGTTTTCCAAATACAATATATTTCATACGAACGTAAGACCTATTTTTCCTTGTTGCTCTTACGACCATTGTATCGTTCGAAATTCAACAAACATTGTGATTGGTTCATTAATCGCTTCTCCTACGGATCTCCCTTCGTTGATTACAAGTTGCTCTTTGATGATAGTTCGTCGATGGTTCGTCGCTTTCGCCGCGTTATTGGTTTATTTATGTTGCCATTCGCGCGCGATTTGGCACCATATTAAACAAACTGATCAGAATATTATTATTTCTGAACTAAACTGCCTCATGTTTTATATTATATTTTGTTATGATGTTATTATTTTGTCCAGTGTCATAGATAGCTACCGCCAGGTCACTTGGAAAAGTTACTCTTGATTCTTGTTGGCGGGATATTAATTTATTTTAAACGTATTGCATAATTTTTTTTTTTTTTTAATATGTATATAAATTTTTTATCTGATTTTTAAAAAAATGTTGGGGGGGGGGGCGCCATCGGTACTTCCTGCACAGGGCGCCAGATTTCGTAGAACCGGCGCTGAATGCTCTCGACTAGTTTCCGGAGGTCACGGGTTCAAACCACAGCGTGCGCAAGTAAATTATATTTTATTAATTTTTGTTATTTCACACTTTATTAATCAAAAAAATATTTAGTGTATTTGTGGCATGTTCCAGAAGATACTTGCAGTTTAGTCCTGGTATAAGACCATCATTTAGAAATGAAAATTTCCTTAAAATGGCTTTACCCGTGTTTGGTGACCAGATGTGAATAGCCATGCACTTCCCCGCATTTCTCTTCCCCATCTCCAAAAAGTAATATTGCCAGTATTTTCACAGGTTCACAGGTCGCGGGTTCAAACCCCAGCGTGCGCAAGTAAATTATATTTTATTAATTTATGTTATTTCACAATTTATTAATTAAAAATAATATTTAGTATAATAGTGGCATGTTCCAAAAGATACTCGCATTGGTGTAAGACCACCATTCAGAAATGAAAATTCCATAAAATGACTTTACCCATTTTTGATGACCAGATGTGAATAGCCTTGCACTTCCCCGCATTTCTCTTTCCCATCTCCAAAAAGTAATATTGCCAGTATTTTCACAGAACAGTTAAAGGCATTTTTATTAGTAATAATTCAAAATATAACATTTTTGTTTACAGTAACTAAAATACCGTTTAACGATTATGAAGTGTTTTTTTTACATAAAGGCTAAGTAAAGGTAAAAATGTTCCTATATTTTTAAAATACAATCGAACAAATGTGTATTTTATCAATACTTAGTTCACAAATTCTTCAATTACAAAATTACATAATATTTAACGGGTCTGACCTATTTCAAATTGTGTTAACCCTTAAATACCAACATGTGGTCTGACGGACACCTGGACCATTGTAAAAGTCCAATTACCTATGTTAGGCTAGTAGTAATACACTGTACTTCTCTATGCCCCTCGAGTAGTCATTCGGCAGCGCTCTTGGAAAGTAGTAGTGTCGGCGTGTGCGATTTCGGTAAGTTATGGCTGTTATAAGATCGCGAGTGGTCTGTCAGACCACACGTCGGTACTTATGTAATGGTTGTCGTCTTTTATTTTCAGTTAAATATTACCCTTAATTAGGCAGGCTCTTTGAGTATGAAACGGGTAATTTCAATTGAAAATACCAGTGTTTTCCGGACAGATTTCTACTAAGGGAATGGCGCTTCTCGATAAAAAGAGTTCTTGGGCCAGATGTACTGGAAAATGTAAGTGAAGAAAATGAAACGGAGGGCAAACAACCTAGAAAACTTTGACACACGTGTCTCTCAAAATTAAAATGCAAGACTGCTTTCAAATGTACTCTCTTATGAGTCATGAGTGCCTTCAATACAGCAAGCCTGTGTGCAAAGACCGTTTGTAATGTTTGGTAGTTCCTGAAACTTGAAGCCTTGTGAATATTTCTATTTTTGAAACTGATAATTCGTGGTGGAATTCCATTATAATAGTATAATTGAAACTGATAATTTGTGGTGGAATTCCATTATAATAAAACAAATTTAAAACTTTTTCCACTTTTAATTTATTGACCGTAACCGGTTTCAGCTTGTCAAAGCCATCTTCAGACTGGTGAAAAATATTCTTAACCTAGGGATTTTATACAAAACATATTAGGGAGGGGGGAAGGAGGTGGCAGGGTGAGGGAGGGGTGGTCTACAGGGATTTTATTCAATTATGGATTTTATTACATTTGTTGTTAAGTGGTATTGAGTGTCCAACTATCTAATTATTTTTTGGTTATTAATAATAATAATAATTGGATAATTTGTAGAGCGCCGTTTTTGTGAGAAATCACCTCAAGGGCGCTGTACATCTTATTATGACTTCTTAGGCTCTACCTAGAACTATTATTTACAAATGGACACAGAGAACATACTTACCTGGCAGGTCACTTCCGATAAACACACTTTAATTAGAAAGTTTATGCTTGGAGGAGATACGACTTTGCACGCGGAGGACGCTATATTAAAACACTGGACCTTGCATAACTTTACATTTGCTACACCATCATTTTTCATATTACATTTATAAGAAGATTACTGCCAAAAATGGAGTTAATAAATTGAAGTTATTTCGAAAGACCTTTGAATTTAGGACTCATTAGGACTGGAGGATTTGAATGCAATTAGATGTACAAATAATTCACCATTAAGAATTTGTTAACATTTTTATGCAATTAGTTATTTACTATGTCGCGGGCTGAGAAGGTGAAAGTGAAGGTTTTTGTTTTTGGCTTTATGGGTACGACTGTCTAAAAAGGTGAGTTTTAAGTTTAGCTCTGAATTTCGCCGAGTCTGTAATCATTCTTAAGTCGTGTGGCAGTCCATTCCAGGCTTTAGGTCCCGACACTCCGAAAGCACGCTCACCGAACTAAGTATTTGGTGTGCGCTTTGGCTCCTTCAACCTTCCGATTGCTGATGATGCCGCTGACCTAAGAGTTGACTGTCGAGAATTGGAGTTTTCTGGGATACACATTTCTGATAAGTAAGCAGGAGCCATTCCATTAAGGGACTTAAATACCATCCAGCAGAGCTTGAACTGGATTCTTTCAGGACACTTGAGCCAATGAAGATTTTTGAGATGCTCTGAAATATGGGAATATTTAGATATGCCGGTGATGAGTCTCGCCGCAGCGTTGAAAACGGATTGTAATTTAAGCCCAGTAGGCTAATTACATAGGGTTGGTAGCTTACATACTTTAGTATTGTTTGGGAAATACCTTACAAGTAATAAGTAAGTAATAAGTTATACTATGAAGCCTTTTGGTTTTTCGTAAAACTGCTGATTATTTATGTATTCTTTATTTTCATAGTTTACCTAGTTATTAAACTTTAAAAATAGTTTGTTTTTGAGAAGAAAAAAAAACATTTTAATTAAAATACTTTAATACCTTAAGTTTAAGGTAAAAGTCCAGTTTTTTTCCAAGAAATGGACGTCTGTGATGGTAATGCCTATAATTATTAACAAGTGTATACATATTTATATTTTATTTAACTTAAACAATAATAGATATACAAACAATATTTAGAAACTCTGTTTAGAAAAATACAGTATTTATTTTATATTAAAACTATGGTGGTCTAGCAGACCTCATGTCGGTACTTATGTAACAAAAACGGCACCTCGGTACTTAAAGGTTAAATATCTAAAATTAATTTTAAAATCCCACGTGCTCACTTGTTTGGAGGCATCGAATTTTATATTAATCCAATAAAGCGATTATGTAATAAATCTATTTATTTATATTTAATATCGAATAGGTAATTACAAACACACGGCACGTAATAACTATTAAGCCGTAACAAGGTTTAGGTAGGTATTACTATTTGAAATTACCGGTACACACATTGCTGGTGCACTCATCAGGAATTAATAGCTATATTCTGTTTGGTCACAGCGCTGATTGGGCCCGAAGGATCCGCTGCTAATTTATTCCGTTAGTAGAGATCATGCATACTACAAACTGAATACAGCAGCCTGATGAATGGGATATCAGGCGACTAAGTATATTGGGTGAGAGTGTTGAAGCAATGATATTTTTTTGTGATGAACACTTGTGTAAGGCCCGGCACTAGGTGCTGAAAAATAAGAAGAAGGAGAGATATATAAATACGAATATTAAAGGGAGTGCGGTAGTATTAAAAACGATAATATTGAAGCGAAATTTGTGAAAATGTTTAATAATCGCTTAAGTTACATATAAAGATACTCTGTGATTTTTTTCTTAGTTAGTTTTCTGTTAAATTTGAGTAACAGAACAAATTGGGTTTTGAGTAATTTTCGGCTTAGCGATTTTTTTCGAACAAGTGAATTTCAGACAAAGTGCAGATATTTATTATTATATTTTTTTTACGAACTTAAAAACTAAAATATATTATATTTTTTTTACGAACTTAAAAACTAAAAGTGATAATGAGAAATATGTTACAAATCGTTAAAAAGGCGGAATTTAAATTTGGATTTGAATAAAGTTTGTCGAATTTTACAGAAATTCAAGGAACCATTGTCATCTAACTAACAAACTAACCAACACAACTAAACAACTCGATCTTAGCACACACTCTTTGCCTCATTTTCATTCATACATCGTCTCATTACTATATAATAGACTATTCTATTATCCTGACTAATTACATAAATTATTATCCTGACTCAAGTATCTGATTCACTTGATCATGCCATGAATTCATCGAGCGTGACCGACTTCTTCAACCATTCACATTTGCGTCATATATTCTCCTTACACTACTTTCTTCGTTCATTCGCTCTACATCTCAAACCACCTCCCTTTCTTAATCTTATGTCAATGTAATGAAATAGAAAAAAAAAATAAACATCGTCATACAATCATTTTTGGATGGAAAATACACATACGAAATATATGTGTGCAATCAGAAATTGGTCATTTGTAATTTAAATTTATGCTTGTCAACATTTTTGTTGATATCTTTTTCGTATATTTATTTTATGTTTCTTAAAATTATTATCTTTTATAATTATGCTTAACTTATGAATAATTGCCAAAGTTACCTCTAAAATCATGAAAATTCGATTTCATTAACCGCTTGGGCACGTCAAGCTTGTTTTCACGACAATTTGACGTAGGTAGACATAGGAATGACGTATGCCCCGTTCCTTAGTTATTTCTTTCTTATTTCTTATAATTTAAAACATAAATACATAATTCTAAAAATATTCTTACTGGTTATTCACTACACCATGAGATTAAAAAATATATTATTAGGTTTGGTTAGGTATTTTGACCCCAAAACCAAACCTAGTTATGTATGAAAAAGACCGCGCAGACGTTTATCATACAATACGTCTCGAGGGCTAGAATTCTGTTAGCGAGGTAAAAAAGAGTTGCTTTAAGATTTACAATGAATTAAAAAAAAAAAACCTGTTTTATTATGTCGATGGGGTACATGGTTTCAAGAGTTGTTTGTCGACTAACCTTTTTTTCATAGTGACTACCTCACAAGAGTCCCAACTGTTCCCGTCTGGAGCCAGTAGGGAAGGGAATGAGATAGGGAAGAGGAAGGCGGGGAAGACCCTGGCAATTATGATCTAGTCATTAAACATGGCTAAAGCCATTTCAAGCAAAGTTTCAGGGTGGTATTGAGAGTATCTTCCACTCTGGAACGTGCCGCAAATATAGCATATATTTAAAATTAATTAAGTGTGAAATAACACAAATTAATAAAATAAAATTTATTTGCGCATCCCGGGTTCGAACCCGCGACCTTCGGAATGGGAGTTCAAAGCCTTACCATTGGACGTCAAAACTGCAAATGTTTTTAAGAAACAAAAACGTTCAAATATTTAGTTATTCGTGAGATATGTTTGCGTTAGGCGATCCGCTCACTGTCTCACTCACAAAACTGTCTACTGGCAGCTGTCTTTGTATGAGATGGCCCGCACACTTCACAATCACTCAAAAACCAGTTGTCAATGGTAACGCAAGCAGTGACTCGCGACTCGCACTGCTAATTGCCGTGGCCGGCCGTTGCTAGTTGCCAGCTGATTGTTCTTCGTCTATGGTTAAACAAGCTTTTTGACCAATCAAACCAACCGGTTTTAGTTTGGTTTCAGTTCCCTTGTCAGCGGAGCGCCTTAATGAAACTGAACTATTTCATGAGCAACTTGTAGCGTAAACAACTAAATAAGTTATTTTCCTCTATTCCTCTTATATCACTAGTCATGGATTGTCTATGCTATATTCCCCCGCTCCCCGCTGTCCGCCCCACCGCAGTTTCGGAGCTCTAGCGACGCTTGCGGTAAACATGACCGCTCGGTTTCAAAATGGCGGCAGTTCAACCATAGAGTTTGAGCTGTTCGGAATATATTCTAGGGAGGGGATGGTGAACTTGTTTCTCCAAGTATAATTAATAAATTTTTTTGTAAGATTAGATGCAGAGTCCCTGGAGGGAGGTCAAATATAGCTTAGATGATTGACGTGCAACAGAGACAATAATTCATGACAAACTTGTCTAAGTAACATAAAACAGCTTTTCTGCGTTTGGTATACAAATAAATAGTAGACCGTTAATATACATGAAGTATTTGTAAATATATATGTAGTTTCAATATTTCTCAACAGATGCCTTTAGAATAGGTAAATTTATATGTAGTTTCAATATTTCTCAACAGATGCCTTTAGAATAGGTAAATATATATGTAGTTTCAATATTTCTCAGCAGATGCCTTTAGAATAGGTAAATATATATTATGTAGTTTCAATATTTCTCAACAGATGCCTTTAGAATAGGTTAACATATATGTAGTTTCAATGGCTGTCAACAGATGCCTTTAGAATAGGTAAACATATATGTAGTTTCAATGGCTGTCAGCAGATGCCTTTAGAATAGGTAAACGTATATGTAGTTTCAATGGCTGTCAGCAGATGCCTTTAGAATAGGTAAACATATATGTAGTTTCAATGGCTGTCAGCAGATGCCTTTAGAATAGATAAACATATATGTAGTTTCAATGACTGTCAGCAGATGCCTTTAGAATAGGCAAACATATATGTAGTTTAAATGGCTGTCCGCAGATGTCTTCAAAATGAGTACCTATTTATGTTTAAATGTACCATACGATATAAACATAACATGCATATAAATTTACGATGTACCATACAACAAATTGTTTGTTTGTGTTCGTGTTCATCAAATTATATTTGTTCAGGTCTAAAACCCGAACGATTACGAAGATATCCGATAGACAGGCGAGCAGTTCATTGAACAGGCGCCGCAGATCAACACCGTTTAGAACGGACGTTTGTGTCCAATTACTAGTTATTTTTATTATTAGTTCGTCTCCACTGTAAACACTTTAACAATAATCAACAAACTCGTAATTTATAAAAAACAGCAATTATTAATAACACTAAAAAACCAATTGGAATCCTAATCAGTGGATAATCCAGTACACCACAAAACACCGAGTTTTTCATTTTAAACTCACAGGCACCTTTTTCTTTGTCACATTACTTGTTTATAACACATATTCAAAATATTTAGACAAAATCTAATTGTAGGTATACATCATAGCCTGGTGACAAAATGCAACCTCTATACGACAAAGATTGACTATCCCTGTTGTAAGTTGTGTGAAGTCTGACGATTAAACTGTTTGTGGTTTTGCAAGATGGAGATGGTTTGAAGTCACAAAAGTAATATGAATATTTATTTAATTAACAATATTTTTTTACATTAGGTCCACACAGGAGGCCCTGCGGAAAATAATTTCCCTCAGGGCATATGTCACCTTTGGGGATGCTGTGTGGAGGGTATTTTTAAGGAAAGGAAGTTCTGGGAAGGAAAAAGGTATGAGGGTTGGGTAGGAATCTGGGGTTCAATGTGTCTAGATCATCCGCCGCCAAGACCTAGACAATGAACCCCATGAACCCGGGCACCCCTGCTAAGTCACCAAACGTAGCGAACCACTTGGGGTGACCTATGGCAGAGGTGTTGGTTATCCAATAAATGGTTCCCGGGGCGGCGGTACCCATTCCCGTCTCCCAAATTGTTTATTTATTATTACTTTATTTCAAATCTCAAGACCCCAAAAATTCTTCATGTCCTATGTCATCTGTAGGGATGCTGTTTGTGGGAAAACGAAGAAGGTATGAGGTGTGGTTAGGAATTTGGTAGTCCGTACCCAGAAGTGACGGACGTACGAATCCATCTACATATCCCTCCCTCTGCGGTGCAAGGCGATGGGTCGAGAGAGTCCGGCTGGAAAAGTCTAGGGTCTCCCTCTGCTAGTCTCTCCTGAACCGGCCCGCTGCAGTAGACGCTTTCGCCGCCAAGTCCTAGACAAACATCTCCCCATGATGAGTCCAGGCACCCATGTTAAATCACAATTTAGCGAGCCACTTCGGGTAACCTATGGCAAGGGTATTGGTAATCCAATAAAATTTTCATTGAGCTCCCAGATATTACTCCTCAAAGTAGGTCTATTTGGAAGGGGTTACCCCAAGGCGATGTATTGTCCTCCTTACTACCGATGTATAGTATCTCCAATCCCTGAAATCCAGGCGAACGGTATCTGACATGACATTTCTCCATAAATAATACACAACGAGATAGACTGCCCAGAACTTCTATCATAAAAAAATTTTAACATCCCATTTAAAAGAACTCCACACACCAACCTTTTCTCCACAGCTAGTAATAAAACAAACGCTGCAGGCAACTCACTAATTTCCCGCATCCTTCAAACATTCAACACAATTCAAAAAGGCACAAATACCGATATGTTTTTTGATTCCATTCCCCTATTTAAGAAAAACTTTTCTACCATACCGAATTCGCACACATAACACACACATCCACACGCACACACACACACTCACACACACACACAAACACTATTCCCTCTCTCCTTCCATAATATACTAACTTAATTTAGGCATATTGCATAATATATCATATATATATATATATATATAACAGCGACATGTCATTGTACCTATTATTGTATTATTTTCTATAACTTTGCAACTATTTTATTCCATGTAATTATGTACTGTTTGTTTCTGCAAAATAAAATAAAATAAAATATTCTTATTTTTTATTAGAAAAACTCTCTTTTTAACTTTTGAAGGTTAATCCCATCAATGTAATATATCATTGAAGAAGAAGATAACAATAATAATCAAATTTTTTTAAATATGAAAATAAACAAGACACAGAAAAAGAATAAAAGATAACGGTCGCAACTGGGACAAATAAAATTGGATATATTTATCCGAGACACTATCTAGGTAACAAATACATTCTTTGAATACTTGTTTTAGGTTTGTTAATTCTGAAATTTGAAATATGAAGTTGACAATTACGACAGTCTCATATAAGATCGCAGTAGCCCAATTGGTAGAGGTGTATATCCCGGTAAGACGTAAGGTTCTGGGTTCGTGTCCCAGTTGCGACCGTTATCTTTTATTCTTTTTCTGTGTCTTGTTTATTTTCATATTTTAAAAAATTAGATTATTATTGTTATCTTCTTCTTCAATAAAATAAAATATACTTATGTCACTTTTCCCCGTCAAGTAAAAGTTATTGCGTTCGCAGATGACATTGGTTCCCTATCTAGACAGTTAAACTGAAGTCTCTACATTTCTGTAATACAAACACATCTCTAAAGCTCTACAGTCTAGGCATGCATGCTGTAGGGCGTAAAGTACAAGACAGGCGAGGAATTATGGCCGAATTACAACATGGAATGCCAACTAAATCCGCAATATGTCCCGCGCTCCGTACCCGGTACCGTCCTGGCCGTGCCCGTGCCTTTGACACGCATAAATGCCATAGCACTATGCTTATGCAGTTACCACTCACCATACCCAAAACCAGTCGCTATACGATGCTTTGATTGTAGCTTAAAATAAATATATACAAATATTTCACCATGTAGAGCGAATGAACAAAGAAAGGAGCGTAAGGAGAATATACGATGCAAGTGTGAATGGTATAAGAAGTAGGGGACGTCCGAGAAAGACATGGCACGATCAAGTGAATCAGATACTTGAGTCGGGCCATGTCAAGAGTCAGAAAAATAGAAGAGAATGTATGAGACGATGTATGAACGTGAATGAGGTAAAGAGTGTGTGCCAAGACCAAGGTGTTTGGCGGTCCGTCCTCTCTGCCTACCCCTGCGGGGAAACGGCGTGATGATTAGTTAGTTAGTTAGTTAGTTAATATTTCACCATACGTGATATTCGACGGACGGCGTAGTCCAGCGGTAGGGCGTTGGACTGCCATTCCGAAGGTCGCGGGTTCGAACCCGGCGTGCGCAAATAAATATTATTTAATTGATTTGTGTTATTTCACAATTAATTATGAGTTGAAGATACTTTTAGTATCGATATGGTGTAAGACCACCATTCAGAATTGAAACGTTGCTTGAAATGGCTTTAGCCGTTCTTAGTGACTAGATCTTAATATTTATGTACTTCCCCACCTTCATCTCACTCGTCTCCTTTCCCACTTACATTTAGCCTCTTAACATAACCCAATTGGGGATGCCATAGTCTCACTAGCTCTAGACGAGAACAGTTGGGACTCTTGTGAGGTATGCACTTTTAAAAAAAAAAAATCGTATTTATTTGGTTTTTTTTTTTGCTAAAGTTTGTACATGGTTTTATTTTGTAAGCTTAATAAAAGAGGCCCCGAGGAAAACAATTTTTCTCTGGTCCTATGTAATCTTTGAGGATTCTTTGTGGAGGGTATTTTTTTTCAGGGAATGAAAGGAGAAGAAGTTTTGGGAAGGAAAAATGTATGAGGGGTTGGTAGGAGTTTTAGGGTCAGTGTGTCCAGGAGTGACGGACGTATGATTCCATTCGGATCAAAGTCCTACCTTACACATTCAATATTATCACATCAGTATCGTGATTTGTTTCATACAGTATGTACCTATGATATGATGGATTCAGAGATAAAAATTAAAGCCTGATTTGCAATTAGTTTTGTTTTAGCACTAGGATTGAAGAGAAGAATAAAAGGAAAACGATGGACGAAAAATTGTCTGCATCCGAGAAAAATGTAATATTTATGTACCACCATTCAGATTTGAGACGTTACATGAAAAGATTCACCTTCATTCACCCACCTTCCTTTTCCCTCTCTCCTTCCCCTCACCACTATCTTCATCCTAACAACATACCCCAATTGGTGTCTTCCTCGGACGTCCCCTGCTTCTTATATCATTCACACTTGCATTATATATTCACCTTACGCCCCTTTCTTTGTTCATTCACTCTACATGCCCAAACCATCTGAGGGTTCCTTTCTTAATTTTACTCATTACGCTTACATCAGCCTTGCATTCTTTTCGAATCTCCACATTTCTCACACGATCATACATGGTTTTACCACACATACGCCTCAGGGAAATCATTTCAACAGCATTCAGTCTACTTTCATCCTTCCTCTGCCAGTTCCATGCCTCACTGCCATACACCAGGGTAGGTACAAGCACTCCATTGTGGACTGTTAACTTCGCTTTATTTATTTTTATTTTTCCTCTTTCGTGTAATCCGGGGCTCTTCAAGACTTGCATTAATAAATCCATTCCTACAGCTACTACCTTATCATCTGTTTAGACAGGGGCATTATTGTCAAATGTCACATAAACAAAATTATTTAACAAAAATATAACACTTTTTTGTTTTAAAACCACGATATTTATTAATTTACTTTACCGACCGGTTTCGCTTTACTCAAGCATATTCAGGGTACAAATTAATAATAAACAATAACTACAAAATGTATGTATGTAATAATGAGTTAATTTAAAACAAAAAAGTGTTTTATTATTATTAAATATGTCAAACCACAAAGTGATTGCTTTCTACAATAATATAAAAAAAATTATCTTTCATAATAATTTCCATCAACTATCATCATTTCTATATAATCCTTTGCTTTAAGTATCAAACTTTCACATAAGATAAATTCTACCTAATCCTTTCTCAACCAATTCTATTCACATTCAGCTTTTTCGTTCTGCAACGCTAGTCTAGTAGTAGTTAGAATAGAAAACTGGCTTGGTCCATTAAAAACTTTCCCAAGGATCCACTATAACATTTCAGGAATTCCAACAGACAACAGACGCGCTGCAGCAAAATGGGAAATTACTGAAAACCACAGATTTCAATTAATTCCTGTTGCAATTTCACTTCATCCAATATTCTGGAAAATCTATTTTGCCTAGCTTGACCTATACAAAAATTAGGAGAAGCATTAAGACCAACAAGTAAAAAGGCCTCAACAAAATAAAAAAACACATTTCATCTACATATACAAATGATTGCACATTTAATAAGAGTGTAGAATTTGTGAACAGAAATTTTTACATTGAAGTTAAGGTATTTTTAATGTGTTTAAAATTGAATATTCTACACTTCCGTACCAGTTTAAACAAGTAATTTAATATCTGAAATACTTTTCAGTGATTATTTCACAGAGCGTATTTTTTATTAGATAAAAATATTACGATTTATATTTTTTTTAATTCATGCGGAAATAAATATGATTTTAGACGTAAGCTTTTTTTTATACGTCGCGATTTTTTTTTAATTGATTTGGTAAACATCTATTTTAAATTTTCGGGGCATCCCTTGGGCTAGCTAGTAGCCAATTTCAGAGAAATGTATGCGTTTATGCAAGAGTATCAGCAAAGTTGTTCTGTTGACATATTTTTTTTATAAAAACATCGCTTCCTTTTAAAAAGCGTATATGTAATTAACATTTTTAAGAGCGATTGACCAGCGGCTGAGAATAAAAGTTTAAAAATGCTTGCAACTGCACAGAGAGGTTCCAATAAGAAATATCGATTATTCCATTTATTTTAATTAAAAATTTAATATTGATTTATTTAATTCAAAACTGTTTTAATATATACCTACATTCAAGAAAGCAATAAAAATGTTCAAAAAGCACGATGATAAATCATTAAATATCGAGTAGTACTTGTAAGTATTTTTTGATCATAAGTATTTACGATTTTTCAATAATGTCTAAACAAAATAAGTGTGTAAATTTTTTTTTAAATATTTTCGTCTATAAGACCTTAAATAAATAGAAAATTTGAGGCATTTTTGTCACAAAACATGTTCTCGGAATAATTTTTTAATGATTTTAATTTAACAAACATTAAAATTCTGAAAACCGTGTGTACTGTATTATGTATCGATTTATTTTGTTGTATGATTATATGATTCGAAATTTGTGTTGTTTAATAGAATCTATCGTTTGAAAATTGAACAAATCTGCCAACGACCAACGGTATAACCTTAGAAAATAAAAATCTGTTTATCTTTTTTTGTAAAAAAGTCAATACGTCTAGAATATGATTTAAAGGGGAATACTTTCCGGTAATCTCTAATAATACCCTCAAAAAAAAAAAAACAAATTTAAATACCTAGAAGTATTTAAAAATTAATGAACTACTGTTGGTTTTTGCATACGATTGCAGTAGGCAATGGGTAGTAAATCTATCGCTTGGAATTATTTACGAGGGAAATGTAGATTGGGAGTTTTGAAACTGACAATAATTCATACTAATTGAATAATTATGGAAGCTGGCCAAATATCTTCTTTACTTGTATTGAAGTTCTACTAACGGACTTGTTGGCACATGCTCGACTTTGCAAATTGCAAATAATATAAATTACAAAATTACGACAGTTCTCTTTAAACTTCATTTGCAAGATAAGTTAGATATTTTAAAAAGAATTACTTTTATTGGCATACGAATTAAAATACGTAAATTTGTTGGAGGCACTGCTGAAAAATATCTGCATTCCAGGTGAAATCCTGAACTGTAGCTAAGCAGTGACCTTTTCGTAAATAGAATCGATGATAACATAAATTTTTATTAAATATTCATAAAAAAATATTTTTTCCTTTAAGATTAGTCAATAGATGTCGCACATTAAAATGGATATATTTATCCAAGACTCTATCTAGTTTGCATTTGGTTCGGGAAAAATCTTGCAATCATATATAAAGATCTTCTTCTTAAGTTGATGAGAAAAACCCATTGCTGGAGTTCTTGGCCTCTACTCCAATTTCCATGGTGGACAAGCTTTCTCTAATCCTTGCAGATACCAGTGATACTTAGTCACTTCATTGGTGACCTTCTTCTGCTTTTTCTGCCTTCCCCAAAGTTTCTCCAAATTGGAGTCCTTAATTTAATAGTTTCTTAAAATGCGTTGTAATGAGATAGTTAAAGGCCTTTTTTAGATTCCTATCTCTACCAAAAAAGACAAAATTATTCATCGAGCTGTCCATGAAATACTGAGCATTTTTCTCCAGCACAACATTTCGAGGGCGTCTATCCGTTTATCAATCTATCCATCGATCATAAAAAATAGTAGCCAATAAAAATATGCGTTAAGAAAATTAGGATAATGTTGGTAGTTCTTAGTCGATGTCTGCTACAGTTAATGACCAAATATGGGATAGGGTCGAACTAGTTCAGTGGATAGAGCAGAACCCTGGCAAGGTTCTTCTTCTTCCTTGCACTGACCCAACTCATTGCTTAGGTAGGCTGTTGGAGTCGGCTCTCCTCGTTCTCAAGTTGTAGCTTCTTCGGTTCTGGGTATCGCTTTTATCCAGGCCGTTTCTACGTGGGATTTTGGAGCATTGATTCATCCAGGAGTTCTTTGGCCTTCCTCTGGATGAGTGTCGATGAAGCTCCACAGACATTGCCTGCTTCATTTGTGGTCTGGTGGTATCCGTTTTATTTTTTTATTTTTTAATTAAGTTTATTCAGTTTATACATTATCGCGGGTCTAACAATAGTCTGGTATACCTTTCCTTTTAGTTTTATAGGCATTTTTGTGTCACACAAGATTCCTGTCACGGGTCTAAATTTACAGCATCCCAAACCTATTCTATGTTTAACATCTGCTGCACATCCTCAATCTCTTTGAATGAGTGAGCCCAGATACTTAAATGTGTCACAGTTAGCTAATGTTACTCCATCCAGTTGCAGCATTTGTGTCTTCAAATGGCAAGTACAAATATTCAGTCTTTTTCCTGCTAATTTTTAGGCCATTATCGTCCAGGATTTTTCTCAAACTTTCCAGGCTTTTCTGTAAGTCACAATGATTTAAGATTCTGAATTCAGATACAGTCGTATCTTTTTTAAGATTTTTGCGATTCAATTTCCATTTGGGAGGCGCTAGCAATTATGGTATTTAATAATTAAACATAAATATTTAATAAAAATCGTTTGGAAAGCGCTCCGGAAGCTTTTTGATCAGGTTTTCAAATTAAGGCAAGGATTTTTTCGGTTGAAACACGGGTTCACAACATAACTCGGAGTCTAAAAGACAACCAATGACATGATTTGAAAAGGAAAAAGTTTGGAGACTGGCGAGGACTGAGTTGAGCGACAAGGGAATCAAGGTCCTATATCCATGACTCACCAAATCCATCAATATAGGTTCTTTCAATAAGGACACTCGATTTTAAAATGTAAATTAAACTAATTTTTGTGTTTTTATCCACTTATTTTTTTTTTATTTGAAAATATATTTTATGGCAATTTGACTTGACTTTGTCGCACAAATCTGGCTGAATTTGCCGGATTGGGTTTGTTATGATGACTTCAAGGGAGTCATTTTTTTTTGCAGTTTATTTGCATAGACCGGCAGCTTAAGATAACCCCAACAAGTATAAAGGCGTTAAATCGCACGATCTCGGTGGCCGCTGCCACGTCGTGTTAAGTTCAACCAAGCCCTATATCTCAAATTTGATAATTTGTAAGATGTCTTCACTTTTATAAAGATATCTTTTGAGTGTTCGGGAGAGTTAAATAATATAACTCGTAAGCTGAAGAGACAGTTTTTCACACAAGACATGCCTTTTATAACCTTCATTCATGTCCAAACAAAGAATCCCAAACAATATTCTTTTGTTCCTATTTAATCCCCATTCATTACAATTTGTAACGCTTTAGTCTTTCATGGTGATTTTCCGAACACTACTTAACAATTGATAATAAATTTGACAGTTGTCACTTTAACATCCTTACTGCTATTACTTAACAAAGTTCAAGCGTCCCTTTTGAAAGGCCCTATCCTAAATATATATATATATATTACACGTTGGTAGGTACTACTAGAAAGCCTTTGAACAACTTTATGCAAAGGGGAAACTTGTGAAATCAGAACAGAACCGTAACAACTTTGGGTCTACGTTCAACGGTCATCATTAAATAAAGCTTACTTGCACTTGTGCTCAAAGTGGGAGATGCATTGAGTACGTCCATTATTCACAATCGAAATTTTGCGGATTGCTTAAAGAAACTTTTCTTATGTCGCGACTCCGCTATCTGCTCTCATTGACCATTCCCTCCCGCATTTACAGTAAAATTCCTCCCACATTTACTTTATTAAAACATATCTTTAATCACTTGTACTTATTATATAAGTGAACTGTAAACATGAATTGTGTCAAATATACAATTTGCTGCATTCGAAGGTTCCTTCCTGTCTGTTTGATAGACTGGTCCCGTGACTCTCATGCACACAGTACACGCCAAAGGGACCATTTAACTGATTCTCCCAAAACATATAACGGTTGTATTTGAGGGTAGTTTTAGCTATTCATCATCAAAACTATGGAATGAAATACCACTGTCTATTAGAATATCGACATCTTTGCAGAGCTTCAAGAGGTTCTACGGCGAATGGTTGCTGACTGCACAGTTAACCGCACAATATTTTATTTTTAATTAATAAAATTTACAATTAAAGGAATACTTACTTGTGATATTGTTTTTGATTTGATTTGATAACATTATTTATTTTGACTATATTTTATACTTGAATCGATTTTATTTTGAATTTGAATTGATTTTATTTTGAATATAAATTGATTTTATTATTATGATTAGCTTTTGAATTCCAATTTACATTTTTAATATATTTTTATTTCAAATTCTTTTTCTATTTTGTGTATATATATTGTGTGTATTATATTTAAGATTTGGTTTGATTATTTTTATGTAATTAATTTAATTGTATATATTTTATCTTGATTTAATTTTTTATTTTATTTTCAATCTTTTATTGGAGGCACTGCTGAAAACCAGCATTTCAGGAGAAATCCTGAACTGCGGCTGACCTTTTCGTCAGTAGAACCAATGAGTAATCAAAAATGTGTACCTACCTATATTGTAAAAAAAAAACCTTTGATGTATAAACGATTTTACTATTATTATTAATATCTGTAAAATATCAGTACGAGAAAAGATATCAATAAACGAATAACATTGATGATAAAAAACGTGATTTTTGGTTGATCTAATATTTTACTTTTTCTTGATTATGAAACTGTATACAGTTTTCTCGTTTTTAATGCAATTTTAGCAAATTTTATTCCATGCTTTAGTCTCAGCGAGAGCTCGTACTTTTGTCAACAATGTTCGTCTTCTTCCTTCCCAAGTCTATTATTTGAAAACTAAAAAGATATAAGGTACTAGAATGATGACGTCACTTAAGAACTCTGGTTAGGTTCAACACAGCATTTATTGTTGTAATTTGAAGAACTTATATGAATTTTTCCTTGTTTCAGGTAAGTTTTTTGACTCAACCTTAGGGATGTTGTAAGGATTGAACCGGTTTGAAAAACTAGCATCTTTCTCAATTGGTAAGCAAATCCTCATTTAACTGAAAATAGAAACCTGTTCACATATTTTCAATGATTTACACCGCATCGCACAGGAATTTTGAATTTAAAGTACAGGTACGAATACACGTATAATTTCATGGACGCACCTCCGGCCTCCTTAAGTATAAGGAAACTGAAATTTATTTTCAATTTATTTATTACTATCATGAGTTAGTTTTAGTTGTTACTTTTCTACATAATTCTGTATTTATGAATGTTGAATCCTACCTTTTTTTTAATTATATCATTTTGTCTTAAAATGACATATTTAATTACACCAGAATAAGCTACTAAAAACATATGTTTTTTTTTCTTTCAAGAACAATTTTTTGTATATATAAGTAATTTTCTTATAAATATAATTGTATTTTATTTACGTTCTTTATTACGAGTAAATTCACAACAAGGAAATCCATAAATGGTTTATTTTGACTATACTATACCTGTACACGTTGATACAATGTAAACTGTCGTTTACATTGTATACATTTAAAATATTTTAGGTAGGTTAGTTAGGTTAGGTACCTAATACCTTTATTACTGTCTGAATTATTCTTCGCACAAGCTGTTCCAATTTCTAAAATGACACTAAAATATAAAATCAATTTCGAGTTCCCGACACACAACTAACTAACTAACCATCGTGGCGTTTCTCCGCAGGGGTAGGTAGAGAGGACGGACCGCCGAACAACTCGGTCTTGGCTCTTTGCCTTATTCACATTCATACATCGTCTCATACATAATCTTTCAATATTCTGACTCTTGACATGGTCCGACTACAGTATCCGATTCACTTGATCAAGCCTTATTTGGGCTACCCGACTTCTACCATTCATGCGTCATATATATTCTTCTTACACTCTTCACTACTTCATTCATTTGCTCTACATGCCCCAACCATCTGAGGGTCCCTCTCCTTATCTCACTCATCTTGACGACCGTCCGTGGTCGAGTGGTAAGACACTTGACTGCCATTCGGAAAGTCGCGGGTTCGAACCTGCGTGCACAAATAAATGTTATTTGATTAAACTGTGTTATTTCACAATTAATTAATAAAAATAATATATGTTATATTTGCGGCACGTTCCAGAGTGGAAGATACTCTCAGTATCGCCCTGGTGTAAGACCACCATTCAGAATTGAAACGTTGCTTAGTAATGGCTTTAACCGTGTTTAGTGACTAGATCTGAATAGCCAGGTACTTTCCCACCTTCCTCTTCCCCATCTCCTTCCCTTCCCCACTTACCTTCAGCCTCACAACATACTCCAATTGGGGATGCCATAGTCTCACTGGCTCCAGAAGGAAGCAATTGGGACTCTTGTGAGGTTTCATTTAAAAAAATAAAAAAAAACTCATTACGCTTACATCAGCCTTGCATTCTTTGCAGATCTCCACATTTCCCACACGATTATACATGGTTTTACCACACGTACACCTCGTGAATCTCACTTCAACAGCATTCAGTGTATTTGTATCCTTTCTCTGATAGTTCCATGCCTCACTACCATACATCAGTGTAAGTACCAGCAGTCCATTGAGGACTTTTGACAGGTTTTAGTTGGCGCCAATAGCATTCAGTCGTTCATTAATGTTATCTGCATTTATCCATCGAAAATTACAATAAAAATAAAGGCTTTTTAGTATCATTAACGTTCCTCCTCCAATTCAATTCCTTTTAAATTTAATTAAGTGCACGTAAAAAGCGAAACATACTCAAATGTTATGTTAAACCCTCAAAGAAAGCACTGACACTAATTCGTCACACAGCGAGAACTGTTAAATGTCCCTACATCCCTTAATATTCCTTACTAAGTCCTTTCTGCCTGCTTACACCATCGCAGTAAGCCAGGCTTAAGCTTATCACGTGACGTAACTAAACGCTGTCTTCCATCCTTCTCCCTCTAACTTGTCGTCCATAAATCCATCCCGTCACGGTTCACTAAGTGGCGGATTCGAAGACGATCAATCAATCTATCTGCCTAACCACGCCGGGATTAACTGCGGTGAATAATGTCAGGTTAAATTGTCATTTTGGAGACAGTCGTAAAGTAGACTGTCTAGTAGTCGCTAATAATCTGCCTAACTGTTTTTTTTTTACCGATCGTTTGCATATTTTTGCGGTGTGTTCTATGAAGGATATTATGCAGGTGTATTAATTTTAGATTTGGCATACCTTTAGAATCGATAGACTTTGATTTTTTACTACATTTTTGAAGTTACATCACAGAAGAAAATTTCTGTGACGTAACTTATATTGTAATATATATTATTAAACTTATATTATATTTTGTTCTTCTGACTTTTATGTCCGGGTTAAATCTTGTCCAAAGGAAACAGTTAAACTTTCAATCAACTTTTCGATAAAGATTATCTAGTCAATCAATTATTTATTTTACTATTTATGTAAATACAAAACAATACAAGGACAATACGTCAACCCACCAGAGACCAAATGGGAAAATAATTTTTATTAGAGGGTTCGGCTCGGTAGAACTCAAACTGGACCGATAAATCCTACTGATCCCTCAATATAACAATATAAAAAAATTGAATTTAAATAAATAACTTTGTATTAAACCACTAATTATACAATCACAATTACCTACATGTTTCAAAATCGATGGTTTCTTCGTCAGGATAGTAATGACATAAAATTAATACATAACATTAATACAAAGTTATTTATTTAAATTTAATTCAAAATGACGCCACAAAGTGATTTTGCGAAGTTTGAAGAAATATAAAAAATCTTTCATAACCCTACATGTATTTAAAATGTATAAATTCTTTGACAAATCTAATAAGCCTGAATTAAGAAATAAATTTTTCAATATTAT
Organism: Limnephilus auricula; assembly: GCA_951813805.1. Taxonomy (NCBI): domain Eukaryota; kingdom Metazoa; phylum Arthropoda; class Insecta; order Trichoptera; family Limnephilidae; genus Limnephilus; species Limnephilus auricula. The sequence goes on along the minus strand of OX638406.1, from coordinate 2,973,870 downwards.
GTTTTTATTATCTTAATGTTTATAATTAATTTAGTTTATAATAATAATAAAAAAATATTATCTTAATGTTAATTATAATTAAAGTTCCTGAATCATTCACCCGATTGCGATGAAACTATGGTTATTTGTTTTGCGCATGCCCTCAATATTTTATATATACATATTGATGTCCTTGGCACTATGAAATTATTTCTTACACCATCCGATTGCGATGAAACTTAGTTAAGTTGTTGTGTGAACGCCGCGAAGATTTCTAAATTTAATGGTGAGCTCTGGCTTTATGAAATTGGTGGTTGAAAGATTTGCTGGCTTTTCTTTGATGGGAATTAAATTTGTCAAGTATGGTTATCTACTATGCCATCGTTAATGACTTAACACATTTACATAAAATAATAAATTTAATAATTGACAGCCCTGAACTTATTACTCGAATTCTTACTCCTCGCATATATCCTCGCAATCCAACACGGAGGCAATATCTATCGTTCTATTGTGACAACTCGAACACGGAATCACAATTGTATTCTCCTGTTCGCCGTATACAAAATTTGGATGATGACTATAAAGATGTTGTTGACGTATTTAACACACCATTTACTAAATATAAACAGGTTATAGTAGATATATATCGGTAAGAAGAAGAACAACATTTAATTAAAAACAATATCCTCGCAATCCAACACGGAGGCAATATCTATCGTTCTATTGTGACAACTCGAACACGGAATCACAATTGTATTCTCCTGTTCGCCGTATACAAAATTTGGATGATGACTATAAAGATGTTGTTGACGTATTTAACACACCATTTACTAAATATAAACAGGTTATAGTAGATATATATCGGTAAGAAGAAGAACAACATTTAATTAAAAACAAATTATATAGCTCTACATCGACTTAATTCATCTGTGTATTGTTTTTTTTTCCCATTCAACTGTTTTTCCAACTTGCATGGTGGAGTTTCTTGTTTTGTCGTATTTCGTTTTTGTTTTTGATTTTGTTTTGATTTGGTTACGCTCGTTTAGATGTTATTTGTGAAATAAAAACAATTTACATCTTAAAGCTTATCTGGGCGTGAAATTCAGAATAATTAAATGATAATTGATTCGGGAGTAATTTGAGTATTGTGCCAGATAGAGGTTACACTCGTACATGTAACTGCACCCTCAACTCAAATTTAAATTTTTTTGAGACATATGACCTAATAAATAACCCGAATGACCCGAAAATACATCCATAATGAATTTATTTTTAAATGTTTTGAAAAGGTTAATTCAGAAACTAAACATACATTTTAATTTGCTGTCAGTTTGGTAAGTCTGCGTGCCGTATAAAAACCTCTAGCCTTGTTAGAAAAACATCATCTCTAGTAGGATTTCAGGATTTGCAGGATGCAGGATTCAGGTAGGACGTCCAAACTTCCCTTAGACAACCCCCAACATGCGGCAACCGTAACTCTGTACTCCGTAACTCTATCCATCCGCTTCCGTCGGGCTCAGCTACTATATATTATTTACATTCTCCCGTCGCGAGTTTCAGTCGCCATCAAAACACGATCGTTTGTTGCCAAGTTGAAACTTCGCCTCGGTTTCAGCTGAAACTGCAAGCCGGGCTAACTATGGCACGAGCTGCTGCAACTTTGCTTGCGGGAAATACCTACTGTCCTACCATTCTATACTACCTGGCCGAGACAGTAGCCTACGCTAGGGAAACTTTGATGATTTATGTAATCTGGTCGGCGAAGAGCTTGCGATTTGTTAATGTATACTTTTTGTCTGTTTTTTGTGATGCTTCATTCGCTATGGTTTTACGTGTATAATAATTGCACGATAAATTTAGCAATCAACAATGATTCTCAATAACAATAATCAATTTGGATGTTTGAAAAAGAGAGAAATAAAGGTTCGAAATCAGATGACAAAAAACTATTTTAATAAGAAACCTTGACTTAAGGCGAAATTATCTTGTTAAGTCTTGTTAATTTTCATATTTTAATTTAGATTGTTAATGTTATCTTCTTCTTCAATGATATATTACAATGATGGGAATTACCTGCAAAAGTTAAAAAGTGAGTTTTTCTAATAAAAAAATAATAAATTTATATTTATCAACCTTCGTTCATTTATAGTATTTACATATTCATGTTACCTTTTGTATACTTTCATTACTTTTATTTTTATTTTTTTATAGTGATTACCTCACAAGAGTCCCAACTGCTCCCGTCTTTAGCAAGTGAGACTATGGCATCCCCAATTGGGGTATGTTATGAGGCTGAAGGTAAGTAGGGAAGGGAAGGAGACGAGGAAGAGGAAGGTGGGGAAGTACCTGGCTATTTAGATATAGTCACTAAACACGGCTAAAGACATTTCAAGCAACGTTTTAATTCTGAATGGTGGTCTTACACCAGGGCGATACTAATAGTATCTTCCACTATGGAACGTGCCGCAAATATACTATATATTATTTTAAATAATTAATTGTGAAATAACACAAATTAATTAAATAAAATTTATTTGCGCACGCCGGGTTCGAACCCGCGGCCTTCGGAATGGGAGTCTAACGCCATACCGCTGGACTACGCCGGCCGTCAAAGAGCATGTTCTCTTTTCAAACTTTACAATTTTCGAAAAGTTGATACAGGGAATAATTCTTTGACACATAACAAAGGTTTGAGCTAAGTTTAAAGTAAAACTTTAAAAAATAGCAAAGAATAATATCACAATAATTTTATTTGTGGAAGGGAATATTTTTTTTTTAATATATCAAAATTTTAAAATATGCCATTTTTTATGTCAAATGAACATTTTTCTGCTTTCCGCGTTGATATTTTTACGCATTTCTTATGGCAAACCTTATAAATCTTAAAGTTCTAGTAGATAAGGTTCAAAATTAGTTCGCCTCATTGAACAAAATTGATCCGATAATTTTACGTCGCTCGGCAAAATAAAGTTGGTGAAAGCAAATCTCAAGCGGAGATAATATTATCAAAATGTTATAAATCAAATCTACAAATTTCTGGATAATATTTGGCTGCTAAATCGTAAATATTAAGTAGAAATCATTTGGTAGACATTTTTAGAACTCTCAGTTTGATTTCTGAATGAATGAAATTTCCACAGCTCTTTTCTGTATAATATAAATTGATTTTAAAATGTCTCTTTATCTCCATTAACATTCTACCTTTTTATTAATATTACTCACCACTCATTAATTAAGAGTGTTTCACCAGAGAACATTGGAAATTAGTCATTTTTAAATCAAATTCTTTTACAAAAAAACATAAATTCATGTTGAAAGATTGTTATTATATCTGGTACACGCGGTTTTAAAATTTTGAAATGCATTTATAATATATTATTATTACGCAGATTTCTTCAATTTTCAAACGATAGATTTTATTAAACAACACAAATTTCAAATCATATAATCATCATAAAAAATAAATCAATATATTATAATCTAGTCAACACAGTTTTCAAAATTTAAATTTTAGAAAAATTAAAATTATTAAAAAATAAATCCGAGAACGTGTTTTGTGACAAAAATACCTCAGTTTCTCTATTTATCTAAGGTCTTAAAAACTAAAATATTTAATTTTTTTTATACACTTATTTTGTTTAGACATTATTGAAAAATTATAAATGAATTTGATCAAAAATTAATTTTAAGAAGTATATATTTTTCATTCATTTACCATCTCCCGTTTGATAATTTTTATGGCTGTTCGAAACATCACAGCCACTGGGACGTGGCAGTGCGAGGTTGTGTGTTTGCGCCGCTCTCAATGACAAAATTATGCAAAAAAAAACATCCTACAACAAATACGGATTAATGGATTGCCGGATATTATTACCTCTCAAGGTATAAAACCCGTTCACATCTCAGGTGAAATTACCTAATGATATTCTAAGGAATTCTAAGGAATTACGTAATAAGTACTATAACCGTGTAATAATTTAATTTAACATTCCTTACGACTTGTATTATAATGTACTGTGTACGTATTAATAAACAAATAAATCAATAAACTAATAATTAAAGTTTATTCTAGTATGTATGATGGGGTCTCTTAATCGAAAAATTGAAACAGAAAAATCTTTCTATCTATCTTGTTCTAACTTATCTGTTTCAAATTATTTATTTATTGTTTAATTATTGACCGAGAGTCGTTAATATCGTCTTCAGCAATTAAATATTTTGATACGTTATCATCTGCTTTCAGAGTGAAATTGTTTAGTGATAAACTGAGATCTGGAGCTAATTTTTTATTTTACGTAATTCAACTGATAATATTTAATTTCCAACTGCTTTCTCAAGAAAGTGCTTCTAAAGTCCCAGTGCAAACATTATTCAGGCCAATTTAATTAAACAATGGTCGGAAAATCTCATTTAACTCATCTCTGAAAATAAAACATAAATCTGTGTTGAACCAAGACAATAGTGTAGTAGGTGTCTGAGACCCTCATTAGTCCTACGGTCTGTGAAACCTGTATGACCCAGTGCGGCCTGTAGCCCGTAGGACCGACTGGTGTGTGCTTGACACACAAAACAAATAACTGAAGTGATTGTTTTGTCGGCAAGACTCCACTAAACGCGCTTGGCGGGAAAGAAAAATAAACGTCTGTCTGTCTGATTGTAGATTTCATGCAATTTTTGTAGATTTTGCAATATTTCAAAATTTAGAACGATGATTAGATTTGTATTAAAGGGACTATTATTTTATCGGCGTAGATCAATTAATATCAAATATATTTATAATATTTTGAACACACTTATTTGGTGAATGAAGAACACAAATCATTAAAATTTTATTATTATTTTAAGCATTTATCTAAGCGGTTGAAGCGGCACTGAGCATAGCATAATATACAGGGTGAGCAGGTATGAAGGTACCTAGACCCTTGAGGCCTATGGTATCGCTAAAATCGTAAAGTATCACATTAATATACCACACCATAACACGGGCATATGCCTAGTATGGCGGCCATAAATTCCACAAATGTTATATTTACTATTCAAAGAATAAAGAAATATTAAAAAAAAAAAAAAAAATTGTTTGCGTGTGCAAAATACCCATCTGCGCGCGCTATCTCGTGGATAATTATAAATTGGAGATGCTGTGTGAAGGGTATTTTTAGGGAAAGAAAGGAAAAGAAGTTCTGGGAAGGAAACACATATAAAGGGTAAGAAGAAATCTGGGGGTCAATGTTTTCAGGAGTGACGAACGTATGAATACACCACCCCCCCCCCCCCTCCCCCCACTGCGGTATAAGGCTACAGTCGAGGGTCTCATCTTCTGGGCATCCACCGCCAATACCTAGACAACCCTCACCCCCCATGAATCCGGGCACCAAAGTCACCAAACGCAGCGAACAACTTGGGGTGATCTACAGCAGGGGTGTTGATTATCGAATGAATATTTCCCTGGGCGGTGGTACAAAAACCCGCCTCCCAAATTGAATTTTTTCTTTTTCCACTTTTTTATAATAATCATTTGTATTGAATTAGTTAAGTAAATGGTAAGTTAATTACATATGTGTAAAAAGCATTAAATTTGTGGCTCGCCATAATAAACCTTTTTTTTTAATTCATTTAATTATTTCAATATAACGATTTGCCCATTTCACTGGGTCTGAAATGCATGTGTTGAGATGGCAATTTACAGATTGCACAGAACTATAGTACTTTATAAAATATATATATATATATATATATTTTTTTTTTTGAAGTTATATATTTCAAGTTTTTTTTTACATTAACTCCACACAGCAGGCCCTGAGGAAAATAAATTCCCTCAGGGCCTATGGCTTCTTTGAAGATGCTGTGAGAAGGGTCTTTTTGAGGAGAGGAAGGAGTGAAAGTGGGTCTTGAAGAGACCCTTGTTGTAGGAAGGAGGAAACACAGAGGCCGGCAAATCATTCCACAGCCGAGCTGTTGAACACAAGAAAGAGTCGTAGAAGTGACCCGTTCTCATGTAACAAATGTCAAACATGTACAGTACATATGTTGGGCGCGCGTTTGGCCTGTTGCCCGACTATCCACCGGTGCCGAGAGGATCAATGAAGCGTAATGATAAAATGATAAAATATAATAACAAAATCAATGAGTAACTAACTAACCATCACGCCGTTTCACTCTTTGCCTCATTCACATTCATACATCATCTCATACATACATACTCTTCTATTTTTCTGACTCTTGACATGGCCCGACTCAAGTATCTGATTCACTTGGTCGTGCCATATCTTTCTCGGACGTCCCCTACTTCTTATACCATTCACACTTGCATCATATATTCTCCTTACGCTCCTCTCTTAGTTCATTCGCTCTACATGCCCAAACCATCTGAGGGTTCCTTTCTTAATTTTACTCATTACGCTTTCATCAGCCTTGCATTCTTTTCGAATCTCCACATTTCTCATCTCCACTTCTCCGCAATAATAATTTAACATTCATATTCAAAAGGTTTTAATAAATAATAATAAAACAAAAAATATTAAAAATTCTTCATTTGAAATTAGAAAATTTAGTATTGTCGTACGAATAAACAAAATGTATGGAGTAATCAAATATTATATTAGTAACTTTTACAAACACGTACATAAATAAGGTTTTAATTCATAATAGTAAAACAATTGTATTGGCCAATGGACATTGTATACTCCAACTCACATTTTTTTGTAATTAATATGGAGATATAACAATAAGTGATGTTTAAAATATAAGTTCCCGCTGAAAAATTTTTTTTTTTACTGCTTATATAGTAGATAAAAATATGATTAATATTACTGCATTCACTGTAAAAAAAAATAATAACAAAAAAAATATGTGTTTAAGTTTGAGGTGAACAAAGAGGGCAGGGTGATTGCAGAAATTCCGGCAGAACCGAGCGGTTTAATGGAAACATATCTAGAATGGCACTAAAAGACAAATTAATTTAGTGAGCTAATTGTTCATTAAAAGAACATTATTAACCATTGTTACAAGATGCTTTTTCACCAAATGCAAGTAATCCAAACACCGTGTACTAACGATCCGTCCCTGACAAGGATCCACCCTCTCTTAATCCACAATATGCTCTATGTTGTCAGGGGCGTACCATCCGCCAAACTGAATTATGCAGGTGCATGCCAGTGGCGTGTTGTAATTATTACTACTAACCCTCCCCCCTTACAAACTGCACCCTCCCTCCCATCCCAACCCCTTGTTCAGAAGACTCCTTATAATATATACAGATTCACACCCCGGGAGAGGTTGCTTTGGGAGGGTAAACTCTATCCTAGTTAATAATATTTCTGTGATAATATTCTAAGATTACGTAACTGCGGAATGAGAATAGTTAAAGGAATTTATATCATAAAGTTCCAGATGGCAACATTTATTGCTTACAAAACATTGCGAATATTATCATTAGCATTATCAGCTCCTCTACTCAACTGCTAGAATCAAATCCATGTACCTAACACCTTTGTTAATTATATATAATACCTACCTATAAATTGTAATAATATTATTTTATTTCACTACATCTATATTCTTACTTTTACTTATCTATTTCTGTATATCCAACTTAATAACTGATATGATACTCAATTCCACTATCAATGTATATTTGTTAACATCCTATATAAGTTTATTGTATTTTGTTACCTCAAATTTTTTCTTCTAGTTTATTTTTTCTCTTACCTTTGTAATGGCACTACTCCCCAATTCAAACACGAGAAATGTTTTTCTTTATTGAATTGGGTAGATTTCGTTAAAAAAAACTATTTTTATTGTAATTAACCAAAGAATTATGTAATTAAAAAAAAATAAATAAAAATTTGCTAAATTGAGATTATTTATTTGAATGATTTTATTATGGTTATTTAATTTTTCTGTTACCAGATTTTATGTCCGGGTTAAACTTCCCCACAGGAAAAACTTAACCCTTTCACACACTTTTCCACAAATGATCATCTAGTCAATCCTTGCCATGTAATTGTACTATGTATAATAAATACAAAACAATACAAGAACAACATGTTAACCTGCCAAAGTTCCAAATGGGAAAATAATTCACCGACTCCAGATATGTTCATATAAGAGGGTTCGGATTGGCGGAAATCCTAATTTGACCGACAAATCCTACTGATCCCTCAATATAAATATTTAAAAAAATCTTTCGTAATCCTTTATGTATTTAAAATGACTGATCTATTATTATTTATTATTATTCAATAATATTTTTAGTAAGGCTTAATAATTATGCGAGGCCTTACCGTATATATATATTTTATTATTGTAGAAAGCAATCGCTTTGTGGTTTCACATATTTAATAAAAATAAGACATATATTTTGTTTAAAACCACGATTAATTTAATTTATTTATTTACCGACCGGTTTCGCTTTGCTCAAGCCATCATCATTAATTTGTACCTTGAGTAAAGCAAAACCGGTCGTTAAATAAATTAATTAAAACTCGAAGTTTTACACAACGTAAGTATTTTATTTTTATTATATATTTTTTTAATGCTCTTAAGAGCCAAGAAGCGCATTTTTTACATTATCTCCACATATAGACCACTTTTTTTATTTCTTAATAAAAATAGTTTTCCTCAGGGCCTGTTAATCTTTGGGGATGCTGTGTGGAGGGTTTTGGTGGAAAAGAATGAGTGAACCTGGGTTTTGAAGAGACCCATGTTGTAGGAGTGAGGAAATACAGAGGCAAAATCAGGAACATCGTTCCACAGCCGAACTGAAAAAACAAAGTTAAGAAAAACACAAATTTTAATATTTATTTATGTAATTTTTTTTCCGACTATTTACCGAAGGAACCAATTAAGCTAGTTTATCGGAACATCTTTATAGTTATTTTAACATATTACAGCTTACTCTGAGGTCAGCAGATTTAGATCTTACTAATCATTTAATTGAACTTTCTCGGTCAAATCGAGTTGGTTACTATGATCGCCCTTTTCGTGTAACTGGCTTCCCTCAGCTCTTACTAATATACAAAATTTGGCTGAATTTAAACGGGATTTAATAACAAAATTATTTAAAAAATCAAATTATTCATGAATTTTATATAATACTATAGTTTTACAGTTATTGTTTTGTCCTGCACCGTTATTTCCTATTATTGTTGTCATGTGCTATAACAACAGAACTTTTGTTGTTAAATGTTGTTCTGTGCATTGTTTTGTTTTGTGTATACCATATTTTCTTTATTTCTGTCTTGTAATGGACTTTATTTAATAATAACTTTTTATTAATATTTTGTAAATCAATTATATATTTGATTAATATTTTGTAAGGAGCACTATCGGATTATTTTTAAGTTAATTTTAGTTAAGCGCACTTGAAGTGAAACCACACAAAACTGCGCTATATATATATATATATATTATTAAATTATTTGAAATCCCGGTAGACCAATGACAACATTTCGCTGTGCTCTAAAGATTGCATTCCGTTTTTTTAAGATAGGAGATTGTATCGAACGGACCATGTTTAAGAAAGTCGCCAGCTTAAGAAAAATGGGCAGATTATAGCTTTTAATAATATATTAATAAAATATATGTAAATTACCTGCCCTAATGTATAGCAGTGACGAATAGAACTATCGGAGAAAGGAAGAAAGTAGACTGAATGCTGTAGAAATGAGATTCCTGAGGCGTGTGTCTGATAAATCCATATATGATCGTGTGAGATCTGTGGAAACCCGCAAAGAATGTAATGCTGATGTAAGCGTAATGAGTAAGATTAAAAAGGGAAGCTCAGAAGGTTTGGGTATATTAGAGCAAATGATCTAAGTATATATAACGCAAATGTGAATGGTAAAAAAGGTCGGGGACGCCCGACGAAGACATGGCACGATCAAGTGAATCGGATACTTGGGTCGGGCCATATCAAAGGTCAGAATAATAGAAAATTTTGTATGAAACGACGCGACGTATGAACGTGAATGAATCAAAAGTGTGCGCCAATATCGAATTGTTTGGCGGTCCCACCTCTCTGCCTATATTTGCGAGGAGACGGCGTGATTGTTAGTTATTTAATTACATAAATTATCCGAGACACTCTATCTAGGTCTTCTTCTTCTTTCGTATGGTGGGGGGGTCAGAGGGCGACATCTAGGTCTGCAAGCCAGTCCAGGGCCTCAGGCGTCGCCCTGTGGACCTCATCAATCCCGCCGGGGAATGAATGGAGCGGGCATTCGTTGACCACATGTATGGTGGTCTGCACCGCACCGCATTCGCACATCGCCGACTCTTTAAGGCCCCATCTATGCATCATATGGGCACAGCGGCTATGGGAGCACCTTATTCTATTGATGGCGGACCAGAGTTTGCGAGGCAATGAGAACCCAGGCTGTCTCTCAGTGGGGTCTTGTACGAGATGGGCATTTTCCACGTTGGCCGATTGCCACTCAAGTTTCCACTATCTTCAGGGTTGAGGGGTGATTGGAGGAGTCTTTCTCCTTCCGTCCAGAAGGGTTTTCGGGACTTCAAGCGGCATGCCGGGTGGGAGACGACATCGTCGTGCAAAGGGATTGCGCTTTTTCGCAGCGCCTTCTTGTATTCCCTCAGTGTTGCAATCTCTCGCCTGATGCTTGGCGGGGTTATATTTGCAAGTACGGGGAGCCAAGGGAGAGGAGTAGATTTTAAGATCCCGCTGATGGTTCGCATTGTGGCATTAAGCTGAACGTCGACCATGGAAGTGTGGGTGCTTCTGGCCCATACTGGAGCACAGTATTCAGCTGTTGAGAAAACCAGGGCAATGGATGCCGTTCTGAGCGTATTGGCGTCGCATCCCCAACTAGTTCCAGCTAGCTTACTGACTATGTTTAGTCTTGTTTTTTTTTTTTGCCAACTGTTTCCATGTGTTGCCGGTAGTTCAGGCTCCTGTCCAAAGTAACTCCAAGGTAGCGGGGAAAGGGGTCATGGTAAATATTTTTCCATCAAACTGAACACAGAGTTTGGCGTTTGCCTGTGAGTTGCTAAGATGGAAAGCTGTCACAACTGTTTTCGACCCATTTGGCTTTAGTCGCCAATTGAGGAAATATTCTTCCATAGCCTTAAGGTCAGAATTAAGGATCTCTTCTGCTGCTTTAAGGGTTTTGGCTTGGGCTGCGACGGTGATGTCATCTGCGTAGGCAAATTTTCTGCCTTCAGTGTGAGGAAGATCTCTCGTGTAGATGTTAAAAAGAGATGGGGCCAGCACTGAGCCTTGGGCAAGGCCATTGTTTAGGGGTATTTTTTTGCTTTTTAGTCCCCCTAGAAAAACCCTGAAAGTACGGCCAGTTAGCAGTTGCTCAATAAGTCGTACTATATTGCCATCCTCTATGGTGTCGTAGAGCTTGACAAGGAGGCCTTTGTGCCACACCGTGTCGTAGGCCGCAGAGAGATCAATGAACGCTGCTGCAGTCTTAAGCCGTTTCTGGAAACCAGATTCGATGTGCGTTGTCAGAGCTAGCACCTGGTCGCAGCAGTTACGGTCTGGTCTGAAGCCAGCTTGTTCTTGTGGAACCACTTTCTCCAGAATTGGAGTAAGCCTGCGGAGCACCACTCGCTCTAGGAGTTTGTACATGGTACTTAAAAGCGAGATGGGTCGGTAGCTGTTTGTATCCTCTGGTGGTTAATTGGGTTTGAGGATCGCAATAACTTTAGTTTTTTTCCAGGTATTTGGAATTTCTCCAGTTTTAAAAATTTCAGTATATAGTTTTGCGATCCATAGTTTTGTCCGTGGTCCAGCATGTTTCAGAAAGTCGGGAAGGACTCCATCGCATCCAGCTGCTTTCCCCGCTTTAGTTGAATTGAGGGCGACGTGTATATCATCAGCTGTTACGGCGACCACAGTGTCAGGGTTTACCGGCCATTTTAGCCGCGCCGCCTTCAGAGATTTTTTGATCTGGTGGCTTATATTGGATCTTGATGTCGTTTTCGAATTGCGGAGTAGTTGTTGAGCAACAGCATTTGGCGACACTTTAGGGGTTGTTTTAATTGGCTGGTTTGCAGCTCTAGGTTAAAAATAAATTCTTGAAGAACTTTGTAATCATACAAAAATATGGGAAAAATAATTTAGGATAATGTTAATTTTTAGCTTGAAATATAATATCTATAAAATGCCGTAAATATTCAGAACACAATGCCCGAGTGGTAAGAGGCGTCGTCCCAATAAGAAAGATCCCGGTTTCGTTTCCCGGTTGCGATCGTTACATTTATTTTATTTTCTTTGTCTTGTTCTGATTCACATTTCATAGAGATTTATCAGCAATAACTTATTCTTCGAATAATTCAAAAAGACATGTAGGAATATATTACATAACTACTTCAATAAATAATTATCCACTTACGCCACTAATCTTCTCACAAATGTAATAACAAAAGCAATAGGGATAGCAAATATAAAATCATTAAATGTGTTTTAAATGTACTGTCGTCCACGTGCAATGCCGGAAACATTCAAATAAAAGTGTATTTATGGGGAGTTATCTGTTAGATAAGTATATTTTCTGTATCCGTTCGTAAATCAAAAAATAGATACACGGAGAAAAATGTTATTGTAAAATATGATCATTTTATTCGTAAAAACGAGACTGAAGTTCTTACGAACAAATTAACAATGTTTAAATATTTATTGGCGGGAAAATATAAGAATAATTTGTTGGTATACGGCCAATAAACATTGAAACCCTGTTAATTTGTTCGTAAGAACTTCAGTCCCCTTTTTAACCGTTTTTACGAATAAAATGATCGTATTTTAGAATAAAAAATTTCTCCGCGTAGAGCCTAAGAAATCATAATAAATTGTAAAGCGCCCTTAACATGGTTTTTCACAAAAAACGACGCTCTACAAACATAATTGGATTGTTGATATTATTACCTTTACTTTGGGCACAAGAGATTCGCTTACAAATACTATACCCATTATACATATTTATGTATATCGGAATAACTCTTTGTTTAAATTTTTCTACCATTTTATTATTTTCAACTGCCAACAGATAAAGGCGTTTAGGAATCTCCACTCGTGAAATAGTGCCAGTAAATTTACCATGAGAGAAGCTGCAACTGATAAATCTACAACAAAAGTAAAATAAAAATTCCCAACACCACCCAGCGGCGACGATATAGTGAAATATAGCTTGCCTCTAGAGGACAAAACTTTGCATAATTTAAACTCATATATTTCAAATGCAATATTTATTGGTAAATCACTGTGTGTTTTGATGGGTATTCCTGTGATTAGTTTAATTAACTGAATAACCGAGAATTTAACTAATTATTATTGCAAATATACTGAACATTACGGTTGCATTGATATAATTTTACAGATTGTAATGTAATAGAAAAACCAATAGTTAAGTTATAAATAGTCTAATAATAGCAACATCAAATAGTATACTAATGGCTAACACAATGATAGTGCGATAATAGTTGACACACAAATATCGTGTTAATAGTAAACATGCTTAAAGTACACCAATAGTTAACATTCTGAAAGTATACTAACCGTTAACATGCTAATAATATACTAATAGTTAACATGCTGATAGTATACTAATAATTAACATACTAATGACATACTAATTGTTAACATAATTATAATATACTAATGTTGCTTAGCAACGCTAGCCACGACATTAGTTTTGCATTTTTGCTCTCTGATTTTTTTAATTATATCAGATAGAAAAGAATTAGCTTTGATCCCAAAACATATAAATATTTGAAAATAAGTATATTAGATAACCTAATAAATAGACTGCCAGTGAACCATAGGATATTTAGTTAAATAAACGGATTTTATAATTTTCATTTTGTCAGGCCCCAGTAACCAAGGTAAACGACAATATTTGAGATTAATTTGTAATATATTTTATGAGTATATTTAATTATTTTATTTTGATAACATTATTTAAAAATATAATCTATTATAGATTAGTAATGTTGAAAGATAGTTTATTGAAATGTTTAATTTAATTTTGACAGATTGAAAATTATTTGACAGTAACTTGGTTACTGGAATGTAGTAGTTACTAAGCAAAACATATTGTCATTTTCTAGTTGTTTTGTTTTGACACATGTCATATGCAACCAACAGAGATGAACAGGGGAGTATTATGTCATCTATACAGATGAACAATGATAATCTTAGACCCCAAAAAACAAAAGCAGGTATTCCTAGGCAGCGTATGAAATGGACGAACGATGTCAATATGTTCATCGTCCGTTCATATTTTTATGTAACCAAGGTAGAAACAGATATGCTGTTGTATAGAAAAAAATTACATTTACTTTTCTCAGAAAAATATCCGTTAGCCATAGTAAATGAACAAAGATTAGCAGATCAAAAACGGGCAATATTCAAAAATAATTTAATTCCTGTAGTTACATTAGATCAGATAAAAAATGAAGTAGCAGATAGATTGCAACAGGGGAATAATTTAGAACAAATTAATACAAGTAATAATGTTATATTAGATGAATTGAATGTAGATAGTTTAGATAATAATCTAGTAGACATGACCAATGATATTACAGTAGATTCAAATAACGAAGATGTTATTTATAATCTTAGGGAAATCAATATTGCAAATTTAAACTTAGTAGATGATAATGTAGTAGAATTAGCTAACTTACTTCATAATAATATAATTAGATTTATAGATGTAGAGCCCACACATAGACCAAAATTACCAAAATTACATACGTCAAAAAAATTATCTAAATTAATCTTTGATTTAAATAATATAATTTTACCAAAAATTATATTTGAGGACATTAGTTTTTTAGATCTTCATACAATAGTATATGCCAGCGCTATCACTATATGTAATAAGTTAGGAATTGAATTAAAGTCCTCTGATGATAGATCATATAGTTATAGTAAACCAGAATGGCAGATTAGATTAGAAAATGATGTAGTATTTTTAAGAAGTAGCATAGCTAGAATAATAGAATATAAAAATGGAAATAGAAGTAGGAATATTTTGAGACATGTAGACGAAATTGGGAGAAAATTTGGTTATAGCATTGATAGTAATAATAATGAAAATATAATCAATGATTTATTGGATTTATTAAAACAAAAATTAGGTGTAAAAGCTAGTAGATTAAAAAGATATAATTATACGTATAATAAAAAAAATAATAACAGATTATTCCAGAAAAATGAGAAAATATTTTATTCCAAACTTGACGATAAAAAAAATATTATTTCTAATAATAATATTCCGTTGCCATCTAAAACAGATATGCACGATTTTTGGACTAAAATTTGGAGTAAAGATATAAAACACAATGAGTCAGGTCCCTGGATAGAAAATGAAGAACTCAATTGTTCAGACATTGAACAAATGAGTTTTTCTGATATATCGGTTGAATTGTTAGCCAAAATTATTAAAAATACTCATAATTGGAAAGCCACGGGTTGCGATTGGATACATAATTTTTGGTACAAACGTCTGACTACGTTACATCCTCTTTTGGCAAAACATCTTTCAAAATTTGTTAGACAAACTCAAAATTTTCCAAATTTTCTAACTAAGGGCATTACTTATATGTTGCCTAAAAGCGAAAATATTAATAATCCCTCTCAGTATAGACCCATTACATGTTTACCGACAATATATAAAATTTTAACCTCTTGCTTGACAGATTTAATATATAATCATTTAGATGAAAAAAATATTTTATCTGAACAACAAAAAGGTTGTCGCAGAAAACATATGGGATGTAAAGAACAATTAGTTATTGATTCTGTAATTCTAAAACAGATTCAAAATAAAAAACGTAATTTACATACTTGCTATATAGATTACCAAAAGGCTTTTGATAGTGTCCCGCACTCGTGGCTTATCAAAGTATTAAATATATATAAAATTAATCCAATGATTATTAGCTTTTTAGAAAATATTATGTCATTTTGGAATACAGATTTATTTATCAATTTAAAGGGTAAGAAAATAGTAGTACCGGGCATTTCAATAAAAAGAGGAATTTTTCAAGGAGACTCGTTGAGTCCTCTTTGGTTTTGCTTAGCATTAAATCCTCTATCCAAAATGTTAATAAAAAGCAAGTTTGGAATAAAAATTAAGGGAAATACAGGAGAGAGTAGTACAATTTCGCATCTATTATATATGGATGATATAAAATTATTTTCAAATTCTGAATCAAATTTAGAGAAAATGATTAAGGTAGTTAAAATTTTTTCAGATGATATTAAAATGACTTTTGGTCTAGATAAATGTAGAACGATCCATATAGAGAAAGGCAAAATTATAGATGGAGATGAGGGTATATTTAGAAATTTCAAAATTAAAAGTATGAAAGGGGATGAGGTTTATAAATACTTAGGATACCCGCAATCGAATAGATTAGATCATACTAGTATTAAAAATGATATTAGGATTAAATTTCAAACTAGGATAAGAAAAATTTTAAAATGCAATCTATCTGCTAAAAATTTAGTAAAGGCAATAAATAGTTGGGCAATACCTCTATTAACGTACTCATTTGGTATAATTAAATGGTCTAATACAGATTTAGATAGCTTAGAACGATTAATTAGAACTACGTTAACAAAGTTTAATTGTCATCATCCAAATTCAGCTATAGAACGAATTAATTTACCTAGAAATTTAGGAGGTAGAGGTATAGTCAAAATAACTTCTTTAAAACAAAATCAGGTAGAAATGTTAAGAATTTTTTTTCATAGAAAAGCTAATAGCTCAGAGCTGCATAAAATAATTTGCAAGGCAGACAGAAATATTTCACCTTTAAATTTATACGACGAGAATGCCAACATTTTTATAAATACCAACCAGGAATTATTAGATTCCTGGTCAAATAAAATTATTCACGCAAAACACTTCAATTATCTCAACCAAACGTATGTTGACAAACTTTCGTCAAACAAATGGTTGAGTATTGGAGAGTTGAGCGCAGAAATAGAAGGTTTTATGCTTGCTATTCAAGATAGAGTAATTAATACCAAAAATTATAGGAAGCATATAATCAAAGATCCAAATCAAATAGATGATTTATGTAGAAAATGTATGGCTTTTCCGGAAACTATAGAACACATTATATCAGGATGTTCTATATTAGCGCCGTCTGAGTATACATTTAGGCACAATCAGGTTTTAAAAATAATTCACCAAAGTTTGGTAATTAAACATAACTTGATTGACTGTCATAATATAGTACCATATTATGAATACGAACCAAATTCATTTTTAGAAAATAATTTCTTTAAAATTTACTATGATAAAACTATACTAACAGACAGACCAATTGGTCATAATAGACCCGATATAGTTTTACATGACAAAATTAAAAAAATAATTTATATTATTGATGTAGCTATTCCAAACTCCTGTAATATTCAAAAATCTGTTTCTGAAAAAATAAGAAAGTATACAGATTTAGAAAATGAAATTAAAAGAATTTGGCATTCTCAGACTATAAAAATATTACCTTTTGTTATTTCGGCTACTGGCATTATACCTAGCTCTCTTATTAAAAATTTAGGCATATTAGATTTGTCAAAGAATTTGTATATAAAAATGCAAAAATCAGTCATTTTAAATACATGTAGAATTACGAAAGATTTTTTAAATATTTATATTGAGGGATCAGTAGGATTTATCGGTCAAATTAGGAATTCCACAGAGCCGAACCCTCTGATATGAAAATATCTGGAGACGGTGAATTATATTCCCATTTAATAGTTTGGTAGATTAACGTGTTGTTCTTGTATTGTTTTGTATTAATTATACTTATATAATACACTTGCATAACGTGGATTTACTAGATGATCATTTATATGGAAAAGTGTATGAAAGGGTTTAGTTTTTCCTATGGGAAAAACTAAACCCGTTCCTGTAAATCTGGTGAATAAAAAAAAAGATGCTGATAGTATACTAATCGTTAATATACTAATATTTGTACAATTATATATAAAAATTAACCCCTGCATTAATACATAATACCTTCCTGACTTTTTGTCAAATATCCGTATAAAAACAAAGATTTTTTTTTCTTTTTAAATTGTTTTCTGTTTATCAGATAATATATCTTATTATTCATAAATATTACATAATAATATAGTTACTTTATCATTCTGTAAACTACGAAATATGTACGTAAAAATAAAAATAACTTTGAAGTTTGAAGAAAAAATCACTTTTTTCTGAAAAATTAGACTTCGACACTTGTCACTTTATATTTTGAATTAACGAATTTCAGCTTACCGGGTTTCGCTTATCTACAGCTTCGTCAGGGCTTATAATATTAACTAAAGGTAATTAGGTATACATACACACATATATATATAATAAAATACCACAATGAGTGGAAGAGATATACGAATAATATCAAAGAAGTCACTGTATTGGTGACAAGAAGAGAAACAAATAGAAAAGAGTGACAAATTATTACGGGATGGGTAGGTATGTATTTGTTTATTATTATTATTTATTGAGGCATTTTAAGTAGGTACATAGTTATCTATGTCCTAATACAATCCTTATATATATACATAATTAAAGTATTACATTTATAACACATCAATCACATATTTACGTAATTTAATTTTAAATGTTTTTATGTTTTCTTCTAATTGTATTTCTTCTGGTAATTCTCCAAATATCTTCAACGCTCCGTACATCAACGAATTTTGACTCTGTGTTTTTTTCCTGAAGGGGAGTCTCAGTTCACTTCTTTTCCTCGTCTCACATCTGTGTGTGTTCTGAAGTTTATCGATTTTTCTAAGAAATTCAATAGATGTATGGCCATTGATGATCTTGTAGATTAATGAAATAGTATTAAAGTAAATTATTTGTTTGAAAGACAAGATATTTAACTCCTTCAACATTTTCTTAATTTTTGTGTACCTATTTTTCTTCAATATAGTTCTCATAGCTCTATTTTGTAGAATGGTCATCTGTTTCATTAAACCGTCGTTGGCGAATAGAATACTGCTACAGTAATTTATGTGTGGTACAATGATGGTACAATGGTACAATGTATGTGTACTCCTTGTCACATTGTTCCTTAGATTCCTACCTACCCCCATACCTTTTTCCTTCTTAGAACTTCCCCTCCTTCCTTTCCCTGAAAATACCCTTAATTTTAAGTAATTTTTTCCTAAGGGTTGTAAAAAAATCTACTGTATTAATTTTATAAAAATCCCCGGCTACACCCTTGTCAGACCAAACTATAGTCCGACCAGAATTAGCAGAGCGCCAGCGGCACAGTCTGATAAGGTTCGCGTTGTCCGTGCCGTACGTAGTACTTTTCGCTCGTAGGCCAGAGCTACCGATTAGGTTAAGTCCCCGGTTCATTACTCGTGTTTGTCAAGGAGCCTGAGGCAGCTTGTTTGCAAGGACTTTTACAAATATTTTGCTTTTTTTAATTAGTTCGCTTTTGCCGGCAAACAACTTGTTATAAAAATTTGACAAAATAAGGAAGTTATTTTAAAAAGAAAAAAATAACATTCCACTTTTTACTGCTTTCATTTTTATACTTGTATTTTGTCGAATCTTTTAATTTACCAAAACTATATATCCGATTCATGTCGTAGAAGTTAGAAATTGATTCTGTCTTTACTGATTTCAGCAAAAGCATTTGCGATTAAGCAATTCGAGTAAATCATGATTTTTTGTTAAAAAAAGCATCATGAATTTAGAATAGCAAGGTTACTTAAATATATGTGTTTTAGCAGTTATTTAAGTAACACGCAATTGTCTATTAGAATTGATGGCTTTACTTCATATAAATTCATCGCTACTAGCGGTGTTCCCCAAGGGTCACATTTGGACAAATTTTATTTTTCCTATTTGTGAACAATGTTATTACTACATTCAACGATGTCCAAGTGTTAATGTTTGCGGACGAAATTAAAATATACAAAGCAAAAAGAAATAATAATTTCAGTTAACATTTTTATAATTATTGCAAAATTAACTAGTTTTATTCCTAACTCTCTGGGTGTATCATTAAAATGCCTAGGACTTTTGATAGGTCTCAAAAAAACATTTGATAGCATATCACATGACAAACTTAAGAAACATGGGATAAAATGGTACAGCTCTAGAATGGATAAAAAGCTACCTATTCAATATCCCCCAGGTTGTAAAAATTAACGATGTATTACTCAACAAAAAACAAGTCACTTCGGCGTCTTGGGACCGTTTATGTTCACTCCTTCCTCTCCTCGGAGGGACCCTAAACACAGCATTTTCAAAGATGATATAGGCTCCGAGGGAAACTATTTTTCTTGGGGCCTCCTGTAGTGTTATTTTTTTCTTTCCTATCAAATTTAAATTATCATTTCTTCATCAATTCTCATTTTTCATCTGCTTCGGCAAATTTTGATAAACACATTTTTTTAGCCTTCGTGTAAATTCCTTTGAAATGTTGTTATTTATCATAAGCTCATAATTAAAACATCCATCACACGTATGCGGTTTGCAATAAGTAATCTAAATTCAGCGTGTATTCATAATTTGTATGTCATATTATCCCCGTACGTATATACCATATTATACAATTTGAAATTAGATAGTCCGGTTGACCGTTCCATAATACTCGGTACGGTATGTTTGTGCTCACGCCTGAGGCCGTCCGGTGCAATGAAACGGAATAATGCATATTGCACTGCAGTGCAAGTCCATTGAGATCGGGAAATATGGTATGGGGTTGAAGGGGCTTAATGGCATATGGGATGAGGGTGACGAGAGTGGATCTCCAGTGATTTATTTATTTAAAACACTTTGTTAGTTTGATACAAAGGTTCTAACTGGGATAATTGTGGCGATGGATATGGGTAGGTACAACCGTTCCGGGATCATTTACTGGATTACCAGCACCTATGCCATAGGTCTTATGTAATGGTTCGCTGTTTGGTGACTTGAAAGGGGTTCCAGGCGTGTGACAGGCCGGATCTTGTCAACCTCATATTTAAAATTCCAAATAAACAATATTATCTATTTTTTTATTCTTTGATGCCACAACTGAATTTGCAAAGATTGAAGAAATAAGCTACCTTTTTAAAATCCAAAACTTAAAAATGAGGGTGCTCCGTGGTCAAATTGGTAAAGGCGTTCGTCCCGATAAGATGGGAGGTTCTGGGTTTGGGTCCCATTTGCTACCGTTAGCTTTTTTTTTCTGTGTCTTGTTTTTTTTTATATATTTATTTAGTAAATAAAACATTTGCACAAATTTAGGGTAGTCCCACAAAGCTGTCATATGGCAGCTTGCCTGTAGGTTCTACCAATTAAACATTATTAATATAATACATAAGGAAATATTTGTAAATACATTTATAGAAACATTAGAATAGATCACAAAGTAATTTTAGATCATTTAAATTACATCTATAAAATATCTCAATATACATGCCTAATAAAAAGATATGTATTCTGGTATCTCGTTTACATTTGTAAGTATTCTTCAATGATATTCAACGTCGATGTGAATAACCTTTAAAGGTTTTAACATGACAGTTATTCTAATGAGAATTATAATACTTTAC
This sequence comes from Limnephilus auricula, assembly GCA_951813805.1. Taxonomy (NCBI): domain Eukaryota; kingdom Metazoa; phylum Arthropoda; class Insecta; order Trichoptera; family Limnephilidae; genus Limnephilus; species Limnephilus auricula. Next base: position 2,952,344 of record OX638406.1, on the reverse strand, counting down.
AAAAATGTATATTTCGCACCCCCGGAAATACAATGGCACAACTCAAAAAACATCTTTTTTCAGGAGAGCAGTTTGAATATTTCGTTTTAGTGTATTAAATCAGTTTATTAACAAATAAAAAAACATTCTTTTACGAAATTTGGGTAACCGTTGTGCAATTTCATTGCATATCCGAGTTTTTAATATTTATCCCATTTTGAAGGTATTTAAGGCAAATTTCGATTTTGTGCCGTTATTTTTGCGGAAATCTTTTTAATTTTTCAACTTATGCCCCAAAGTAGCATTAAATCAGTCATAATCTTGTTTAAAACAGAGGCGTTTTAATTTTTAAACTTTGTTTTAATAGGCAATAATAACAAATAAAACATAAAAAAATAAAAAAGAATTCTCCTACCTCTTACACAGTACAGAGTGGTTAGAAAAAAATCGATTATAATCAGTTGTAGCTGTTTAAGCATCTGCAATAGTGGAGACCGTTAGATTTGTATAAAACCTATGGTGGATACACAATTTACAGTGGTTACAAAAAAAAATTATTTCGATCAACATCATCAGCTGTTGCTAAATTAGCATCACCAATAGTGGAAACCTTTAAATTTGTATAAAAATGATGATAATGGCTTGGAATGAGTGCTTCGCAAAAGTGAAATTAAGTAATTGATTTTAGCTGAAGGAATAACAGGTGGGAAAAGGACAGAATTAAAGACTGACCGGTCAGTGGTGGAGTGTGCATCGCGTTTGGGTATCACCCAGGCGTTCCGTGTTCGATTCCTCGGCTGGCTAAGTCCTCCATCACAACACAAGCAACATCTTCCGCTTAGTGTGGTGGTAGTAGGAGATTTTAAATGTTGTTGGGTTATTCGTAACCCGGGAATTTATAAAAAAAAAGAAGAAAAAAAAGCATCTTGTCTACCTCTTTGGTGATGTTTCTTAACGTCTTTCTTTATAAAAAAAAGAAGAAAAAAAGCATCTTGTCTACCTCTTTGGTGTTGTTTCTTAACGTTGATTGTTAGGTAATCTCCGTCAAAATGGTTTTACAAAATACCATAAATGGGCTTAACTTAGTTACATTAAACTTTTTCATATTTCGCCATGTAACAGTTTCATTATTTTCATTGAATTTGAAATTCTTACCCACCAGAGTTGACAGATTTTACAGTAAAATAATTTTTCTGAAATCTATTCCTTAACCCCATACAGATGCTCTTTTTTGCCAATTGAAAAACAGGAACAAAAATTGATCCTGATTTAAGCGTCCTTTTTTGTTTCTTAACAACAGAATGCATCGCATCACTCATTTTGTTTATTAGAAACTCGAGACTGATGCTTGGAATATTTAATACAGTGACACGATAAATAAATAAACTCACAATGTACTTATTTTTATTTTGGCAAAAACAATTGACCGCGTAAAATAGCAATTCTCTTCCGGTACAATAGTTTTTTAGGAATTCGAGAATACACGAACCGATTTCGTTACTTCCACGTTTTGCCAACCCTTCATGCCACATGTAAAGTTAAATGATGAATTTTTCTTTTGTAGTAAAAACTATTAACTTCACCACAAGGGGTTAGTAAAACGGTTTGTAGGTAAAACGAAGCTAGCTGTGATGCAATTTCCCGCAATTGCACTTGCTTATTCGTTACACTTTGCGTAAGTGAAATAATCTTAACAAAATAAAAATATTAAATGCATATTATATAAAATGTACAATTAACCGTGAGGTGGAGAAGGACAAGTTATTCACAAATAATATAATCACCTAAAATAATTATTGACGTTTGGTAAAATACCTTGTTATCTAGTCGTATTGTATATTTTGTGCCATTTGTACCATTCTTTTGTATTTGTCTATTTGGAGGCGGGAATGGGTACTGCCGCCCCGAGAACTATTTATCGAACTCTTCCATAGGTCACCCACAGTAGTTCGCTTCGTTTGGTGACTTAGCAGGGGTGCCCGGGTTCATGGGGTGAGGTTTGTCTAGGTCTTGGCCATGGATAATCTGGACACACTGAACCCTAGATTTCTACCCAACCCTCATATATTTTTCCTTCCCAGAACTTAATCTCCTTCCTTTCCTTAAAAATACCCGCTACACAGCATCCCCAAAGACAAAGGTCCTGGAGAAATTACTTTTCCTCAGGGCCTCCTGCGTGGGAGGTATTGTAATAAAATAAAAAAATTCACAATCCTGGGAGCTTGGCTGGATCTCATAATGTATTATTTAATGTCTTACTTAACTGAAAATACCACAAAAATAGCCTTTTGTCTTAATAAAACGCTTACCGTCTAAAAAAACCGCGCCGCCGAATAGCTAGTCGAACTTATTCTATGAATTAAGACCGTAGAAATCCAAAAACATTCGCAAAAATATCGGCACAACTCGACGTTGACGTGAAGTTCGCTCACTTGTGCCCAGTTATGTTTATTATGTTCCGCGAAAACAATGGCACAATGATCATTGTGCCACTATTTTTGAATGAATTTGAGTAAAAAATGAAAATAACACAATGACATTTTCGCTTTTAAAGCCTCTAAAATATTTTTAAGAATTACGCCGTTTTTTTCTAAGATAAAAAAGACATCTAGGAACATTTCTGCATACTTAACTCAAAAATGCCATTTTTGGACTTGTGCCACTGTATTCGCTCAGGTGCGATTTGATCTCTAGGCTTAAATCTATTTGACAATTTATTGTCATATCTTCTTTAACGTTTGTAATGGTGAATAAATACGCATGATTATTGATAAACCTATTAATATACTTATCTCATACTCTGTAAATCTGAATATATTATATGTTACCAGGCTAATTCGGTAAATCCAAATAGAATATAATGCTACCATATTACTTTTTCTACATTGTCACAAAAAACATGTGTGTATATATTTATATATTTCTTCATATTTCTTCATTACACAACTTGATTTCAGAGAAAAATAATATGTTTTTTATTTTTTATGGTTTTCAGTTTTTTGTTATGTAATTATGTATCTACATTAAGGACTAATAATATGAACTAAAACCTGTCAATTTGTCTGTCCTGGAACGGGAAACTTTCCTAGTTGGACAGGCAAAGCTTTCTTATATGTAAATTGTACTTTTTTTGTATCCTTCTATAATAAATAAATAAAAATAAATAAATAAAACACTTATAAATTAATTATACGCCTTAAGGAAACAATTAAATTACAATATTTAATCCTTTTTCCTCGTAAATTATGCATCTAGTTAGAAGTCCGATGAAAATGGTAACCGGAGCGCAGCATTCGCAGGAGATCCGGTCACTTTGGTCCGAGATTCCGTCCGCTTTGCATAATCTGAAATACATTATGTATGAGTCGAGACGCGGTGCACATCAGATAATATCTTATCCCAGACACCGCAGAGCCACCACCATCGCCATCTTTTCTTCCGTCCAATTTCTGCTCCTTTAACTTTATGATACAGGGCGCGTTTTAACCAAAATATGATTATTATATAAAATTCTGTCTGGAGTGGTATCTACACGGTTAAGGTTTGAAAAAATATAGGGTGATTTCGATACTTTTTAATTTAAATATTAATGCTGACTGTCCAAAATACTGAACTGCTGCGCCTATCCTCAGAAAAACGACAAATAAAAACATTTGAAAAATGCGTAAAATTACTGATCATAATTCATTTTTGCATAAATTTGTCGTCTATCCTACGGATAAAAACTGTCGGCGCCGTCCGTGGTCGAGTGGTAAGACACTTGACTCCCATTCGGATGGTCGCGGGTTCGAACCCGGCGTGCGCAAATAATTTTTTTTTTATTAATTTGTGTTATTTCACAATTAATTAATAAAAATAATATATGTTATATTTGCGGCACGTTCCAGAGTGGAAGATAATCTCAGTATCGTCCTGGTGTAAGACCACCAATCAGAATTGAAACGTTACTTAATAATGGCTTTAGCCGTGTTTAGTGACTATATCTGAATAGCCAGGTACTTTCCCACCTTTCTCTTCCCCATCTCCTTCCCTTCCCCACTTACCTTCAGCCTCACAACATACTCCAATTGGGGATGCAATAGTCTCACTGGCTCCAGAAGGGAGCAGTTGGGACTCTTGTGAGGTTTCTGTATAAAAAAAATAAAAAAAATAAACGTGATGTAAATTTTATACAATTGTTAGAGAAGCGTAAATGAATACCTTACTAATATAGAATCTGAAATAAAATATCATTTAAGAAGAAGACAACATTAATAAGCTAAATTATAATATGAAAATACAGAACAGGAATACCTAGTGAGGAGGACTGAGGATAAAATATTTCACTTTGTATTCTTAATTTATTTAATATTGTATTTTGATTTTAATTTGTATTGTCATTAAATAAAAAATTTTTAAAAATATAAAATTAAAAAATGAACAATATATATTACATTGATGGGAATAACCTTCAAAAGTTAACAAGTGATTTTTACTCTGTGTTTAGTATACTGTAAAGATATAACCAGATCAGTCAAAATTCTTAGCCTCCCTCGTTGCAACACCAATTCTAAGCAAAACTCCTTCATTTATCGTGCGTCACACATTTTCGATACATACTATTCACAAACATCTGTATTAACTCAGGTGCGGGGCATATGTCATTCCTATGTCCACCTACGTTAAATTGTCGTGAAAACAAACATATGTGCCTCAGCGGTTAACTCTGCACCACACTCCTTAAAGTTACACAGGTGATCTCACAATACTTAACAACTATACATTATACATACTCATCTACATCTACAACCATCGTATGAACTTCTTATTCTTTTGTTTTGTTTTTTATAATTCGTATTTTTATTAATTTATATACTATACCTCAACTAGACCGATCCCCGCCCATTTGATACTTTCCCCAATCCCTTTCAATCAACTTGTTTATGTAATTTTTCATTTCATCTTTAAAATCATTTCACTTATATTCAACAACCATGTAGAAACCTGTAAATGGTACAATTATTGTAACTTAATTAATTTTATTAAATTATCGAAGAAAGCAAACACTTTGTGGCTTGACATTATACCAAATAAAACAAATAACTTAGTTTTAAACCACTTTATATTTATTATTATATTTGTCGACCGGTTTCGATTGGACTTAATCTTCATCAGGACAATATTATTGTCCTGATGAAGATTGAGTCCAATCGAAACCGGTCGACAAATATAATAATAAATATAAAGTGGTTTAAAACTAAGTTATTTGTTTTATTTGGTTAATTAATTTTGCTTCATTAATGATGCTGTTGGTCTCCCAAATAAAATAAAATAAAATACCATGACAATACATTTACACTATCTGTATATATTTAAACTATTGCAGTCTTAATATTATTATACCATTTACATGTTCATATATTTATTGTTTTAATGGCACATTGTGTTGTGCGTATACATGGAAAATAAATAAATAAAGAAAATTCAAACGATCTCAGGTTATTCGTAACCAGACAATATGTATGTCGTTCAATTATTTCCGTGTAATTTTTCAAACACGCTCTTGGTAAAATTCAAGCACAGTGTACAATAAGGATGTTCAGTTTGCAAACATAAAATCTATGTAGGTGTAGACTATGCCGGTTTTGAGTGGAAAATGCCAGATAAATACTTAATAAGGATCTCTTGGAGCAAACAATCCATATTTAAGCAGAGGAAACTTGGAGAAGAGATTTTCAGCTAAGAATACTTTACTTTACTAATAGCGATTTTTTTTTCTACAATATTACAGTGTTCACATAAAGTTATTAATATTTATACATAATAACTTATAACATAATTTATGAACTTTTTGTTATGTTGTGTGTAAGGTAGGTTAGTGAATGTGAAACTGTGGTTGGATAATGTTGTATGTTTCGTGAACACCTCACTAGGAGAACGTGTGCTGAAGTGTTTACGTGGTTATGTATAACAAGTATTTATGTGTTTTTTCAGAAAGTTTCTTCTTTATTTATTTTTTTAAATTAGTGATTATTTTAAACTGATTATTATACACCAACTATACACACACTTAAAATATATATATATATGTATACATATACACACTTAAAATATATATATATGTATACATATATATATTTTAAGTGTGTGTATAGTTGGTGTATTCTCGAAAAATGTGTTTAGTTATTTTACATTTTTTTATAGTTTGTTTACGTTTGGTCGTTTATTTATTTATTGTTTGATTTTATTGATTTATTGTTTGTTTATTTATTTGATTGTTTATTTATTTGATTGTTTATTTATTTATTGTTTGAAACATTTACTCGAATCAATTTAGAAATGTTCACAGCGTACAACAGCATCAAGTTTTAGTTATTTAGACCAGTCAGTGGTTGAGTGGGTATAGCGTTTGGGTCCCACCCAGGCGTTCCGTGTTCGATTCCTCGGCTGGCTAAGTCCTCCATCACAACACAAGCAAAATCTTCCGCTTAGTGTGGTGGTAGTAGGAGATTTTCAAATGTTGTTCGGTTATTCGTAACCCGGGAATGTTTGTCTTTCTTTTTAAAAAAAAAAAAGTATTTGTTACTAAGCGGAGATTCTAGTAGTCAAAAAAGAGAAATTATAATAATCAAAACGAAATATGAAACATAGTACGTAGGTATACATTACGTGCAGAGAATGAAAAAAAAGAAAAAAACTTACTAATAAAGTATGTAATTACATTATTGTTCTCCATTTCACGAATCAAATTTTTTAAATTAAAAATTTAATGTCGATTTATTTCATTCAAATCTTGCTTTAATATATACCAACATACAAGTAAGCAATAAAAATGCTCAAAACGCACAATGATAAATTATTAAATATGTACTTCCTCCGGAAGTATTTTTGTTCTGTATAATTCTTGTAATTATTTTTTTGTAAGTATTTATATTTTTTTAATAATGTCAAAAATAAATGATTGTTACAAAATTTTTTTTAATTATTTTAGTTTGTAAGACCTTAAATAAATAGAAAAACTGATGAATTTTTGTCACAAAACACATTCTCGGATTGGTTTTTTAATGATTTTAATTTAACTAAAATTTAATTTTTTAAAACAGTGACTAGATTGTGAATATATTTATTTTCTTGTATAATAGAATCTATCGTGTGAAAATTGAACAAATCTGCCAACGACCAATGGTATAACCTTAGTATATTAAAAATGCTCTTCGTTTTTCAAAATTTTGAAAAACTTCGTGTACCAGATAAAATAACAATCTTTCAAAATCAATTTATGTTTTTTTGTAAAAAAGAATCAATAGAATTTGATTTAAAAATGACTATTTTCCGGTATTCTGTGGTATTGCCCTCTTAATAGAGACAGGCCATAGCGTCAAAATAGATGAAACTAAGTTTAAACATTAAAATATTAATTAATATTTGAATTTGTATGCATTAGAAATAAACAAACAAATTAAGTAAAAATTAATTTTGTTAACAAAATATTTGCACCCTGTAAGTAACCATTATTGACAATATTTCCTTGTTCTGTTCACTTCTCCCACCGTTCTCCTCCCTCACGAAATCATCACTTCCACTACTCTCATCTAATAAAATCGAATCATTTCTGTACTTGTATAATTTGAGGTTAGTTTTAAGTCTGCTACTGAATGACAAGGATTTGTCGAAGCTGATAGGAGATAAATTAAAATTAAGTTACATATGTAAATGTGAAGTAAAGGATCTCTTGTAATATGATTTTGAGTCATGATTGTTGAGGTTAGGTTAAGTTCAGTAGAAAAAACTTTGGTTTAGTCTGGTGATCGCTCGTTTTAGTGTATGTCGATCGATCACTAAGATAATTTCTTGTTGGAAGGTAATATTAATAATAATCCATTAGGTTCTAACGAAGCCAGAGCAAGTTAGCCTCTCAGAAGCTGGGCGAACTGTAAAGGGCCTGCAGATATTTTAATAGTATGTTGACCCTGTTGAAATCACAAGTGTTGAATTTGGCAGCCACCTTTGGTCTGGTGCCCCGAAGTACTTGAAAAAATAACAACCCAAACGCCCCCCAACCGGCTTTAAAACATTTGATACCATACAATAATTTCAATTGTCCGAAACTAGTCGATCTACGGCAGGATTTTTTGTTGTTTTATAATCATTTAACTCTTGATACAAGCCAGTAAGTTATGATCATAATTTTTTGATAAAAGATATGTGAATTTGAATGAATTTCACATGCCGTAGATAGGTGGTTGATTTCCTTTAACCAACGATTCCTGACATTATTTAGAGTGAAAAATTATGAAAATATCGTCTACGATAATTTCAAAATCTAACAAAAAAAAAATTCTTCAACAAGTCGTTACTGGTCACTCAGACGAATAACTGCCCAGCCCATCACTCCTTACCTAACTGTCCAGATTAATTGATGATTTTTTCAATATTTCAATTGAATAATGTTAACGAAGATCAAAATTTCGATTAATTTTTACTGAAAATAAAGTCAGAAATCACCGGTCATCATTTACTTCCCTTAACACCCTGTACTTATTTTTTTTACAAAAAGACAATAAAATCTGGTTATTACTGATTGTGAACGTGTGTTCATATTTGGTATTGTGAATTTCACGTGTATTTTTGATGATTTGTTGATGGCAACGACACAAAATAATGACAGATGCTTCCATCGTATCTACGTTTATCTTCAAGGTTTTGCCATTTTGGACGATGTATTACCGCCCTAAACCAGAATTTTTTATCCAATAGCGACTATCAGTTTCAAATCACAAGTATTAAAATATAAATAAAATAACTTTATACTACAACACATAAGTACTTTGTAGCGGTTTCACACTACTCACCCCACTTTAAATATTGATAAAAGTTCCTACACTACAAACGGAACAGCCGAATATGTTCGATGACAGCGAATGAGGCGAATCTTCCTTGCAAATCCGCAACGTAATTCAGTTAATTTCCAACAGGGCGGAAGGAAGGACGAAGGACCTGAGGTTCATCGTGGCGGCCAAACACCAAATACTATCCCATGTAAATATTAACCTCCCACCTTAATAGTTTCTCTAATCATTGGTTTACTCTTAAATTCCTTATATGTAATGGCGGCCAAGACTCCTAGTGAGGTGTTACGAAACATACATTACCCACCGACAGATTTACCTTCTCAAACCTACATCACACACAATATAATTAATAGTTCACAATTATATTATGTACAAATATTAATATCTAATTATGTATGTATTAGTTACACATCTAAAAAATAGAAATTTGAGTTGAGTAGGCAGTTATACCTAAAATCTATCTATCTTTAAAAATACACCACCAAAATCATACGCCCTTCGTTCACGCAGCTACTTACAAGCGACTCAATCGCCGCTACCCGCTACCTGTCATACTATTATGCTATTGCAGCGCGTAGCGGCGTTTACAAACACTTATAATAGTATGGAAGATACAGACGAGCGGAGATCGCGTCGCTTGAAAGTAGCTCCATCTAAGAACGGCCTTACAATGCAGAAAAACTTGTAGTGAAATAAACAAACAAAATCGTGTTTTCTGGGTTACTAATAGAAAATTTAAAAAAATTTGTACTAAATATCTGACCGTTTTGAATCCTTGTGTTAATTTATAGCACATTTAATATGTAAAACGCAGACACATTTAAACAATACTTAATTTATGGTGAGCATTAGAACATTGCTTTCCTCATTTTTTTTTATTTATTTATTTATTTTTTTTTTTTTTTTTTTTTTTCTTTTTAATTTATATAATACAAACATACAATACAAGATGATCCTTTATCTGTCCAACTGGGAAGGATTCCCGTTTCAGGACAGCCAAATTGTGTTTTAGTACATATTCTTACAATGGAAAGGAATGGCGATTCTGTCAAGACAAATTTTGAGAACATTAGTAGTTGCATTTGTATTATCTCACAACTTAATATTTGGAGATGTCTGAGTAATCAACTGGATGATTAAAATATGAAGTTTCAAAGTACATTGGAATTGTGAAACAAATAACAGTGTCATTGCGAATCTGGCGACCACCTCTAGCACCCATAAAGTGATGTCAACTCCCATAAAAAGTCATTACGTGTTCCCAATATGATGATAGATTGCAAATATGATTAATAAGGTACCTCATCACTCAAAATCCAAAAACGCCGACATTATACCGCCCAACCAGAAATCCCAAGTAATTAGAGTCGTGGCGGCCGAAGTTTCGCAATTAGGCAACTTTGCCAACACCCGCGCGGCTCCTCCCTTTACCCCCTTCATCCCCCGACCCCACCCGAGCTTGAGGCTTCCTAGGAAGGGTAAATTGAGACTTGGGTACTTTGGAATAAGGATTAATTTGATGAACTTGCATATTGGTGACTTTAAGTATATGTTTAAAAATGTGGACCCATTTCGATTCACTGGGATAGGTGTTTTTGATTATTTAAAACCTTGAATCTTTATTATAATTATAATTCAAGTTTAAGTTTTTACTAAATCCATAACTTAATCTACCTACAGGGTAAAATAATTGATGTACATTTTGAATTAAAATTATTTGGAACAAAAAATGTTAACTTTCAAAATCAGCTGATACTGGACAGGTAAGGTCAGGGTGAGGGGTTGGGCGGTTACTTGGGGGAGTTAAAGTTGGCATATAGAAGTTTTTTTTATTATTTTGTTAAGAAGTTAAAAAAAAATGTAAAAAAAAATACTGAAAAAATTCACCGGAGACAAAATTCTCTTCACATTTTTGAATACAAGTAAAGTCAAGAATCACTGGTTAAAATATTTAAGTACGTCCTTTAACACCCTTTATAAAATATTTGTTAAAAAACCAACTGGACTTGATTTACTCAAAAACAAAAGCTCACAGCAAAAAAGTTTTATTACAAAATCGACTCCAGATGTGGTGTAGATTCAATAGTTCCCGGTTGTACTAAAGTTTCCAGACAACGTGTATAATAATTAAATGTGTCCCAGTGTGAGTTTTTTTTAAACATAACTACAATTTTATTCAGTAGTGACCAGAGGCCCAAGCACTCTTAGGACCAGTTGTTTCGGAAAATTTCACGTTTGAATTTCCCTCAAATCGACATTCACCGAAAAATTGGATTGTTTCAACCTCCGTCAGAAGAAATTTCATCGAAAATTCCATAGGACCAGTTGTTTCGTAATTCCCTTCAAATTTGAATTTCCTTTAAATTTGAATTTCCTTCAAATCGTCATTCACCGAAAAATTGGGTTGTTTCAACTTCCGTCAGCAGTGAAAATACTATAGAAATGTGATGTGAATGTGATCAGCCGAGTCCGGACGGTTAGCGAAATAATGGGAGGCGCATGCGCAGACGTCAAAATTGTGATTCGGCGGGGAACACTTGAATAAAATTTTCAAATTTATCGAACGTTATTTGTTGCTATTTGACTGCTGACGGAAGTTGAAACAACCCAATTTTTCGGTGAATGACGATTTGAAGGAAATTCAAATTTGAAGGGAATTCCGAAACAACTGGTCCTATGGAATTTTCGATGAAATTTCTTCTGACGGAGGTTGAAACAACCCAATTTTTCGGTGAATGTCGATTTGAAGGAAATTCAAACGTGAAATTTTCCGAAACAACTGGTCCTTACTCTATATCGATCGGTAGGATAACTATCGGTAACTTCTCATCGTTCCCTAGCATGACTACAGATCGCCAACGAATAAGTGACAGTTCACAATGACTAAGTGTCCTTAACATATTCCACATCAACTGTTGTTTGTATTTTAGCGATGTGCTGTTGTCCTAGGAAACGCTGAGAAGTTACCGATAGTTATTCTACCGATCATTATAAAGGAAGCGTGCTAGGGCCTCAGATGCTAATCCTGTATGAATCTTAAGTACGCCTTACAATTAAATTTGGGAGCCACCTCCGGAGACTACTTGATGATGTGCAAAGGAGGGAGTTTTGTCTGATTAACAATCCGTTATTAACAGATCGATTATCATCTCTAATGCACAGATGCAATATAGGCATGATGAGTCTGTTTTACAGGTATTTTAATGGATCCTACTCAAATGAGCCAGCAGCATTGATCCCCGGTGCACTGGTACACAAGCTTAAAACTCGGTAGACACGAGTGGTACACCCATTCACAGTCGAAGTTGGCCTCAAGATAACGGGTCGTTTCTTCGACTCACTTTTGCATAAGTGGAACGAGCTTAAGGCATCTGTTTTTCCCCCTTCATATAATCTGGACCAGATATAATTCCAGACCCGCATTAATAAATCCCTTTCTCTAGCCCCTTCCCTAAGGATATTGGCTGCGCCGTCGGTTTCATGCAAAACGTAGTTTTGGAGGCCAAAATACCCAACAAAACTGAAAAATTATTTTTGTAATTAAAAGGTATGAAAAATATCTAGCTCGGACAGGAGCAACATTTTTTTTGCTTTTAAATGATGATGTGTTGGTAATTAAAGAAATCATGTTCATATTCATATTGGTTCACTTTGGAATTTTTTTATGAGTTATGAATAATTATTAAAAAAAATATGCCTAATCCTTGGTTTTAATATAATTTAAAAAAGAGGAAATTAAAAAATTCTTTAAAATGCTTTAATAGCCTATATTTTATAATTAAAATCAAAAATAAATAAAGTAGCTCCTCTCCGAGCTAGAAATCTGACATGCCTTTTAATTACAAAAATTATTTTTTAGTTTGATTGCTTATTTTGGCCTCAAATCCAAAAATACGTTTTGTGTGAAACTGACCGCGAAGCCGTTCCTCTTAAGATGAAGTTATACGCCAAATCCCTATTTAGATTTATCATTACTACGAATCGGTTTACATTATGAATTTAAAAAATATGTTTTGGATACATTGAAGCTTTTCCTATCTTTCCAATGAATGGAATAAAAAAAAATTATTAATAGCTTTACAAAAGGTATAAACAAAGTACTAAATAATTAGTTTTTTCATTAGATAAATATGAAGTTATATAAGAAACAAATTATTAAAAATACCCCTTTATGGCTAAGATTATTTTTGTTTTTTTTTCGTTTTTGTAAAAATAAAAACATTACCTAAATTACACGATGTTTTCAAGGGGTAAGAAGTCGAATATTTCTGCCGTTTATATTCCTCTTAAGAAGCCTCACAATGGCTCTTAACAAGCCCAAATGGGTGGCGACATATTTCTTTTGCCTTTACACCACATAGGCGCTATTGTGACCATTCATTTAAAAAAAAAATTAGAAAAACATAAAAATCCTCTATTTCAAGTCAAGTACGTCCCATAACACTCTGTATTTTAGTTTCTGATGAATTTTATTTAGTTATACATATTATGTTCATAGGTTTGTTCACATTTTGTCACTGAGATAATAAAGACAAATTCTAGTAATACTGGCACCATCTTTAATGGCTACTCAATCCCTTTCCAGATACAGTAATAGTTACGGTTGAAACCATAACCAATCCGGGCGTAATACTGACATATGACAATGCCAGTTACCGTCACGAGACATTATATTTAGTACCAATAATGTATAATGGTATACGTATTGATTACTCAGTATCTGGTACTTAATCTATTGCATGATTCAAAGATGTGCATTTAATGCTTGGGCGTTTTCCAAAAAAGATGTCGGTGACGTAATAAGAATTCCACTTAAGTGAGATGCTGCATTTCGATTAAAAATATAAGTAAATTTATGAAAGAAAGTATGAACTTCATGACAAAAAGTATTTAAATAGAAAATATCAATAAACTTCGAAAATAATTGCAATTTAAGTTTAATACTATTGGTAAGAAATTCTTTTACGTCACTTTTATCATAAAGTTTATAAAGAAAATTAAAAGAAATTCATTATTTCAGATTTTTATTTACGAATTGTAAACACAATCTGTCTCCTAAAAAATATGAATAATCAAGCTTATTGAAATAAATATTAAGTTTTTAAATAAAAATATTCATTTACGCTACTTTTGGATACTTTGTACTGTATATTTTTCGTTCTTGAAAGACGAATATAAGTTTTTGTTTTACAAATGTTTAATTATAACAAATTTAAAATTAATCATGAACTATATCGATAAAAAATAGAACAAATTTCTTTGAGATATAATAATTTATCTTAAAAAATAAATCACAGCAATAACAGGACAGTGACGTAAAGAGAAACATTTGGTAACGTTTAGGAATTCTAAGGCCTCGGCCAGACTGAGAGGCTTGCGCGGTAGCAACAGCGGGCGCGAAATATCAGTCGTATGTATACGCCCGTTGTGGCTACACTGCACTGGTATGGGAAGAGTGGAAGATACTCTCAGTATCGCCCTGGTGTAAGACCACCATTCAGAATTGAAACGTTGCTTAATAATGGCTTTAACCGTGTTTAGTGACTAGATCTAAATAGCCAGGTACTTCCCCACCTTCCTCTTCCCCAGCTTCCCTTCTCCACTTACTTCAGCCTCACAACATACCCCAATTGGGGATGCCATCGTCTCACTGGCTCCAGACGGGAGCAGTTAAGACTCTTGTAAGGTATTCTCTATAAAAAGAGGGCGATTTTACGTACTACCGCCACAGTGCAAGGCCTGCCGCGCAAGTACTTTTTCTTCCACTTGTTCTTTTTCTTTTATTTTTATTTTCGTTTCTGTTGTCTCCAACGTTTTCTTTTTTCTATTCTTCTTTGATTAGCTCTTTGATTTTATTTTGTTGTTTTTTTTTGTCTTTGTAACTCTTTTTTCTTAAAGGCTTCATATTTTTTAGGGTAGTTTTTAATTTTATCCCTGTACCTTTTAGATTTTTCTGCATCGTTTTTAATTTTTCAGGATCGTTTTTAATTTTGTCTTCGTACCTTTTTGATTTTTCTGCATCGTTTTTAATATTTCAGGATCGTTTTTAATTTTGTCTCTGTACCTTTTTGTTTTTTCTGCAACTTTCAACGGCGTATTTGAACATAAAATTAAAATAAATTATTTAGAAAAATGGACAAATAATTAGATAGGTAATAATGGGCTACACGTGCATACCATATATAGCCTGAAATGGGGAACTAAGTTGAAATGGTATTAAAGTACTTGTCTTAATTAATAAAAAAAGAAAAAAAATTATATTCACATATGAAATAAAATAATTTTTTCTTTTTATCTATGTTGTGTTTTTTTGTTCAATGCCTCATGTATCACTCAACCCACATATCTACAGGTAATACGTTACATTTTGAAGATACATGCAAAATATAAATTTAATTAGAAAATTGTAACGCACTCAAAAACACTAAAAGAAGGACAGAGTGAACCGACCTTTAGAATTCCATTACGTCACTTTTAAGTTCCATTCACGTTACCGTAGCGTAAGAGAAGTAGCGTAATCGCGTCAATATTTTTTCAAAATGTATTTATCAATAAATTATGAAACTTCTGTTTGTTCTAACTAAACATTTCATAAAACAATAAATGAATCAATTTAATACAAAGTAGAGTCTAATACATGCTGTTAATTTACCTGAAGAAATACGGTATCGTTGGTGGAACACTTTCTTAGTACAGCTGAGAACGACCACTTTTGTTACGATTTCTTGGCAAATTGGCTGACAAAAACCAAGCATGGCCGCCCCTCATAGACTAAATAGGGTCGCTATTTTCGAAAATATTCATCGATTTGGGAATATTTTTTTTGGAAGACGTCAATAATGTGGTAGCGTAGTCGGAAATTCCACCATACGTTATTTCGTAGGACAACTCAATATCTGGCATTTAAATTATTTGGCACGATAATTTAATCTATATTACGGTTGCAAATCGAAAATACTATCATATAGTATTAGTAGAATTAGAAATAAATACTGGGATAACATAAAATAACATAAATTTTTTAACTCTAACTGGTAGTGGTAGGTGTAGGACATACCAGAAACAGTGACCTGTAGACTTACTTATTTTGAAATAATATCGAAATTTAATAGATTTATTGATTATTTTTAGTCTATAAAGGTATTTATTTGTTATTATATTGGTAAAATATATGGGGTGGTCATTAAAACCGACACAACATAAGTTACTGGTCCTGAAAGTGATGGGACACTGACTTTTATCTATGTACACTTTTTTTTGAAAAACGCCCGCTTACTTCTTTTGACCACATTGATTCGCAGGGCTATTTCTGTCACAAAACGATAGTTCCATATAAAACTCGTTACGTCTCCTTTTGTATTATGATCATCTTACTAATATTATAAACGCGAAAGTTTGTATGGATATATGTATGTTTGTTACTCTTTCACGCAAAAACTACTCAATGAATTTAAATTAAAATTACAATAATATAGCTCATACATTATAATAACATATAGGCTATAATTACTAAAGCTACATATTTTTAATATATATTATGAATAATAATTATTGTTTAATAGAAAATGTCGAAATTTGAGAATGACATTTTGCAAACCAATGATTGTTAAATCAAAATTCTGTTTAATAAAATATTTAAATTAGTGAATTTATTTAAAGTACTTGCCTAATACTTGGACGAGTACTTTGAATCGTATCAAGAATAATAGATATTTTAAATAAATAGGTTAAGAATTTTGGTATAAACATAGTTGGGACCTAGGAAAAGAAAATAGGCTACTCGAAGTACTAATCCTGCGCAGACGAAGTCGGGGGCAGAAGCTTGTAGGTACATATAACAGATGTAGATAGAGAATTAAAAATTTAATACACACGTTCCTTTATAATTTGAAAAAATAAACTATAGAACAAAAGCCAAACAGTACGGTTCAATTAAGATTATTTGCACAAAAAAGAATTAATTTTATATAAAAAGGAAAATTTATAAAATAGTTTTGTATGTACAATAATTTACTGGTTATTTTTTAAAGTTAAAAACACGAAATGTCATTTTCACTGAAAATTGCAATAGTTCCTAACACAGCGTTCGGTGAAAAATATGACATTTCGTGTTTTTAAATTAAAAAAATAACTTCTTTTTTTTTTTTGTAAGAAGCAATCACTTTGTGGTTAGGCATTATATTTTAAATAAAACAAACACTTAGTATTTAACCACGTATATTTATTATTTGATATATCGACCGGTTTCGCTCCGACCGAGCTTCATCAGGATATAATAATAACTAAATACTAAGACAGAGTTGTTGGTAGACATAACTCTGCACTTAGTTGTATAGTTTTTATACATTGTTGCTTTATTAGCTGTACTTGCTGATATAATTTTTTCGTAAGAAGCAATCACTTTGTGGTTAGGCATTATATTTTAAATAAAACAAACACTTAGTATTTAACCACTTATATTTATTATTTGATATATCGACCGGTTTCGCTCCGACCGAGCTTCATCAGGATATAATAATAACTAAATACTAAGACAGAGTTGTTGGTAGACATAACTCTGCACTTAGTTGTATAGTTTTTATACATTGTTGCTTTATTAGCTGTACTTGCTGATATAATTTTTTCGTAAGAAGCAATCACTTTGTGGTTAGGCATTATATTTTAAATAAAACAAACACTTAGTATTTAACCACGTATATTTATTATTTGATATATCGACCGGTTTCGACCTATTTTATATATCGACCGGAAAATAACCATTAAAATGCATTTTTTTCGAAATTCCGGTAACTGAATTGATTAGTACTAGTTAATATCTAACTACTGCAACTTTTTAAATTTTTTTTTTTAGTTCTTATTAAGCGTGTCCCGGTTTTGCAAATATTTCCCCTTAATTTTTTACACAAACGGGGACCAGATGACGTGAGACGACGTCACACACTCTCCCGCATCTTACCTGGCGTTATGGCGGGCTTTAATAAAATTCATATTTAAGAATTAACTTAATTATGAAAACGAATTAAAAAAAAAAATGGTATTTAACCTTGCATCTCATCTATATGAAAATATTTTTTAAAATTCAAAATATTTTTCAATCAACTTCCTTATTGCAATTGTCCTTTTGTAAACACAAAATCTAAAAGAACTCAATTTTCTTTTAAAAACAGTATTTTATTTTGGAAACAAAATTTTGGTATAAAAACAGCGAATCTATTTAAAATTGGATGTCAGGCAGGAATATTTTATGACATGATAGGTAAGTACTATTTTGTCCAGGCCCGAAGGGACTGATAACTCGAAAGGATGACCGACTTACAATACAAAAGATAAGTAAGGCAGTCTAGGAGAATTTATAGACGGTTGAAAACGGTGTTTATGTGAAATTGCAGTATTTTGATGTATGTATATATATTCCCTAGAAGTTTTAAATTTGTTTTATTATATTGTATCCTATAATGTTAATCGTGAATTTAAACTTCTGTATCTGACTTTTTTAAGTGATTTTGGATATTGTTAATTATTTTTACTCAGTTCTGGCTCCCTAGCACACTCGATCGATAAGGATTGTATCGATAACTTTCAATAACTTCTCATCCCTAGGACAACTACAGATTGCTAACGTACAAACAACACTTGATATCGAATATATTAAGGACACTTAGTCAATTTTAAATGTCACTTTTTCGTTGGCGATCTGCAGTCATGCTAGAAATCGATGAGAAGTTACATAAAGCTATCCTGTCAATCCTTATCGAACGAATGTGCTAGGGGCCCTGGACAATCGGTGTACCTTTAAATTCTCAATTCAGTAAATGTACTAACGTAATTTAATAAAATGTACAAACCAACTAGGAATGAGATTCATGAGGCCTAGTGTGGTAAAATCAAGATTAGCTTTTAGACGTAATTTTTACAGCAAAATGACTTGTTTAAAGCATATTTTTCTATTATTTTTAATTGATATACAAATATTTTTATTTTTATTTTTAACTTTTTAACTTAAAGAGTTAAACCTCAAATTATAATATTTTAATTAATGAAGATAATATTAGCGAAAGTCAATCGAAAATCCGAAACAGAAAAATCAGAAAAAGATACGGATACATCTGGGACTCGAACCCAGGTCCTCCGGCAATCCGGGCCGACGCGCTAACCAACTGCGCCAACGTATCCCTATCCGATTCGGTCATTTTTAACTGTATCATACTTCGACTGAGAACCACCAACATTATTTTCATTTTTCTTTTGACTTTTTCATGGGTTCGAGTCCCAGATGTATCCGTATCTTTTTCTGATTTTTCTGTTTCGGATTTTCGATTGACTTTCGCTAATATTATCTTCATTAATTAAAATATTATGATATACAAATGTTTTCAAGACAAGAATTTTTATGCATTGCACAAAGGGTAACAAATATTCGTGGATGAGTGTTTCAGGCCAATAATTATTGCTTATAATAATTATTATATTTTTCGGATTCTGATCGTTGTAATAAAAATATTTAATTTTAATATTTTCATTTATAATTATTGATTTTTAAACCCATACTCTGAAACAGTTCCAATTGGCTGTAACGTCATAATTTCTTTGAAACGCCAACGTCTCGTAAGACTGCTGTCACTAACGTTGCCCGGCGTGACGTCAACCCCGCCTAATTTAGAATTAAAAACTAATAGTTTGTATTATTTGCAAATCGAAAACGGTAAATTTTAAAACGTTGTAAATTTATTCTTTAACAAAAAATAAAATAAAGTTACCTTCATTGTAGTAATTTTTTTCCAAAATAACAAAAACAATGAATGTTAATAAATAATGTTAGTTAATATTAATGACCGGTCAGTGGTTGTGTGGGCATCGCTTTTGGGTCCCACCCAGGCGTTCTGTGTTCGATTCCTCGGCTGGCTAAGTCCTCCATCACAACATAAGCAACATCTTCCGCTTAGTGTGGTGGTAGTAGGAGATTTTCAAATGTTGTTCAGTTATTCGTAACCCGGGAATGTTTGTCTTTCTTTTTAAAAAAGAAAAAAAATGATCTTTTTAAATCAAGGAGGGGAGCGAACACCTGCATCTAGTACGATGGAAAGAATTATTATATCCTGATGAAGCTCGGTCGGAGCGAAACCGGTCGATATATCAAATAATAAATATTTGTGGTTAAATACTAAGTGTTTGTTTTATTTAAAACTAGCTGACCCGGCAAACTTCGTACCGCCTCAGAATCAATAAATGTTGTGTTTAATTTATTAGCTGAAATTTATCTCGCGGGTAGGTAGAGTAGGTATTTATTTATTTTTACTTTATTAAAACTTAATTTATTATGTTAAAATAAATAGGTTCCTACTCTAAGTTTAAAAAATGGAATAGAGCTGTTGACTAAGCACGAAATGTTTAGCACACTACAATTGACAGTTCGAATTGATTCAAATTATGTCGACCAACGCACATTATTTGAAAAGCCGTTCCATATAAAATATATGAAAAAATTAATTTTCTTCGTAATTATTTTTCCCGTGATTATTTTTGATGTTTTAATAGTTATTCTGTTAATCGGGACGGAGACAAATCCAACAAATTAAAGATCATAAACATCGGTTCAGCCGTTCTTGAGTTATAAATGGTGTAACTAACCCGACTGTTTTATATATTAAGATATAATGACTAACCACAAAGTGATTGATTCTTACGAAAAAAAAAATGAATCTTCATTATAATCAAGTTTTTAATTTTAATAACAATAAAGCTGCTCATATTACAATATTTTAGAGGTGTTTGCTTTTTGTAGTAGTTGTTTTGTTTGTTTGTAGTTGTTCCCATATTACAATATTTTGTATTGACTTACGGATTGTATAGAAAACTTTGGTGTTTGCTGATTTCTTTGTTGTATATTCACAAATTCACTCATATTTGAAACAAAGACACTTATCCCTGTATTAAATTAAATTTAATGATGCTCATCCTTTATTTGCACAATTCAAAAAACCTTTTCGGGTAAATTTAGTAAATAACCTCCAAACCAGCGTATATTGCCTTCACATCCTCTGTACAATGAAAGGAAACCAAATTCCTGTAAACAAAAGATATTTCAACCGTAACGAATGCAGAAATCTAATGAAAACGATAGCTTATCATCTTAACGGTACGTACTTTAAAAAGATCTTTTGATTTGTTTAGAGTTTAAGAGAGCCGTGTCCCTCGACCACGGAGGTTGTTGAAATGATTCGTTTAAACAAAAAGATACGAAGACACGGGGAAAAAAATACAGCTACTCGTCGCCTGAGTGCCTGATTGTCCAATCTCCATTTTAGTTATTGTTCAATCTTCATTTTTAAAATTAAAAATAAAGTATCAAAAACGATAATTAACATTTAACTAAGAATTATTTAAACTAACGTGACATTTACCCTTACGGGAATAGCCTCATCTTAATCACGTATAAATAATGTTTCATTGAAATAATGAATTAAAACCTCCCCCTCCTTTAAAACTTGCCAACGAAAAATTGTCGTTCGGACAATTAAGCACGCAGGCGACGTACTATCTATCCATTGGGATTTTTTAAAATACCAATTATTAATGCCTTTAAGTTATAAAAACTATAATGGATGCAGACGAATTCTCTAGTTATTGTTTTACATTGTCTTGTTGATTACTGTCTGTGTGTTCTCTTAAATGAAAAATTAAAAATAAAATAACATCACTCCCGCTGCTGTGCAAGACGATGGGTGAAAAAATACTAGCTGGAGAGGTCAAAATAATTCCCTAAACGGCCCCTCTAGATTCAGCCTGCCATGCAGCTGGTGGAAAGACGCATCTGCTGCCAAGGCCTGAACACACCTCACACATCTTGCCAAACGTAGCAAACCTGTTGAGGTGACCAATGATAGAGGGGTTATCCAACAAATGGTTCCCGGGGTGGGGGTACCCATACCCGCCGACCGAATTGAGTATTGGTGAACACTCTTCAATTTCATCACATTTCAATTCCATGTCTATCCATTTAACTGCCAAAACGTAAAACAAGATAAGAGATGCATTTGTTTTCAGTTCGTTATTTTTTTTAAATAAAGCGTTAGTACCAAGGTATTCTCGGTTGAAGGCGGTTAGTAAAATCAATTCACACACATCCTTTATATTTTTTTCATAATTTAGTGTAAACAAGAACCGTAATATGAGATATTACTTTTAGTTCGGTCATATTTGCTTTCGAGACTTTTTTGTTTTTCGATACGCTCAAATTTGAAAAAAGAAGAAAGTTTAATTAAAAGTTTAGGCTGTTCGAATAAATGGTTGAATATTTTTCAAGGCTGAGAAAATTACATACATTTTTTTTAGAAACTTTATCACTCGCGGGTTTTTATTTCCCATGAAAGTCATAACGATCGTCTAGTTGATTAGTCAAACATCTCTGAAAAATCGAAATTTTAGTTAAGCATGCATTATTTGTAAAAGTTTGCCCTCTATCTGGTACAATAATCAGATTACTCATAAACGCCACAAAATCAATTATTATAATGCAGAAAATCTTGTAATAAATTAAACAAAATATTTAAATTATCTGGATCATTAGCAGTAATAGGCCGGCGTAGTCCAGCGGTAGGGCGTTGGACTCCCATTTCGAAGGGCGTGGGTTCGAACCCGGCGTGCGCAAATTAATTTCATTTAATTGATTTGTGTTATTTCACAATTAATTGTTAAAGTAATATATAGTATATTTGCGGCACGTTCCAAAGTGGAAGATACTCTTAGTATCGCCCTGGTGCTTAGACCACAATTCAGAATTGTGTTAGATAGACCAGCACAGACTTTCCGCTTAGTGACTTTAATTACATTCAATCAACTTTGGCACTTTTTACGCAAACTATGCAACAGGCGTACACAACCCATACAGCCCGTACATAGCCCTGAATCATTTTTTAATGTTTTTTTAAATAATTTTTTGTTTGTTCTACTTAAAAATATTTTCAAATATATTAATTTGATATTGTGGGAGGGGGGAGGGGGGAGGGGGGAGGGGGAGGGGGAGGGTAGGGGGGAGGGGGGAGGGGGGATAGTGGGGGGATGGGGGAGGGGGGTGAGAAGAAATATGGGAGGGGGGAGGAGGGAGGTTTTCCATTTTTGATACGGTAGGGTTATAGGCGTCTAACAAGTGTCTTTAAATTAATTTTCTATTGCTTGTCAGTGCTCCAAAAACTGACTTAGCTGGAAGAAAGTGATGACGAATGCGACCAAATAGGCAAGATTTGCATGCTACCACCAGTAAAGGCTAATTCTGTCCTCAATTTTTTTTACTCTATGCCTTCTTATAATTATTTTTGGTTCGGAATCAAATTGGTACGGTTGAAATATGTGAGTTAAAGGACCCTTACACAACTATGCATAAACGCAAGTTCACGCCACTCTTGAAATTGGCAACCACCACTGGTCTAGAGCTCCAAAACATTAAAAAACCATTTATTATTCATTTTATTAGTCATTGATGTCTTGGGCAAGCCGAAAAATACGCCAAACGCGCGCCTAACATTTATACACGATTATTTTTGTCACTCGTTCTTGAATTCAACAGATCTGCTGTGGAACGATTTGCCGACTTCTGAGTTTCCTCCTTTTCTGTTTCTTGACCCATGTTCCCTCCTTCATATCCTCAAAAGGACCCTACACACAGCACTCCCAAAGATGACATGGGCCCTGGGGAAAATTATTTTTTGTATGAAGTTAACGTAAAAAAGGGCATTGATATATAAATGCTTTAAGAGAAAAAAGTTTTTTTACATTACACATTTTTTTAAAAGAAGGATTGACTGACTAACCATTACACCGTTTCCCAGCAGGGGTAGGCAGAGAGGACGGACCGCCAAACAACTCGGTCTTGGCATACACTCCTCGCCTCATTCACATTCATACATCTTATCATACGTGCTCTTCTATTATTCTGACTCTTGACATGCCCGGACTCAAGTATCTGATTCACTTGATCGTTCCATGTCTTCCTCGGGCGTCCTCGACTTCTTCTACCATTCCCATTTGCATCATACACTCTTATATACATACCTTACATACCTCTTGACACTCCTATCTTCAAGAACGATTGAAATGTTCACTATTCACATAAATATCTATGTGTGGAGAGATATCAACCAAAAATGTTAAAATGTATTAATTTATTCTCCTTCATAAAAACCATTCTGGCATACCCCACCTCATCGTTCTAACTTCCCGAACTCGGCAGGTACAGCCTGTAACAGAAAACCCTTTCAGGAGGTTGATAAATCGAGACATCTGAAGCAGGAGCCACCCTAATCAAAAATAATCATTTCCCTCAGAACGCATTAATCCAACTGTCGCCCGTCCGCTCTAAAGTTTATAATCCCTGTTAGGGTGGCCTTTCTTAATTTGTCAATCACTCTAAAATTACACGGATTTGGTTTGTCAATCAAATGGAGCTCTTAAATTGTGTTTTTTTTTGCTGGTTGTTCCACTTAAGCCTATGTATACAACTATCTAACTGTTTCACGATTTACTGATTACTTTATGAGGCTCTCAATTTGGGAGGCGGTTTTGGGTACCGCCACCTCGGGAAACATTTGTTGGATAACCAACACCTCTGCCACAGGTCACCCCAAGTGGTTCGCTAAATTTGGTGACTGAAGGTGGTGAAGGGGTGTCCGCGTTCATGGAGTCAGGTTTGTCTAGGTATCGGCAGTGGATGCTTTTGCCCACCCACAGATCGGGGGGTTTTTGCCCACCCACTGGCGGGTCGGATCGGGAGCGATTGGTTGGGGAAATATTTTGACCTATATAGCCGGACTCTCTCGACCCATCGCCTTACATCACAGTGAGGGGAATGGATTCATAATCTTCTGGACATACTGACTCCCACTACTCACCCCTCTTGCCATTTTCCTCTTCTTCTTGTCCCTGAAAAGACCCTCCACACAGCACCCCAAAGATGACAGTGGCCCCGAGGGAAATTAGACAGGTAATTAATAAAATAAAATTTACATGTGATGCAAGAATATTTTTATTAATAAGCTATTTCCCTTTCAGACTTGAATTAAAACTGGCACTGGGAGAAAATATTTGAAACGTGTATAAAACGATATTGTTACTTTCGATATGATCAAAAACTTTCCTTTTAGCTCAAAAACCAGATTATGAACAAGAAAAAACACCAATAACTTACTCCCAAGTCCCATAACTTCTATTTTTCAAAAACAAATGCACTTGCTATTTTTTATATGTCATTGTTGCAAATTCAAATTTGCATTTTCAGCAAGTTCATATGGTTAGGGAGAGGTAGGTACTGGATAAATGACATCCAGGTAGGAACTATGCTTATTCTCATTTCAAAACCAAACACGGCACAATACCGACAAAAAAATAACGAGATTGAATGTTATGTATTTTCGATGACAAGGTTTCATATCATTTTTCAGATAAAATCGTTTTGTAATAAGGACGTGCAAGGAAATCAGGCTACAAAAAAGGAAAAAGCGAACACACAGAATAGTCTATTGTACAAAGGGATGAAGTGTTATAACAAGCTACCAGAAACTATAAAGTCCGCACCAATTGGAAAGTTTAAGATGTATTGTAGAAGCTACATGAAACTGGAGAACATTAAATTTATAGAATACAACATGTAAATAATTAGCAATTTGTAAACTTGAATGTACAAATTAC
Organism: Limnephilus auricula; assembly: GCA_951813805.1. NCBI lineage: Eukaryota > Metazoa > Arthropoda > Insecta > Trichoptera > Limnephilidae > Limnephilus > Limnephilus auricula. The sequence continues at coordinate 2,926,854 of OX638406.1, read as the reverse complement.
TAAAATAAAAATTAATAAATAAATAATTACCTTACAACAAAAATGTTTTTGAAGTCCATGTAAATCAAATCAATAGTCTCATATCTCTTAGTAAAAGGCATTGACCACTGCGCCATATGGGCCAAAACATTTTATTATTTATCTCTTAAAACTCCACACAGCGATATTAAAATCTCGTGCAAAGATCTCTTGTGAAGTTTTTTCCTGTCAAAAAAAAACCATTCGCGTTTCCATTGCAACGAAGCAATTAGACGAATGAAAAACGGATTCTGCGAATACCGAAAAAATATTTCATAACCTAACCCTCCATCTGCCGGCAAAATTCAACAGAGCTTCAGCCAAAGGCTTTGAATAAATCATCAAACCAGGCTAACTACCGACCATTAAAAATATTTTTTTATTAACGCAGATACCTGAATTATCGCCCCGTGGACGAATGAGATGAACTGAACAAGTTGGGTGGAAAAAATATATTTTTGTAGGATAGGGCAAGGATGTGTGAAAGGATTTTTTGACTCGTTTAGGGAGAACTTCAAACTGAAGTGAATATCTGATATTAAATAAAAACAAATTACTTGGAAAACAAAATTATTTATTTAATCAAAATAATCAATTTTTTTTCAATGGCTCCACATACGAAGTCCCGAGGAAAATAATTTCCCTCGGAGTCTATGTCATTTTTGGGGAGTATTTTTGGAGGGTGTTTTTAGGGAAAGGAAGGAGAGGAAGTTCTGGAAAAGAAAAAGGTATGAGATATCTGGGAGTCAGTGTGTCCAGGAGTGACGGACATATGAATCCATTCCTCCCACTGCATTACAAGGCGGTGGGTCGAGAGAGTCTGGCTGAAAAATTCAAAAGGTCTCCCTCAATCAGTCTCACCCCATCCGGCCCGCCAGGTAGTAGCCTCACAATATTCCCTAAGAAATGGATGCCATAATATTAATAATGATTGATTTATTTATGCAACGCTGTTTTCGTGCGAAAACCACCTCGAAGGGAGCTTCACAACTTAATTTATTTTACCTATAACTTGCCACTGTTGCAATTGGTTTTGTTTTGATATGTTTGTTACTTATACGAGAGCTTAACGAATCTTACAGTAAAATAATATTTTTAGTTCTTATATGTATTATGTATGACTACCACAACACGGGCATTAGCCTAGTATGGTTGTTAATAAAATGTAAAAAAACTGTAACACTTACAAATTTATTAAATAAATAAAAATAAAAAAATTATAATGTCCCCTGATTTTTCACGGATCTGCGCTAGTCTTTTCCTAAAACTTTTCTATTTTTTATATTGATCTTTATTCTGAAATATTATTAAATATTATATACATGCAAATATTAAATGTAGATTCTCTATTATAGTGTCAATTTACTAAGTAAACAAAAATGCCTTAGGCGAGTTTTACCATTTGAGCACATAACGTTTTGTTGACTTTGTGGAATGGAATGAATAGTGGATTGGACTCGGCTCTTTGAGGTTTCCGGCTTTAAATTAAGCTTAGTGATGATTCCCAAGGGCTTTAAAATTCTGTAATGAAAAGTGACACTTTTGGAGTCAAAGGCGAAAAATTAATTAATTAGTTTGGAGAGCGCAATGTGCTTTTGAAATTGTTAGATATTTATGTACATATGCATGAAAAACGTAATATTGTTAATTGTTTATCATATTACTTTCCTGTAATACAAGAATTTAACACTTGACTTGGTAGATAATCAATATATTTCATGTTCGTAATAAGCATTAACTTTGTGGCTCGCCATAATTTACAATAAAATATATAAATTTGTTTTATATTGAATAACCAAATTAATTTATCGTTTAGTCCCATTCTAGATATGTTTCCGATAAACCGCTCACCTAAATGTTTGGTATATATCTATCAATATTTTATATCATAGGTTAGTTTTAATATTCTCCTGACGAAGGAAGGGTCCTACCGAAACCGGTAGAGTGTAATTAAAATTTAAAGTGGTCTAAAACAAATTTAAATATTTTATTCTAAATCAATTTATTTGTTCGTATTAATTTGTGCCCGTTGGAAACCTTGGAAATAAGCAAAAATTTAAATCAAAAATTAATTTAGTTAAGAAAATTAGTATCATCCCGTAAGTCACCTTTGTTGACCGTGTTTTCTTGATATGTTGACTCTTCCAATGGATCTCCTCCCACTTCTCACCACTCCCACTACCCTCACCTAATAATATCTAATCATTTCTGTACTTGTTTAATGTTTAAGTTAGTTTTAACAGCACAAGTGAATGACACTGATGTATCGAAACCGGTAGCACTTAAATAAAATTAAGTAGTAATTTTACATTGTATATGTTTCGACCACGATGTTTTACAGGTCAAAGTATTTCGCTTTCATGAAATGACAATAATTTGTAGGTAGAAGGAAGGTACACTTAAGAGAGGGTGATGATATCTCCAATTTCGATTCACTGTATTTTTACTGTATATTTCACTCCAAAATTATAACTTTTAATTGCGAAACGCCAATTATACGCGAAGTATGAAAAACATCAGATGCGATTGCTGTTAAAACATTTCTTTCGATAATCTAAAAACGTCAGAAGCGAATGCGATATGCGATTGTATTCAAAAGCTCTTTCTTCTCTGGAGAGTGGAGGTCTCAACGGGCACGGGGAAGGGGATAGAGCGGGACGGGAGCAAGGAATCAAATATTGCCAGAAATAAAAGTACTTGCCGTGTTGTTAATTATAAACGGCGCAAACAGTATATATAACTCTTAAAAATTAAATGATATTTTTTTTAAGGTTTTCAGGGGTAGCGCAATGCAATACATTCCATAATTAACGGTAAAATAAAGAATCATTGCATAAAATAAAAACAGAAAAGAAGTTAAAAAAAAAAATTATTGTAAACTATTCAATTGTCGTATGGGGATATTAGGTCGTCTCCCGTCTCTCACCCCCGTCATCCATCCAGGCACCCATGGCAATGATGATGATATTCTTGTAATGGTGTAGTCTGCGCTATAAGCCTCCCATGCGGTAGCGGTAGAGTGCACCAAAAACTCGTCCCTGGAGGAACATTTCCGTAGAGCCGCAATATCTCGGTAGGCGCTACAGTTGGCCATCTGCATTACTGAATGTGTCTTTTAGTTTCGAATAATATTCATCTACCAGTACTTATAACTACCTGTATACTGGCAGATTGATTGACGTATTATTAGTACGTTATAATGTCACCGATTGCGAAGCTATTCCTGTCAGATTGAGCTGTTTTCCTTGATATTTATGGTCAGAGATATTTATATTTTGAACGTTTTTTATTCGGTGCTGTATTTTTCCGGATAAAGTAATTTAAATAAATGATTTTCTTACAAGAGAATCAGAAAGAGAACAAGAAAATGCATAATTTTTGGAAAATAACAAAACAGCTTATGGTGTGAAAGTCATTGCAAACTTTAACAAGTAGTTTTTGAGGAAAGTTTTTGAGGGAAAAAAATACTTCTCTTCCTTTTTTTACCTTTTTATGTGACACCTCACAAGAGAGCCCCTATCTGGACAGTGTAAAGATAGCGAAACTAAAACGACCCGGTTGGGCAGCGTTCTCAGAATGCTGGTTAAGGTAGGGGGTTTTAGGAATATAATTTTGCCATAAAAATAATAATAAGTAATAATAACTTGATAATTTTTAGAGCTCATTTTTTGTGAAAAATCACCTAAAGTGCGCTGTACAATTTATTATGAAATCTTGGGCCCTATCTAAGTTTATTATATGCAAATAGTTGCAGAAACATACTAACCTGACATATCACATCCGATAAACACTCTCTAATTATAAAGTTTATGCTTGGAGAAGATACGAACATGCGGAGGACATTATATTTAAAACACTGGACGTAGCGTGATTTTAAATTTGCTACCCTCTTCACTCTTGGTATTCCATTTATAAGATAATTAATGCCAAAGTTGAGTCAATATTTATTTTGAAAGACTTGAGAATTTTGGAATCTTTAGGACTGGAGAATTTTCATGAAGTGACCTTTACAAAAGCTTATAGAAAAGAAGCTTTTTTAAATGGGACAAACATTTTAAAAAAACTTGTAAAAGACTCAAATCAATTGCTGGCAGAATGTACATATTAATTTTTTTCCTATCAATTGAAACTTTTCCTATCACTGGCAGAATCTATTATAAGATTAACAATATGGGGAAATACTACTATAGCCAATCTGAAACAATTCCAAGTTGTACAAAACGCAATTGTAAATTTATTAGTCGACCCTTATATTATCAAACAGATATGTACATAATACACCGTTGTTGTTTCAGAGTGCCAAAATTTTACCTGTTAAAACTAAACTATTGCACAAAATTATAATTCAGCATATATTTACCCCGCAACATAATGAGAAATTAGAACATAAATACAGTACTAGGTTCACGCGCAACGACGGGTTAATAGTTCCGAAATTTAAGAATAAGTACGGACAGAGAACGTATGAATAAAACATACCGAAGATATTTAATTTATGACCTGACACTATAAAGCAATGTTATTCTATTAATAAGGTTAAATATATGGTGAAAAATTGGCAATCGGACAAAAAATATTTATACTGATACCAGTATATGAAAAAATGTTGAATGTGTAGATAAACGATGTAAATTATAACTCTTAAAATGTATTATGTAACTAAACTATAAGCACCTGTTGGCAAGCCAATTCAATTGGCTTAGCAGTACTTGTTTGTTGATTTGTATTATTTATCTATTCTTACATTTAAAAAAAAATAAAAGAATAATAAATTTTACTTATACTTTTACATCATTTGTTATTTAAAATGACCCTGGCAGTGAAGGTGAAAGGTTTATCATTATCCATAATTTATCAATAGAAACAGGATACTTAAGAAGATACTTACTTTAACTAGTTAGTAGAAAAGAACCTTTAGAAAAATTATTTGATAAAATTTAGCAAAAAAGGCTGCTGAATCATCAAAATAATGATTGCGGCTCTAAAACCGAAAAAGCAAATTTCAGTTAAACGCAGTTTCGGAAATTATTCAAACAAGGATTTTTCTACCGCTACCATCCGTCTGATATTAATCACAAACGGTGAGGGATTTATACAGCACAATATGCAAAACCACCTAAATTTAAATCGAATTTTGAGCCCAAGAGCAAAAAGTCACGCAACAATTTTTCGAGGAATTTTCATTCATAAGTCGCTTTGGCTTCTGTAGATACATTTACAGATAAATCCGTATAAATTTGTAGTTTTGATGTATGAAGTTATTTTTGCAAAAAAAGGCTGCTTTTTTTAATAGGTGAAAGATTGGAATGGAAAGGATGTGAGGTTTTCATGACCAAAAGTATAACAGCTATTAATTTTAGGCTTATCGATCTATTTTGCCCTTCCACCTTCTTTAACCAAAATTTCAGACAGCGTTACAGTGTCCATAAGCAGTGCACATGTGTAGATTTTGGTGAAGTGTGTGTATTTTTAAAAGTGGTGAAGTGTGTGTGTTTAATATAGCTATATTTTTTTTATGTTTCATATCTAGTGTGTAACAATTATAAAACTACTGTAATAATATTACATTACCTAAATACTAAAATCGGACTTTACAACATTGAGACATAACCCGTGACAAAATGTAAATCTTTTAGATTTAACATTTAAAGGGGAAGATCAGTGAAAAATTTTGAAGCTTTACCAATAAACAATGTTTTGTGTTCCCAATAATTGTGTTTAAGTATAAAGTCGTAGCAGCTTCTGGTAGAGTAGACTGTATTATTAATACTTGCACGATTTTTAACATAAATAATACATTTTAAATATTAATATTAATACTAACACAATTTTTAACATAAAATTGAAAATAACCATTTTAGATAACGTAATAAATAGACCGACTGAACATGTTATTTTCTTCTTTCTGGAATAAAAACTTAAATTTTTTTTTCGATATCGATCAACATTTTGATAATAATAATAATAATAATAATCAACATATTGTATTTTTATTTTTAACTTTTTAACTTAATGAGTTAAACCTCAAATTATAATATTTTAATTAATGAAGATAATATTAGCGAAAGTCAATCGAAAAAAAGTCCTGGGATCGATTCCCAGATGTATCCGTTCTTTTTCTGATTTTTCTGTTTCGGATTTTCGATTGACTTTCGCTAATATTATCTTCATTAATTATAATATTGTAGTTGAGGGTCTAGAATTGCTTGCATTGATTAGCTTTCGGATTCCACTACGTAATACTAGAAGTCGTGATTTATTTCAGTAGAAATTCTGGAACTAACTACCGTACGTATTAATCTTCGCCCATAACATTGATGGTGGCAAATATTTACACCAATTCAGTGGAAATCTTAAATTTTTCACTAAGCAAGTGCAAAATCTTGTTTCGGACGCAGTTCAGTTATATACAATAAATACCGTATAATTTTTACTATAAAGTCACTTTTTTAAATTTCTATAGCCAGATTCTTCCTACCTTTTCTCTTTCATATCTTTTTTCCTTCTTCCCAACTTCCTCCAGCTTCAAAAGATTCTCTAATCAATGAAATACATGTTCCGATGAATTAATGTCATTTATCCCCTCGGCACCGGTGCATAGTCATAAAACACGCCAAACGCGCGCCTAACACATCGTATCTCGGCATTGATCTCTTCAAAACCCATATTCACTCCTTCCTCTCCTCAAAAAGAACTTCTGCACAGCATCTACAAAGATGACAGAGGCCCTGAGGGAAGTTATTTTCCTCAGAGCCTCCTGTGTGGAGTTGATATAATCTATGTTATCAACTTTCGGCTAAAAGATTGCATCCACTGAGTCGTCGATCACTAATACAAACCATTTTAATACAAAATGCTTCTTACCAACGAAAGTGACGCTCAGTTAAAATGTAGAAAATATGCAGGACTATACTTACCTTATTACAGATAACGATTTTCAAAATGAAAAATAACAATATTCCCTTTTTCATAAAACTTCATGCTTCTTGTAAGAACGTGGAGAAAGAGAAATACTCAACGTTATACGTGAGCAAATATTGACGAACGAGAATATCCATATTACGCTGAATTGTATTCTTTCAGGCTTCTCGAAAAGCTCCCCATTATGCCTACAACACGTCTCATACATGATACCTCTCTTTGTTAAACGCCTTATAGACGCACGTATAAATTTTCAAAGGAATCTCTGGGAGCTGGGATCATTCTTCATTAGCCATTACCGCAAATAATAATGCGATACTACCACCCAAGTAAATGTATAATCAGTGTAGATACAATATGAACTGATATAAGATTACTTGTAATGATATACGATTACTTCTTGTCACAGTTAAACAATTTTTTTTTTTTAATTTTTTATACAGAATACCTTACAAGGGTCTTAACTACTCCCGTCAGGAGCTAGTGAGTCTATGGCATCCCCAGTTGGGGTATGTTGTGAGGCTGAATGTAAGTGGGGAAGGGAAGGAGATGGGAAAGAGGAAGCTGGGGAAGTACCTGGTCATTCAGATCTAGTCACTAAACACGGCTAAAGCCACTATTAAGCAACGTTTCAATTCTGAATGGTGGTCTTACACCAGGACGATACTGAGAGTATCTTCCACTCTGGAACGTGCCGCAAATATAGTATATATTATTTTTATTAATTATTTGTGAAATAAAACAAATTAATCAAATAAAATTTATTTGCGCTCACCGGGTTCGAACCCGCGACCTTCCGATTGGGAGTCAATAGTCTTGCCACTCGACCACGGACGGCCGTCATTTAGTAATTATTAATAGTAGTTATCAAATCAGACGTTCCAAAAACGACGTAAACTTTGTATTTAAAATTATAAATATCCAAGTAGAACACAGGATCTCAAACTTATTTCGACCACCGCCCACATTGAGTTTTAAAAAAAATCTAGTGCCCCCATCTTTTTAAACTTACCTTTTTTTATCTGTTGTATATCTTTAAAAAAGTGTATTGTAAATTAAATTTTTAAACTTGCATTTTTATATGGATAGGTTAGATAAGATGTGACCTGTACGCTACTAAAGAATGTGTCAATGAATGACAGATAAAAATTCAATTGATTGAACAATTGATGAAATAATTGTCCAAATTAACAAAATGAATGTCCAGTTTGTCAAAAGTTCCAAATGGACAAATTATTGCCCACTTGGACAAAAAAAATTGTCGTTGAGGACAAAATGAATGTCCAGACAAAATGTTTTCCAAATGGACCGAACAATGTCCAAATGGATAATTGTTATTTATTTATTATCCAAATGGACAAAATAAATGTCCAATTGGACAAAAATAATGTAGATAGGATTGATAGGATGTGACCCATATGCTACTAAATAACGTTTCAATGATTGACAGATAAAAATTCAATTTATTGAACAATTGATGTTCAATTGATGAAAAAATTGTCCAAATTGACAGAATGAATGTTCAGTTGGTCAAAAAGTACCAAATGGGAAAAATTATTGTCGTTATGGACAAAACGAATATCCAATTGGACAAAATGTTTTCCAAACGGACCGGGCAATGTCCAATTGGACAATGAATTATCCAAATGGACAAAATAAATGTCCAATTGGACAAAAATAATGTAGATAGGATAGATAGGGTGTGACCCATATGCTACTAAATAATGTTTCAATGATTGACAGATAAAAATTCAATATATGGAACAATTGATGAAAAAATTGTCCAAATTGATAAAATGAACGTCCAGTTGGTCAAAAAGTACCAAACGCACAAAATTATTGTCCAATTGGACAAAAAAATTGTCGTTATTGACAAAACGAATATCCAATAATTGGACAAAATGTTTTCCAAATGGACCGAACAATGTCCAATAGGACAATGAATTATTCAAATGGAAAAAATAAATGTCCAATTGGACAAAAATAATGTAGATAGGATAGATAGGGTGTGACCCATATGCTACTAAATAATGTTTCAATGATTGACAGATAAAAATTCAATATATGGAACAATTGATGAAAAAATTGTCCAAATTGACAAAATGAATATCCAGTTGGTCAAAAAGTACCAAATGGACAAAATTATTGTCCAATTGGACAAAAAAATTGTCGTTATGGACAAAACGAATGTCAAATTGGACAAAATGTTTTCCAAATGGACCGAACAATGTCCAATTGGACAATAAATTATCCAAGTGGACAAAATAAATGTCCCATTGGACAAAAATAATGCGTAATTCACAGATTTTCATACTTATTTGAGATTTGAAAAATCTAGTGCCCCTATATTTTTTAACTTACCTTTTTACATTACAACATTTTTTGCGTCTATCTTTTAAAAAGTTACTGCAACTATAATTTTTAATAGTTTTAATGTGTGCTAGAAAAGACCTAATTCTTTTATAAGTGTATTGCGACATCTTTAACAAGAGGAAAAACAATTAATCTAAACGCCTCTGCTTGCCGCCCATACACATATTTCACGTGATTCACGATATCAAATTTAACAGATCAAAACTTCATTTTAGTCAACATTTGGAGAAGCCATAATTATGAAATAAAAACGGAACTAGACTTGTGCATGCGCAAGCGACTATACTTTTTTCGTCTATACGGGTCTGCAAGCATTCAAGCCCAAAATGGCATATCAAGAAGTTCGGCGTTGGGTGGGAATGCTGTAATTTTTCTACCAATATTTTGATGAAAGATGCTATTATTATAGACTAGCTTATGCCCGCAACTTCGTCTGCGCAGGATTAGTACTTCGAGTAGCCTATTTTATTTACCGAAATTCTTAACCTATTTATTTAAGTATCTATAATTCTTGATTCGATTCAAACTATTAGGCGAGTATTTCAAAAAAATTCACAAATTTAAATATTTTCTAAAATAGAATTTTGATTTAACAATCATTGTTTTGCAAAATGTTATTTTCAAATTTTGACATTTTCTATTAAACAATAATTATTATTTGTAATATATGGAAAATAGCTAGCTTTATAAATTATAGCCTATCTGTTATTCTGATGAATGAGCTATATTATTATAAAGTTTTATTAAAATCAATTCAGTAGTTTTTGCATGAAAGAGTAACAAACACACATACATCCATGCAAACGTTCGCGTTTATAATATTAGTAAGATAGAACACCGATCAATCCTTGTATGAAAACTTGCCTAAAATAAGCCGTTAATTTAACATAATAATTCACTGTTAATTTTATCTTTAATACAACATCTTCTATCGCTTAGTCTGACCTAAAACTTAGTGTATCCTTTATAGGTCGATACCTGCTTACCCTAACTTAACCCTATTTGAACCACCCTGGTACCGATTACCTACGAGGATTAACCTAATTTAGATTCAAAGTGTCTTATTAATTTACTTGAACAAAGGTTTAACCTACTGCTTTCCGCAACCCTAATTCCAAATAAAGCGATCGATTATTTCATTAGTATGAAGATGTTCAAATATTGTGTAGACAGAGTTTAAAGTTCAGATGATAATTAGCTTTCATAAAGGTTCTTTGTAGTATGAAGTGGATTACTGGTGTTAAGGTAATTTTATTATCGATCTGAAGTTTATTATGTATCTCTTTTTGTTATGGTTTGCGTTAACCACTCGAGCGCTTTTTGCCACTTTATGGCACTATTTCTAAAACCTCGGATTGCTTTGTTGCCAAAATGTGGCAAATTTTCAAAAAAAAAAATATTTAAACGACTATTTAATGTATTGTACATTCAAAATATAACAAAATAAATATTCTTTAGATTCTTTAAAATATTTAAATTTAAAATTATATATTTTTTATAAATCCTATTAATACGTGATAATAGACAAAAGATAGGGGAATTCATTGGCTACATAAAACTGTAATCAGTCGGTATGCCTCCATATTCAAAATCGGAGGGATGATTTTTTTAATGTGGGCGGAAAAATTTCCTTTAGGAATCCGAGAAAAAATATTTTAATTGCTCTGTAGCTCCAGTGGCTAAGTCAGCGTTACGAGACAATACATACAAAACACCAAAACTGTCATATATTGGAAGGCATCCGTCGTGCGTTATTGGCTGTCAAATCTTTATAATTTTCTATAGCTTGTCGATTGAATTGTCTAAATGATTTTTATTAGCTTATCTGTCATGTGAAGTGGATTACTGGTGTTATATGATCATATTGTCGACTTGAAGAAAAAAAGATTTTGTATATTTTGTGTTATCGTTTGCGATAAGTGAGCGTTACGAGACAATTAAGACAAAATGGTAAAAACCATCAGATATCCGAAGGCGTCCGTCGTGCGTTATCGGCTGTCAAATATCTATGATTTTCTATCGCTTTCAATGGCTTGTCTATGCCTGTTGTGTGTTGAATAGATTAATTACATACTTAAAAACATGAATTATTAGTTATTGAGAATACTTACATATAAGCCTAATAGGCGTTCATAAATTACTATCCGTTTGTCGTATTACTTTGATTTTTGCACGCGATGACATTCGATTCACAAATTTTCTCACAACTGACATCTCTTAACGAGGATTAGAATGGAAACTAATTTTAAGGGTCGGCGTCTTAATGTAAGTGCAGTATTTAGCTCGTTAGTCCGATATGGATTACTTCGTTTAAGAAAACTGTCAAAATGTGTCGTATACGGCTAATTTAACACGAGTTACGCTGTCGCAAAGGATAGAGACACAACCGATTTACAACAGAAATGATGTTTGAAATGGCTTTAGTCGTATTTAGTGACCGAATCTGATCCGTTATGATAGCCTAAACCTTTCATTCCCCATCTTCTTTCCCTTCCCATCAACTAAATCGCATAAAAAGAACACAAGAAGAATCATGTCGGTGTGTATCGTGATCCAAATGTCTGAGGATTCATTACGAAATTCAAATGGTACAGTCATATAGAATGTCAGGCAAGTGTAAGAGAGATACAGGGCATTCTAAATGGGCTAGAACCGAAAGGTAATTAAGTCTGTGTCGACACTAATTTCTATTCAAATCAAAATAGATAAATTTTATAGTGTATTTTACACTTATGACCTGTATCACAACACGCTTATTTTTGGAATGACATATAGACTGAAAATGGGTGGTTGGTTCTCTTGAAGGGCATTTCAGTAAACTTGTCTTCAAAAAGTTATTTCTAAAGTGTGAGTTGTTAATGAATCTCTTTTTTTATTGATACACGGAGAAAAATGATATTCTAAAATACGATCTTTTTATTCGTAAAAACGTTTAAAAAGGGACTGAAGTTCTTACGAACAAATTAACAGGGTTTCAATGTTTATTGGCGGGAACATGTAAGAATAATTTGTTGGTAAACGTAATTTCGTTTACCAACAAAATATTATTACATTTTCCCGCCAATAAACATTGAAATACTGCTAATTTGTTCATAAGAACTTCTATCCGTTTTTTAATGTTTTTACGAATAAAATTATCGTATTTTAGAATAACATTTTTCTACATTTAATTGGGTAATTTTATTTGTTTTTACTGTTAATAAAAAAATGTACATAGCAAAAAAATATTAATATAACAATTTTAAAAAAAATCATAGATGGACTTCGTCAATATGCAATTATAAATTATGTGGAATATTTTTGGATTTAAGTCGACAGAGAAGATAAAAACCAGCACTGTGACTTGGTCAAAGAATCTATAAATCGTAAAATTTTCCTTGTATTAATAAATAATATAAACGAGAATGTGAAATGAACGAGGAATTGAGGTGAGATGAGGAAAAAGAAAAGTCAATTATCATCGCTGCTCGGTTTTCTTATTACTTGTGAGAAAACGATCCATTTAATGCAACCATCTATTGAAATGAACTAATTTGCAATTAAAAAAGCTGCATTTTCTTCTGTAGTAAAAGATAAAATTTCTAGCGTGATTGTTCGAGGTAATTGTAAGGAATCGAATAAATTTATGAAATAGACAACCTATTACGAATGATATAAAAGGTATATGACAGTTCTGTTTCTCATCTTTTATAACCTGAGAATCTTGTGTGATATCTGTGTGAATATGTATGAGAGCAAGCGAGAAAGTATGCTTGCGAGACTCTATAAAAGGCGATGCGTGCTAGAAGTATGTCTCTTTTGTTACAAGCAGCTCCTGTACTTACTTACCTATACTTACTCGCTCTTCATTGCGTACTACCACCGACACCATACAACTGTATCTCACATCTTGTCTTCTTCAACGGAAACAATCTTCCGAACATGCCTTCCATTGATATGCTTGTTGTTATTCTAAGTGATCAGCTCAGGTACGGGGACTCCATCGAAGCCAGAGTTAAGTTGGTCTCTCAGAAACTGGGCGTACTGCACAGGGTCCGCAGATAATTTAATAATACCCAGCCACTAACCCTGTACAAATCGCAACTGCATCCAATGGTTGATTTTGGCAGCCTGGTCTGTAGCCCCACAATATGTACTTTAAAATAACAATTGAATTTGTTCAGAAACGGGCGGTACGTTTGATAGATTCCCCTATCTTAGCAAACGGATTGCATATTTAGAGCACTGACGTTAGGTATGGTGTCCTAATTCAGTTAAGTTCTACCAGTATTTCAATGGAAGATGTTCCGAGGAACTAGCGACATTGATCCCTTTGGCATCGGTGCATACTCGGAAAATAGGCCAAACGCATGCGCAACACGAGCGTTCGATTGTTGTTGCTGCTGTTTTTCTTTCCTCCTACAACTGGTCTCTTCAAGACCCATGTTCCTTAAAAATACTCCCCACACAGCAAAGATGACATAGGCCCAGTGGAGAGACATCACATCAAAAAGCGACTTTTATTTTATTTTGTGAAGTTCTGGCGTAAATATTCAGAAGTTTTACGATAATTTTTATAAAGAATTAATTTTTACACATTACAAAATAAAACCGTTACGGAAAAGGGGTTCGTAAGTAGGAGATTTTTAATTTTAAAGTGGTTTTTTTAGGTCTGATACTTTATTTTTTATTGGGCTTATTTACCTCGACGTAAATGAACACAAAAATGTGTTACATTACACCTAAATTAGTTCTGGATTTGCTATCTAATATTCAAACGATAACACATAATTTTGGATAAATTACTAGTACAGGAGTGGATTGCCACGTAGTTTAAGAATGATCACAGACTCGGCGGAATTTGGAGCTGAAATTAAAACTCATCTTTTAAGACAGTCGTATCCTTAAAGTCAAGAACATTTCACCTTCACTTTCACAGCCCACGACATTGTAAATAACTAATTATGTAAAAATGAAAGAAAAGGTCAAAGGTTGTAAAGGTCACATAATAAAAATTCTCCAGTCCTAAAGAGTCCTAAATTTTCCAGTCTTTCAAAATAAATATTAACTCAACTTTGGCAATTGTCTTCTTATAAATGTAATACCAACAGGGATGGGGGCAGCAAAAGTAAAATCAAGCAATGTCAAGTATTTTAACCGCTTGGACACATAAGCGTGTTTTCACGATAATTTAACGTAGGTAGACATAGGAATGACGTATGTTCCGTACCTGAGTTATTAAATATAATGACCTCCGCGTGCAAAGTCGTATCTTCTCCAAGCATAAACTTTCTAACAAGTGCGTATGTTTTCTGTTTGTATTTATAAATAATAAATGTAATTAGAGCCTACGACTCTGTGCTGAAACGGGCAGTCCATTTGATATTTTCTCCTATCAACAAACAGATTGCAATCTTTAGAGCACAGGCGTCGGGTGTCCCAGGCGTCCTTGTTCTACAGGTATTTAAATGGAAGATGCTCCAAGCAACTAGCTTCAATTGGTACCCTCAGCACCGGTGCATGGTAAAGAAACACGCCAAACGCGCGCGCCCTTAACATATGTAATTGGTTGACATTTGTCACTAACGAACGGGTCGCTTCTATAACTCGTTTTTGAGTTCGAAAGCTTAGCTGTAGAACGATTTGTCAGTCTATGTTTTTCCTCCCTCCTACTACCTGGGTCTCTTATTAAGACACATATTAACTCATTTAACTACACAAAAAGATCCTCCACGTAGCATCCTCAAAGATGAATCAAACACTTTCTATTAAAACATTGAAATATTTGGAAAAGTTCTAAATTTAAAAAACACAGTCCTTTTATTTAATGATTTTGAAATAAAACTGTCACCTCACTATTTACTCCTTCACACAATAAAAAATATAAAAAAATCTTGAAATTCGCTTTTCATTCCCAAAAATTTACAATAAAAAAACTCACGTTTGAATACATTGCTTGCCCATCTTAAGACATTTATTTATTTGATACGTTTACTAAAATATGTATTAGACATCATTCACCAAAAAACATCACTTTCAAGAATTTATAATAAAATAAAGATCTTAAAATGCAAATTATTTCTGAATATAACATATAGAACCATTTTCTGACAGTTCAATTTAGAACACACGATTTTTGTCTCACAATTTGACTTAAACTAACGAAACTTAAACAATACAAATTAATAGTAAATATATTGAGTACATAAATATAAGTGCGAATTAGTCATAAGCATTGAAATCATTAACTAAAACATCATCTTAATCACACACACATTCGCGACAGAATTTTTTTCGTTGAGTTCGCATTCGCGGCAATATTTTTTCAGCGGGAAAGCAATGCGCAGGCGCATCAATCACACCACCTAGCGGATTATTATGAAAACTCCAATTTAAACAAGTAAAATACAGCGTTGCCAAATCTAAAGATTCACAAAAACACTGTTTAACGACCGCGGAGTGTTTTTTTTAGCAAGGCTGTAGACTTTAATGAATACATTGTCTAAGAAGGTATTCAGAACATTACATTCTGTTTCACGAGTAGCATGATGAAAACTCAGTTGGAAATGTAAAATAACTCCAAACTTTGCTCCGTAGTACAGAATCTAACCTGAAACCTCAAAATTCCAACTACCTTAACATACTATTTAACTCTGGTAATCCAGCGATTCCCAAATAATTGCACGTCTATTCCTTGTGTGCTTTGCGACAGTCAACCTGAAGCTCCCAAGTGGAAAGTAAAACCGCCTCTATATCTGATTTCCCCAAGCCCGACAATCTACCCTTACACCCCTATGCGGTGGGCGAGAGGGTTGGTGTCTCTTTGGTAATTATACCTCTCAGCGTGAATTCCCGCTAATACAAAAATGGTAGGAGCGAATGGTTGAATTTAAATGTAACTGACAGAAGGATTTTTGTGTTTTTCGGGTGCATGATTACAGAATAATTGTACTGCCATGTTGCAACATGTGTTTGAAATTATCTTGAGTTCAGGAAATTATATTTCCCTTAATATAGGGAGATTTTTTGTTACAACAGTAATAATCTAGAATAATTTATTGTTTAATAGGAAGGTAACTCGGTCGATTGCCCATCAAAACTATAATTATCACAGTGTAGACCACGGTTGAGTGAGTGGGGAACGTTTGATAAAATATTTCAAACTAGCTACTTATTTTTTTATTAAAATTCCATACACTCTTTTACATTAAAAAAGAGTTACACCCCCACAACCAATGTACGGCCTGCGGGCGATACTACGTACACCCACATGAGCTCCGGGCCAGATAGACCCTTTCCCCTTTCATCATGAGTTTAAAAAATGGTTGTTGGAAAAATTGAAATAAGTTCGGATGTGTTCAAAAATTTTTTGCAAAGGAACATGGCTTGAACATGGAACATGGCTGCAATGTGGGGAGATTATGACTTTACGAAGATTTGTTTGGGCATTTTTTATGTGGCTTTTATGTTTTTACAGAGCGACGCAGTTGAAGGACGAACTTTCATGGATGGGAATACCCGTATAACTTATCCATTTGGGGGCTCCCATGACTATCTGCGGCGTGGGCCCTGATTGGGCTTGCAAGTTAGTTTCTGTGGATTCAAGAACGTGCATCAGCTTAAACAGGTAGCAGAAGGGCTAGCCATTGATTGGTTAACTGTAAGCCGGGTGTTCAATACTAGATATAAAATGTCTTCCGTTCGTAACCAAGGATGTCATATTAGGTTAGAT
Organism: Limnephilus auricula; assembly: GCA_951813805.1. Lineage (NCBI taxonomy): Eukaryota > Metazoa > Arthropoda > Insecta > Trichoptera > Limnephilidae > Limnephilus > Limnephilus auricula. The sequence continues at coordinate 2,909,831 of OX638406.1, read as the reverse complement.
CGAGAAACTAAACGAGTTTGTTCGGTTGCTCGTTAGTGAACTAATTACGATTATGCAGCGTCGGGACATTCTCCACCTTAGGGACATACGTAGTATTCCGTCACACAACAAAAGGTTTTTCTATGAGAATTCCCTTTTCTCTCCTTTGACAATAAAATTCTAGTCCTCATCTGCTTTCCGCATCGAAGACCTCGTAAAGATTTATTTTCTACCATAGTTCTTTAAAAAGATAATCTCGCAAACCAGCCTTCTCCGTTCGCAATCATAATTACTGAAAACTACTTGCAAAGGTAACCATTGAACAGCCATGTACTAATCATAGCCTCCAACTATAATAGAGCCTTCAACCCTCCACTTGATAGATCCGAGTATATTATACAACCTATCTGACAAACGCCAATCCTTAGGGACCTCTCCGCAGTAATTCCAGACCCCTAGTAATTTAAACAATATTTTCAGCTTAGTTTTATAATTAACTGGACTTAAAACTGGATAATCTTATTATTTATTAGCTTTTCGGAGTGAAATTTGAAAGATGATTTAATTATTAGTTTGAACTAAAGCTTATGAAGTTTTATTATGATTTTAAATCTCGTTTTTCCATCGTAACTGAAGCCGAAATTATTCATTAGAATTATCTGAGGTTATTTTTATGTAACTGAATAAATTATTTTACGTGATATACCCTTCAGATTGTGGGCATACTCGGCAGATGGTCAGAAAATTTCCGCTTTGCAATAAAGTCCCAAATAAACGAATGTAATATTTCTGAATGAATCCGAAAACGAAAAACTATTTTTGTAAGTTGATAGAATATGCTCTTAAATGTTATTATTAAAAATGAACATATCATTTCTTAAAATATAAATTTTTTAATAAAAACCGAAGTAAGTTTTAAAAATGGCTCACCTTGGCTTTTTTTCAACCTAAAATTACTGGTAATCCAAAAAAAAATAAAACTGACACTTATTTTATCAGGCAATTATACATTTATAAATTTTAAACTTAACATCCCTTTAGAGCACATAAATTACTTATCATTAATGAATATTTTAAATATTCCAACTTTAGAAAACAGACGAAAAATAACTGACCTAACCTTTTTATTAAAATTATTAAACTGTAAATTTGATTGCTGTGAACTCTTACATTTAATAAATCTACATGTACCTACACGAACTACTAGACAAACATTAACATTTTATATACACACATCTCATTCTAACTATAAATTGCATTCCCCAATACAACGATTACACAGTCTTGGTAACCAATATTTAAACAATATTGATGTATTTGACAATAATTTGAATTTGGCAAACTTTAAACGCCGGATGTGCGAACTATTTTTACTTAATTCATAAACTATTGTAAATACCAATTTTATACATTTTTATTAATACCTATTATTATTGATTTGGAGGATATTGTCAGGCTATCTATTTTTACTTTATTTATATTCTGTATTACCTACATTTTGTTAAATCATATTTTATCTAACCTATATTATGTGTCTTTATATTTTCTGTTACTTACCTGTATTTTATTCACTTCTAACTCTTCACTGTAATTAATCGAAACATGTATTGCTTTATGTATGTAAAAGCCCTATGGGCGTTTAAATATGAATAAATAAATAAATAAAATAAATTAGCAATTAGTAGCAATTTTATATATTTTTCTTAAATTGCTATCGGAAACATTGATTTCATAGAGTTATACATACGTTAGGATGACAAACTACAATAGTAGTGCAGTGAAATCAGGATTATACTACAGAGGCACTGCTATAAGCTAGTGTAGAGCTACGCTTTAGAAGTTTTTAACACATTTTGTATTTTGTCCATCATAATTCCGAAGTAAAAAAGTTAATATTGTAAATTAAGCCTGACAATAATTATTTCAAATATAATATTCAATATTGTATTTGCTTTTGAGATATTTACAAAATATTACCCGTATTCTAGAAAAAAGCGTGGAGTTTTCTTTTTCTACCTCCGTTTAGATCTTATTTCTCACCGTGACAGTAAGAGAGATACAACGATTTATATGAGACTTATGTGAATTGGGGAATTTGATATACTGTGATTAAACGGTTTCTAAAGCTGTATGTTGCTTTTCATCCCAACCTAATACTGTTAAAATATTGTCATTAACCGTGTAGGTTTATCAAATTATGTTATTTGTAGTAAATTGTGTCAATAATATGCTTCGTTATGACAAACATACACTTCATTGCACTTTAACATAAAATTTATTTTGCTGATGATTTACTGTCATTTCCTAATAATCTGATTTTCTAACAATCCCCTTACTATACAATGCTATGGAAATTGTACTGTACATATCACATGGTTAAAGGGGTGCTCCTGTTGTCTCCTTATATGTTTAATTTCAAAAAAATATCTTTATAACGCCCCTGTCGGCACAGTGTAAAAAAAAGGACTGTATAAAACAAGCCGGTTAGGCAGCTTTAATAAGGTAGGGGCTTTAGGAGGGGGTTTATTAATGTGGGTTCTTGAAGAGGCCTGAATTATACGAAGGAGGAAAGACAGATGCCGGTATCTCGGCCCCATGCGAGTCGAAGAACAGCGGAAAAACGAATCCAAAAGACCATTCGCTTGAAGCCAAAATCCGTGAACGAGTGTTCCGCTTGTGATCATCGAGTTAATCGTCCGTACACTAGTGCATAAGGTATCAATGATACGTCTTTGAAATATCTGTAGAACAAACTCAACATTCCAACATTGTGTCTGTTCATTAAAAAGGGCAAATGGTCTGTTATATAATCAAGTAGGATTATCATATTAATTTTAATATTTGTCTCTAGGGGTGCTAGCATGGTCGATCGATATGAAGTTACCTACCGATTGTCGGTAACTTCTCATAGTTCTCTAGGACAACTGCATTTCGCCTAGGAATAGGTGACAGTTCACAATGACTAAGTTTTCTTAATATATACGTTTTCTTAATATATACGATCTGCATTTGTCCTAGGGAACGATGAGAAATTACCGACAATCGGTCGGTAACTTCATATCGATCGACCATGCTAGCACCACCAGAGGCCCTAGCACACTCGCTCGATAACGATCGATAGGATAAATATCGGTAACTTCTCATCGTTCCCTAGCATGACTACAGATCGCCAACGAATAATTGACAGTTCACAATAACCAAGTGTCCTTAACATATTCGACATCAACTGTTGTTTGTACGTTAGCGATGTGCAGATGTCCTAGGGAACGATGAGAAGTTACCGATAGTTATCCTATCAATCGTTATCGAGCGAGTGTTCCAGGGCCTCAGATACGTTCAGTAATCGCCAGTTAAAGACTGTCGGGCAAGTTCTGATACATGCTCTATAAAATGTACATAAAGGGTGATAAAATGCATTGTCATCAACAACGAGTCTATCTGCCAGGTTTCAGCTCGGTCGGATGTCGGGAAGTGGGTTAATTTCCACTTCCAAAAATTACAATTATTTAAAAACATTAAAAAATATTTTTTTCGTAAAAAGTATGAACATTAAAATTTTAGAATTTCTACAAATACGTTGTTAATATTTTGTACCTGCAATATCATGTTCGGAGGCGGGAATGGGGATCGCTACCCCGGGAACCATTTATTGGATAACCAACACCTCTGCCATAGGTCGCCCCAAGTGGTTCGCTACGTTTCGTGACTTAGCAGGGGTGCCCGGGGTCACGGGGTGAGGTATGTCTAGGTCTTGGCGGCGGATGATCTAGACAAACTGAACCCCAGATTCCTACCCAACCCTCATACCTTTTTTCTTTCCAGAACTTCCTCACCTTCCTTTCCTTAAAAATACCCTCAACACAGCATCCCCAAAAATGACGTAGGCCCTGAGGGAAATTATTTAAAAAAAAAAATGTAGATCTCAACTCCCGAATATAAGGGTTTTTACTATTGAACACTAGAAAACAAATTATTTGATTTATTTTCTAGTTTTTTTTTAGCGTGGAATTAATTTGTTCCTTTCTCTTTAGTTTATTAATTATAGCAGAAATAAAAAAAAAATAGAATGAGAAGTTGGGAGTTGTCTCTCCGTTAAGCCATTTGTGAATTTTAATTAGTCTAATCAGCCAGGTCCTGGAATGGTTCAAAGAGATTTCAATGATTTATTGGAATCCCCTAGACTTCGAGGATTATCTTTTGAAAATAATTGGGCGTCCAGAGATTAAGGGGATAAATTATTTTAATTTTTAAATTTATGAAGTGATAAAATAAAATAATCGTTTATCCTTACTCCTCGACCACGGGCTCCGTCCCAACTCGACTCCGTCCCAACTCGACTCCCAATCCGATGGTCGCTAGTTAAACCCGGCGCGGCGTTCGCAAATAAATTTTATTTGATTGATTTGTGTTATTTAGTATATTTGCCGCACGTTCGAGTGGAATATACTCTCAGTATCGCCCTGGTGTAAGATTATCATTCAGAATTGAAACGTTGCTTGAAATGGCTTTATCGGTGTTTTGTGACTAGATCTGAATAGCCAGGTACTTCCCCACCTTACTCTTCCACATCTCCTTTCCTTCCCCACTTACCTTCAGCCTCACAACATACTAAATTGGGGATGCCTTAGTCTTACTGGCTTCAAATGGGAGAACTTGGGGCTCTTGTAAGGTATTCTCTATAAAAAAAAATTAAAAAGTTACCATGATTGGGGATGCCATAGTCGCACTGGTAGCCATGGTATCACTGGCTCCAGGCGGTTTGGAGCAGTTAGAACTCTTGTTCAGTATTCGTATTAAAAAAAATTGATGATAATTTTCTAGACGAGAGGTTAGACAAAAAATGATTTGGTAGAAATAATTTTATCAAAACTCTGAAGTTACTAGTTTTCTAAATCATTTATATCTACCAAAATTTGCATTTAAAAAAATCCATCGCTTCTATCCAATGAGATTTCAGAATATTTATTGGATCATGAATTATTTTTAACAGGTTTACTGAATTATTCATGACAGAATGCGAACCTTTCATTCTACGGGGCTAATTAATGGAGATATGTGACGGTCCCATCTCAAACAGAGAAGTCAGATACATTATACTGGATCATAGACAACCTTTAATAATAAAATTATTCGTTAGACGGACATATTTATAACACGAATGACTTTATTAAAATATTTGTCTGAAATTTAGGTTTGAATCTGGGTCAGAACTTAACATAAGATTTTGAATAAATAGTTTGAGATTATTGTGATAGATGGCAGGCTCCTTTCATCTCTCCCAACAGAACTGAAATTAATATGTTGTTTGTAAGGCTAATTATTGGTCTTTTCTTCATCAAACCACCTACAAAGAATCACATATCAGTTCCGTTGGGGGGAAATTAAATTCCTTGGGTTGTATTATTTCGGCGTCAATAAAATTATATACTTGTTCGATAAAAGACAAAGTGTATTATTAAAATCGTCTCCTTTCTAATCTTTAAGTGAATCCTAAAATATTACAATATTATTTATTAATTTTATTAGTAATTTGTACTTTAAAGTTTACAAATTGCAAATTAATTAAAACATTACATATTGAAAAAAAAAAATCAGTTTGATGTAGCTCTGAGGTATCTTAAACCAAAAAATTGGTATAGACTTTAAAGTTTCTGGTAGCGAGTTATAAAAAAAACTTCATCTCTATGTGCAGTAAACTATTTTGCGTTTTTGCTTTGTCCTTTTTTGTAGCCCGATTTTCTTGCGTGTCCTTGTGTTATGTCTGTGAATGTCCTTGATATATGTAATTTTTTTAATAAGTATTTTGGTAACTGGTTGTTTACTATTTTATGGATAAATATCATCGCATTCAAGGTCAGCACCTGTTTCACGGTTAGCCAATTTAATTCCTTTAACACTTGATTTACTTTTGAAAATCTATTTCGCCGAAGTATTATTCTTATTGCCCTATTTAGCAGAATTTGTAACGTTATTTGATATCTTCACGTAAGAAGTAGAATAATTTTCTTTTTACACAGGAGACCCTGAAGAAAATAATTCCCCTCACAGCCCATTTTATCTTTGTTGGAAGGAAAAATTTATGAGGGGTAGGTAGAAATCTAGGGGTCAGTGTGTCCAGGAGTGACGGACATATGAATCCATCTCTCCCACCCGATGCATAGCGATGTTCCGAGAGAGTCTGCTGAAGAGGTTAAAAGGTTTCCTTCCCTCTCTCTCTCTCTCTCAGTCTCTCTCATTTCAGCCTGAAACGCAGTTGGAGGGCAGATGCTTCAGCCACCAATATAAATAAACTACCGCATAAGTGAACTGTGGCACCTTATTTAAGTCACCAAACGTAGCGAACCACTTGGGGTGATCCATGGCATAGGTGTTGGTTGTCAAAAAAATGGTTCCCGGGCGGCAGTACCCATAGCCGCCTCTAAAATTGGGTAATGTAGTGGTTTACCGTATCGCAGGAATTCTGAGGGGTAAGAGGTGTGTTTTATTCTTATTTGCCCAGCATAGATAAAATATTTTTCGGTTGAAAATAAAATCTTGTGTTCTTTTCCGCTTACATTAAATTTATCGCCTTAAAATTTGTCATAGGTATCATAGGAAAAGCCGGAATACAGTACACACAAAAATGCATTACTTTTTATAGCGTATTTTAAACTCATTTTATAATTCCCAAGATACCAACCATCTGGAGCCGGTGAGACTATTACATCCCAAGTAGGGATTTGTTACGATACTTAAAGTATTGGGGAGAAGAAGAAAATGGGGAAGAGGATGGTGACCAAATATATACAGATCTGGTCACCAAACACGGCTAAAGCTATTTATAACAATTTTTCCGATTCTGAATGTTGGTCTTACGTCAGGGCGATACTGAGGGTGCAACGTGCCGTAAATGTACATATTTTTGGTGAATTAATTTTAAAAGAACAAAAATAAATAAAATTTACCTGCTCACGCCAGGATGTTATCCTGCGACTTCCGGATGCACAATCGACAGTGACCACGGAGGCTATCTAATAATAATTAATAATTGATTTTAAATTCTGACCTTGACTGTTGTGGACTCCTGAGCGCAGTCATTTTCGACTCACCTATTCCAATACAACCATTCACATACAAATTATGTAGGAAACTCGTCAATTCCTCGCCTAAATTGTTTAGCAAACGAATATTTTCAGATTTCAACAACAATTTCAATATAACCACAGACAAACTTGGTCGAAGAACATAACAAATTCAATGTTTAAAACATTTTAAACATTGTTTTAACGTCAAGATATAATTTCTGTTTATTATTATTTTCTTTTTAAATTCATTAAATTATTAACCACTGTAATGTAAGAATTCAAACTTTAATTAAATTTGTGTCAGTTCTGATATGATTCCAAAATTTTTACAGCTAAAAGATTTATAAATTTTCAAAGGAAGTCATTTTTTTGTTCAGTGGTTTCAGGCAGTATTATTATAGACGAGGGCCTGCAATTACCACCCCTGTTCCGAGAGATGTGCGGTTGACGGATTACTTAGGGATTGGGTACTTGAATGGACCCTACTTGAGAGTGCCTGGCCAGTTAGATCAATTAATTACACGTATTATTGAGGTAACTAATTCTAGCCAGTGGGACCCATTACAGAATTAAATTAAGGAATTAAGTGAAATGGAAGAGAGGAGACGGGAAAGAGAAGGTTTGGGGTAGTTTTCGAGGTAACCGGCCATTCAGATGTGATAACTAAACATGTCTATTGGTATTTAGGCAATACTTTGATTCTCAAAATGCCATGGTGTGATAATCTTTGACTCTAACAGTCGTAATAATATGATATAATTTCTTCTTATATTTTCATTTTGCTACCCATTAATGTTCGTTGATGGGATATTAGTATAATGTCTAAGTATTTAGTATAATGTCGCAGTGCAAAGTCGTATCTTCTCCAAGCAGAAGCGTTCTAATTAAAGTGTGTTTTTATCGAAAGTGACCTGCCAGATATGAAAGTGTGTTTTCTGGTAAATTTAGATAGAGCATAAGAATTCATAATAAATTGTACAGCGCCCTTGAGATGATTTTTCACTAAAACGGCGCTCTCCAAATTATCCAGTTATTATTATGATTACCGAACAAGAGTCCTGACTACCGAGGCCAATGGGACTACGTCATCCCTTCCATTGTTATGTGATGTATTTATTTTATATTTTTAACAAGAAATTTATTTATCTAAAAATAATAACATAATTCTTATGGATAATATATATTGTTTTATAATTATACAGGATTATAGCACGTACACCAAGGATTTTAATCAGCGATTCCTGAGAATATTTGGAGTAAAATGTTTTTCAATAAAAAACAATAAACAATACAAATATTTTTCTACCACACGTCGCAAATGAATAGTCGGTATAGAAAAGCAAGTCTCGTGATAAGCTTTCCATCTCGTTCCATCAGTACATATCCCGTCTCAACGTGTAGGATTGTGATCAATTTCAACGTCTGATTAAAATATATTTTTTTGTTGTTTTTACTACGCTCGGGTATCCGTTGGATAAAATCCTTCGTATACCTACTGTTTGTTACTCCATATACACGTATATTTTTATTTAAATATGTAACCACGTAAACATAAATAAATTAATAAAAATGCATGCTTGTGTGTATAGTGCGCCCTTAATATCTTCCTAAAAATAATATTGATACTTTTAGGTTTTATTTTTTTTTTTTTTAATTTTTTTATATATATAAATAATTTATTTTTTTTAAGATATTCTATTAACTTTTCTAATTTAAATTTTCATTGTGTTGTTTTTCGTGTATATTTTTATCTTTTTCTTTACATCATTTAAGGGTGTATTTTTTATTTAAATTTAAAATCTCATTTCATCTTATCTCTGTCAGTATAATAATTTCCCTCAGGGCCTATGTCATCTTTGGACATGCCCTGTGGAGGGTCTTTTAATGTAAAAGTTGTAAAAGTAGTGCAGGGATGGAAAAAGGTACAAGGGATATATAGGAATTTGAGGGTCAGTGTGTCCAGAAGTAATGGACGTATGAATCCATCCATCCTACTGTGGTGTAACGCGATGAGCCGTGAAAGTCCGGCTAAAACGCCCGCCACCCAGAAAGCGGGACACGGCATCCACGGCCTAGACCTAGACAAACCTCACCCCATAAACTCGGGCACCCGAGTCGCTAAACGTAGCGAACCACTTGGAGTGACTTTGTCAAATCTAATTGTAGTATAATCAAATTAAAACAAATTAAAACAAAATTGAAATTACAAAAATCTTATCATTTTTAAATTCTATATTAAGGACTGTAAAAGGGTCAATTGCGAGTATAATTTATTATATACCAGAACATTTTATATCTGTTTACGTCAATAAGCTGAGTAGGTTATGTCCTATTCAATAAGTTTCCGAATATTCCAAGGAAACTGCATTAAGGACATCCTGTCATATACTCGGATCAAACAAGACTCCCCATCAGTCGGGGGTGGCAAATGTCGTTATACCCGCCACAAAGTTTCCCCATAGGATAGGGGTAGTTTCGAGATACAGAATGTTTTATAATAAATCAAAAATAAAGCCAGAAAAATTGAAAAAAATTCCAAAGACGACAAAGCAATCTGCTCTTACTATTTAAGAGAAAACACAGATATATACAGTTATTAACAGCTTCCGTGGTTAAGGGGTAAAGCTCTCGACTAGCAATCTGAAGGTCGCGGGTTCAAACCCCGTGGTACGCAAATAAATTTTATTTGAATAAATTATGTTATTTCACAATTAAAATATCACTCTGCTCTCGAAAGATACTCTCAGTATCGTCCTGGTGTAAGACCAAAGGGATAGCCAGGAATTTCTCCACCTTCCTCTATCCCGTTTCATTCCCTCCCCACTACCTTAAGTTTCACAACATACCCGAATTGAGGATGTAATAGTCTCACTGGATCCAGAAGGGAGCAGTTGGTATTCACATTAAAAAACAGTAACTATAGAATTCGGCTGCATCCTAACTGTTTCTAACGGATTAAGAGTGATTGATTAGCGGCTGAGAATCAAAGTTTAAAAATGCTTGCAACTGTACAGGGAGGTTCAAATGAAAAAGGTCGATTATTTACATATCAAATTTTAAAAAATTAAAAATTTTATATCTTTTTATTTCATTCAAATCTTGTTTTAATGTTTACCAAAATTCAAAAAAGCAATAAAAATGCTCAAAACACACGATGATAAATTATTAAATATCGTGTACTTCTTGGAAGTATTTTTTTATCATAATGATTTTTCGATAATGTCTAAACAAAATAAGTGTGTTTAAAAAAATTGAAATATTTTAGTTTGTAAGACCTTAAATAAATAGAAAAACTGAGGTATTTTCGTCACCAAACACGTTCTCGGATTTATTTTTTAATGATTTTAATTTAACTAAGTTAAAATTCTGAAAACTATGTTTTCTGGCTTATGTATTGATTTATTTTGTTGTATAATTATATGATTTGAAATTTGTGTTGTATAATACAAAATTGGACAAATCTGCCAACGACCAACGGTATAACCTATTACCTATAATATACATTCAAAATCTACTTAGTTTTTCAAAATTTTAAAACTGCGTGTACCAGATAAAATAACAATCTTTCAAAATCAATTTATGTTTTTTTTTTTTAAAAGAGTCAATACGCCTAGAAATTGATTTAAAAAGTACTTATTTCCGGTATTCTCTGGTAATACCCTTTTAAGGTTTGCATTTGTCTTGCTTTAACCAGTGATTCTTATATTATTTAGAGTAAAAAAGGTTAATGAAATGATGTTTTCTTTTTCAACTTAAATCATAAAAAAGTATATATAGTATATAAACAATATATAGTATATATTGCACAGTTAAAGGTCGGGGTGAAAGGTTGGCTATTTCTCGGTTTCTCAGTTTATTTTTGTTTGGTAAGAAGAAAAAAAAAATAATAAAGACCGAAAATTTATCATCATTTTTCTATTCCAAATAATGTCAGGAACCAAATCAAACAATGATTAAAGTACGTACCTCCACACTACATATATAATTTTTATTTACACTAACCACGTCGCACCTCAACATTTGAAAACCATATCTTCATGCATTCAAAATTCAACTGTTTTATTCACCAACCCATCAAATAAAACAACCTGTATTATAAATACCGCTGACTCTATCAAAGAAACTTCTTACCCATTGTGGCGTTAAAGCAGATAGGAAAATGCTTCAGCAGCAATAATCTCCTTTCAAACGCCTCGTCTTACAACAGCAAAACAGCAAAAAACATCACTCTTTATCACCGCGTCTGGTTTGTCACGCGCAACAAGAACACGCTGTATCTCGCTCAGCTGATTCTGTCAAAGAAACTCTCCAGTCGGTGTTGTGTGGAGATTAAGTGAAGAAGCGGAAGTCGAAATGGAAGTCGAAATGGTCCAGCGAGGAATAATCCAGTTTAAAATGCCACTCAGCAGAGGTAATTTTTATTTCAAAGCTATCTCTGAAAACACGCTTTATTGGGTGTGGAAAATACATCGAATTTTGCCGATTAGAATCAAATTAAAATGGAACAAAGAATTTCAAAGTTTTGCGAATAAAAAAAATCTTATCATTACCTACATTAATGTCATGTCATCAGCTATTGGAAGGTTGAAGAAAACATAGCGCATACCAGATATTAAGTTCAATAAGCATGTTTTCGGAGTGTCAGAATCTAAAGCCTGGAATGGAATGCCATCTGAGTTAAGAATGAAAACAGTCTCGGCGGAATTTAGATCTAAACTTAAAATTTAACTTTTCAAACAGTCTAGGTTAAGTCTTTCTCAACCAGTCTCTCCCCATCCGGTTAGCCACGCAGTGGAAAACACATCCACGGCTTAGACCTATACAAACCTCACCCCATAAATACAGGCACCCCTGCTAAGTCACCAAACGTACGAACAAAATGGATATTCCATATTTTCATCATAGCTTAATTTTAATATTCTCATGACGAAGTCCAGTGGAGTTTAATTAAAATTTAAAGTAAACTCAAATAAATTAATATTTTTTTATTGTAAAAAATAAATATTGGTTATCCAATAAATGGTCCCAGGGTGGCGGTACCCATACCCGCCTCCCATTTTTATATTTATTCAAATATGCTTACATTCAGTCAACTAACTCGGAAACAATTACTTACCAATCCTAATTATTTATCAAAAGTTAAGGAAAACAAACGTGAATAATGAAAAATTAAAACACTTTGTTAAGTGTTTTAATTTTTTAAGTGTTAAGTGAAACGAGAATTAAGGAACATTTGAGATGTCTAAATAGCAATAATTATTCGGAATTTGCTAACCATCTAATTGAATTTAACCATTCATTTGATATAAATACTGGTTTTAAAATTTTACGTACTAACGTTAGTGGTTTTCAATTAGACCTTTTAGAAATTTTAGAAATTAGGAAAAATGTCAATAGAAATTTAAATATTATTAATAATCAAATCAATTTTGTGAATAACCCTATTTTAAACATATTTCCATTGTAATTTTTTTGTCTTTGATGTTCTAAGCACCTCCCCTTTCCACCCCCCCCCCCCCCCTCCCCACTCTTCTCTGTTGATCTTCTAAGCACCTCCCCTCACCACCTCCCTCCCCCCACTACTTTCATTTCTACCATAGCTTTATCTTGATTATTTAGTGTTAGTACATTTTATGTCCTGAGGAAGAGAACATCGTTCTCGAAACATGTCGATGTGTTAAAATAAAGATTTTCTTGGTAAAAACAAAGTGTTTTAATTTTTCATTAATAAAATGGTGCCACAAAGTGAATTTGCAAAATTTGAAGAAAACTTGAATACTTTGTTGTCAAAACATGTTGTCCTCTACTGCCAATTATTTTCCTAACTAATTACAATCTGCTAAATTAGAAGTAGTGACCTGATCCTAAAACACTCTTCATAAATAATGATGTATTTAAAAGTAAGATATGAAATAATAATAAAAAAAATTTCGGTTCCTAAAGGTATTCCAATCAATCAAAAATCATTAACAAAACTAAACTTTTATCACGCTTTCATAATATAATATGATCGAGTGGCAAGGAACATTAATGAATTCTACAAATAACCTTATTAATGAAGACAATATTAGTGAATCTTAATCATAAATCCGATAGCAGCCAATAAAATATATGCATCAAGAAAATGAAGATAATGTTGGAAGTTCTCGATTGAAGTATGATTAGCTCTGTTGGTAAAGTTCCGGCCCAGCAAGACATAGGTCTCGGTTTCGTGACCCAGATATGACGGTATCTTTTTCTGATTTTTCTGTTTCTGGGTTTCGCGAAAATTGTCTTCATTAATTAAAATATTAAAATATTAAAATTTTAGATTTTTTCCTACTCATTAAGTTAAAATAAAAATAAATATTCATCCTAGACTTGTAGAAAAGTCACTATGAATGGATAATATGAAACAAATTACTTTTGCGTAAACCACTGTAATCAATGTTATATTATCTACATGTTTCAAAACCGATGGTTTCTTAGTCAGGATAATAACTTGAATTATTATTATTATTATTAATTATTATCCTGACGAAGAAACCATGGGGTTTGAAACACGTAGATATTATAACTTTCTTTATAGTGGTTTACACAAAAGTAATTTGTTTCATATAAATAAAATGATGCCACAAAGTGAGTTTTGCAAAGATTGAATAAATAAATTTAGCCTAGACGCTATCTAGATAGCATTTAGTTCGGCTTTGAAACTTGCAAATATTTATAAAGATAGCAGCCCATAAAAATATGCGTTAAGAAAATGAAGATAATATTGGTAGTTCTCAATCAAATCGAACATTAAATATTATGATTGAATCGGGTAATAATATGATGGTAGAGTCCCCCCTGGCAAGGCGTAATTCCTGGGTTCGTGTCCCATGTGTGACCGTATCTCTCTCTGATTTAAATTTTACGATTGAGTTTCGCTAATGTTGTCTTATTAATAAATATATTAAAATTTTAGGTTTTTGCTCGTACAGTTAAAAATAAATAAATAACCTTATTATTTATTAATACCAACGAAATTAAACATTAAAGAGTGACTCCGCACAACACCACCTCCATCGTGACCCCATCCATTCCAATTTGCCCTGAGCCGAGTACGTCCATATAATAAGCCACCGTGCTCGTGAGGGCTGAGAAATTGGATATTGATGGGATTTATACATAGGAATACGCTATAAAAGAAGTACATACGTACAAAACATGTATCGCGGAGCTTCTACCTTTATACAGTACCTAGCTTCCAGTTCTTTGGAGAGGTTGCAGCTAATAGATCAATACATTCAGTTCTTTAAATTTTCTTTAAAATTGCATCTGCATTGGTGTGTAGCAAGTATGTTAATAAACTATATGCTTAAAAATAACTATCATCGCTCTCTATAGAGTAAAAACTTAAAGGCTTTAGGTTCGGAGCTTGGCTAAACCCTGGTGCAATTTCTGTTAATTACTTGCTATATGATAAAGCAGTTCTCGCTCAGTCGGTAATGAAGAGTGATATAATGAGCTCTTTTTGTAAACCCGCTGTCAGTTTGTTTTAAATCCGTTGTTTTATAAATATAATAGGATTCCATAAATTTTCTCTCTAACTAATTCGCAAGCGATACAAACAGTACATTCAGACCTTAAAAAACTGGAACCGAGCCGGTCTCCAACTAGAGCAAGTCATCACGTAAGTATTTTATTGTAAATAAACTCTAAACACTTATTATCTGTAGTATTTTTAAAAAAATACTTTTTAATAAGAAATATTTAAAAAAAAAAACTACAGATAATAAGTGTTTTGAGTTTGAGTAAAACTAATAAAGTGAGTAAGATTCCTGTTCTTGTATTTCTTCCTTCAAATAACGTACCCAGGGTTGTTATTTTATCATTGACCCCTTTTAGACGATACTCTTCCAAGTCTTAGGTTATTCAGGAAGTTCGGAAACAGATCTAGTAACAAGATGAGAAACTTTTAACTCCGGTGAATTGAATTTTTATACTTTATTCAAGGCAAATTGAAAACAGCTCTCCATAATCCAGGCAGGTAGTTGAAGATAAAGCCATTACAAAATGCATAAAAGGATTTATGAAATGAAAATAAAAATGTCTTAAAAATAAAAGGTCTCAAAGGCCAATTAGGTTTTATTTTAGTTTTAAGTTTGAAAGTTTTTATTACCAAAAAAAAAGAAGTTACATTTCACCTATTTAACTAAAAATATCATAACTAAATACATTATTCATCACTTAACATAACAACTTTATTCACATTCATTATATTATGGATTAAAGAAGAATATTTTTTTAAACTATTCAATTTTTATCACTTTTAATGTCACCTGGAAGGCAAATATATAAATTTCCCCCTCGTAACCAATGGATTGCTTACCATAGTTCGTTTGTATGGTCTCATTGAAGATCATAATAATCTAAATTAAAATATGACAATGAATATAGTATCCATCCACATCCTTTTTAATGTCGTTTGGTAGGCAAATATATAAATTTCCCCCTCGTAACCAATGGATTGCTTACCATAGTTAGAATGTACGGTATTTAAATATATCGTATCATTGAAGATGATAATAATCTAAATTTAAATATGAAAATGAACATAGTATCCATCCACATCCTTTTTAATGTCGTTTGGAAGGCAAATATATAAATTGCTCCCTCGTAACCAATGGATTGCTTACCATAGTTAGTATGCATGGTATTTAAATATATGTTATCGTATCATTGAAGATAATAATTATCTAAATTAAAATATGAAAATGAACATAGTATCCATCCACATCCTTTTGCATAAACACTTTTCACTCGCGTTAGTAAGCTATTTAAGTAGATCATCCAGATGTGTAATGATGGACTCTTATACAACAACACACCACACAAATAAATGTACCTTCTAATAAAAAAACAACCGATATCTAAACAGCTATGAAAAGTCAACTTAAGAATTTTTACCAATTCGTTCAGTCTGAAATCTTCCGTAAACTTTTCTGAAGTCAAACATTCATTCAGCTTATATAATTTCATTCCGCGTAAAAGAATAATTCCAAAGAGATGAATCGCTTAATATAATCAACCAGTACATTAAATCATTATGAAAAAAAATTTAGTTGATTCAAATTTCCAATGAACTTGGATGGATGTAAAAAATTAGCTTTTTTTATTTGATCAATTTAATAATGTGTATTATCATCAAATAGTATCAAAATTGGTCAAATCCAAAAAAATCATTTTCTAAATAACACTGGCAATTTATTATTTATTAAATTATCTACATTACATTACTTTAAAAAATATACAAAAAAATCTTGACATATTAAAAAATGCTTTAAAAAGATAAGACAGTATGATAAACAGCTAGAAAAATATAATTTTTGTAGCAATATCTCAAAAAGTACTTTTTTTGGAGGTGACCATTTTTGATACTAGTCGGATGATTGTTGTGTGCAAGTGAGAAAGAATACTTGCTGTGCACATTTGGTTATAGTCTCTTTTGTTATTCACCCACAATAAACGTTGTGACAGTTATACACTCTCGTTATTTCAAAGAACCTATGAATTGGCGCAGCCGGTAACGTCTTGTCGACTTTCGTGGCATGGCAGTAGTAAGTTTTGTTGGCTTTAAAACGACAGATGAAAAGAAAAGTGAAATATTTAGAGGAACCAACTCTCTAAATTCAGTCCTGGTTTCGCTTTATTTTTTCGCTATATTATTATCAGTTAAAGGTATAAATTTGTTCAATTTTAAAATCTAAATATGAATGCCCTTTGCACACTTTCTCTTTCCCATTAATTTCCACCCACATTATTTTCTAAAAACTAATGCCAAAATCGAATACTAAATTGTATTTTATATATAACTTATCCACTGGAGCGACAGAAAATTTTAAAACTTTTTTCTCGTATTGCTAAAGGAAATTTTTCCGCCCACATTGAAAAAATCTTACCTACGAATTTGAATATGGAGACATACAAACTGATTATAGTTCTATATAGCTAATGAATTCACCTATATTTTGTCTGTTATCACATATTTGTAGGATTTATAAAAAAAATATTATGAAATCATTAAGTTTAAAACTTTTTAAAGAATCTAGATTATATTTGCCATATTTTGACAACAAAGCAATCCGTGATTTAGGAAATAGTGCCATATTGTGGCAAAAAGCGTTCATGTGAATTGAATGAAGCGTAAACATGGGGAACACTAAAAAAGTGCGGATGATTAAGTTTCGTAGTGTCCTTGAATAATACGTAGTTTCAGTTGTTTCTGATAAACGTCAGTGGGCTTAGAGCGTCAAGTTCCGACAGATATCAGAAAGTTGGAGTAGATTCACCCGGGGAATACACCCTGTCAACGACAGCTCAACCTCTGAGATTCAATTCTTAGACTGAGTCTGTCGTAGACCCAGAAGTATAATATATTGTAAACATGTACATATTAGTAATAGACTGTTTGTAACAAGGACCTATTATTCTTGTAGGGCCACAACATATGTTAATAATATCTGTTAATGTTAATAGGGCCACAACATATGTTAATAATATCTGCTAATGTTTAATAATATCTGTTACATACAAAATATCCAACCATGTAGATGTACATACACGAGCAGTAAATTGTCTTTGTGTTTTTACGCACTGATATCACCAGTGTATCTATGGAGATGTCAGTGAACAGAAATGAAGATCCTCATTCTTTGACAAGACACGGAACAATTGAAGCTCTGGGCTGGTTGTCGACCAATCACTTAGAAGTACGAGATGTGTTTTTTTATAAACGAGAGGAGAATATTAATCCGGAGTCATCGGAATTACCCGGCGAGGCACTTTTCTCCCAGATTGTAATGACTATCTCACAAACTCAACACAACGGACGTATTTTGAATTCCTTTCAATCCCACCTGAAATCCGAATTGGATGGAAGCTATTTTGCTGCCTGGTGTGAATGCATGGACGAGAGCGGCAGGCCTCACCCAAGGTCCTTACTACACTATATTTTGGAAACATGGATCGTGAAGTGTATGATCGCTTGTATTATGGATATTGACACTTTCTTCAAGAATCAATTGCGTAATTGCCCCCCTTGGTAATGCGCCATAGATCAGGATGTAGGGTGTTCTTTGTGTAACATGTTTTTGCTGACAATAAAACCTTCATATTTCTGATTGAAAACTTTGCTTTTGAATTGAATCATGAATTGGTAACACCTTAATTTCCAAATAGTTTGCATACATTTGGTACACAACCTGAGGTAAGTTCTCATTGTTTATTTTTTGTTTCTGCTGAAATATGCAGGATTGCGCCCCAACCCTTTAAAATCAGTCCCATAAGTGTACGATGACATATCCACAATTAGTAATTGTGTTGGAGCCCTTCAAGAATAGTAGTTCCTTATTACAAGCTGGTTTAATATTAATATTTACGCGTTTACAATATATTATACTACTAGGTCTCACGGCTAACAGTAACTGTCAAATGGAATCGGAAAGTGGAAATGAATCTCATCTATGGATAAGGCAAATACTACAGTTATGATGATTTAAAATCGCCGTTTATTGCACTCAAACAACAAGGCATTACTACAATAACCATCGCCTACCCAAATTCAAATGGGTTTATTACATCACACGAGTACCAATTCGTAACGCACCTAAAAAAAAATCCACTTCCCAAGGTGTCTGTCTATCAATGTCCCAAATGCGGGCTTTGGAACACGAAAGCTCCACAATTCCAAAGTTTTATTAAAGGCAGGACAAGTAGTTTGTTGGAAGCTGGGAGGCGGTAGGTAAAACATGTGGATCCGTGGAACTGTAGAAGAAGTGCGGAAGAGAAGCGGGTAGCGGAGTCGGTTTAGCGCGAAAGCCTCCATGAGGGTGGATTTGAATACATGTTTGAGACAATTCACTTTACAGGATCTTTCCCGTATCTCTTTGCAATTTTTATGCTTGCGCTCGCAAGCATTGGGAGGGGATTGGGAAACTTTTTAGGAAAATATTTTGCATTATTTGATTTTAGATTTGGTGTTTATTTTGCACCTTTTAAGGCTTTCTGCTTTTATCAACGACATAGTAAATATTAATTTACAGTGTGTAAGGGACGAATGTACTTGATTGTGCTTGTGATGGAGGACTTATCCAGCCGAGGTATTAAACATGCGACGCTCGGGAGGGACCCAAACTCAAAAAATTTCCGATTTTTTCCACGTTTTTTCCAAGTTTTCCAAAAATTGTTAAGGTATTTTAAATGTCCAATATATTGCTCAATTTTGAAGATGTCTTTAAAATAAGTATCATTTTAAAAAATACATAAAGAATTACATTTTGTTTTACGTTTTACTTGTTTTGAATTATACAGATTATAACATGAATTGAATCTCACCTCACATATCACAGACCATTTGGTCATTTTTCCGAAAAACACAGACGCATTTACCGAAATGCAATGTTGCCAGTTCTTTCGCAGCACAAATAACACATATTTTAATAGTAATAAATCGAAATGGAAAATGTAGTCTTTATTCTATGTGTTTATTTAAACACCGTTTCGGTTGGGAAGATTTTTTTATCAGTAAGCCTGTAATTAATTCATGAAATTAACTATAGAACAGACAATTTAGAACAAAAGTTTGTTTAGATAATTTTTGTTGATAAAACCCTTGTCATATTTTCTTTTTCCACCCCTAAATTTTGCATAGCACCGCAACCGTTCCGGCGCATCATCTGCGGGAACATCTTTTGTGGTTCACGTCGCAAATCGCGATGTTTTCAGGCGGTGCTTTGCTGAAGCCTTTATTATATCATACGTCTATTACTACCTCCGCTTTCCCATTTCCTCCGGTTCTGTTTGATATGCAATTTCCCTAAAAGATTCGCTTTTTCAGGTTTTTTTGGGCTGTAAGCGGGTCTGCTACTTTGTGATGCGCCGTCATGGAACCTGTGATTGAATGAGATTGGATCATTTTCTGGGTAACGGATATGAAGTGATGCTGCAATTTTTAAATAAGAACAATATAAATTTGAAAATATAATGTACAAAAATGCAATATCATTATTTTTTTAACGCATTGAAAGTTCGATTCTCAAATGATTTTCAGGTTTTTTTATTATTTTTTTTTTAGTTTAAAACTATATGTTTATTTAACTATCTTAACTTTATTAATTTTGTTGGTTAATACGATAGACCTTGCTTTTCGGCCCATACAAAAAAGACACCCGGGAAAAAACACTTTTCTACATCGAAAATTGCACAAAATGAATATATTTTTTTATACTGCCATCTAGAGGGTGAAAACTACGTCGGTATGTTTTCGAATTTTCGATGCGTTTCGTATTAACGTAAACATTCACTGTCAAACATGTACGATTTATCAAAAAATATTATTTAAGGAAAAAGTGCTGCTAACTCAACTCTCATAAAGAATTATAAAATTATAAAAAGCTACCGACGTAGCTTCTTCTTTCGAAAAAATATATATTTTTTTAAATTTCTATTTTGTGAAAGTTTCGGTGTAGAAAAATGTATTCTCCATAAACCCCCTTTCGAGCGATTTCTGTAGGTAAATTTGAGCGTTGTCTCATTCGCACATTTCGCATTTGCATGTATTGTAAGTGTGCGTGAGCGGGTGTTCCGAGTGTCGTTCAAAGTCTAGCCTCTTAAATGATCAATTAATTGATGTTTTTGCATTTATTTCTTGTGTATTCCTACCTATTCAGTACGTTCATTCATAGGAAAAAACGCACAAAACGTTTTGATCTCATCATTAAAATTATTGATCATAATATTGATTCATCTCTTTTACTAAATAAAAAAGGTAACGGTTGCATCTGGGAAGCAAATCCATGATATTTGTCTTACCGAGACAAT
This sequence comes from Limnephilus auricula, assembly GCA_951813805.1. NCBI lineage: Eukaryota > Metazoa > Arthropoda > Insecta > Trichoptera > Limnephilidae > Limnephilus > Limnephilus auricula. The sequence continues at coordinate 2,888,946 of OX638406.1, read as the reverse complement.
GCCTTTTTGGCCATTGCGATCTGATATTTTAATGTAATTTTTGTCGATCTCAACGTCTTCAACCTATATGGTGACTATCCGATTTTGTTTACAGTAATATGTGCAGTGCATAATTAAATAGAAAATAGTTAAAAATAAATAAATAATATTAACACAAATAATAAAAGTTGAATTGAAAATTTCAGAAGGTGCGCGTTACTCAAAAGATTACAATATTTAATCGTGTCTTTGATTTGTATCTACTCACTAAGTACTAACCTCATACTTTTCTTTTGTCACATGTAGATATTATTAAATATTGTATTGCCCTTCAAAAATTTGGCGTATTTTGTCAGAGGCTAAAAAATATTCCCGCTTTCCAATAAAATCCAAATAAATGGAACATTTGTTAACGATTTCAAAAACTAAAAACTGTTTTCGAAAGGTGATGAAATAGGCTTTCAAATTTCTTTATTAAAAATTACTTTGTATTTTTTTAAATATATTTTTTTTGGCGAAAACTTTAAAAATTTTTAAAATGACTCACTTTACTTTTTTAACGAAAAAAATATAACACATACTTATTTCATTAGATAAATTAATTATAAAACTTACTGTTACTTCCCTTTTCTTTCGTTTCATGAAATTTTTTTTTTTTTTAAATTCAAAAAATTCCATAATTTTTTTTCAAATTGCGATCGGAAACTTTGGTTTCAGAAAGGGGTAAATTTTAATTTTTTTGGTTTACTTTTAGATTTTAATACATAGCTTGTTGTATTCTCTTTCCAATACCGTCCAATTCTGACTATAATAGTAAGGGAGAAACAACGTTTTCTGTGAGACCTATGTGAGCTGGGACAAATATGGTCTCCTGTGAGTAAACTGGTTAAAAAATAACGTATTCTGTAACATTTTGCTTCCTAGAACTAGTTTCTTCTGACTCTTAGAGAATATTGCATCAACTTATATAATTAGTTTTTTTTAAGAAGTCAAATACAAAACTTTTTTGCATAACAGATACGAAAACTAAGATTTTAAAAATAATATTTTTCTCTTAACTTTAAACGCAAAATTCCTACAAAATAATTTATATTCTATGCTTCTCTGATAGATTCCGACGTGATATACAAATCACGTGTTCCAAGCCAACACGGATGTGGCTCTAAATTAGCATACAAATCGAAAGACAATTGCCAAAGGTTTCCTCATTAGTGATTCTGCCTGCGGACAGATGGCAGTGCTGATATTTTTAAACCGAGCTTTAAAGCACAAGTGGTTGGGATCCCCGCTAATAAAGTTTAATTTATGACGTGATTGTGTTGCGCTTACGCTCGGAGTCAATTAGCAAAGTAATGAATTTATAGCGTAGAAGCCTACAAGCTCGTGAAATGAGTCGTCGTATACCACAATAAATTCATATTAGTTATATTTTTAAGAGTAAATGTAAAAAACATTGAAATAATTTGTCACGTTTAAGTAAACATCTGTCTAGATGTTGAATGTTAAAATTTTTGTACCTAATTTTGCAAGATGACTAACTAACTAACAATGACGTCGTTTCGCCGCACGGATCGGCAGAGAGGCAAGGCTGTCACACAACTATATCTAGGCAACCACTCCCTGCTTTCTTAGTCGAACATAATCTAATTTATATTTCAATTGAAAATTATATTATCGAAGAAAGCAAATGCTTTATGGCTTGACATTATAAAAATTAAAAAACAGGGTCTTTGTTTAAAACCACTTTTTTTGTTTATTTACGATTTTGGTTTAATCCCAACCTTCATCAGACAATAAACATATAAACTAAATGACAGTACAAAGGAAGATTATGAGGTAAACAAAATAGAAAGAATGTAATAGAGGGGAGACCATCAGAGACAGGCTAGTAGATAACACACACCTACATATATGTACATGTACACTCTTGTATTCATGAGCCGCTGTACTTGCGAGATAATATTGTTACGTTTTTCCTAACCATATATCTACCCTGCTTCTGTGTGCAGCTGTCATTTTATTATCCGCAATATCAGTCATAAATTGATCCCCGCCGTATAAACTTTTCCGCATCAATATTCCGCTGCCGGTATAAGTCCGCCGCCGTTACAAAAGTAAATCATTCGGTTCACTACTATTAAACAAATATTCTGCCATAAATGAAGTGTGAAGCAGCGAGAAAGGAGAATACTACAAGGCCCGCCATAAGTCGTATGTTTTTCTTTCCTTACTTGTGATATATTTTCTCCTTGTGCAGTGGTTCATTACGCATACATCATACAAAAGGTCATTTGATTACACAAAATTACACCCCAGTGAGGGTTACATAAGAAGGGGAACAACTTACTTTTTTTTCAGCATTGAATTATGCTATCCGATGATTCTTCACGGTTCTGTGCAAGTATTCTTGTAATTATTTAAACCAGATTAAGTCTACATTGAAATGATAATCCAGTGGAGGTGTATTGTGGCAAGTGTGTACGGCTAAAGGTCATAGAATAGGTATGAGAAGGAGTAAATTTAGATCCGTAACAGGAATCTTGTGGGACACGAGAATGCCTATGAAACTTAAAGGAAAGATATATCAGACTATTGTTAGATCCGCGATAATGTATGACTCCGAATGCTGGACGATGGTCGGCAGGGGTATCACTAAAAGATAAAATAAAAAGTTAACGCATTCGTGGTAGCCTGGTTCACGGACATAAAGAGTAATGTGGAGGAAAGAAAGTTGAGATGGAACGGGCATATGAGTAGACCACACAGTAAAGCAGGCAATGTCTATGGAGCTTCATCGACAGTCATCCAGAGGAAGACGTAAAAACTCCTGGATGACTTAATGCTCCAAAATTCTAAATAGAAACGGCCTGGATGAAATTGATACCCAAAACCGAAGAAGCTACAACCTGAGAACGAGAAGAGCCGATCCCAGCAATCTACCTGGGCAATGAGTTGGGACAGTGCAGGGAAGAAGATGTATGGGTAAAGTAAGCTAATATGATCTTTCTCAAGTGAAATTGACAAAACTTTTCAAGTATCAAAATTCTTCCTTGAATTGGAAATCAATTTCATTAACTTTTCTAGAGTATTTGAGTCGGAATATCTTTCACAATTCTTGAAACTACTGCTTAGTGGTTCCATATTCGATAGTTATCCGTCACTTAGTTTACAGTAGTTTACGCCAAGAAAACTTTTTTAAATTTCATTATTGTTGATGGAGTAAGTTCCCTTCAACACAACTTTCAAAGTTATGTGGAAAAGTAGTGAATGAGTAATATAATAATGAAACAAGACAAGGCTACCACAATTCAATTATCTTCCGGAATTTCATTTTAATCCGACCGGAAAACAGTAGTTGCTTATGGTTTCTGGGAATAATAAAAAATACTTGTTCGTAAAATATTGCAAAGTTGATTTTTTATTATTTTACATTAACTCCACACAGGAGGCCCAAAGGAAAATAATTTCCCTCAGGGCTTATTTCTTCTGTTAAAATGATGTGTGGAGGGTCTATTTGAGGAGAGGAAGGAGTGAACATGGGTCTTGAAGATATAGATGATGTAGGAGGGAGGAAACATAGAGGCCGGCAAATCGTTTCACAGCCGAGCTGTTGAAGTCGAAAAAACGACCCATTCGAATTTCAACCGTGTACATACGTTGGGCGCGAGTTTGGCGTATTTTTGACTATGCACCGGTGCCAAGGGGATCAATGATGCTAGTTCCTCGGAGCATCTTCCATTGAAATACACGGTAGAACAAGGACAGCTTTCCCATGCTCTAAAGATTGCAACCCGTTTGTTAAAGCGGGAGAATCTAAAAAACGGACTTTCTGCATACAGTCGAGGGTTTTATTCAAGGATTTGGGGGGCTCCAGACCAGAGGTGGCTGCCAAATCCAACCATGGGGCGCTCTTGTACAGGGTTAGCAGTTGGTTACTATTAAAGTATCTGCAGTTTTTGAGAGGCTAGTTTACATTACATTCAAGATAGCTTCAAATTACTTTCACTGTAAGGGCCGGAATTCCGATTTTCTACCAATTTATATCAAATGTCCCTTGAGCACTTTAAGTTTCCAAGTTCTTAAAAAAGATGCATGTTGTTTTTAAAGATAATATCTGAAGGTTTGTATAGCCCAAACGTTAAATACGTAAAATTCCCTCGATAGAAAAAAATCGCAAAATATTCATAAATATTCACCTTTAAATGCTACGGTGTTGAAGAGAGATTTTTGCTCTATTACAAACGAGTCGTGTTTTATTAACATTTTCCCAATATTCGCATGAATTTTGTCGTTTTTAATATTAGCGCGCTCTTTCCAACATTCGTATTGTCGTGTCTCTTCTTCTTCTTCTTTTTGGTCGGGTACTACTGGCCCGCAATCCTCAGAATACCTACATACTGTTGTTGACGAATACGAAAAAAAACTAATCGCAACCGGTAAAGGCGTCATGAAATTGGTCAATTTCATTTGGAATTTCTAGGTGATGGCCTTCGTGGTCAAGGAGTCAGGCACTAGACTCACCCCTCTACACCAGAGGTTGTAGAGCCTTGCTTGATACGTGTGTGGTAAATATTGGTATAATAATAATTATTTTTTTATTTTAAATAAAAGAAAAAACAAAACAAAAAAAAATTATTATCATTTATTTATGTTTATTTCTGCTGAACAAAGCGGTGTGTGCAATACTGCCATATAAAAGTTTACATCTAAATAAAATACATTACATAAAATTTTATATAAAAATACATAAAATAAAATGGTGAATACATTAGAACTTTAACTATAATGGCTTGACAAAAATTCTCCATCTATGGTGTACGGGCGCTCCCTGCCACTGGGCGACGGCCTGGACAAGTGTGTTTTCCGATCTCGTTTCGGCTACTCTATGGCGCACCAAAGCAACAAACCCAAAAATGGCAAAAAATATGTGCAATATATTTAAACAATTATTTTTATTAGTTCCACACAGTAAATCCTAAGATAAAAAAAATCCCTCTCTCGCCCTGTGCCATTTTTAGGGTTGATGTATGGAAGGTTTTTTTTTAAAGGAAGAAGCGGAAGTTTTGGCAAGGATGGCAATGAGGGGTGGGTAGGGTGGGGCCATTTTGTCTGAGAGTGACGGGCGTATGAATCTAGCCCTCCCGGTGCAAGGAGATGTTCCGAGGGAGTCCAGCTAGAGAGATCAAAAGGTCTCCATTTACCAGTCTCTCCCGATCTGGCCTGCCACGCAGTTGGTGGTCAGATCCATCCGCCGTCAAGTCCCGGACAAACATCATTCCGTAAACCAAGATTTTTTTTTTAATTAATATATTTTTATAAGTTACATTTTTTGGCATTTTTTCAACTACCATACTAGGCTAATGCCCGTGTAGTTGTAGTCGTAATATGTAGCAAACCACTTTGTTAACCTAAGTATCTTTAAGACAAGATTTTATGCGTAGCACGAAGGGTAACAATTATTATAGGCCATAATTATTAGCCTGAAACACTCATCCATATTGAAAAACTCCCGAGAAAAGATACATGCCGTTGACGGGACTCGAACCCGCGCCTCTCTGATTCCTGACCGGCAATCAGAGGCGCGCGGGTTCGAGTCCCGTCGGCGGCATGTATCTTTTATCTGGAGGTTTTTTTCAATATGGATGAGTGTTTCAGGCTAATAATTATTGCTTATAATAATTGTTAAGCTAAGGGTGTTGGTTATCCAATAAATTGTTCCAGGGGCGGCGGTACAAACACCAGGCTCTTAAATTTTAATATTTGCATAAATTTTGTATATTTGCATCACATTTCAGAATGGAAGATACTCCCTGTATCGCCCTGGTGTAAGACCACCATTCAAAATTGCCACGTTGCTTAAAATGGCTTTAACCGTGTTTAGTGATTAGAGCCGAATAGCCAGATACTACCCCCACCTTCCTCTTCCTTCCGCACATTCTTCTCCTGCCCACTTCCTTCAGCCTCTCATCATACGATCGATGCCAGGCTCCAGACGGGAGTGGTTGGGAATATTGTGAGGTATTCACATTTTAAAAAAAACATCCTGCAATTAATCAATGTCACCCCTTGATTCAAAAGTCGCCCCATGATACAGTGTTAAAATCAACATTTGTTGTTGTTGTTTTATAATTTATAAATTTGTTTCTTTCAGCCATCTTACAATCATCATCATCTGAAGAAGTTGGTTCTAAAGCAGAAATTCTGATGACTTTCCACAACTCAATCGACAATCAAATTTACTGTGAAGAAGGGCAATGGCTTACTGCAGATAGGCGAGCTGTTTCCAATGTTACCAGTTTAAGGTAAGAACTTTGTATTCTTCTTTGGATAAAAAATTGAATAACTTTAGTTATTCATTAAAACATTAAACGAGCTGCATAATTTTCATCACCACAATCTAGAACAGTGAGGATTGACCTTTACTGGTGGTTGTGCGCAAATTTTGCTGAGAAAAGACGGTATTTGGTGCACTGACAAGCAAATGAAACCTTATTTTAAGATAACAAGTTGGATGCCCATAACCCTACCGTACCAAAATTAGAAAAACCATTTGTGATTTTTTTATGATGAAACCAAAAAAAAATATTATTCGGAGCTATCTGGGTGAATGAGTAAAACCTTAAATTGTAACATTCTCAACCAAAAAACTGTATAGGGAATCGTGACCGCGTACTTCTTTAACGATCACGATTCGATAGGTTGATCTGGCGTGCTAGGTTGATATGAAGTTACCGACCGATTGTCGGTAACTTCTCATCGTTCCCTAGGACAACTGCAGATCTCAAACGTGCAAACGACAGTTGATATGGAATATATGAAGGACACTTAGTCATTGTGTACTGTCACCTATTCGTTTGCGATCTGCAGTTGTCGCAGGGAACGATGAGAAGTTACCGACAGTTATCCTATTGATCGTTATAGAGCAAGCGTGCTAGGGCCTGTTCGGAAATAAGAACTCCGATGGTTTGGAATAACTTTAGATTTTATTTCAAACTTCAAATATAAAACACACTATCAACGTAATAATTATAAACAGAAAGATTGCGGGAATAAGTACTACAACGAGAGCGGTAGAAATTGGAATGAGTTTTTCGAAATGGTAGACGTCGCTGCTGTGATTGTTGCGAAACGCATTGTGTTGCCCGTCATTAAAATCCTCATAACTTATTTGTAGCTCTTATTCCCACGTCTGCAAGACACTCAATCGAGAATCGATACGATACGATACGATACGATTGTACCACCCCAGCCAGGAGCAATCCTGTCCCGGTAAGACCGGTACACCTAGGGGCACTGATTTGTTAGGACTAGGAACACATGCTCTGAAGATAGGAATGAGGTTGGAGTTTAATCGACCGGTATACATGGCAACCTAATAAGCCAATATTGGAATTTAGGATGGGCAGGAGTAAAGGAATGTATTGAGCGTTATATATTTTTCCCTTCTTTATGTCTTCCTTCTTCTTGCCTCTTCTCAGCTCTTCTTGGATCTTGTCTACTTCTGGCTGTTCTTGCCTCTTCTTGGATCTTGTCTCTTGTATATTCTTGCTTCTTCTTGGATGATCTAGTATCTTCTTGAATCTTCTTGTCTCTTGTTGTATCTGGCTTTCCTTGTCTCTTCTTGTAGAAGAAGCAAGAAGAGTGCTTCTTATTATTTCTTTTTGTCTCCTTTGGGATCTCCTCGTCTCTGCTTGGCTCTCCTTGCCTCATATTGTCTCTTCTTGCCTATTATTGTATCTTCTTGGCTCTTCTTACTTCTTGTTGGATGTTATCGTATCTTCTTATCTTTTCTGGTCTTTTCTTATCTCTTCCTGTCTTGTCTTGTCTCTGATCGTCTTTTCTTGTCTCTGCATATCTTGTCTTGTTTCATCTCTGATTCTTCTTAGATCTTCTAGTCTCTTCTTGAATACACTCGTCTTTTTTTGCTTCTGTTAGTCTGTTGTTGCCTCTTATTGGCCCTTCTTGCCTCTTTTTGGATCTTCTCGCCTCTTTTCGGTTCTGCTTGCTATTTCTTGTTCTTATCGTCTAATAGCAGGTCTTTTTAACTCACATTTGTTCTTACTGCATCTTCATTCAAATGCTTACCCATTGTTGGCTCGTCTCGGTTCTTCCTGCATTTTTTGTATCTTAGTGTTTCTTCTAGTCCTAGTCTGTTCGTATCTTTTATTGATTCTCCTTATCTCTTCTCGCTCCTTCTTGGCTCTTCTTGGTGTTCCTTGCAACTTCTTGCGGAGTTTAATCCACCTATATACATTGCAGCCTAGCAGGCCAATACTTGAAATAGGATGGGCGGGAAAAAAATAGAGCTGTGTCATTTTCTTGCCTCTTTGATCCTTTCTTGCCTATTCCTGCAACTGTTTGCCTCTTCTGGGCTCTTTTTCGCCAATTTTAGACTTCCCTAGTATCTGCTTACACATTCTCGGTTCCCCTAGCCTCTTGTTGGTTTTTCTGGCTTTAAGTTGCTTCTTTTCTATTCATCTTGGCTGTCCTAATTCTTGCCTGCATCTTATTGGTTATTCCAGTCTCTGCAGGCGACTTCTTGCATTATCTTGACATTTCTTGACTTACGGTGGCATTTCCTGTCTCTTCTTGCATCATCTTGCTTCTTCTAGCCTGTTCCTGACTTTTCTTGCTTTTTCCAGCCTCTTTCTGATCTTTCTTGGTTCCTCTTACTCTCCTTATCCATCTTTGCTTCGTCTTGACTCTTCTTGGATTCTTTTGGCTCTTCTCGTTTCTTCTTGAATCTTCGATCTTCTTAAATATTCGAATAAAACAATCCAAAAGAAAACAGATGACACCCATCTAAAGTGCACCAAAGGACCGAATCAACGTAAATATTAGATATAAAATTAAAAAGTGTACTTGATAAGAACTTCCAGATTTTTACTGAAACCAAAAACTAAACCTAAAAACCAAAATCCTATAAAATAAAAACGTGCTAACCATTAAGACAAAGAAGAAAAAAGTTTTTGTTTTTCTTGCGCACGTCAGTGGATGAACGAATTTTCGAGAAACCCATACCTTGAAATGCATTCGATAGGTACCCATGAGCCACGAGTAAGTCGAGTTGTTTATGTTATGGAATTTGTAGCCCAAAAGCATTAGTTGCTTCAAGTGTGCCTTTACTTATTTAACTGAGTCGTAGGTACCTCATCGAAGTGATATTGACAGAATACAAAAGGGGGGAACTTTTGTCTAATTTGTAAATAAACAAAAGCAAATAAACATGGAAGCAATAAAATTAAATTTGTTTGACAGAAATTGTGTTATTGAAAAATGAATGCTTATCTCAGCTTGGAGTGGCATCTCGGGTTACACTGCTCCACTGCTCCATCACAATAAATCACTTCACATGTCATATAACCCTAGTCCCTCGAAGATACAGTCCGTTTGGTGTCGTTTCAAAACTCACTTGTTAACTCCGATATTCGAATGAATATTATTATGTGAAATTGCTCTCAGAGGTTAATTACACAAAAATACAATAATTTCAAGATTGAAAACAGAATCTATTAATTAAAATATGTATTCTGGCAAATTTTGAGCCCGATTGAACGTAATCTAAAGCAGTTATGCACTGAAAACCCAAGGAGGCGACAAACACGTCCTGCCGTGACCGTCACCCGGCACTTCCAAACAGAAAAAAGAAAAAGATACGGTCACATCTAGGATTCGAATCCAGAGGTCTTTTTCTAATTTTCCTGTATCAGATTTTCGATTGAGTGTCGCATTATCTTCATTAAATAAATATATTACAATTTGATTTAATCATGAATAAAAATTAACATTTGGTTGTCTAATCGCCAATTTTCCGAGAGAATTTACTTTCCAAGTCCATTTGCTTATTTTACCTTGTTTAACAAATATATTTGTTAGGCCTTATAACTTACTAGTATTTTAAAAGTAGGTATATGTAATTAATAATTTCTAAGATTTACACAAAATCAAATTAAAACTTATTGCAGATGGCAGGTATTCAATCAAAAAAACTCAGATAGAATCACAAAAATATTTTATAAGTCAAATGAATTAATACTAAGAAACCCACCAATTACCTCGCTAAGTGGGCATAAAAAATAATTACCTATTTAAAAGTAAATTTACCAAAACTCCAACCGAATAAATTTCTAAAAAATAATGCGAAACCGAAGAAGTGTACACAAAGAAATCGTAAAAACGTCTCCCACAGCCAAAACAAGGCATATTAAAATGAAATACGTAATTTTCACCCAAACACCATGCAAATGGCATGCTTTATTTCATTCTGTATTTTTACGAAATAGAGAATTATTTTCTTCTAAAAGCTCCAGAAAAATAAAAAAGGAATGATGATATTATGACAATAAGATTGGTGGGATTTATTCTGCAATATGATCACTGATAACGCGGTTTGTTTTTCATTATGTTTAATTTGAATTTTTTATACCTAGTGCATTATTTATTTAAAAAGTTTTATTTTTTTCTTACTAGCTGACCCGGCAAACTTCGTACCGCATCAAAATCAATAAATGTTGTGTTTAATTTATTAGCTGTTTGAAGCAAATGCATTGCAATAGTCAAAGATTGGCTGGATAGAAACCTTCTCAGTCTAAATTTTGATAAAACCATTTGTATTCCCTTCTATAATTCCCTAAAGTCATCCCCTAAAAATAATCTTAACCTGAAGTTCCATAATATAAATTGTAACCCTGCTACATGCCCAAACTGCGAAGATGTGAAATTAGGAAAATATACTAAGTACTTAGGTGTAACTATAGACTGCCAACTCAAATGGACCTACCATTTAGAGAAAACAGTCAATAAACTGAGATACCTAAGTTACATATTCAAACGGATGAGCAATATTGTCAATATAAGAACCATGAAAATTGTTTATGATGCATTGGTGCTTTCATCCATTACCTATGGAATAATCGCCTGGGGAGGAACATACAATAACCATGTGAAACCTCTAGAAACTGCCCAGAAGTCCATCATTAAAATAATGTACCAGAAGACCAAAACTTATCCCACTAATCAGTTATTTCAGGAAACTGAAATTATGGAACTAAGGCAGATCTACTGTTTACAATGTCTCAAATTTATATTTACTCGTCCTAACAATTTCGATAAAAACCCAAATCGCTCTAGTCAAAGACTCACCACTTGCATGTACACAGTGCCTCATTGCAAAACCAGGCTGGCCCAAAGGCACATTAACTGTATTGCCCCAAAATTGTTCAATTCCTTACCCAATTCCATCAACACATGCCAAAACTTGAACTTATATAAAAAATATACTAAAAGTTGGTTAAAAAATAAGGAAGTAAATAATTTTTTCCTATAATTTTGTACTGTTTACATTTTAAATAACTAAAATATGCCATGTCTTTCCGAATCGTTAGATTTAAAAAAAATATATATATAAAATTGCGTGTATGTGTATGTATACATGTGTGTGAGTATGTATACATGTATGTGAGTATGTATACATGTGTATATATGTATGAGTATGAGTATGTATACATGTGTATATTTGTATGTCCATGTGTGTACATATATATATATGTATATATATGTATATATATCCACATCTAAATATAAAAATACAATCACAGAAATTCCTGCAACATCAATTACCTCTGCACATATATGTACTACATTTTAAATTCTTAATCTTTTTATTTTAACCACCACTGTTTTATACCCACATATTATAATGCCCACGCACAGGCTTCGCCTTTGTGGGATTTTTTTGTTACCTTTTCATTTATGTTATTATGTATGTATCTACTTGTAAATGTATGTATCAAAAAATTTTGCCAATAAAAAAAAAAAAAAAAAAAAAAAAATTGATTCAAATTATTTGAAAAGCCGTTCCATACAAACATATGAAAATTTTTATTTTCTTCATAATTATTTTTCCCGTGATTCTTTCCGATGTTTAAGTAGTTATTCTGTTAATCGGGACGGAGACAAATCCAACAAATCAAAGATCATGAAAATCGGTCCAGCCGTTCTTGAGTTATACATGGTGTAACTAACCCGACCTTGTTTTATATATTAAGATTATGGAAACAAACAGTACGGTTACAATGACAATTTTTTTTAGAGATATAGTGATATTATCTGGTGGGTACCTATTATATGTTTCTTTGTAATGTCTTTTTTGTGGTATGTATATTTAGTAATTACCGGGTGTAGGTGTTTGTGTGTGTCTGAGTATTTTTGTAAGCTTGACATAATGCTCCTTTTAAATTTGGGCTGTGAATCCGAGAAACTGTCGATGTTTAAGCAATTATGATTTAATGTATGAAGAGCACGGTTAATTAGCGAATTAGTTGCTGCATTTGTTTTGTACATAATCGTGTGTTTAGTTATTGTTGAATTTGAATGTAAGATATTTTATAATTTTTTTTTTACATATTCCATGGCTATTTATGTATATTTTGTACTGCTGGTTCCATATTGGCGAGGCATATTACAGTGTACTTCTGACTAACGCAAATTAGTATTACTATCCGCAGGTTACCAAAAACTTTACGTGTATGGAGAAGAAACACCAAAGGTTTTATACGACCTATAAATGAAGGAGCAAAAATTTTTTTTTTCGACAAACTACCATGAGAATCGTACGTAATAACGGATTATGGCAGCGCGACATGTTAAATTGAACATTGTACCTATGGTGTATAATTATAGAAGTGTTTATAATATTAAATGGGTAAGTACTGATATGTTATATTATGCTTACATGATAAATTATGGTTAAATGGTTTTTGCAGATTTTTTTTCAAGCAATTTATTTTTATTCATTATATTGGTTTCTTTTGGCTATTTTTATACGAGTATATTATCAGCTATATTGCCGGTTTTGTGGACTTTTGTATACAATACATTTCCCGTCTAGAATATCTTCCATGCTGGACCCTGCCGCATATATACTATAGCCGTTCCTATTAACGTACAGGAATACAATGTTATTTTAGAGAAATATAATATACATTCGGAATCCGTTTTTTTTTAATTTAAGTTCTAACTAATCTAATCTAATCTATACAATATAGACTAACAAGTTCAGAATTAAATCGTTTCGTTCATCTAAAATCTCTAGACATAGTTTTGAAATATTCTTCGGTTTTTATTTAATCAATTCCAAAAAATCTCAAAACCACCCTGTTATAAAGCAAAGCTAGTCCAATCATTAGCGTTTTTCAAGAAAACGGCATGATTTCTTCTTACGGCTTCGTAAATAATTTAATTCGGAGGCTTTAATGGCAAACAAGGGATGTAGACTGTGAGACCCAGACAAACATACAATCATGCATACAACCTTACACTATTCAGCCATACAGCCTCTTCCGCAGGGTGGGAACACCACCGGTGCCTTCCGTTCATATTACGTTATTATTTTCGCCTTTATGAGTTAGCGATTTGCAAATTGACAATTTTGAAATTTGGCAAGAGAAGTCTGGTAATATTATTAAATCATTATTATTATTAAAACGAAATTAAATTTCATGAATATTATTAGCGTATTCAAATTTGTCGAGGGAATTAAAATGATGGGCGAAAGTAGTAATTTATGCATTGGATGAATAATAATTATTGTTGAAGATGTTTTAATTTAATTTTTAAATTGCATTGATGTATTTTTTTTTAGTTAAATACTCCTATGTGAGGTGTGGTTTTATGTAATCAAAGTACCTTTTTACGTTTTTTGTGTAATGAACCACTGCAGAAGGAGGAAATAGGTCACAGGTAAAGAAAGGAAAGAAATAGGACTTTCTGCTGGACTTGTAGTAAGTATTCTCCTTTCTGATTTCTGATGAATGTATGGCGGAATAAATGTTATACAAATATTCCGCCATAAATGTACTTTTGTAGCGGTGGCGGATTTAAACCCATAGAGAGCGATGAGCGGATTATTGATGCGGAAATGTTTATTCGGCGGGGATCAATTTATGACTGAAAGTGCGGGTAATAAAATGACATGTCCACACAGAAGTATGGTAAAAACATGGTTTGGAAATATTACTCCCAAAATAAGCTTTCAACCATCTGCCTACAAAGTATTTTAAGATACTTTGGATACGTCGCTCGTTAAACTGAGGACTTTAACTTGGTGAAACTCATAGTCACTGGCACAGTAGAAGGCAGAAGAAGCAGATGAAGGTCACAAATTCGCTGGAGTGACCAAGTATCACTGTAGCCTTCTTTAAAAAAAAAACTCTTTCATTCACTATTCCCCTGCCTACCTTCTTCATTTCTCAAAATGGGAATGCCATAGATCAACTGGCACCAGGTAAATAAACAAAAATCAATAAAAACTAACAAAAAACGGTGTTTTATATATTGGTTTCTTAACAACAGTGTTTTTTGTTTTACGAAAATCTATAAAGAATCAATATTAGAGTCTCACATTTTTACAAAAGCTCCACACAGAGATATATAAACCCTCAGGGCTATGTATGGAGGATATTTTTAAAGGAATGGAAGAGAGAAAGTTCTAGAAAGAAAAATGTATGAGGGGCCAAGAGAGTCTCTCCCGATTCGATCCGCCTCACAGTCGATGGGCAAACGCATTTGTCGTCAAAGCATTGACAAACCTCACCCCATATATTCATAATTAAATGGATTCGCCCATAAAATCTCAAACATAAACTTATATTTTTTTTCATTTACTGCCTCCAAGAGAGACTGCCAACCAAGAGCCATAAGTCAGTTTTTCCAACTCAAAAAACTTAATACGCGTCGTTATCGCATCCCCAACCGATAAAAACGGGCATATAGGTATAAAGTATGACGGCACATGGTCCCCGTAATAAAAGCCGTACCGAACGAACACTTGCGCCAACTGTACGCCTTGCCCACTTAAGGATATTGGCGATTAAGGCCGCCGTAAAATAGTTCATCTCCTAGTGGTACGGTGGGCAAATGGAGAGCGACTGCAGCGTAATAAAATAATATTGTTTTAGCCGAGCGTTAAATAATTCAGTGAATCCTTCGGGAGATTTCGCATCATCGACTTTATCGACTATCCCGTTACGACCTTCTGAAAGGGACAAGGTAGGTTAGACAAGATAGATTATTTATATTTTATCCAACAGTGTGAATAAATTTAAGAATGTGTTAAGCATATCATTGAAGAAGAAGATAATACTAATAAATCTACACGAAAATATGAATAAGAACAAGACGAAGAAAATTATAAATGAAACTTTTTTACGTTAGCTCTACACAGGAGACCCTGAAGAAAAAAATCTCTCAGGTCCGATGTCATCTTTGAGGATGCTGTGTGGAGGGGTCTTTTTAGGGAAAGGAAGAAGAGGAAGTTCTGGGAAGGGTAAGTAATCGGGGGGGGGTCAATTTGTCTAGGAGTGACGGACGTTTGAGTCCATCCCTCCCACTGCGGTGCAAGGTGATGGGTCAAGAGTTCAAGAATGTCCGGCTGTAGAGGTCTAGTTTAAGTCTCCATCAATCAATATTTCCTGATTTCCAGTAAGTGAGCAATTTAGCACCCCTGCTAAGCCAACAAACGTAGCGAACCCCTTGGGGTAACCTACGGTATTTCGACATTTAGCGCAATCTCCTTCGCTTTGCTGTTCCTGGTGGGCCAGGGGTGCTAGCATAGTCCATCGATAAGGATCGGTAGGATAATTGTCGGTAACTTCTCATCGTTCCCTAGAACAACTGTAGACCGCAAACGAATAGGTGACAGTTCACAATGACTAAGTGTCCCTAATATATTCGATATCAACTGTTGTTTGTACGTTAGCGATCTGCAATTGTCCTAGGGAACGATGAGAAGTTACCGACATTTATCCTACCGATCCTTATCGATGGACTATGCTAGCACCCCAGGCGTTGTGATTCCGTCTTTGGTAACGATCGAGACGTCACAGACCGAAATTTCATCCGCATCATCTGCGATGGGATTATCAGACTCATCACAAGCCTCTTCGTTTTCGTTTCCTTCGTGTTGAAATCAAAATATCGTGTGTGAACGGTGCTTATTCCGATTATGCACCGGTGCCGGAGGGATACATGTTTAGGAGCGGTTTGCATTAAAATACCGGTAGAACAAGGCTAGCATTCCTACCTGATGCTTTTGCTCTATAGTTACAGCATTCCAGGGAACCACTTATTGGATATCCAATATGTCACTCCAATAGACCACTGTCGGAACATTGCCTAGCACTACATGTTTCAGAGGTCCATCACTCCTGGTCACAATGACCCCAGATTCCTAACCGAAACATCCTATTTTTCCTTTCCTAAAAAGATCCGAATCGAGTAGAACTATTACATCCTCCTTTCAGAGTTACCTATACTTAAGAAAGAAGGGAGGACGTCTAGCAGTAGGTGCCTACCTGATCTAGATCAATTAGTTCCGATGCATGCTCTTTGCATCTGTTTTCGAAATATCATTACAATAACTCCGATTTAAATATCATTACATTACATTTATTTTTTGTCCTATTTACGGTTTTATGAAATTTTTAGTAGACATCTAAAATACCTCAAAATATGTGACAATGCCTCAAGTGCTTCTATCTCGCATCTTATCCTAGTCACTTTCACTCGGTCCTCAGAAGAATGTGTTGAAACGCCAATAGATAAGAGAGAAGAGGTAAGAAAGAGGTTTATGGCGAAGATAAAAAGGAAGCACGATGTCTGTAAAAGACAAAACCCATAACTTGAAGAGGGATTATAGCAGTGTTGGAAAATGGACACTTATCTGCCATCTGCCTGCCCCGTTAGCAATATGTTATTTTAAGAGAAAAGGGATGATGTTGTTTTATGGATTATGGATAAAATATTATGTTGGTGTATTTTGGAAGTGAGTTTACGAGAAATAGAAAAGCTGATAGAGACATTGAAAATAGGGTAAATGCAGGAAATTCCAACTGAACGGTGTTGTAAAATATAAAAAAACCAATATAGCCGTTTACAATGGAGTGTTGGTACTTATACTAATGTATGGTATTGATGTATGGAATGCAGAGGATGAATGAAAGATGATTGAATGCTGTAGAAATTAGATACCCGTGCCCTTGTGTGGTAAAACCATATATGATAGTATGAGAATTGGCAGGATTCACAATGAATGCAAGGCCCATGTAATTGTAATGAATAAGATTAAGAAAGGGAGGTTAGTTTTGTATTAGCTCCACATAGGAGGTCCTGAGGAAAAAATATTCCCTCAAGGCTCATGCCATAATTAGGGATTTTTTAGGGAAAGAAAGGAGAGGATGTTCTGGGAAGGAAAATCTACGGATGGCCGTATGAATCCACCCCTTCCACTACGGTGTAAGTCGATGGGTTGAGAGAGTCCGACTGGAGAGGTCTAGGTTAGGTCTCTCTCCGATCCGGCGAAAGATAGCGAGTAGATAATATATTTATTTTAAACATTTTAGTTTTTTTTTTCTATAAAATATTATAGTGTTCGCATACATAATTATTAATATTTCTACAGAATATAATTTTGGAATGTAAATTATATTGTGTGTGAGGTAGGTTTGAGAAGGTGAAACTTTGGGTGGGTAATGTTGTATGTTTCGTAAACACCTCACTAGGAGAACCTGTGCTGAGGTGTTTACGTTCTACGAGATCAAAATTATTATACATAAACTGGATTAATAAAACTCTATATCGACAACTACAAAACGGGCATGTGCCTAGCATAGTGGTCGTAAAATTCTCAAAACATGTACATAACTAACAATTTGACGAATAAAGAAAAATAATATTTAAAAATACTGGTTACTTGAAACCGGTTTTAAGGGTGTTTAATATTTATTTAAATAATTCTTAAATGCGTAGATTAAAAAGAACAAGGCTTTTCAATTACATATTTTCACGTAATATGTTAATACGAATAGCTTGTTCTTCATCCTTAAATTAAATTGATTACCTAAAATAACTTCCAAAACGTGACTGAAATAAGGAAATTCTATCACCATTTGCATAAATAACGTTTTGTTTGTCTTGCAAAGATCTGTAAGTCGATCTGATTTAAGTAGGTATAAGGTAGTTGTTCTTTCCGGTAAAGCCTTAGAGGCTCGTTATCCTATCATTGGATTAAGAAAATCCTCGACCCAAAATGGGCGCCAGATTAATTTAAAACCAATTTTTGTTTTCTTTTCACAAAAATGTTATCTTTGTGAAAACACTCGTTTAATACAATTGAAGATGATATTTTTATTAAAAATTATTAAATGAGAGTAGCGAAGTCCTTTTTTAAATCGACCATTTGGTATTTCAGTTGTCTGTAAATTTGTTTATATGTTTCTGGTTTTATAAATCTGCTGCATCCACTTTATTATTTAAGCAAGCGCCTTACTTAGATAGTTGACGCATCAGGTATTTTTTAAGTAATCCTTACTTTGACTAGATGGCTAACATTTAATAGATGGCGAACTTTTACCAAGATTTTTAAATATATATATTATTTATGATTTCAGAGCGCATTTTGGTTTTTATTATGAAATATGAGAAAAAGAAAAAGATGCACTCTTGGAAAATTGTCAGGGGCATAAAAATATTTTTTTGTCTCTGGATTATAGATGCGACCATTCAAGGGGTTATAGGCTATTATTATCAGCACATAAACATCCCGTCAGTTGGCAACGCTATTAATACCGAGAATTACAGATAGAAAAGGTGACTAAATTATGCAAACCATTAAATCTTTTAATTTCTCCACCATGAAAGAGTGAATAACATACCTTGTCCCCCTAGTTGCAGAGACACTTTCTAATACTGGTTACTTGAAACCGGTTTTACTAAGCACTAAGCTATATGTAAGCTACACCCCATGCACGTTTTTATACTCCGAAAGCGAGGACTGCTACCTATCAGAACGCGCTAATAAACAGAGAGACCCAACGTCCTAACGATTCTGCATTGACCATCGAAATTTTCAATGTCACTTACAGAGAGTTCAGCAACTATCTTTTGATTCGTATCACAAATTAGTAAAACTGCGCTTGTGTACTTTGTAATTTATAATCTTCTCCGTGATATATTGGTGTATAACCGTTTTACGGAGAAAATGAGAAAATAAATTAATGTGCAGAAAGCTAATCACAGCACAATTAGAAAATTGCCTGAATTAATTAAAACAAACTTCAGCATTCTAAAGGTCCCACTGCGCAACGTCTCCATACAAACAGAAGTGTGAATCAAAATAAACGTGATTCCCAAACCCTTTGAAGTACTAATATATTTAAGATAAAATATTGTTTGTTTTAGAATAATTTATAATCGTGCTAAATCGGGGACGTCTGAGAACGACATATTACGATATAGAGATCCAGAGTTCGTCTAGCCTTGTCAAGAGTCCAAATAACATAAAGAATACTATGTACACACGTCACGACGTATGAATGTGAATGAAGCAAGGGTGTGACTTATTCGACTACTCCTTCTTTAATGATTAGTTAGTTAGTTTGTTACATTATTAAGCTTTTTTTAATTAAAAAACCCTGATTTATTAGTGCAACACATTTCGATTACAGAATGTATGTAATCAAACAAAAAAATCACCATCATCACACCATTGTCTAAAACATGCCTCCGCTCTTGCAGTTCTCCTGATCTCTCCCTCCTTAACTAAGTCCTACTAAAGGATACAGTACTGGTCAGCTGCGACCGAAGGCTTCCAAATACTATTTCATCCTGAAGGCTTATAATAAGCAAGCCTCTTTACTGAAGGCTCTCTTAAATCCTTACAAAGCCGTCCAAGCTTTGTACGTCTTGTTACTGACAGCTCTTCAAACATTGGAAAAGTTCTTTGCTATACCTCGTATGCAAGACACCAATTCCTCGTATTTCTCCGAAGATTCGTGTAAGGACTCCCACTCAAAAATATTCCGTAACTATCCATTTGATATCTAACTACCCTTTGTGAGGGTATGGCACTCTGAACCGAAGTTTACGGCTTCCCTTTCGGTCTGAAGGGTGTTTTATAGGATTTGGATTCAAGAGTATCGCATTTTCTTAGCATCACTTCCTTGTGCGGAAAAATAGGAATTGTTTATATGTGAATTATTTTATTAATACGAATCCTTCAAAGGCATGTTTAAAACCAAATGACTCGAACAAATGAATTACCGAAGTTGTGTAATTTATACGTTTTTGTTACTTTTGATCGCACAGCGGAAAACAACAAGTGGGAACATATGGCTCTATTTGTTTATTGTTTCTTAGGAACATTTAACTGAGTGTTAACAAATATACACATTAAATAGTGGTAACAAAAAATACACTATAAGAAGCAAATTTAAATAAGGTCATAAATTCGTTTATAAAATTTTGTCATTGTGCAGAGTATTGAATACATAAAAAAAAATGTTTTATAATATTCCAAAGTGGTGAAGAAAAGAAAAATAATGATAAAAAGTGCAAAATTAGGTATTATACATTTTTTCAAAAGTAAACATGAAAAATAATAAAATTTTATAGGTGAGTTGAACAAAATATGAACTTCATTTACATATTTCATTCATATCATTTTCTTTACAGAAACAATAAGTGAATGCGAGAGAAGGGGTTGAAAATGCTGTATTGCTGTATCGCTATTTTTATATGTTATTTTTTTTTTAAATAAGTTGAAAAGAATGTGAAATTTCTGGGGTGTCCCGTTCGAAAGCTCCATTTTACAATAAATTATAAGGTCAAGTAAGTTAAAATATTACAGGTGGAAATTTATAAAGCAAAATCTAAAAGAAAACATGACATAAAAAATAAGTGTTAATCTTTGTTAGGTTGCAACATAGTATCTATATTCTTCTTTCCCGTGTCTATAATCTATATTTTAATGCTTCTTTTGAAGTTGGTAATTTTTTTATGGTTATTATTGCAAGACGAAGAATACTAAAGAATTTTATAAAGAAATATTGCATTTTTTTTTTTTTTTTTTTATAGAGAATACCTCACAAGAGTCCCAACTGCTCCCGTCTGGAGCCAGTGAGACTATGGCATTCCCAATTGGGGTATGTTGTGAGGCTGAAGGAAAGTGGGGAAGGGAAGGAGATGGGGAAGATGAAGGTAGGAAAGTACCTGGCTATTCAGATCTAGTCACTAAACACGGCTAAAGCCATTATTAAGCAACGTCTCAATTCTGAATGGTGGTCTTACACCAGGGCGATACTGACAGTATCTTCCACTCTGGAACGTGCCGCAAATGTAGTATATATTATTTTTATTAATTAATTGTGAAATAACACAAATTAATCAAAAAAAAATTATTTGCGCACGCCGGGTTCGAACCCGCAACCTTCCGACTGGGAGTCAAGTGTTGTTACCACTCGACCACGGACGGTCGTCAAAATATGTTTTAGTTCAAAATTTGTTTTAGCTTTAGGTTGGTGGAATGTATATTTTAATGATAATCTTGTGAATCGACGACCCCAGTTTTGTACGTGTAAAGTTATCCTGGATTTTGAATGCAAAAATTAGAATATCTTTGGACTATAATTGTTTCAGAGACATTAAATTTAAGATATTAAAAACACAGTTTAAGGAGTTCTGATGGGGATAAATTTTTCGAATTTTTTTATGATCTGGTTAATGTTAATTTTGGTTTACATAATAATTTTCTTTTACATAAATGAACCATAGATGTATGTGTTAATTAACTACACTAAACTTACTAACCATCTTGCCGTTTCCCCGTAGGGGTAGGCAGAGGGGACGGACCTCCAAAAAAACTCTTTGGCGGTACGTCTTGGTACACACTTTCTGCCTCATTCACACTCTTATATCATATATACTCATCTATTAATCTGATTCATTTGATCGTGCCATGTCTTCCTCGGGCGTCGCCGACTTCTTCTACCATTCACATTTGCGTCATACATTCACATACGGTACACACTTTCTGCTTCATTCACACTCTTATATTGTTTCATATATACTCATCTATTATTCTGATTCATTTGATCGTGCCATATCTTCCTCGGGCGTTAACAACTTCTTCTACCATTCACATTTGCGTCATATTTTCTCCTTATACTCATTTCTTCATTAATACGCTCTACATGCCCAAACCATCAGAGGGTCATTTTCTTAATCTTATTCATTATGCTTTCATCAGCCTTACATTATTGGTGGATCTCCACAGTTCTCATACGACCAAACATGGTTTTACTACAAATACGTCTCAGGGATCACATTTCAACAGCATTCAGTCCTTTCATCCTTCCTCTACCAGTTCCAGGCCCACTGCCATACATCAGGGTAGGTACCAACATTCTATTGTGGATTGCTAGCTTAGCTTCAATGAACAGATTTTCGTTAGCGCCAACGGCACCCAGTACTTTATTAATGGAGTTACCTATATGTATAACCAGCTTCTGCCCGCGACTACGTCTGCGCACGGTTAGTACTTCTTTTAGACTATTTTCTTTTTCGTCCCATCTATGTTTATACCAAAAATCTTAACCTATTTATTAAAAATATCTATAATTCTTGATTCGATTCAGAGTACTTAAAACAAATTCACTAATTTTCTAAAATAGAATTTTAATTTAAACGAAATCTGATTGTTTTGCAACATTTCATTCTCTTTATTTTTATTCACCAGATTTACAGGAACGGGTTTAGTTTTTCCCACAGGAAAAACTAAACCCTTTCATACACTTTTCCATATAAATGATCATCTAGTAAATCCACGTTATGCAAGTGTACTATATAAGTATAATTAATACAAAACAATACAAGAACAACACGTTAATCTACCAAACTATTAAATGGGAATATAATTCACCGTCTCCAGATATTTTCATATCAGAGGGTTCGGCTCTGTGGAATTCCTAATTTGACCGATAAATCCTACTGATCCCTCAATATAAATATTTAAAAAATCTTTCGTAATTCTACATGTATTTAAAATGACTGATTTTTGCATTTTTATATACAAATTCTTTGACAAATCTAATATGCCTAAATTTTTAATAAGAGAGCTAGGTATAATGCCAGTAGCCGAAATAACAAAAGGTAATATTTTAATAGTCTGAGAATGCCAAATTCTTTTAATTTCATTTCCTAAATCTGTATACTTTCTTATTTTTTTCAGAAACAGATTTTTGAATATTATTTTTGACATTTACTATTAAACAATTATTATTATTTACAATAAATTAAAAATAGCTAGCTTCATAATGCTTATATGTTATTCTGACGTACAAGCTATATTATTGTAAAGTTTCATTAAAATCCATTCAGTGGTTTTTGCGTGAAACAGTAAAAAACACAAAAACATCCATACAAACTTTCACGTTTATAATATTAGTAAGATGTTGATTTCGTGATATTATTAGGTGTACCAACATATTACCTATTTTCCGGGTACATTTCTGTTTTACTGCAGAAACAGCTGCAGGAATAACTCCGTGAACTGCAATCGCATAAGTAACTTATGTTACTACGTGATGTAGGATTCCAAGACATGAGATTCGACGTCTTCCATAAATATTTCACTTGCTTTGCTCGTACCCATTATGCTCACGGAAGCGGCTTCAAAAACAGATTCCAAGAATATTAGTGTGCCTCAATTCTATTTACTTCGTTATGTATACCTACCAGGGAATGTTGAAATACTGTTAAGTGTAAAGGACGCAATGTCAATTGTTCAGATGAACAAAAAAAACCATATCTCCTGTAGACCTATAATTATAATCTCCAAAGAATTAGATGAGAATAATCTCTTCGAATTTAATGTTTCAACGACCCAACTCCAACCTGATCACGTCTAAAAGAGATCGAAATGACAATCTAGTCTCCTTCAACGGTAGCAATCTACCGAACAGGGCCTCCATTGATATGCTCGGTGTAACTCTAAGTGACACTCAGGTACGGGGGCTCCATCGAAGTCAGAGTAAAGTTAGCCTCTCAAAAACTGGGCGTACTGTACATGTCCTGCAGATACTTTAATAGTACACAACTTCTTACCCTGTACAGATCACAAGTGCGCCCCACGATTGAATTTGACAGCCACCTCTGGTCTGGAGTCCCAAAGTACCTGCAAAAAGCCCTCGAATCTGTGCAGAAACGCGCTGTCCGTTTGATAGATACTCCGGTTTTAACAAACGGATTGCAATCTTTAGAGCACAGGCGTCAGATGGGAATGGTGTCCTTGTTCTACCGGTATTTCAATAGAAGTTGTTAAACTTATTCGGTTCGAACTTCCCCCTCGACTACGAAATAAGTGTTCTGCAATTACCGATTTGACCGGATGGCCGGTTTTTTCAACCTCAAAAGTGTTCTGAGATTCTTTTGAAGATAGTTCGTTCTATCGAACTTTTATCTTTCAGCCATGACTATACATTTTGGACTTATGATATGGGTGATGATGCTGATTCCCAGTGGGATACATACCTAATTAACAATGTTTGATTACTTTTCTACCCAATCAAGCATGCCAGCAAAAAGTTAATTAAAGTGTCCACGTATCATACACATCCATCTTAGTTCACCCTTTACGTCAGGGGGTCCCGGCGGCGCCCGGGCAGAGCCGGGCACGTGAGGGCCGCCAGCGACTTTAACGACATATCCACTTTCGGAACATCGCTAAGTGAAATGTTCCAAGCTCTAGATCTGTATTATACAGACACCAACTACAGTATGCACTCGATATGCAACAGGCGGCACATGGCAAATATATAGTAAAAGTATTTTGTATTTATTTATTTATTTAATTTCTACTGTAGAATATACCATAAACAGTTTACATGACACAATTAGAACCATAAGAAAATATTAGCAATCATTTTAAATAAAGAATAACAAATTAACTGTGGCATTTGATTGTGAAGTGACATCAGAGATAAGAGCAAGAGAATATATCAAATAATAACAAATATATCCATATTCTATAGTAAATAAGGTAAACTTAGATTGAATTAATATTGATCGAAAATATAAGATAGCATAGCCCTCTTGTATCTACTTTCCGAGCAGTTAAATATATCCGCTACATCAGCGTATCTATTACTAACTGCATGTAACCTAGGTACAAGTGAGTTTTTGGAATACGCAGTCCTGGTGTTGTTGCATTTAAACAGGACTTTAGAACGAGTAGCTCTCGTAGGTATATGAAATTCAATGAGGTTAGTTAAATCGGGACTGTCTATACTACCATTTACAATTTTGAACATAAATATTAAGTCGAATATAATTCTTCGGTCTGAGTTTTTTAATAAATTTAATTCTTTCATCAAGTAATTGTAGTTTATGTTTTCAATGGGAATACCGAGTTTGAAATTAATGTGTCTTAGGAATTTATGTTGAATTTTTTCTATTGAGTCTGAATGTAATTTATAATAGGGGGACCAGATCGAGGAGTTATATTCGACTTGACTACGAACTAGGGATGTATACAAAAATTTTAATGTTGAAATATTGAAGTATTTGTAGTGTCCTTGATACATAATTTCAGTTTTTTATAGATGTCGGTAGGCTTAGAGCTTATGCTAAGATCCAACAGATTTCGGGCAGTTGAGGAGTTTCACCCGGGTCAACGACAACTGGAGTTCTCAGAATCAATTCCTAGACAGTTAGGGTGAGCGTAAGCTGAGATTAGGCGGCGCAGCACGGGCAGAATGTGCAGGTGCAGATTTTGTAATGAATGGACTTTTATGAAACGATGTTTGTCTTTCAGTATACATTTTCTGCACGTGCTGTCTATAGTCAATCGTTTCTCTGCCAGTTCCATGCTTCGCTGCCATACATCAGGGTAGGTACCAGCACTTCATTGTAAACTGCTAGCTTCGCTTTTTCGGACAGCTTTTTGTTGGCGCCAACAGCATTCAGTCCACCATTAATGGAGTTACCTGCATTTACCCTTCTTTCAATATCCCCATCAGCCTTCCCATCTCTCGTCAACATACTTCCCAAATAAACAAACTCATCAACTTGCTCTAAGTATTCATCATTCACAACTATATTGCACACTGTTTTCGTACTCTCTCTCTTTCAACAACATTTAGACATTCCTTGCTTGTGTGAAAAATAAGGGAAAATATTTTTTACAAAACCGGGACACGCTTAATATGGACGAAAAAAATAAAATCAATTCAGATACCGGAATTTCGAAAAAAGTGCATTTTAATGGTTATTTTTTAAATTTAAAAACACGGAATATCATTTTTCAACGAAACTTGCAACTGTTCCTAACATAGCGGTCGGTGAAAAATGACATTACTTGTTTTTAAATTTAAAAAATAACCATTAAAATGCATTTTTTTCGAAATTCCGGTAACTGAATTGATTAGTACTAGTAAATATGTAACTACTAAAACTTTTTAAATTTATTTTTTTCGTCCATATTAAGAGTGTCGCGGGTTTGTAAATATTTTCCCTTATATTTCACAGAATCAAGGACCGGGTTACGTCACGAACTCTGCCACACGGTATTATGCTCTTGCCGCCGTTTTCGCGGGCTTTAATAAAATTCAAACTTGTAGAATTAATTTAATTATGAAAACAAATTTAAAAAAACAAAAAAATACTGGTATTTAAGTTTGCATGTCATCTACATGAACATATTTTTTTTAGGTACGTTTTTAGATTCTCACGGCCAAAAGCATTTTCGTTGTTTGTTTTTGGGGTGTTATGCCGTGTTGTGCTACCTCCTTCTTTAGCCGACGTTTCGGACAACGTTGCAGTGTCCATCATAAGGGCAGATCCGGCAGATCCATCGATTAGAATTTGTAGTGTTAAGTGTGTGCTTATTTAGTTGGAAGCGATACCGTGCCGTTAGCTTTATTTCAGAAGAAAGTGAACTACTTTGAAAGGGAAATTTGGTGAAAGCGCAGTATGTACGTTAGCCTGGGGCCCGTCCACGGAGAAATGTAACGAAATTTCCAAACGAAAGTAGTGTCATCTTGTGGCGAATTCTAGAAATAGAAAACACCAATCTGAAGCGAATGTAGCCAATATCAATATTTTTTTTAAGTCAAAATATTTTTCACTCAACTTCCCTATTGGTTAACTACGTATTATTTAGTATTCACAATTATTTTGTTTATTATTTTAAAAAATGTGTGTATCTTACAGTTGGGAAGGAATGAGGGGGAAGGGAATTCAGAAAGGGGAGGGGGATAAAAGAGGTGAGCTAGGGGGGAAAGCGGGGAAGGTGGAAGGGGAAAGCATGACTGAGGAGGGGAACGCGCGAGGGGGGGGGGTTGCAGGGAGTGGGAAAGGCGGTATGGCTGAAAGCGGAGATGGTAGTAGGGAAATGCGGGAGGGAAAGGTTACACAGAATAAGGAGTTTTAAATTTTTAAAATATTTTTTTTTTTCCTATGCAAGTACTTACATTGAAGTCTATGTGCAGTCTAAGGATACCTTTAGCAGAATGATGCCTTTTCAGTTAACCGCTTGGGTACATAAGCTTGTTTTCAGGACAATTTAACGTAGGTAGACATAGGAATGACGTAAGCCCCGGTCCTGAGTTATATATATATATATGCAGTTGAGAAAGTTTTGGTGGTCGTTTTTACCATATTTATGAGGAGCTTTTCTCTACATTAAAATTCAAAATGTTTATATCATTTTCTGCCTTTCTATTTTAAGATTCTATTAAAAAATTCACATTGCTACGTTCATCTTTTAGTAGCCTTCATCGAAACACAACCCATTAACTCTAAAATAAACATTTTTAAATTTGCAATTTTTTGTTTCCTAGCAATAAATGAAGTAATTTGTTAAAATATAGTTATAGAATATCCCCGGTACTGCGTTTCGTCATATGATCTTACCACCCATCGGATAGGGGATGAAGAAAAGTAAGGGTGGTTTAGGGTGGGTGGGTGAGTAGGTGGGGTGGGAACGGCCATGTATGGTTTTACAGCTTCCGTCATTGGCAGTTTAGCCGGGCCAATATCGTCTGGCGCAAAGTGGATGTCATCTCTAGATAACGCTGGGGTATTCCACTAAAACAGAGTGTAAGGAATGTTGACTTCTACTTCCACTGCAGCGCCATACAGTGCTGGGAAGCTTTTAACGAGATGAAATACTCAAGGCTTGACTGAGAGCTTTTATAAAGTGTTGATTTGGGAAGCGTTTTTTTTTTAATTTTCGGAAGTATTTCTAAATATTTTAAAGTAGACAGACAATATTATCAGAGGAAATTAACAGCTAGTGACAAAGTATTGGTGTGTATTTTTTGTGTAATCGAAGGACCTTTGAACCTCACCAAACTTAACTTAACCTAAACTAAACTAACCTAACCTAACCTAACCTGACCTAACCTGATCTTTGAAATGTGTGTAATGTAACCACTGCACAAGGAGAAAATATGTCACAGAAAGAAAGAAATGACTTACTGTGGAACTTTCTTCTATCAAGCTGGTTTGTAGATTATACTGCATTTACAGCGGAATATTTGTATAGAGAAGACAGAAGATTATTAGGAATTTCCTGGAGAGACTACATTACAAACGAGGAGGTTCTACAAAGAATCGAAGAAGGAAGGCACCTGCTCAGGAGCTTGTCCGAAAGACGCGCAAGTTGGATCGGCTATATAATACGACAAGAAGGCCTCTTGCATGCCATAATGGAGGGTATGACCGTGGGGACAAACTCTAGGGGACGCCCACGTTGAGATTACCTGGAGGACATGCTGGTGGACATACGCTGCTCATCATATGCAGACTTCAAAAGAGCCGCACAAGACAGGGAAGAATGGAAGAGAAGAATAGAGGAAATTGCTGCAAACAAATCCGAGAATTGAAACCAGAGAGAGAGATTTGTATAGTTTTGTAGCGGTACTTTTCTTTAGCGGTGGGAAGACAGTGGACAGGTCTACACAGGAGGAGGGTAGGTTAGGAATATGTAACAAAACTAACAACCAAGTACAGCGGTTCATGATAATATATAAATTCAGGTGTTTACATAAGTGTAAAAGGCCCAACCAGTATTAATAAATAAGAAGATTGGAGAAATCCCTTCACTTTATCAACGACGTGACGGTACATGTAAATAATTGAACTAAACGTCCTTCGTCATATAAACAATTATACATTTTTGGAAAGAGAACATAATTTCTAAGCAGAGTATTTATTTTGGGTATTTTGGAGCTCCTCACCAGGGGTATCTGCCATATTCAACCGTAGGGCACACTTGCGGTTTTGCAGAGTTAGAGTTGCTATCTGCAGGCCCTGTACAGTACGCCCAGTTTCTGAGAAACTTTTTTTTTTATATATAGTAACCTCACAAGAGTCCCAACTGCTCCCTTCTGAAGCCAGTGAGACTATGGCATCCCCAATTGGAGTGAGGAAAGGAAGGAGATGGGGAAGAGGAAGGTGGGATTACCTGTCTATTCAAATCTAGTCACTAAACCCGGCTAAAGTCATTATTAAGCAACGTTTCAATTCTGAATGGTAGTCTTACACCAGGGCAATACTGAGAATATCTTCCACTCTGGATCGTGCCGCAATATAACATATATTATTTTTATTAATTAATTGTGAAATAACACAAATTAATCAAATAAAATGTATTTGCGCACGCTGGGTTCAAACCCGCGACCTTCCAAGTGGGAGTCAAGTGTCTTACCATTCGACCACGGACACGGACGGAAATTAACAGGGTGTCAATGTTAATTGGCTGGAACAATTAAGAATAATTTTTTGGTATGCGTATTTTCGTACATAAGAACTTTCAATTTGTTCATAAGAACTTCAGTCCCGTTTTTAACCGTTTTTACGAATAAAATGATCGTATTTTAGAATAACATTTTTCTCCGGGCAGTTTATGAGAGGCTAACTTTGCTCTTTCCTATCTCTTTTCCTTTCAAGTTCTATTATGATTTTAATTATAAGAAACAACTGGCCAATAATGATATACTAAGATTACTTTAATAGAACCTTCACAGAACTTGAAAATTAACTTTCAATTTTAATAAGATTCTTCAAATTTAGTGAAACCACTGGTACCTAAATACCGGCCACCCAATTTAATAAAAAATCAGTGAAATAAACTCAAGGCAAAAATATACCTACTCGTATTTCAAATTTCCGGGCAAAAGTTCAACATATTTGAACTTGCTTGTAAAAAATTTACTTTTTCCATTAGTCAACTTCTGTACATAGCATTTTCACGTCCTCTCAGTATAATTAAATCTTATAAAGTTTTCGCATACCTAGGTATATAAATCACTGAAGTGTTTTTGGGTTTGAGCTTTATCCGAAGCAATCTTATTTTTCCTTACGTTTAATTATAATTGATTAAACATTTAAAAATTGCAATTATTCTTTGAACTAATTATCAAGTCTCTCTGTGGCCTAAAAATTTTAAGGCATTATGTACACTAGCAACGCTGACTACTGGGCACCATCTTTTTAGTGAATACCTATTACACAATGTCAATGTCATATTGTGCAAGACTTTTTTTTGTGAATACCACACAAGAATCTCAATTGCTTCCAACAGGCAGGGAGACTATGGCATCCCCAGTTGGGGTATGTTGTGAGGCGGGATTTATGGCGAGGCGAAGGAAATGGGTAAGATTAAATACAAAAAAATAATATTGACAGTTATATACAAAAAAAAAATATATTAATGATTTTTTAAAAGTACAACGTAAATTAGTTAAATCACAGTCCTCCTCACTAGGGATTCCTGTTTCGTGGCGGAATGTGGGTTCTTGTACGGGTATCACATCATGATTTCCACCAATTAAAGCGGCATTTCAATTCTGAATAATGGTATTTACCAGGGCGATACTGTGAGAATCTTCTACGCTGTAACGTGACGCAAATGGTGACCGGACAACTCAATATCATGCCACTTCGTCACTGCTTCGAAAGACATTAAAAAAGTTGAAAAAAAAACTTTTTCTAATAAGCATTAACTTTGTGGCTCGCCATAATTTACAATAAAATATATACATTTGTTATAGATCACTTATTAATTACACTTTACCGGTTTCGGAAGAACACTTCCTTCGTCAGGAGAATATTAAAACTAACCTATAACTTGGAAGGAAATTATAACTTCCGAAACCGGTAGAGTGTAATTAAAATTTAAAGTGGTCTTAAACCAATTTATATATTTTATTGTAAAAAACTTTTTAATAAATTTATTAAGTTACGTTAGGTTGGGTTATTTTAAAATTATTTTTTTCATCGGTTTTGAAATTTCACTTTGTTGAGTTGTCGTGAAATCGCCGCAAATATCCCTTTACCACTGGAGCGACAGAGCAATTAAAATAGTTTTTCTCAGATTGCTAAATTAAATTTTTCCGCCCACAAAATAAAAATCATACCTCCGAATTTGAATATGGAGACATACAAACTGATTATGGTTCTATGTAGCCAATGAATTCCCTATCTTTTGTCTATTATCACATATTTGTAGGATTTATAAAAAAATGCAATTAAATCTTTAACTGAATTGAATCTAGAGAACATATATTTTATTATATTTTGAATATACAATATATTATATAGTCGTTTTAATAATAAAAACATCATTTTAATTTGCCAAATTTTGGCAACAAAGCAGTCCGAGGTTTTGGAAATAGTGCCATAATGTGGCAAAAAGCGCTCGAGTGGTTATATTATTTTAAACGATTAAATTATGAAATAACCCAAAACTATCTAACTAATGATTTGATCACGCTACCATCAGATTGCTAGTTGAGAACCTTACCCCTTGACCATGGTGGACATCAAAAACCTACACGCTTCGTGATAAAATTCGTGAAAATTATTCCAAAAACAGACTTTTGAGGATTTATATCGAAACATACCTAATTTATTTTCCATAAAAAACCCTTAATATTCCCATTATCTCCTTATCCATTCCTCCCTTGGTATTATATCTCTCTCTCTCTCTTTTATATATATTAGAATGAAAAATTATCTCTTTCTCACTATTACGAGTACATTGTTCTATTTTTTATTTTATTTTGTCTCCCTCTTTACCCATATATTTTTTATATGTGGTACTCCAAATTTACTTTTGTTACCTTGTAAAAGTTAACGCTAATCGAAACCATAAATTTAAATAAATTCACAGTTTAGGGCGTATTTTTATATCGATTAAAATTTTCAACAACTTTGACGTACCAAATGTACAACGAATATATGCCAAAAATATATTATTGAAGCTATTAAAAAATACTGAATCTTCTACTAGACCGTGCATCAAACAAAAATGACATAAAACTGATAAAAAATGTTAATAATTACAAATCACAAATAAAAATATGGCTGAAAGGGGTCAATGAAAAAATCGTAATAAAAACTTTAAAAACTACATAGAAGCCAAATAAATTGTAATTAAATAATTTAGGACTAAGAAATACAATATAATATATTATATACTTAAATTCGCCATTATATTTTGTACGTACAAAAAAAAAGTTAAAGCAAATCTTTACCCTCTCCGGGGTTATTCATCGTAAAGAATTACATCCTGTATTAATAATTAAAGTTAATTTATAATTATTACAGAAATACGTTTCTGAAAATTCCCTGTCACATTCATTCTCCCCCCCCCCCCCCCTCAACAAATGAAATCAATTTGATTCTGATTTGAGGGGTAATTTTTTAATAAATTCTCCCGAGCTGTATCGGCGTGTAATCGTTGGATGGAATGGATAGGAAATATTGAGCATAGATTTCATGGAGATCGTACGGATAAACATAAATGTATCTCTGTGAAGTTTTTTGTTTTAAACTTTTTTTTTAACCAGGAGGTAAAACAGTAGAAGGTTTTCACACAGGAGACACTGAGACAAATAATTTCCCTCAAGGCCTATGTCATCTTTGGGGATTCTGTGTTGAGGGTGTTTTTAAGGAAAGGAATGAGAGTTCTGGGATGGTAAAAGGTATGAGGGATGGGTAGGAATCTTAGGCTTAATCTTAGGTTCCAGATCATCTGCCGCCAAGACCTATACAAACCTCACCCCATGAACCTGGGCACCCCTGCTAAGTCACCAAACGTAGCGAACCAGTTGGGGTGGCATATGGCAGAGGTATTGGTTATCCAATAAATGGTTCAGGGGGGCGGTACCCATTCCCGCCTCCCAAAGGAGCCATTGTAGATTAAGAATTATTTTTAAAAAATCTAACAAACCCATTTGAATATTAACATTTTCGGTCTCCTGGTGAGAAGTTAACGAAACTAGAAATAAAATTAACCTTATTTTTATGTTAGCCTCTCATAAGTTGAGCGTACTATACACTCGGTACAGTACTGTATAGGGCCCGCAGATATTTTGATAGTACACAACCTCTGACCCTGTACAAAGTGCATTTTTCTGTTGAATTTGGCAGCCACCTGTAGATACTAGAAAAAACTCTGTGCCGAAGCGGGCGTTGTTGGAGTCTGTGGGAAATCTAGGACCATTGACCCTTTTGATCGTTTCTGTGACTAGTTCTTGAGTTCAACAGCTCAGATGTGGAACGATGTTCTGGTGTCTATGTTTTCTTCCTCATACAACATGGCTTTATGCAATACCTACGGTAACTTCTTCCTCTCCTCAAAAATACCATCCACATAGCAACCCAAAAGATAAAACAAGCCCTGAAGGAAATTATTTTCCTCAGGGCCTCCAGTGTGTTAAAGTGAAAACCTTTCCGAAGAAGTTTTCTTCAAAAAATGAACATAAATATTCTGATTCCTATCTTACATGGATTTAATGCTAAACGGGATTCCCCCTAGTTGGGCAGTTAAAATACTTAAATAATGTATAATATAATATGTACAATCTTTTTCTAAAAATAAAAAATAAAACGAAATAAAAAAAAGGTTGTAATGCCGTCAAAAAGTATGAATATATAAAAGTATGAGTTACCAAGGGAAACAGGGATTCATTTTTATATATATAGAAGATATAAATAAGGAATGCACTCGCTCTCCAACATCCACGCAGGGGTCTGTTTATAAATAGGTCACTCCCTCTGGGATGAGCGATTAATAATTTTATTATCAGCGTCCACATGTTGGATGGTTGGTATTGGTATGAAATACCAGAACCATCTGTTGCAATTTTTGATCGAGTAGTAAAATAAAAATCTCTAAATCAAATCACTATAATTTCGTCTGTGTTATGGCAAAACGTGGTATCTGCAGATAAGACATATTGCCACAATGTGACGTGTATGCGTATTGAAGCTTTGTACTGAAAAAAATCACGAAATCAAAACATTTTAACTACACGCTTGTGATACGGCTTTAGATAAGGCATATTTCCATAAGAGGGTGCGTATGCTTATTAAATCATTTTTTAGTGGAACAATAATACTTAAACATCATAAGATTTTTCAATAAATTTAATAAAATCATTACAAATTTGTCAAAAAAAAAGTTTCTACACGTTTAACGATTATCGTAATTAAAATATAGCTTTTCGGCTGAAGTTCCCGGCGTTACCCGGTAAGTAAGGGGAAGGGGTAAGAGTGGGGAAGTTGATTCGAATTAGGGATTTCAAAGTTATTAGTAGGGTAAGACCGGTTAAGTGGGAAAAGGTTCAAAAGAGGGTTTATAATTTATTTTTTTAATAAGCTTAAAATTTTAATACAAATCAATAATATATTCGAGGAAGTGATTTTATTGAAATTGGTACTGCTAAAAGCAAGAAATGAAAAAATCTATGAAATATTAAATTGTTGGTTCAACATATATGGCATTCGATCAATTGTTATTAATGTTGTCAATTTGGAGAGGTTGGTGTTTAACACATCGATATGTAAGTATTATCAGCTTTACATTATCAATACTTCTTCTTCTTCTTCTTCGTGTGCCCTATCAGATCCCCCGACGTTGGCGATCATTCTGGTAAATATATCTCTTTCGCACGCTGCCAAGAATAGCTACTCCACACTCTTAATACCGGTCCACTCTCGTACATTTGTATCCTACCAGACCCACGGCGACCCTCTATCTTACCTTTTAATATTAATTGGAGCAAGAGATATTTCTCCTCTCGAAGTATGTGACCCAAATATGAAATTTTATTGATTTTTACCAATACAAGCAGCTCTCTATCGTGTTAAAATCGTTTCTTAAAAACTCCCAAACGTTAAAAATTCAAATATGTAAGATAAAGTATCTTGGGAGGCAAACAATTTCCGAAATTAAGTGTTGCCAGGGGAAAAGAAAAAATTCCTTAAAAATAAAAATTGGAAATCTCCCCAGGGCCGCTGCCGTCCCGAAAAAATCCAAATTCGAATAATCATTTGGAGGAACGACACTGATTGGCCGGAAGAGGGCTCGGGGTTTCCATGCGATGAATTCTGAATTCAAATTAACTTTTCACTTTCATTTTATTGTCCTGGCAATACTAATTTTAAACTGGGAAACGCAGAACCCTATGAGTGGAATATTGCTTGTAAAAATCGTTAGTGCTCGAATTTCGAATAATTTATTTATTTATTCGCACCTATTCAGCTTTTTATAAATTTAAAAAATAATGCATAAAGGAATACATAAATTGGAATACAAATTTTCTACAGAAAAGGAACACGGTAATCCATTTTTAATAATCTATTTTTTTTTATTGAATTAACTTTTGAAGGTTATACCCATAAATATAACATATATATCATGGAAGAAGCAGATAATCAAAAAAAAAACTAAACGACACATGAAACATAACATGACTTAAAGGAATAGAAAGGTAACGGTTGCATCCGGGACTCGATCCCAGGTTCTCCCGTCTAATTGGGACACAGCCTACAGGGACCTATATTTTGGTCAATTTCATATTTCAAATTCATAATTAACAAATTAAGACAAAATATCATTCAATAATGTATCTTCTTCTTCAATAATATATTACATTGACGAGTGTAACCTTCAAAAGTTAGTACAATAAAACTTGAATACAGGTTTCCTATATAAATAAAATCGGATATGTTTTCTAAGATACTGTTTATATTACAAATAAATTTGTTAAATAACTTTGTAATCATTCAGATAGTTTCCAAAAATGTGGTGAAAATTAGTTGAAGATAATATTGTTAATTTTGAATTTGAAATATGAGATCCACAAAAATGTAGGTTCCAATGGCTGAACTGATTAAGGCGCCCAGTACTACAAAAGAACATGTGTTCGAGTCTCATTTGCGACCATTCCCTTTCTATTTTTCTGTGTGATTCCGTTTCTTGTTTCGTTTATATTTATTTATTGACAATAACGGAAATTTAAATCAAATTCTAGGCGTATTGACTCTTTTTTACAAAAAAACCTGTATTGATTTTGAAAGATTGTTATTTCATCTGGTAGACGCAGTTTTGAAATTTTGAAAAACTAAGTTTATATTTAATATACTATGGTTATACCGTTGGTCGTTGGCAGATTTGTTCAATTTTTAAACGATCGATTCTATTAACCAACACAAATTTCCAATCGTATAATCATACAACAAAATAAATCTGTACATAATCCAGTAAACACAGTATTTAGAATTTTTATTTTGGTTACATTAAAATCATTAAAAAATCAATTTGAGAACGTGTTTTGTGTCGAAAATGCCTCCGTTTTTCTATATATGTAAGGTCTTATGAACTAAAATATGCTAGAGTTTTTTACACACTTATTTTGTTATGACATTATTGAAAAATCATAAATATTTATGATCAAAAAATACTTACAAGAAGTGCACGATATTTGATAATTTATCATCGTGCGTTTTGAGCATTTTTATTGCTTATTATATGTAAGTATATAATAAAGCAAGTTTTGAATTAAATAAAACGAAATTAAATTTTTAATTCAAAAAATTTAATACGGGGAATAATCGATCTTTCTCATTTAAACCTCCATGTAAAGTTGCAAGCCTTTTTAAACTTTTATTCTCAGCCACTGGTCAATCTTAATGATTTATTATTTAATCGCTCTTAGTGATTTATTTATTAATTTTTTTTTTTTTAAAGAAAGACAAACATTCCCGGGTTACGAATAACCCAACAACATTTGAAAATCTCCTACTACCACCACACTAAGCGGAAGATGTTGTTTGTGTTGTGATGGAGGACTTAGCCAGCCGAGGAATCGAACACGGAACGCCTGGGTGGGACCCAAACGCTATACCCACTCAACCACTGACCGGTTATTATTTTTACTTATTGAATAGGTCTTGAAGTTCTTGTTGAAATATTAAAATTATTTATTCTAGTAATTAATTTTTAATTGCCTTTTAACTTTGGTTTTAACTTAACTTTTAACGACGAGTTAAAAATAATTTTTCAGGCGATCGAACCTATGATCTCTTTTAATCATTAAAGACATTTAAGGATACCCTTAAAATCACTTAAAATATTCCAAAATATCTTTTCTTGCTGACCCTTTGACCTCACCAGCTCGACCCACCTTCTTGTACTGCAGCGGGAGATATGGATTCATGCATCAAGTTCCAGAACTTTCTTCCTTTCTTCCTAGAACTCCCATTCCTTCCTCTCCTTTACTATTAACTCGCATTGTGTAAAAACTTACTTAACTTGCGTTCAAGCCACATTAAACCAACCCTGTTTTAAAAATCATTGAGAAAATCATTAAAAGTTCAATTTTGACTATTATTTAGGTTTTAAAATTATAAACTTCATTTGTCAATAAGTAAATAAACTAGCTTTTTGCCCGTTGCAGGTAACTAATTGTTTAAAGCACTAAACGATTTGACGTTTGAATGGGAATGAAGCAAGAAGTGTGTGCCTACATTTTTTAAAAATTAAATATTTGAATTAAAAAAAACTATGTTTGAATGTAGATGAAGCAAGGATTGTGAGCCTTCACAGGATTTCTGAAAATTGAAGAATTTAAAAAAATGTAAATTTTGTAAATTGAAGTTTTTTGAAAAAAAATATTTAATATTTTTGAAATTTAAAAATATATAGATATTTTGGGTTTTTTAAAAATCTACATGGCGACCAAACTTTTAACTAAGATGAAATCCCCATCCTAGCTTTGTCAGAACCGATATGTCACATGACTAAAATAGAAAAGTCTTAAAAAATAACATGGCGACCAAAATTTTGACTAATATGAAATCCCCATCCTCGTAAATAAAAAAAAATTCAATTAACCAATTTAATAAAAATAATCAATCTCAAATAGTGATACAGGCCATTAGTTTTTTTATTTATTTTCATTTATTTTCCACTCGTTTGTAAATATGATTATGGATAATTTTTTGTGTGATTAGTTCTCATAATAGTCGCAGTTCCGTCTAGAGCCAGTGCGGCTATGGCATACCCAATATGGGTAATGGGTATGTTGTGAGGCTGAAGGTAGAAGGGAGGGGTAGGAGATGGAGAAGAGGGAGGTGGGAATTACCTAGCTATTCAGATCTTGTCACCAAACATTGCTAAAGCCAATTCTGAATGGTGTTCTTACACCAGGACGATACTGAGAGTATCTTCCACTCTGGAATATGCCGTAAATATTCCGTATGTTATTGTAAATGATTCATTTGTGAATACACAAATAGAAATAAAATTTATCTGCGCATGTCGGGATTTGAACCCGCGACCTCCGGGTCGCCCGTCGAGAGCTTTTACCCTCGACCACGGATGCCGTCAAAACTTCCAGCATCGAAGAACACTGGTGAAAATTACTGGCCCTATCAATCTTGAATAATGCCATGAACGTTTGACCATTAACGTTTTTTTTGTTCCGTAATAATAATAAAAATTAGGATTTATCGGTCAAATTAGGAATTATCGGTCAAATCAGGAATTCCACAGAGCCGAACCCTCTGATATGAAAATATCTGGAGACGGTGAATTATATTCCCATTTAATAGTTTGGTAGATTAACGTGTTGTTCTTGTATTGATTTGTATTAATTATACTTATATAATACACTTGCATAACGTGGATTTACTAGATGATCATTTATATGGAAAAGTGTATGAAATAGGAAAAACTAAACCCGTTCCTGAAAATCTGGTGCGTAAAAAAAAAGGATGATTTTTACACCGCTATTTTCTCGAGACAATCACCTCAAGGGGCTTTTCAAATTCCAAGTAATAAATTATATTGCAAGTGGCTTAGAACTAAGGATGATAGCTAGTGACTTACAGCTTAGACATATACTAGTGACTTAAAATTATACATATTTTCCATTTTCTTTACTAATTTTCTTGTCCATATCGTATTTGTACTCGTATATTAACCCTTAAACCCCCACATTCCGGAATAAAAAAAAAATCAAATGAAAACAAATCACTTCATATGCACACCACTTATATAATCACAATTTACCACATTTTTCGAAACCAAGAGTTTCTTCGTCAGGATAAAAACAACATTAAGAGTTAAATTAATTCCTCTGGATAAGATGAACATTATCCTGAAGAAGAAACTTTTGAAGCCAAAATATGTAGATAATTGTGATTTTATAAGTGGTGTATATGAAGTTATTTCATTCAAAAAGACGCCACAAAGTGATTTTGCGAAGGTTGAAGAAGTAATTTATTATTATATTTATAATTTGTGTTTTGAAAATATAAAATTTTGAATGACAAAAAGTTTACGATTTAATCATTATGTCACATCATTCAAACAAACAAAATCATCATAATTTAATGATATAACCGTGTCGCTAAATCAGCGTGGTAATTATTTCACCTTTGATCGAGGCGTGCGCCGTCAGCGCCAGTGAAATGTTAGCGGCGAAACCGCAAAGCTCTGTTTTCGCTAACAGCTACTGCTGCCGGCTGTGACATGTGTCACATTTGAAACTAGTGTTGGTGCAAATGTAGCCTGGTTGGTGACGTATGACGTCACATACCACAGGTTTCGGTCTACGAGAACAAGCTGATTAGGTTTAGTAGTTCTATTTATTTATTTTTATTATTTATTTACGAAAAAAGTCTTCAAATGGTCCACATTGTTCCAGAAAATTCCAGAAGATTCGAGATTGTTCTGAAATTTTTCTGTTCCTGAACATTCCGCAAAATTCCAGAATGTTCCGGGATGTTCTAGGATGTTCTAGAAAGCTCTCGAATACTCTAGAATGTTCTGGATTGTTCTTAAAATTTCTAGAGGGCGAGACTTTCAGCCCTTACATCTTCAAAAGCACGCTCTTTAGGTAAAAACGGAAACCTTCTTCATGGATGTGGGATAGATACACCATAAAACTTCCTTGATCGTACCGGGAGTCGTTCCTCACTTTTAGCGGCACGC
This sequence comes from Limnephilus auricula, assembly GCA_951813805.1. Lineage (NCBI taxonomy): Eukaryota > Metazoa > Arthropoda > Insecta > Trichoptera > Limnephilidae > Limnephilus > Limnephilus auricula. The sequence goes on along the minus strand of OX638406.1, from coordinate 2,848,844 downwards.
GCATTGTACACTTTCTTTTATAATATGGGAGTGATGGCTACAGTAGATGGCTCTCCATACTAAAATGACAGTTGGTGATGATTTTTCAAGGTGTGTTTTTGATGTTTTAAAGCATGTAAAAGAGTGTTCGGAACAAATATTTTCGACAATCTTTGAAGATGGAATTCTCACAAAACGCCCGCAAACCTTTTATTAAGCCATTAAATTGGAAAAGAAATGTTGCAAAAATATTCAGGAACTACAGCGCAGCCTTCTTCGTACAAAACTTAATTTTGGATTTGAGGACAAAATACCAAACCGAACTTCATAAACTGCATCTGCAAATTTAATACGAGAAATTACATGCGAATAATAAACGACAAGGTTCATGATACGGAAAAAGAAAAGAGAGGAACAAGTTTATACATTGTAGATAAATAGAAAGAATACAAAAATATATATATATATATATTTTTTTTTAAAAGAAAGACACACATTCCCGGGTTACGAATAACCCAACAACATTTGAAAATCTCCTACTACCACCACACTAAGCGGAAGATGTTGCTTGTGTTGTGATGGAGGACTTAGCCAGCCGAGGAATCGAACACGAAACGCAACAGCTCCTTGTATTCCTTGTACCTGGATTTACAATTCGGGATAAATCATTTATTGGATAACTAACACATCTGCCGTGGGACACTAAAATTAATATTCAAAGCGGTTGCATTTTGACCCTATAAATTACACTATCATCAGAATTTCTGCTTAAAGAATTTAATTTCAGAAGATAAAATGCTTGTTACTGCTACCATGAAACATTTCAGGATTAAGCCATTAATGTCAGTACCTATATACTATAACGGAAAGGACAAATATGTTCGATAATATAATATAACAGAGTATCTTATTATAATCAAATTAAAATATTAATAAAAGTATAAGTCGTTGATGTATTTTGTTATTATTATTACAACGATAAAAATGAGTAGTTTTTGTAAAGTTTGTTTATAAATTATAAATTACTAACTTTTATGTTTTTTCGGATTTCGGTTTACGATAATTGTGCACATTAAGGTGGGTCATGAATGTATGGGGAATTTTTTTTTCTTGTTTTGAATTATCTAATAGTGATAAAAGGGTGTTAAATGAAGATGTAAAAGCGCGTAATTTTTTTAATAATATTTGGATATCATCTTCTTCCTCCGGATTGACTTTGAAATTTCACATATTAGAGAAAAACCCCCCCTTGTTAAATGTTTAAAAAATGTTAGATAAACAAGTAAAATTGAACAATTTTTCAATAAAACGCAAAATAGAGGGAATGTTTCGAATTATTTATTAAAAACATATATGAATATAATTCAAACTATCTCAAGGTGGTGAATTCAAATACCAGCAAAATCCCTCTTACTCTCAAATTTCGGCATTATTTTGCGAGACTCAATCTTCACTTTAATAAGACCTTCTCTTGCATACATCGTACATAAAGTAGTCAAGGCTTCAATAACAGTCGTTACACCTGTTTCAACTGCTTGAGTATGATATGGCAGTCGCAGAAGAGGCAATCTACCTTCTCCCCCTTAAGCTACAAATAATTGAAGATCTTCATCCGTATTGGGGGTTCGGTTACATTTTTCTTCCAAATAATATGATGCATCGAGGTTTATGTTTGGAAGCTGGAACAGCCCTGTTTTACTTAGTTTCTTACTGCGTGTTTACGTGCTAATTCTCGGATATGCTTGTGAGGGTCTGTCAACATTGCAAGCAATACATTTTCGGGGTTTGCGAAGTAACTGTTTCTTTCTACAACTGAATCAATCATAGTTTTTAGTTCAGCTGATAAGTATCTAGCCGCTGAGATTAACTACAACAGGTGACGTGCTCCATCTTTACAGGTGGGATGAGTTTTAATGCTGAACCAAGCCGGAGCATAAACTTTAACAACGTAGGTTTCTAAAATAAAAAGATTCTCTGAAGGAGCTTCCGTTGAAACATAAAGACGAAAAATTCGATTAGCACTGATAAGCTATTTGGCAGGAGACATTTTTCCATGAGATTTGTGGCATAAATCTTTAGGTAATTCCCCCACCGTAACTGCAGATACTATTTGAAACAAATATAACTGATCTGTATCCACGTCTTTAGTAAATAATTCATGCAACTCTCCGTCAATTTTCTGAAAATGAACCATATGCTTCTATTCACAGTTTTCCAAAGCTAGTCCTATTGTGCCTGAATATGTTTGAGGTCCAGATGTCTTACCGTCAAGATGTGCAAACAAATGCCGAAATGGTAACTCGTTCATTTAAAGCAAGCAATTTATCCATTGCAATGGTTTATAATTTTCGACGTCCCGGAGTTTGGTGCAATAAAACCTAAATATATTGAGTCTGGCTCTTTTATCAATGAAATATGATCTTCAATGCATCATTCTCTGAATTGCGTCCCCTCCCTTTCCTGATAATTAATTTTTTATCTTTCCGGCCATCAAAATATATTGGGAATTTTTATAAAACTATGTGTTGTGCCCTTAATATTTCCTCTTGTTTTCTTTCCTTCTCTGCGAAGTTTACTCTTGTCAATAACTGGAATATTAGACTTGATGTCATACAGAACTGATGAGGCAATGGCTGCCACTGCCTTATCCAACACTCCATATCTATCACAAGTTTCAGATAGTGTGGAATGATCAATATTGACCGCAGCCTGCTTCTGAAGCGTTTGAAGTATAACATTAGGTTTGAAAACATCTTTACAATCGGATTCATTTGATGCAGAAGACGTGGAAATATTGAGTAGAGAGGTAGTTGGCTTATCTATGCTTTTCTTTTTAGACGGGCACAAGCATTTTTAATTCAAAAGTTTCCCTTTCAACGCAGTTTTCATTTGTTTTGTTGAAGCGATATCCACGTTTCCTATTATCTTTTTTCGTATAGTACGTTGGTCAGTAATGAAACTCTATTCATTTACATGTATTTTTTTATCTCTAGGACAGTCACATTTACTGAAATCATTGCATTTGCAAGACGAAATATCAAACAGCACTTTACTTTTGCGGCGGAATTCCTCCATTTTTTCTCCGGTATTAGTGCGATCGGTGCTCCACCCCGCCCTCACCTCACGCCTCCAATAAAGAAAACCAGAACTTTTTGTAAATGATTTCGTAAATATATACTACATTAGCTATGGAAGATTACAAAAAATATGATTAAAAAGATTCATAGTAACTTTTATACACACTAGAAATAACCCCTAAAATTTAAATTTTTCAAAAATTTGAAGTGAATCCGGAGGAAGAAGATCGTATCAGAAAATTTAAAAAATTTAAACATGTCGTTTTGAACCCATTTGGCACCCTTTTATCGCTCTTAGAATTTGAAATTAACACTTTTTTTTAAATGACCCACCTTAGTGCACATGCTGGAGATTTCTAATTCTATTGTAAATCTTCTAATATGCTGAGTTTAAGTTTGGACACTGACTGATGACGATAAACATCGATTGAGTTGTATTTATTTTCAAGTCTGTGAAGCCTTTCAATAGGCAAATTTTCAAAATAATTTTTACTGGACGCATGGACAAAATACGGCGCATTCAGTCTTGTACTACGGGTAGGTACATGCAACATAATTAGATTGGTATATCATTGGATTGGTATACAGTTATATCTAAATCATCAGCACATCGATGTACAACTTTTGAGTCCCAACCAAAACACCAACTAATAACATTTTACGAAATAAATCAAATCCTACCACACAACCTAATTCCATCAAATACCTAAATAACATTCATTAACTCTTCGTTTCGCATTCACCCCATCAATTAAATCGAATGGCCTCGTGATCTGAGCGTATAACCGATTCCGGTGTGATTTGCCTTATTCAGTATTTACCCTTCGCAAGGTAAACTCCGCATTAGGTATTCCCAGATCAATCAACAGAACTGTGAAGCTACCGATAGCGTACTGCCAGTAACCGTGATGTTTACAGTGCCTTGATAACCTTCAATACTGATCCCAACGCGAGAGAATATGTTTAAATTAGGAAAATAGTGGAGGTTATGTAAAAAATATATATTTGGAAGGAAGAGAAAGCTGAATGGTCTTTTTTAGCAAACATTCACATTTTAATTAATAAAATAATGATTCTGTTTGGTTAGGAAAATATTTGGCCTCCAATCCGAAATTGAATAAAAAAGGAGCGCATCGGTTTCTCTTGAGGGGAGAGTCTGATCCAGCCGAGTTTTTTTTTACGCTTTTTTTTCAAAGATAAAATTTATTTTTGTTCACGAAACTTTGGCTACATGTCAATGGTACATTTAAACAAGAAAAAACACTATTGAAATTTTGTTTTTATTTATCGCTGTAGATATAGCGGCCACAAGCGGATGGTCCTACTAAATCGGTGTTAATCCTGGAGAAAATTATCTAAAATATGAAAATTTAAAAAAAAAATCGTTTTCGTGTGAGTGTAGAATGCTTATTATATAAAGGAAATCCGGTCCTTTTAAATATCAATTTTACACATTACGATAAAAGTAAATAAAGTAACTTGTAGTCTAAACTTTTCAGCGAAGATGTTTTGCTGGATCCTCCTTCAACCCTTAATCCAGTCGTCAGAATCACTTCCCCTCCACCTGCCGTAACATATTGACAGCAGCGCTCAAAATAAACACTTGGCTTTGAACCTTTTGTAAGTTCCTCCAAGTTGTGCCTCTACCAGTGGTATGTGTGATTCCCAGACAATTAAACTACTTTCACGTACATTAAATGCTTTAAAGCAGAGATAAATTATGTATAAAACCATTCATCATTCTGAAAGATTCCTCTAAAATAGGCCACTTAAAAATATATGTTTCTAACCGCATCAAATCAAAACCTCCTAGATCACAAGGCCGGGACACTGAATCCAATCGGCCTCCTAACTTGAATGAAACCCTTAAAAATATTTTTTTTTTAAATTAACTAAAACTATTTAAAATCCTTCAGTAATTTTTTTTTAATTATTAAGAAACTCTTAATTAGCATAACATCGGAAAAACAAAATATTCCACAATGCAAGATGGAAAAATATTATATTGAGTACAATAAATAATTGAAGTAGGTAAGTCAAAGCAGAGTTAGGAAGTTTGTTTAATGAGATTTTGTTGTTCTTCCTTCTGATGTAAATTCAACATAATGTTTATAGATATAAAAATAAATATCTGTGCATGGGTGGCTTTTTTTTTTTTAAATTCCCAATTTTATTCCGAGACAGTTAGTAATCTCTAGCTCTAGAGTGTATAGATTAAGCAGTTTTTTTTCTACTTGTACTATAGATTTACGGACTCCTTAAAAAAGGAGGCATTAAACTTAAATATTTCTATTGGATTTTAATGGTAAAGTAGAAATTAAATAGGCTTTTTTTATATGAAAAAGCTATTTTCTCTTAGGATAACAACATTACACTACGAAGTTTCTGACAATCCTGGTCTTCATAACTTATTAATAGAGTCATTATTAACGCACGTCGCGTCGTTTGGGATATCGTTAAACTATTTTAGAGGCATTTATATGGCTTAAAGTGGAGATATATTATTTACAAAACCACGAACGGAAACTGAGAGATTCCTCGCAAAACTACCACACTACATCCTGTGTACTATGTTTCTAGTATTAATTTATTCAGGGATACGGTCATTATTAATGCACGTGCATTAAAAGCTGTTTCGTTGTGGCATTTCATTTTTAGGTTAGGTGAAGCCACAACTTGGTTTTAAACTACTGAATTTATTTCCTCCGCCGACCGGTTTCGGAAGAATCCTTCCATCACCAGGACGAATATAAACTAATAAATGCAAAAAAGGATGTTTGAAGACGTCAAGTGGTTGGGTGGGATAAAAATATTATGATGAAATAATTGTTTGCGCCCATATATCATCTACTTTTGTTTTGTTTTATTATCTTTTCGACTTAACTGTTCTTTAAGTTCACTTCAAATTTTTTTTTTTTCTGTTCACTACATCGTACCTACGTATCATTATTATGTTTAACTCTTGTTCTACACCTGTACATCTTGTACAATGTATCTGCACTCTTTTCACCATAATGTATTACTTTTTTTTTTCACTATAACTTACTACATGGTGTCTGTATAATATTATGATGACTGTCTCAACGCAGCTACCTACACCTACTATATGTACAATATAGCCACCATGGGTGGAACTACGGAGTCCTCCTTGAGAGTCTCAAGGGGGATACTGTGCTATCACTTTTTTTTTTTTAATGAAAGACAAACATTCCCGGGTTACGAATAACCCAACAACATTTGAAAATCTCCTACTACCACCACACTAAGCGGAAGATGTTGCTTGTGTTGTGATGGAGGACTTAGTCAGCCGGGGAATCGAACACGGAACGCCTGGGTGGAACCCAAACGCTATGCCCACTAAACCACTGACCGGTCTTAAGACGGCATAATCATACAAGCGAACACCTCAGCATAGGTTCTCCTAGTGAGGTGTTCACATAACTACATTCTACATTCGTTTTAACCCGTTTAATCACAGGAGACCATATTTGTCCCAGCTCACATAGGTCTCACAGAAATCGTTGTTTCTCCCTTACTATCACAGTCAGAAATGTGATCTAAATCGTTTAGATCACATTTCTGACTGTGATAGTAAGGGAGAAACAACGATTTGTCCCAGCTCACATAGGTCTCACAGAAATCGTTGTTTCTCCCTTACTATCACAGTCAGAAATGTGATCTAAACGGTATTGGAAAGATAATACAACAAACTATATATCCAAATCTAAAAGAAAACCACAAAAAAATTAAAATTTTCCCCTTTCTGAAACCAAAGTTTCCGATAGCAATTTAAAAAAAAATTATGGAACTTTGTGAATTTTTTAAGAATTTTTTTACGTGAATCGAAAAAAAGTGAGTTGACAGTAAGGTTTATAATTCATTTATCTAATGAAATAAGTATGTGTTTTATTTTTTTTTTCATTATCAGTAATTTTAGTTAGAAAAAAAAGTAAAGTGAGCCATTTTGAACACTTTATAAAGTTTTCGCAAAAAAAAATTATTTAAAAATACATAGTAATTTTTAATATAGAAATTTGAAAGCCTATTTCATCACCTTTCGAAAACAGTTTTTAGTTTTCGAATACGTAAACAAATTTTCCATTTATTTGGATTTTATTGCAAAGCGGGAATATTTTTAGCCTCTGACAAAATACGCCAATTTTTTTAAGGGTTCATTTACAAGCAGTTGCCAAACATACTTCACTCTACTACCTACTATTTTATATAAATAATATTTTTTTGTTTTACTTCCACCTATTGTATTTATAAACTGTATGTAAAAGCATAGAAATGAATAAATAAATTTAAACAAATTAAAAATATTTTAAACTAGTATGAATATATAGTTTTGTCCACAATCAAACCCAAATCTGTCAAGAAAGGCTAACAAATACAATATTGGATTGAAATAAGAAGGTATGTAAATATTTATTATACATATTTACTTTTTGCTTTTGTACACATATCTCTTTTAATGCATATCTATATTAATACATATTTTTAATGCATGTCTCTTCTGATTCATATCCTTTTTAAATAAATATACTTATTATGTTATTTACCCGCCTCGGAACAGACTTTGTCTAGTGAGGCAGGTAAAAGAACAGAAAATTGTAAACCAACCAATTTATATTAAATATTTAATGCAATATTTAATTTGTTAGCTTTTTTGAAAGATTTTATTTTTTTACGGACATATTGCGAACGTATGTATGGGCGCAAACTATAAACTTATATTAATATTTTAACGCATAAATTGTAAAAAGCGTTTGTTTTTAAAATAATTATACTCGAGTGGCTTTCATGAAAAAGTAGATTTTGAATTCTTTTAAGAATCACCTTACTTAAAGTTAAATTTATCAAAAAACTATGAAGGACAACTATTTAAAATTGAAATATTGCTTAAAATACGCCTTAGGCGCGTTTTGTAACCAGATCTAAGCCATCTACTTCCCCACTTTCTTCATTCCCATCTCCTTTCCATCCTCTTTAATACCTTACAATATACTCCAATAATTGAGAATGCTATAGTCTCACTGGTTTCAAACTTATAGGAGCAGTTCTTGCAATTCTGAAGTATTCACATTAAAAAGGCAAATCTGCATCGAGAGTACAGAGTTGGCTCCAGTAACAGAATACAATTCAATGCCACAAGCCTTTATCGCATGCGACAGAAGTTGGATAGAATTAGAGAACTTGAACCTTCCATTCGTCTTGTATGTAGGTATCGTTGGTTCTTGAAATAAACCTCCGCAGTTGGGAAAGTGCGGTCACAACGACTAATGTGTGGCTATAAGATTTATGGTTGGATAGAAGGCGGACATTCTCGTTACATGAAATTCCAAAGAGTTTCTAAGCCTTTGAATTGAGACTTTCCAGTAATACTGCATATTTGTGTAAACTCTAGACTTTATTCGTGAAATTTAATAATTGTTAAAAAAAAGTTAGGTTTACTAATTGTTAAGTAAAATGATTATCATTTTTTATGTAAATACCGCATAAGAGATCCAACTGCTCCCTACCGCCTGGATGCCAGCCAGTATGACTATGGCATCCCTAATTGGGATATTTTGTGAGGCTGAAGGTAGCAGGAAGGAAGGAGATAGCTAAGAGTTAGTTCTGCACAGTGGGATAGAGAAAGGTGGGGTAGTATCGGGTTATTCAAATGTGGTCACCAAAACGCGGATCAAAGCAATTTCAAGCGAAGTTTTAATTCTGAATGGTGGTTTCGCACCAGGGCTATACTAAGAGTATCTTCCACTCTGAAACGTGCCGCAAATATACTGTATATTATTTTTATTTAATTATTGGAAAATAATACAAATTAATCAAATAAAAATTATTTAGGCACGCCGGATTTGAACTCGCGACCTTCGAATTGTTAGTCTAGAGTCTTACCCCTCGAGCATCCATGGCTGTCGAAGGAAAAGGCTCTCGAAGCATGAAGTTTTTTTTTTTAATATTTGCTTTGGGATTGTTGCCTTTCAAAAAATCAACACCGTTTGTAAACTTAGAAATTGATATTATCACGTTAAAGCTATAAAAAAATTCAATCGAAGAGGTTTCAATGGGTTCTTTCATTGTGGTATTTATGATCCATATTATATTTATTTATTTATTTTTTCATGTTCTTCATAAAACAGTTATACACCAATATATCATGGAGAAGATTATAAATTACAAAGTTCACAAGACACTTATTGACATGTGCTAAAAGATAGTTGCTGAACTGTCTGTAAGTGACATTAAAAATGTCGATGGTCAATGCAGAATCGTTAAGCAGTTGAGTCACTCTGTTTATTGGCGCGTTCTGATAGGCAGAAGTCCTCACTTTCGGAGCATAAAAAAGTGCATGGGATTTCCCACGAGTATACTTGTCAGGGACGTAAAAATTAACCTATTTTAACATAGGCCGATTGAGCATGATACCAGAGATTAGCTTAAAAAAGTGTTTACCTAAAAATATTTTTCTGCGGGCTTCTAAGGTGTTGAAATCGAGCATCCCTGTTAAGAACAAGTTTAAGTTATATCTCTACATTTACAATTATGCGAACAACCTGTAAACCCTACAAGTGAACTAATTTAAGAATATGAAGAACAGGATATTCCTGAAATCTAAATATAATACTACAATACACTTTGCGAGGGCTGTTTTATTGATGCCTTAACTTTTCACTGAAATATTTACTGTGCTTTTCTAAATTCATCACGTTTATAAGGGCTCTTGATTCTTGACTTTAGAAATAATCTATAAACAGATACAAACACAATAGTTGGTCCTTTATATATTACACAACTACACTTACCTACATTACATATGAGACCGCTGTACTTGCAGTTAGTATTGTTACATTTCCTTCCTACCCTTCTCCTATAGACTTGTCATTTTTCTATTACACACATTCGGTCATTAATCGACCCTCACCGCGTGAACATCTCCGCAACATTAAACATATTCCGCTCTTACGCTCTTCGCCGCCGCTGAAAAAAAATACCGAAACTATCAAACCAGCAAAACTTTGAACAAAGATATTTCTTTCCTTTCCTTACCTGTATGTGCATATTTTCTACGTGTGCAGTGGTTAAATTACACACAATTACACACTCATTTCAAAGGTCCTTCGATATACAAAATTACACAAAATACAAACCCCACACGAAATAATTTTCCTTTTTCGCTTGGATAACATATACTATCATATCGATATACTATAATTATTTCACTTGTTTTACCTTAGGGAAAAGGGAAAAAAATTATTCTACTCAATGTCTACTCATGTTTGGGGATGCTGTGTGTAGAATAGGAAAGGAAGGAGAGGATGTTCCGAAAAGGAAAAATAAACTTGGAATCGGGAGGTCATTGTGTCTAGGATTAATGGGCGTATGAATCCATCCTTTGCACTACGGTGCAATGCGGGGTTACTAGGAAGTCCTGTTGGAGGATGTCAAAAGGTCTCCCTTAACCTGTCTCTCCCGATCCGGTGTACCATGCAGTTGTTGGGCATTTGCTTCCAAGACCTGATCAAAACTCACCGCATGAACCCGGGCACCCCAGATAAGTCACCAGACTTGGCCACTTGGGGTGAACTAAGGCAGAGGTTTTGGTTATCCCAGAAACCTTACCCGGGGCGGCGGTACCCACACTTGCTTCCCAAATTAAATTAATTTTACAATGGGTTTTTACCTTTTATCGATGAGATTTTCCACAATTTTGTAAAAAATACATTATTAGCGAAAACTTCACTTGTTGGTGTAAAGAAGTAATCAATCAATATTTCAAAATGAAATTGAGTAAGCAACTGTATGTGTTCCAAAAAAAAGGTCTTGTAGCGTTTCGATTCCAAAATGGGGGTCTTTTCTTCGTGAAAATCAGTATCTATCACTCTGTGAAACAAAATTAATTTTTAAAGTGAAAGATAAGGAGTCAGAACAAGATTTAAGAATTCCTTACTATTCAGATTTAGTCACCGAACCAATGTAAGTAAATCATTATATTTCGTTATTCTGAATCTCACAGGGCGTTACTTGAAGTATCTTTCGCTATGAAGCAATCTGAGTCAGCAGTTTTTGAATAGAGTCAAAGAGTTTACTGCGCTGCTGCGTATGTCGTGTTAGTTTAAAGATTTTTTTTTGTGAAACGAAAACTACACTTTTTACACTATCTCCACACTTGGCCCTGCGGAAAACCAAATTCCTCTGACCTTATATCATCTTTCGAGATGCTGTGTGGAGGGATTTTTAGGGAAAGTAAGGAGAGTCAGTTCTATGAAGGAAACAGGTATGAGATATGGGTAGGAGTCTAGGGATTAATGTGTTCAGGAGTGTCGAAAGTATAAATCCATCCCTTCACTGCGGTGCAAGGCGATGAGTCGAAATAGTTTAGCAGGAGAGGTCAAAAGTTCTCCCTCAACCTGTCTCTCCCGATCCAAAAATCCAAGACATACCTCACCCATAAATCCGGTCACCCCTGCAAGTCACTAAACGTAACGAAAAGCACGGGTGCAAGGGTGTTGACTATTCCCCCCCAAAAAAATTTAATTTTTGACGTTGTTTCTAATTTAAAAATGTATATTAAAATTAGACTTCTTTCCCTTTCCATCCACTCTATATACAAACCATCAAAGCTTTGAAGTCAGAAAATTCAAGTTTCTCCAGACATTTTGCTCCTATAAAAATAAATTACCCTTGGAACTTACATATCAAAATTAATATATAACTCAAGAGGGAATATAATTTGATTTACACGAAGAGAATTATTATTCATATTTGAGGTAAATACCAAACTAATATTCTGCTTTGAGCAGATCTTTCAACATGTTAGAAGCAGAATATTTACATAATATAGTATACCCTACATTAGGATTATAGAACTGATCTAGGGATGCAGTTTTACGATGGTGATAATTTGAAAAATAAGAGATTAGAACAGGCAACATACTCACAGGCATACTTTTTTATACTAGAGTTAATCTCTGCGGGAAGACTCTCGGTGGAGCACCAGAGCTGCAGAGGTGTACCAGGGGGCACGGCTTGCGGTCGAAAGCGCTCCACCATTGAGAGCATCTGGCGTCTGGATCTGGGTACAATATCTAGAAGAAAAAAAATTACAGTTTTAACAATAAAAATATGTTTGTTGTTTGTTTTTGGGGTGTTATGCCGTGTTGTGCTACCTCTTTCTTTAGCCGACGTTAAGACGTTTCGGACAGCGTTGCAGTGTCCATCATCAGGGCAGATCCGGCAGATCCGTCGATGTGAATTTGTTGTGTTAAGTGTGTGCTTATTTACTTGGAAGCGATACCGTGTCGTCAGCTTCAATTCAATACGAGCTGGTAGGTATTTCAGAAGAAAGTGAACTACTTTGAAAGGGAAATTTTGAGAAAGCGCCTAAATATTGATTATTTTTAATTGATAAACTAATGTTTAAGAGAAGTTTTTTGTATGCATAGCACAGAGAGAAAAAATTATTATAAGCAAAAATTATTAGCTTGAAACACTCATCCATATTTAAAAACCTCCCAAGAAAAGATACATATCGCATTACATAAAAAATTTAATAAGCGGTAATTGTTGAATGAAACACAAGTATATATTGAATCATTTGGCGGGTAACAGATAATTCGACGCAACTCAATGGTAGAGCTCTCGACCGGCAATCGTAGGGGTGCGGGTAGGGGTCCAGTCGGCGACATGTATCTTTTCTCGGGAGGTTTTTTCAATATCGAGGTGTGTTTCAGGTTAATAATTTTTGCTTACAATAAAAAAATATTACATTCACTCGCGTTGACAAGGGAACGCAGCTACAATATTTTTTTAGGTTTATAAATGATTGTCCAAATGTACAAATAATTCTCCAAATGGACAAATTTAAAGTCCAATTGGACAAAATTAATGCCCAATTGGATAAAAATGTATCCAATTGTAGTTGGAGAATGAGGAAAATAATTTCCCTCAGGGCCTATGTCATCTTTGGGGATGCTGTGTGGACGGATGTTTTTTGAAAAGGAAGGAGGGAAACTAGGGTTTAAAGAGATCAATGTTGTGGGAGGGAGAAAATGGCCAGCAAATCGTTACAGAGCCGATCTGCTGAACTAATCGTAGAATCGAACCGTTATCATGTTTTAAATGACAACTATATACAAATGTACAAATAATTCTCCAAATAGACAAATTGAATGTCCAATTGGACAAAATTAAAATCTAATTGGACAAATGAATGTCCTATTGGACAAATTATTGTCCGATTGGACAAAATTAATGTCCAATTGGACAAATCAATGTCCAATTGGACAAATTATTGTCCAATTGGACAAATGCATGTCCTATTGGACAAATTATTGTCTGATTGGACAAAATTAATGCCCAATTGGATAAAAATGTATCCAATTGTAGTTGGAGAATGAGGAAAATAATTTCCCTCAGGGCCTATGTCATCTTTGGGGATGCTGTGTGGACGGATGTTTTTTGGAAAGGAAGGAGGGAAACTAGGGTTTAAAGAGATCAATGTTGTGGGCGGGAGAAAATGGCCAGCAAATCGTTACACAGCCGATCTGCTGAACTAATCGTAGAATCGAACCGTTATCATGTTTTAAATGACAACTATATACAAATGTACAAATAATTCTCCAAATAGACAAATTGAATGTCCAATTGGACAAAATTAAAATCTAATTGGACAAATGAATGTCCTATTGGACAAATTATTGTCCGATTGGACAAAATTAATGTCCAATTGGACAAATCAATGTCCAATTGGACAAATTATTGTCCAATTGGACAAATGCATGTCCTATTTGACAAATTATTGTCCGATTGGACAAAATGAATGTTTAATTGGATAAAAATGTATCCAATTGTAGTTGGAGAATGAGGAAAATAATTTCCCTCAGGGCCTATGTCATCTTTGGGGATGCTGTGTGGACGGATGTTTTTTGGAAAGGAAGGAGGGAAACTAGGGTTTAAAGAGATCAATGTTGTGGGCGGGAGAAAATGGCTAGCAAATCGTTACACAGCCGATCTGCTGAACTAATCGTAGAATCGAACCGTTATCATGTTTTAAATGACAACTATATACAAATGTACAAATAATTCTCCAAATAGACAAATTGAATGTCCAATTGGACAAAATTAAAATCTAATTGGACAAATGAATGTCCTATTGGACAAATTATTGTCCGATTGGACAAAATTAATGTCCAATTGGACAAATCAATGTCCAATTGGACAAATTATTGTCCAATTGGACAAATGCATGTCCTATTGGACAAATTATTGTCTGATTGGACAAAATTAATGCCCAATTGGATAAAAATGTATCCAATTGTAGTTGGAGAATGAGGAAAATAATTTCCCTCAGGGCCTGGACGGATGTTTTTTGGAAAGGAAGGAGGGAAACTAGGGTTTAAAGAGATCAATGTTGTGGGAGGGAGAAAATGGCCAGCAAATCGTTACACAGCCGATCTGCTGAACTAATCGTAGAATCGAACCGTTATCATGTTTTTTAATGACAACTATATACAAATGTACAAATAATTCTCCAAATAGACAAATTGAATGTCCAATTGGACAAAATTAAAATCTAATTGGACAAATGAATGTCCTATTGGACAAATTATTGTCCGATTGGACAAAATTAATGTCATGTGACATCAATGTGACAAATGCATGTCCTAATGGACAAATTATTGTCTGATTGGACAAAATTAATGCCCAATTGGATAAAAATGTATCCAATTGTAGTTGGAGAATGAGGAAAATAATTTCCCTCAGGGCCTATGTCATCTTTGGGGATGCTGTGTGGACGGATGTTTTTTGGAAAGGAAGGAGGGAAACTAGGGTTTAAAGAGATCAATGTTGTGGGCGGGAGAAAATGGCCAGCAAATCGTTCACAGCCGATCTGCTGAACTAATCGTAGAATCGAACCGTTATCATGTTTTAAATGACAACTATATACAAATGTACAAATAATTCTCCAAATAGACAAATTGAATGTCCAATTGGACAAAATTAAAATCTAATTGGACAAATGAATGTCCTATTGGACAAATTATTGTCCGATTGGACAAAATTAATGTCCAATTGGACAAATCAATGTCCAATTGGACAAATTATTGTCCAATTGGACAAATGCATGTCCTATTGGACAAATTATTGTCCGATTGGACAAAATGAATGTTTAATTGGATAAAAATGTATCCAATTGTAGTTGGAGAATGAGGAAAATAATTTCCCTCAGGGCCTATGTCATCTTTGGGGATGCTGTGTGGACGGATGTTTTAAAGGAAGGAGTGAAACTGGGGTTTAAAGAGATCAATGTTGTAGGAGGGAGAAAATTTTTAGCAAATCGTTACACAGCCGAGCTATATAAATACATATATAAATATAAAAACTAAAAGTAAGCTGAAAGATAAATTTCAAAAAAATATATTTAAGGAAGATAGAAATAGAAATCAAAAATATTAGACAATAAGATTTCAAAGAATACATGGAAAACTATATAGATTATTTTAATCAAGATAATGGTAAGTAATTCAATTTTTTTTATTAGTGAGAACTCGTGTATTCTTTGAAGAATGCTCATTCCCTTTCAAATATCCAGTTTTGTACTCGGGCAGTACAGAGGGATTTAGAATTATTTGACATTGTTTCGGTAACCAACGGATTATATATTTTAGGAGCGTAGAACCCGAATTGTCGTTAAGCGAATGAGGTTTTAGTTTTAGGGACCACGCAACCCAAGTTTGCTTTATGTTTTGGAGCCACAACTAGGTTATTTTTACGTATATACCACATGCTTACCTTAGTGAATCACTGTCGGATATCTAAAATGCTTATTTTATCATAGAGTTCATTTGAGGGATGGGTACGTTGGCATATAAATATAATGTACACGTACAGGTGTTAAAAAAAAATATCAAAATAATAAATAGATGGTGCGAATTGATTCAATTTTTATATGCATTGCCTTCTTGTTAAAATAGTAGGCACAAATGACTGAATGTCCATTGCCCGTAATTATTTGTAATTTTAGGAATGAACTTACCTTGATTTTGACTAAATCTTGTCTTTTGTGTACGATCTAGTGATTTGGAGCCTAAACCCTCCTGTTGGAAAAGGTTCAGAAGAAATTCCTGAGATTTCCCTAACAGAGGGAATATGGCTACTACCCGTGGCTCTATCCTACCGACTTTCTCTTGGGCTTGCTTGGGATGAACCATCTACTGGTCAGAATGGATATTCACATTGTATCACATTTCTTGGATGGACTGATTCGTGGATGGTTCGAAAACTTGACTATCATGGAGAGCATGAATTTCTATGTTCCGGGTGGTTATCTCCCTTACCGACAACATAGATGTTTTTCTCCCGTCTTGCAGGACTAACTTGCCAATGGTCATGTCAGTGGAGAGAACTATCTTCTTGTTAAATAGAATCACTTCGAATATTGATATATTTAACATCAACGAAGCACTACTTAGACGGCAAGCTTTGTTTCTGATAATATAAATCCTGCTATTACATAATATTCAACCGCTTGCTGATGGGCATTTGGATTTTGGATTTTGCGCCACCATATAATAATAATCATTTACGACACATTAATTGTTATTTTTCAGTTGTGTAGGATTAAGAGCAAGTTTATCAGTAGGACACAGTTTCTCTTTAAAATATTTTTATTGTATCTTTTAATAACAAATTGAAATATGTGAAATGAGTAAATAATTGAATTGAAAAAATAAACAATCTACTTTTTTTCTACAAACTTCGCAAAATCACTTTATGGCGTCATTTTTAATTAAATTAAATAAATAACTTTTTGTACACCTCTATAATAAATCATAATTACCGACAAAATTCGAAACCGATGGTTTCTTCGTCAGGATATAATAATAATATTAAATAACAAAAGAAACAAACAAGTATAGACTAAAAAAAATTATTGATAAAAACATTATAAAGATAGCTTATTAATTAATTTTAAAAAAATTCTTTTAATATGTAATGTAATTTTTTACATATTCTACAATAATAATTTTTATATATTAATTTTAAATAAATGTTTTAATTTAAGTAATTAATCACCTCTCTTTATAATATGTTTGTCTATTCTTTTTAGTCTATACTTGTTGGTTTCTTTTGTTATTTAATGTTATTATTATCCTGACGAAGAAACCATCGGTTTCGAAACATGTCGGTAATAATGATTATATTATAATAGTTTAGACAAAGTTATTTGTTTCATTTAATTAAATCTACTTTTTCTTTAAATATGGAATTCAACAATGGGTTTTCACACAAAAATGGGGATAATAGACTCAACGTTTCATGTAACCAAACACGGAGATGACAAACTTAACCTGTACCTACTGTATCAAATTACTAGATTAAATCCAGTCAACCTTATCCACCAGACTATCTCACTTCTAAGAAACAATGATTTCCCCAGTGACCAAATTACACCGACCTCCATAGCTACATCATCACATACTGTGTACCCCACAGTGCGGAATTCCCTCAAACGCTAGTCAAAGAGAAGCGTGGTCCGTATCTAATTACTGAGCTAGATGCTAGCACATCGCCATTGGCGTGCAGGGCTCCCACTAGTCCCTGGTCTGATGCCGAGTTATACTATCTACACACCATGCTGCGAACAGCAGCTTTTGGCAGCTGGCTAAAAATCGAAGGTTGGAGGATGTCTCCCGTCTCTTTTTTTCCCATGCGAACCCGTAACACTCTGTTTCACGTTGACTGCAAATTGGAAGAAACCGTCTGCCGTTAGTACCAACCGAGGAAATGAGATGGTGATATTGAATTTGTTGTGTTAATAAAAGAGACAGAAGACAACGTGAAACAGAATGTTACGGGTTCGCACGAGGAAAAGGGAGACAGGAGACAATAGCCAGCTGCTAACAGCCGGCTGTTCGCAGTACCGTGTGTAGAGCCCATTAACTGCGACGAGATTCACACTACTTAGGGTATATATTTTGGATACTTTTTTTAACACTAGAATCAACTGTCTGCCAGAGTGTTGGAATCAACGCGATGCGACAATTTGTGGAATATTGTATGTCGGATTTTTGTACAATTTCCACAAAGGCCCAAGGGCAAGACTCGTTGCGGATTCAAAACAAGGCGAGCGCCATTATATTATATTTGATCAAAATGTGTTTTATTTTACAATTTATTAATCTAAAATTATGTTTAATATTTTTGTGGCAAGTTAAAGAGTGGAAGATAAAGTAAAGCCCTGGTGTAAGGCTTGAAATCACAGAATCCTTAGCACAGGTTCTCCTAGTGAGGTGTTCACGAAACCTACAGCATTACCAACACAGTTTCACCTTCTCAAATCTACCTTACAACTTAATAAAAGTTCAAAATATGTTGTGCACAAATGTCAATTATAAGGTGCACACTGTAATCTATATGTACACATATAAAAATGAATCCCTGTTTCCTTTGGTCACGTCATAACTTCAGAACGACTTTACCTATTTCATTCATTTTTTTTAAGTTTTCTAAGACTTTGTAGAAGATTCTTACGCAAAGAAAAATTAAGAAAATTGCGCCGAAAATTGGAAAATTTCAGAAAAACTAACTACTATTTTAACTTCGTACGTTTGACAGTTCGCGCGTTTGATATATTTAGAGATATTTCCTGTACTATTCATTCGACTGCGATAAAAACGTGGTGAGTTGTTGTGGACATGCCGGTTTCTATATAGTAAATATTTCTATATTGGTGAGTTCTGGAGTTATAAAATTTACAAAAAAAATTGCAATAGGGCACTCGCGAGTTGTTTGAAAATTGAGCGTATTTTATGATTTTATGGAGTTTAACTGCAGGGAAAAAAGGCGGGAGGGGGAGGGGAATCCGGAAGGGGCGGAAGAAAATGAAGTTAAGGTTTTTCGTGGGAGGGAGAACGAGGGAGAAGGAAGACGGAGAAGGTGGGAGGAGAATTCGTGAGGGGAAAGGTTTGCAAGAAGGGTGACAGCGGGAGAGGGGAAGGGAAAGCGGGGAAGGTGAAAAGGGAACGCGGGAGTACATCGGGGCGAAAGGGATGAATGGGAAAGGACACGCAGGGAGAAACAATATCTTTATTTAATGATATTGCTCCACCAGTATATGTCCAGCTAGTATTATATAGAAATAAATTTAATTAAATCTTAAGAGCCAAGCATTGCCCCACCTTCCTCTTCATCGTCACGTTCCCCTCCCGGCTTACTTCAGTTTCACTAAATACCCCAATAGGGTATTTCCATGTAATTTTATTGCTTAAAAAAATTAATAAAAAATTTACGATTATTATGGCATTTACCACTCATTAATATAGATTGTTTCATTGTAATTTAATTCAATCACTTTATTCATTTTCAGAACATTAGATTTATTTAATGATAAATAAGAATTACAAGCTTTGATATATCGTAAACGGTCGATTAAACGGTTCGAGCTTTAGCACGGAGAAATCGATGGCTTTACGTAATTTTCGATGATTTTATATTGATGTCCCTTGCAGTGTCTCACCGTTGTTAGTTGAACCGATATTGACAAGGAATAATTAATAATTCGATGTACTCTGGCAGCACTGAAGATATTTTCTATGAATTGGACTACGAAACGTCTGACGACAAGCAATAATTACGTCGAAATATTAATAATTTGGCAATATTGAATTGAAATAATAACGTAAATATGAATAAGCAGTATGTATATACTTTTGGACACTAAACGGGAATAAATTTGTTAAAATAACTCAGGTCAGGGGCATACGTCATTCCTATGTCTACCTACGTTATATTGTCGTGTAAACAAACTTATGTGCCCAAGCGGTTAATCAGATCTTTATTCATATTTAAACCATTTTTTTTATCAAAGATTGAACGGAATAAATTAATTGCATCTTAGATGCATTATTTAAATCTATGGATCGCGTATGCGGATTATTTCTTTTCTAAGAGCTTCGTTAGTTCACCAGGTTCATTAAATAAGCCAGTAATATTGCATAACGAACGACATAATTCGAAAATTTGTGAATATTGTTAGTTAACCAAATCTTGTCTAATACTATGGCGGCCGCACTAAAATTTATCAATCGTCCGTCGGAAGATCTGTTAACAATCGTAGACCGTGCTCGAAAATATTGATAACTGATCATGGATGACGGATTTGGTCAATATCGTAATAATTACAAGGTTTTTATCGATATACCATATTAGAGCATGCTTATTAACAGGACGAAAATCTTCCTACTTGTACACTACTGGTAGGATAGGAACCATACACCATATGTGCATGATTGTACGTCAATATGAAGATACCAACTTAATTCCGATATAAATGCATTCATCTGCGACTCTGAAAGGATTGAAGCGAACGAAATTGTATACCAAGAATTCAATGTAATTATTGAATTGTCCAGTAATGAGTTTTGTGCTCGGTTCCTAGATTGCAACTTCACCGCGTAATGAAGGGTGCTGTAATTGAATTTGAACACTGACTGAAATGAAGTGATTCACATTGTAGACAACATTTGGGAAGAAATTTACGAAAACAGTTTTAGATAAAGTTTTATTAAAAACTAGCACAGACCCGTGAAAAATCACAGGATAATGTAATTTCACTTTAAAAATCGGTTTCTGTTGAGGCAAATATTAACGCTAAATCACTATTTTTGACTAATCTTTACTACAATTCGGTTTTCATTTTAAATTAAAAAAATATTGTTTAGATAAATTGAAGAATTTCCTACCTTTTCTGTTGAGTAGAATTAAAATATTTCAATATTAGAAAAAAATGTTTGTATGGATGTATATATGTTTGTTACTCTTTCACGAAAAAACTACTGAATGGATTCTAATGAAACTTTACAATAATATAGCTCATAAGTCAGAATAACATATAGGCTATAATTTATAGAGCTAGCTATATTCCATATATTCAAAATAATAATTATATACTGTTTAATTCAAAATTTCAAAATTTGAGAATGACATTTTGCAAAACAATGATTATTAAATCAAAATTCTATTTTAGAAAATATTTAAATTCGCCTAATATAAAAATTAGTGAATTCATTTGAAGTACTCGCCTAATACTTTGAATCGAATCAAGAATTATAGATATTTTAAATAAATAGGTTAAGAATTTTGTTATATTCATAGATGGGACCTAGGAAAAGAAAATAGGCTACTCGAAGTGCTAATCCTGCGCAGACTAAGTCGCGGGCAGAAGCTAGAAAATTATAATTGTATCATCTCGTAAGAAAACTTTTGGAAGTAATTCCAAATTACCTATTTAATTTATCATTGAAGAAGAAGATAATACTAAAAAATCTAAACAAAAAAATGAAAATGAACAAAACAAGCAAACATCAGAAGCTAACTAAATATTGCAGGTGGATACCTACTTTATGGCTTATTAGAATCCGTCATATAATCAGTTTTTTTTTTTTTAATTGACGCTTAAATTTAAAACAAATCCGTGATCTGGAGTTCATGTAACCGGAGATATATACAGAAAGAAATAATAAACGACTAGTAAAAGTCCGTTGTCGGGAGGTAAGGCTCTCGACTAGCAATCCGGAGGCTGCGGGATCGAATCCCGACGTGCGCAAGTATATTTTATGAGTTTGTGTTATTTAACAATTTAATCATGAAAAATAATATAAGTTACATTTGCGACATGTTTAAGAGTGGAAGATACTCTCAGTATCGCCCTGGTAAAAAATCACCATTCAAAATTTAACCGTTGCTTCAAATGGCTTTAATCGTATTTGGTGACTAGATCTAAATAGCCAGGTATATCATCTTCTCCATCTCCTTCCCCTCCCCAATACCGTCAGCCTTCACAACATACCCAATTGGGGACGCAGTCGTCTCACTGGCCCCAGGCGGTTGGGAGCAGTTGGGAATGTTGTGCGGCATTACATTAAAAAAATTATTTAAATTCGTACAGGTTCGGTTACAATTCGTACAATACAACTAAGAGAATTAAAACCGTTGTGCATCGATAAGAACCAGACGCTTTGTAACACTCGGCTACTAACCGGTGTGTTCCCTTACGTCACTGCAAGAAGGTGCAGAGAGTAATAATTATTTATCTCGATGACATGGCGTAATTAGAAATGGGTGTTAGGTTAGGTTACGTGTGGAGCTAGGATTCCCAGTTGCACGAGACCACAGTTCTGTCTGGTACCTAACTCATCACCTCTGCGGAACTGTGTGAATCTCACTTTACATGGAATGCTTGAAACTGGATCTCAGAAAGAGAGTGGATAACTTTGTAGGAACATCGATTTTATACGCTAGAATTTTTTATTGAATTGCCAATTTAAATAACCAACCGTTTTTCTGTTTCGAATGTTACTGACATTGCTGACACATACTGACACAATTTCTGACAATTTTTTTTTCATAAGCAACATTTTAACTCTTGAGAACTTAATAAATTCAGTTTTATTATAGATATTTGTATATATTTTATCAATTAGACCATTTATATGAAACTTTATTCAAAATATTTAATGTAGACGCAAAATTGAACTTCCTACGGCAGTTTATAACTAGAAAACCCAGAAAATATTTCATTTTATAATGTTTACGATTTTTTTATTATTGATTTATAAATCCTAAAAACATTGGAGGATTATTTAAATGTAGGTGACTTTATTGGCCATATAGCACTTTATTCGGTTTATATATCTCCGTATGAAAATTCGGAGGTTAGATTTTTTAATTTGGGCGGAAATTTTTCAAAATGGTCACCAAATCTGGTCGTCAAATCTCGAGCAATCCGAGAAAAATGGTTTAAATTACGCTGACGCTTTAGTGATAATGTAAATAATATAATATCCAAAGGCGCATGCGCGTTGCACCGCGGATTTTCAAAGACGTAGCAGTTTAAAAAACCAACCATTATTCTGTTTCGAATGTCGCTGACGGTAACTTTATAGTTTCTACGCATTATATTAACCTCAAATAAAGTACCTTTCAAAAATTGGGCGTATTTTATCAGACGGTAAAAATATTTCCGCTTTGCAATAAAATCCAATTAAATAAAAAATATCCGAAAACTGACTTTTTTGGAAATTTGATGGAAACGCTTTCAAATTTTATTATTAAAAATAACCATGTAAATTTTTAAGAATATATATTTTTTAATGCAAACTTTAAAATAGCTCACTTTACGTTTTTTCTAACTTAAATTACTAACTTGAATTAGACAAATGAATTACAAACGTTACTGCCATCTCAGTTTTTTGACGTTTGATGTAAAAAAAAAAATTATATTATCAAATTGGGAAATTCTTTCGGAAACTTTGTTTTCTTAAAGGTGTACATTTTAGTTAATTTGTGGTTAACTTTAAGATTTGAATATATAGCGTGTTATATTCTCTTTCCAATACCGTTTAGATTATACTTCTCACTATGATAGAGAGAGACACAACGATTTATATAAAAACCTGCGTGAGCTGGGACAAGTATGGTCTCCTGTCATTAAACGTGTTTTTGTTTTAAAAATTAAACCTCTTTATTTTTATTATCTTAATACAATACCAATTTTGCGTTAACTTTGTGAATTTTATGATATGTTCCTACTACGAAATAAAGTGGCGCTGTGGTCAGATTCCTGTTGTATTATGTGATAAGTGATAATACACAAGGGTCTCAATTACCCGGAATCAGTCAATAAACGTCTTTGCCCATTTGGCAATAAGTAGTAGTAGTCGCAAGAAGAATAGGGAAAGTGTGATGTATATGGTTATATAAATATATTTATATATATATATGTAGTTTCACTATCCTTCGATATATATCGTTAGTATAGGTAGTTATGTGCAGATTTGATGTGTCTCAACAGATATCAGTTAAAAGAGTGGTGATTGACGCCGTTCGTGTCTAATGCACGAACGGTTACGGACATATTCGATGATAGACGATATTTATATGACGACAGCTGGGTTTCCTTATTCCCGAGTTTAATGGTTTCAGAAACACAAATTGAATGTACTTTTGTTCCAGTGAAATATTTATTGTAAACTTAAATAAAGTCTATTTATTTTTATTTTTAACTTTTTAACTGAAGAAAAATGAAAATAATGTTGGTGGTTCTCAGTCGAAGTATGATACAGTTAAAAATGACCGAATCGGATAGGGATACGTTGGCGCAGTTGGATAGCGCGTCGGCCCGGATTGCCGGAGGACCTGGGTTCGAGTCCCAGATGTATCCGTATCTTTTTCTGATTTTTCTGTTTCGGATTTTCGATTGACTTTCGCTAATATTATCTTCATTAATTAAAATATTATTAAATAAAGTCTTTTATAATCTCGACGAACCTTGATTAAAATTGGAAATTCCCGAACACATAACAAGTAATTTCATTCACTGGGATAGAAGAACGTTACAGAAAGTAATAAATAACAATAATTTTTGAAAGAACCTTATATTCAGTACTAGGTTACAAATATATTTTTGGCTTAATGGTTATGAAAATTCAATACGAATCTAAAATAAAATCCCTGTGCATAAATTAAAATTTTATTTGTGTTTCTTCACAATTTATTCGCATTTTTAATAATATTATATATGTACATAGTATATTTACAGCACGTTCAACGTTCAGTATTGCTTAGATGAAATACCAGTACCTACTCATAAATTGGTTGAAATGGCTTTAATAACTTTAACTTTAGGTTGAGTGTTTAGTGACCAGATCTGAAGCCAGGTACTTCCCCACCATCCTCTTCCCCGTATCCTTCCACTCCCCACTATTTTCAGCCTCATAACATACCCCAATAAAGGCTGACTAAGTCTCACCGGCTCCGAACGATAGGGAGCAGTTGGGATTCTTGTTCGGTACTCATAAAAAAATAATTAATCCCGTGTCGTAAAATTGTAGCATAATAACTTGGTCATCAATTTTAATTGATTACAGGAAGAGATTTTATATATAGGATATCAGTAGGTAAAAATGATGGACATGCACCCAATTAAGGGCAACAAATTTTAAACATCGAATAAAATAACATTTCAAGCATGTTCAAATAATAGTAAATTACGAAGGAATTTGAGTTTATTCAACTGGAATAATTTTATTACAAATCTGGCTAATCAATAGCCGGGATTTGAATTCTGTAAAGGAAAATCTAATCCATAAAACGAGTTAAATATATCTTTTTTCTCTTTCGATCTAATTAGTATCTTATAATCTTATTTCTAGGAAATAAAACAGACTTGCGAGACTTTTTATTCTGAAAAATGAAAAAATAATCTTAATATGTAACAGTAAATTGAATACATATTCTGAAAGATATATTCAATGTTATTTTAAAATAAAAAATCATAATTATAAATCTACTCATTAAAAAAAAAAAAAATTATTTTCGCCCTTGTAAACAAATAACCTGATGTCCTTACAGCATTTCAAGTTTCCGTGATCAAATATAGTTTTTTAAGAGAGAGAACGTAATTTTTTCCCGTGTTTTTTAAAAAATATTTTGCATTAAGTTGGGTGATAATCACAGACATATTATTCATAGACTTGAGAATCAGGGAGAGGGGTAATAACCATCTGTAGCGGTGCGGAGAGGGATGAGTTGACGGTAACGATATGTGATTCGTTAATCCTTCAATATGACAGTATATAGGCATCACGCATTATAATATCACCATTTAGCTCTTAAAAGTAAAATCTGCTTTTGAATGAATAGACCTTTTTACATGGGAGCGCGAATTGTTCGCCCGGTTTGAACAAACTTGTGTAATCCATATAAAATGAAGAAAGGTTCGCTTGTTTTGAGAGTCGAATATTTTGTTACCGTGTTTAGTTAAGACACTTTTACAAATGTTTCATAATTTACTTATCACAGTAAACTGCAACGTGCACACGACGGGACCGGGAATTTCGGTTCATGTCTAAAACTGATCATATTATATGATGTGAATAAGCTTAAAATAATGAAAAATGATGCCTGCATATGGAAGGTAATACGACAATTGGGTTTATACTCTTTTTCACTTGTATTTTTACATGTTTTAATAGCACAAGTTACCATTTTTGCCGTGTTATTTCGTAAAATGTACCGATAAGAGCTCGACGCTAGTCCGCACAAGAATGATGACGTCACATTTTCTACATTCACGCAAACCTATACGCCAGCCCGGCCGGTTCCATGGAACCCAGAATTAAGGAGGGGGAAATAATACGCTTTTATCACTTAGGGGAGGTCTATACATATTCATATGTCTATGGTGATACTGCATTTTTGGTTGGAAAATCATTAACAAAGGTAAGTGCGGTCCATTAGACTTTATGTTTATTAGACAAAACAACGTAATTGCACTGTTATTTCCCATTTTTTATTTAACATATTTCTAAATGTTTTATAGACAATTTAATACATTTTAATATCTGTTACATTGTAAGGTTCGGTGTCTATCACTGGAATATAAACATATATGCACTATGTTCCAATTACGGACTGTACGTCCATGACTTGTGTTTAATATTATATTTGGGAGGCGGAACCATTTATTGGTTAACCAACACCTCTGCCACAGGTCACCCCAAGCGGTTTGCTACGTTTGGTGACTTAGCAGGGGTGCCCGGGTTCATGAGGTTCATTATCTAGGTCTTGGCGGCGGATGATCTAGACACATTGAATCCCAGATTCCTACCCAACCCTCATACCGTTTTCCTTCCCAGAACTTCCTCTCCTTCCTTTCCTTAAAAATGCCCTCCACACAGCATCCAGAAAAGGTGACATAGGCCCTGAGGGAAATTATTTTCCTCAATAGGCCCTGAGGGAAATTATTTTCCTCAGGGCCTCCTGTGTGGACCTAATGTAAAAAAAATATATATCTATATTGAAATTTAGTGACTCAAAAAATCAGCAAAAAATCAACAATAAGGTATACAATAATAAAAATAAAAATTGGGAAGTACCCGGCAATTCTAATAGTCAACAAACATAGCTATCTGCATTTAAAACGCACCAGGTTGATTCCATTCGTTGATGCCTTAATTGCATCCATTGTTATTATTAGTACTTCTTGAAGTTTGTGAATAACTTTTTACACCCATTTAGTTCACAATTAAAAGCTTTCAAACTAGCGCCATCCTTCTATTACACCTCCCATCCGAAACCATCCCCTTTCACATCTCCTTCTCTCCCCCAAAACTGTCGGCATTCCACGTTCAAATTGGAGAACCTTGAATAATTCATGGCTGGCCGTGATTACTGCACGGACATTAGCAGCGGCGCATCGGAGCCGCCCAAAGTGGGTTTTATAATTTCATGAAAGGCAAAAACCCATTAAAAATGTAATGTGTTACGGTTTTTCTGCGTTTCAACTGAACCATTCGATGGTGGTATGAATAGTTTAGATTTAATTTGGGATGCAGTGGCGATCTATATCCGTTTTTTTAACTGATTTTCGACGTTTCCAGTGAAAAATACACCCAATTAACATTTTATGCTCAATTAGTATTACTCGTGAAAAATCAGCGGATGTTACATGTTACATCACTTGCCAAGATAAAACGGTGAAATTTTTAAACCGTTTTTTAAACCGCGCGTAGAAGTACTGATTATACTCTATCGTTTTCAATTTCATGTGTCTGTAAATTTTTAAGTATGTTCCGTTTCCATTTCAGCATGGTGGCCGTTTTAATGGTTCATTAAAGATTATTTTTCGAATATTAAATCGTCGTGTCTATTTGGACTCTCTTATTCGCATTTTTTCAATATTATGACACCTACTGAAAAATAGACATGGTTCTTTCGACAAATTATATATAATTCCTTAATTGAAATTACATAAATGTTACAATTTATAAATGTTACATGTTACGGTTTCTAATTAAGTAGATCGGTAGGTCATAAGAATTTTTGTTTAATAAGAAAAAATTAGTGACGTATTTTTTAAGTAAAACTTCTTTACGCACGCTTGACTTGAAGGGTAAGTTGGCGAATGAGTTACGAAAAGTCTAGTCCGGCGAGGTGAACGGGCTGTATTACACTGTAGGAGCAAGAGAGAGCAGTGCGCGCGCACATTTTCTTTCTCTCTTCCTCTCATAGCCAGTGCATGAAGATTATTCGTAATTTCATTTCATTCTTGAACAATTTTATAAATACTGTAGGAGCAAGAGAGAGCAGTGCGCCTTTATTTCATTACTTTTTCAATAATTTGGCTAAACAAACATAAGTCATATTCATGCATATTTGGTTATATTAATTTGTCCTTTATTGTCTCTTTTCAGTTCTAATTTACACAAAATATGTACGTATTATGTCTGTCTCGACACAGGTATGTGTCTACCTCGGTGAGACAGACATTGGAAAATAAAATCACTCGTAATTATAGATACTATAAATAGATTAAAAAAATAAATGTACGACTATAATATGCAATACAAACCTTTGTTTTTAAGTAGATAAACCTTTTATTTTATTATTATTATTATTTAAACAAACAATAGTAATCTTTATGTTTTAGGTGGTTATTTTATTTAATTTTATTCTGTCTCTTCTCTTTTTTCTTCTTATTTTATACAACACAAGTATGTTTTACTATAATATGATTTGATCCTGTTATTAAGTATAAATACCCATTAGTATTATTTTTTATATTATCTTAATATCTGTGCTAAATAAACCACAGATATTATGTTTTAAACATTTATGTTTTCTTAACCTTACTTTTTATCGTTATTTTGTTATTATTCTTTTCTTCTTTTTATTTCCTCCATTTCTTGTGTTTGTTCAAAACATGCTCCATATATCATCCTAATTGTCTGTCCTAAAAAGGGATTGGTCTTAGTTGGGCAGGTAAAACATTTAATAAATAATGAACAATATGTGTATTATCTTTCACTTAATAAAAATAAATAAATAAAATATTTAAAAACAACTGTTTAATCTTAAGTTAAATTCAAATCTTACTACTTATTAAAGTTAAGAAAATGAAATGTTTTTGAAATGTCTCGTATATCTTTTGACTTAATAAATAATGAAAAGAAAAGAAAAACTTTCATTAATTCTTTTTTTTATTTCACAAATTAAACTTGAAACAATAAATAAATATTAATAATTAAACATCTTCCACATGTTAGTAGGATTTTTTAAACATTTTCGGGTTATTCGTAACCCTTGAATGTTTGTCTTTTTTTCTTCTTTTTTTCCTTTTTCACAACGAAGTAAAGATGAATAAGATAATTATCTTGAATTATTCTTCCTAAATGCCAGATTTGACTATTAATATAATATTATGTCAGTAGCATAGCGACCAATCCACAAGCCCCGAACAAGCTTGTTAACAGGGTCTTGTTCTGTCACCCATGTTTAGCTGTTGGTACAGAATCTCCCTGGTTTACGATGAAAACTGGCTTTAGAACAAAACCTTGTGGTACGCCGAAACAAGCAATGTTATACAAAAACTTACTGTTGAAACATGGAGGTAGAAAAAGTGGCGGTTCATGGTGTTTTCAACAGGGGGTTCAGAAATTCCAACGGTTCGGAGGGCTTTGAAGCAAAGAATGGACAGTTACCTCGAGGGTGTTTTTTCTTGGGGTAAGAATAATCTCGTCGAATTTGATGTTTCAACGGTCCAATCATGTCTGATTACGTCTAAAAAGGATCGAAATGACAACCTCCAACGTTAGTATTCTTCCGAACAGGCCTTCCATTGATATGCTCGGTGTAACTCTAAGTGACCAGCTCAGGTACGGGGGCTTCATCGAAGCCAGAGTTAAGTTACAGCCTCTCAGAAATTGGGCGTACTGTACAGGGCCCACAAATACTTAAATAGTACACAACTGCTAACCCTGTACAAATCGCAAGTGCGCCCCATGATTGAATTTGGCAGCCACCTCTGTTCTGGAGCCCCAAAGTACCTGAAAAACACCCTCGACTCTGTGCAGAAACGGGCGGTCCGTTTGATAGATTCTCCCATTGACAAACAAATTGCAATCTTTAGACCACAGGCGTCGGGTGGGAATGCTATCCTTGTTCTACCGGTATTTCAATGGAATATGATCCGAGTAACTAGGTGCATAGAAACACGTCAAACGCGCGCCCAGCATATTATGTACATGGTTGACATTACATTATGGTCACATGAGAACGGGTCGCTTCTACGACTAGTTCTTTAGTTCAACAGCTCGGCTGTGGAATGATTTGCCAGCCTCTGTGTTTCCTCCTTCCTACAACATGGGTCTTGAAGAGACCAACATGTTCACTTTTTCCTCTCCTCAAAAAGACCCTCCATCCAGCATCTTCAAATGTGACATAGGTCATGAGGGAAATTATTTTCCTGAGGGCCGCCTGTGTGGAAAATAAAAAAACAATTAAAAAGAAATTCAGTGGAGATATGGGCACAAACTTGATTTAATGAGAGCTCAGGACGCGGAGGCCCTTTATTTTTAATTTCCAACATTTTTATATAAGTATTAGCATTATTTTTTTGTATATACACAAATCTGTATTCCGCCATTGTGTAAAAAAAATATCAGAATATTCGTGACAATAAACAAACGCAAACAATACGTACTGGAGAATGCAAAACACAAAATTGCATAACTAGCGACGACAATGGGCGTTTGCCGAAGCTTTCTTATATATTTATTTGATGAACAACACCCCTGCCATAGGTCATCCCAAGTCGTTCACTAAGTTTGCTGATTTAGCCCGAGTGCCTGGGTTCATGGGGTGAGGTTTGTCTTTAATTGGTTACCGCTGCCCCGGGAACCATTTATTGGTTAAACCACACCCCTAGGCATAGGTCACCCTAAGTGGTTCGCTATGTTTGGCGACTTATAAGGGGTGCCCGGGGTTATCTGATCCCGTCGGCAGATGCTTTTACCTGCCCACTGCGCAGCCGGACTCTCTCGACCCATCACCACAGCCTTGCACCGCACTGTGAGTGATAGAATTAAACGTCCGTCTCTGCTACCCCTCTTACAATTTTTCCTTCCCAGAACTTCCTCTCCTTTTTTTACTTAAAAGACCCTACACACAGCATCACCAGAGATGAAATGCAATGAGGGAAATAATTTTCTTTGGGGCTTCCTGTAAAACAAGAGATACTAAAATATTTAGATAAAACATCAGTTTGAAAAGGCCATGTCAAGAGTCAGAATAATAGAAGAGTATGTATGAGAAGATGTATGAATGTGAATGAGGCAAGGAGCGTGTGCCAAGACCGAGTTGTTTGGCGGTCCGTCCTCTCTGCCTACCCCTGCAAGGAAACGGCGTGATGGTTAGTTAGTTAGTTAGTTAGTTAGTTGAAAAGGCTAACATAAACATAAAATACTTTATTATAAGCAATAATTATCAGCCTGAAACACACATTTACATTGAAAAATCTTCGGAAAAAAAATACATGCCGCCAACGGGATGCAAACCCTTTGTTCTATGCATAAAAATCTTGTCTTAAACATTAGTTTTATGAATTAAAAATAATAAAACACTTTTATGATACCCAAAATTCAAAACGACTCTTGTAGATCTACCAAGCATAGTTTTACTAAACTGCCACGGTGCTAGTGTCCCAAAATGGCGGAGCGCGATCAACTGTTCTTGAAAAAATATGTTTGTGTATTAATAGAACTGGAAACTGAAAGAAAAGACGTCCAGAAACAAAACCCACATGTTACATCATAGAGCTACTAAAATATGCTATTAAAACATCGTATTTGAAAAGGGTAACATTAAATTAAAGCGGTTTTATAATACCTAAAATTCAAAATGACTCTTGTAGATCTCTCGAGCATAGTTTCGGTTAATTGCCACGGCGCTAGTGTCCCAAAATGGCCGCCCACGATCAGCTGTTCCCGCGTTTACGAGGAAAAACGGGCGATCAGCGCAGCTATTTAACATTTCCCGCCGAGAGCGAGCTTCCCATTAATGGCGGCCGCGTTGTGTGTTGTCTTACAACCGGCCGTGCATATTAAATAGTTTAATTTTCAGTCGCATGTGCCGGTTAGTATGTCAAAGCGAGTACCATGGCTTAAACATTTAAAGGACAGCAACGGCTCGATCCTAATAGAAACGAGAATAATTATTGTAGTTCTGAATAGTGTCGGGAAACTTCCAAATAAGATCGAGGTTCGTTGAGATTACAAATTACTTTTTTCGTTATTTAATTTTGTGGTGTTATGCCGTGTTGCGTTACCTCCTACCTTAGATGTATGATCTGTGATCACACATCTGTTCTGTTGATGGACTAAAGGTAGGCAAAGGAGGAGGTTGCGCAATACGGCATAACCCCCCAAAATAAATAACGAAAATAATTGTGGCCGTGGAAATCTCAAATCATATCTACAAGTTACTTTATATTGTCGTAATGTTTTCATCGAATATTTGACTGGACCAGACGTCCTTTTATACAGTTATTCTCCTATACCAGACGTCTTCTAAATTATTCTGCAGCTGGACTCGCGAGTCGTCTAAAATAAGTCTTCTAAAATATGCTTTCGGCTATTATCATAAATCATAACCGTTCGTACATTAGACATGAACAACTATAGATGATACTCTTCTAAAATACTACTTGACTGACATCCGTTAGGATACCACAAAACCATGCTTAACTAACTAAACTGACGACAACTACTGAAAGATGTTTAAACTACATACTTTACAATTACACCACATTAATTAATATGAAAATTTCGTAAGGGGTAAAATGTTGCAAATAGAAGAATATATGTGTTAGGCACATCTGCAGTTAATATGAACTTTTCATCAAGCGAATTTTTTCAGTTAATGTTTTTATAGTATTATCTTGTTAATTACTGATGTGTTTCTCTTCTAAAATAAAATAAAATACTTCTTTACAAATTTGAATTACAATAAAATAAGTTTAAAAAATACAGAACAAAGAAAAAAATTACAGTTATTGAAAATTTAAGTAGTGCGTACTAATCAACTCCTGCTAAATTTTGTACTGCGTTCTTCAGACTACTATATAATCAGTTATCAAATGGTTTCTTGCTAAAGAATATAATATGATGCAAGTATAAATGGTATAGAAGTAGGGGACGTCCGAGGAAGACACGGCACGATCAAGTTAATCAGATACTTGAGTCGGGCCATGTCAAGAGTCAGAAAAATAGAAGAGTATGTATGAGACGATGTATGAATGTGAATGAGGCAAAGAGTGTGTGTCAAGACCGAGGTGTTTGGCGGTCCTTCCTCTCTGCCTACCCCTGCTGGGAAACGGCGTGATGGTTAGTTAGTTAGTTAGTTAGTCAAACTTCAATTACTACAAAACCAACCGAATTTGCTTGCTATAAAATAAGAATTCCAGGGCAACAATAAGAAACTCCAGTGAAAAGCTTAAATTTTGGTTAGTAATTTAAAACTAATAAAGCACTGTCACATTAAAATGCACTGTTTTGTTGGTACGTCTGAATGTGTTGATTCACGACACGGGAACCAGTCTACCTGAACCAGTCTACCTGAGTGGTATATCTGTGCAGTCTGAAACTTTAACCGATTTAATTTGTAGTGCAGATTTCATTGTTGCTGTTTCTCAGAGTTGGAATGAATTAAAAATTGTTTTAGGCGCCTAAAATATTGCATATTTTAGTAAATTTATGATAGTGATAGGCATTGTCCTACTATTCTCAAAACGAATCCACAACGGGGCATTTTTTTATATACATTTTCGAATAAAATATAGATCAACAAAGCTGATTCGGAATATAAACTGTATGAAATTTAAATTAAGTCTCGATTCAAAAAGTATCTTTGCCTTAATAAGGAACTCCAGTGAAAAATAGTATGTCTTTAATAAAATATATTCGTATAGACCAATAAGCGCTGAACTGAATTAAAAAGTAAAAGTAAATAATATTAAACGTAGAAATTTAAAAAAATTATGAAAAGTCAATTTTTATGCCTGTCATAAAAACACAGTGTCAAGTTGGTATTATAGGATTGGACAGTACTGACTTCACTGTGCCCCATTCGCTTAAAGCTAGCATATTGAAATGATCAATCATTCATGTTATTCGTTTGTTTGCATACTGTTTACATACATATATAGACATTTCAGAGTTGTTAATTGAAACTTTATTTAGGCCCTCAACAATTAAAATTATGACGGAAAAGGGACAATTTGCGGACAATCTAATAATTTGTTCGTAGTTAATACCGAAATGTTATATTTTGCAAATATATTACGGACTGTGTAAGTGCCGAATATCGAGATATATAAGCTACTTAGTAAGTAAATCATTTTATTACTTGTTTTTGAAAGTCGTAGTTAGCTGTAAAAAATATTTTTGAAAATATTAAGTAAATTTGGCCGCTTTGAGGTTAGTTATATTAGACATTTTATTTTGGTTTTGTATCAATTACCCTTACGGCGTACGATGACATTTGTATTTGCAATGAATAATATTTGCATACAATAACAGTAACGATGAGATGTTAACATTTTACCTCATGTTTTTGTATATTAAAAGCAGGTAATCTTGAATAAAAAACGCCTCGACTTCTAACATCCAAAATCATTCATCCTTTGATTCTTCCATACAAATTGTAAAGTGCTAAACACCTGTTGAAACTTTTGGAACGTTATGACGTCACACGATACACCATAGATATGATGGTTTTCAGGGGATCTTGAAAATTAATACTTTGACAATTATTTTAACTATTTAAACTAACTTTAAAAATGAAAATAAACATACAGTTATTTAAGTTAGAAAGTCATTATTCATTTTTAAAAAATTTTAAAAATTGGACTGGAGTTCCTTATTAATTGGAAAGCTTTTATAAGTTAACATAATTGAATATTGATAGATCAGATATTATTTTTTTGTGATTTTTTTCCAAATTATTAATATCCATTCCGGTTAATAGAGTTGGTACTGTACGATGTACGTATATTATTTGCGTATTATATGCCAGGAAGACACTCTCAGAGGTCGGTATTGCAAAGTTAGGAAATTAAACTGATTTTCCCACAAGGCGTGTTTCATTACGTTTATTAATTAAGCTACATTTAATTTACACACGTGCTAAATTTAACATCCTTTTAAAATATTACTTGTTTTAAAGGGATACCCGGCGGTGATTTTTCCATACAAATGTATTCCCTATTTATCCCTCTGGATTTTAACCCTAGAGAAAATATTGTTTTTACATAAACTAGATATCAACTACTAGCGTGTCGGTACTTTTTGCTTTTTTTTATATGTAACTTTTTATAGAAGTTATGACCATCCAAAAATCAATAAAATTGACTGATTTAAACGCCCGTTGAAAGACCTTCAGTATACAAACTAGACAATGTTTTTTTTTAAATCACAACATACAGACATGGAATAGTTTTTTCTTATGTAGTTAGTAAAAAAAATGAAAACTGTCCACTTTTGGGGGAGAATAGTGGAGAATACTCGATTTTAGTTAGGTAGTAGTAGCCCGAGATGCATTGTCCCTTTCGCTCAATAGCTGGTGGAGTAAGAGCAACAGTGACAGCAACAATTTAGAAAAATCTATTTTTCAAATTTCTCCACCACCCGGGGATCATCTTAAGCCGTTTCTCATATTTTTTAATATTAGGTACTTGGTAACACATTCTTTTATGTTTTTCTTTTTCTTAACATATATTTTGTGCAGTTTTTTTTACATGCTTTTCGACTACCACACTAGACACATGTCCGTATTATGGTAGTAAATTTACCTTGATACTTCACAACCATCCTCTTCTCCTCTCTCTCTCTCTTTAGCCTCTCGATATACCCTGATCGGGGATGCCGAAGTCCCACAGGCTCCACAGTGTTTAGAGCAAGTCTAGATAGTTGGTATACATACATAAAAAATCGAGTGAAATTCACCAACCACGATAAGATGAAACTGAGATAAAATGTTTTCTGTATTGTGAATTCCGCACCAGAGTCCCAACTGCTCCCAACCGTCTTGAGCCAGTGAGACTATGACATTCCCCATTGGGGTAAGTTGTGAGGCTGAAGGCAAGAGAGGAGGGGAAGGAGGTGGGGTAGAGGAAGTTTGTGGCTATTCAGATCATGTCGCCAAATACGACTAAAGCCATTTCAAGCAACGTTTCAATTCTGAATGGTGATCTTACACCAAGGCGATACTGAGAGTACCTTCCACTCTAAAACGTGCCTCAAATATACTTAATATTATTAATAGAACTTAACAGGTTTATTTGCTCTTTAATGTACAATGATTTTATATACCACTGTGGGTTTCCTAAATAAACTTAAATAAATAAACATAATGTGGGTTGGATGTTTACTGCATAACTTCGTCCAATTGGTATTGTTGTTGGTATAGAAATTTCCAATTTTTCCAATATTGCTAATCTGAAAACGTCACGAAGATCTAAAACTGTTTTAAATTTTATTATAATTTGACACGTTCTGATAGTTAACCGTGCGATTATAGCTTTTTTATGCGCTTACCGTAAAAGACACTTAACTACCCTGAACCAGTGGGACTATAACATACCCAAACCAGGTTATGCCATGAAGCTGACAATGTGTCAAAAAGGAAGGAAAAGGGATAGAAGGAGGCTGGGAGGAACGGACCTGAATTTGCAGATCTGAGGACTAAACAAGTACAGAACCATTTCACAATTATGGTTTCTCACCAGGGCGATACTGAGAGAATCTACTTATACTCATTGTCAATATATTGTCTGATAGTAAGTCAAAAAGTTTTAAAAAAATAGGTACCAACTCTGAAAAAAAATCGAATTTTGAAAAATCCTTAACACAGATATTGTTTCCAAATTTATAAAAAAAAAAAAAACAGTAAATTCAAAGGAAGAAATCATTAATAACCAACTAAACCTTCAATCCAATTTTAAGTATGTTCCCCGTGTCTCGACTTATCCCCCATTCCCCTCCTCCCTCCAACAACTGACGCTCTGTCCCACTCTAGTATAAGTACTGTCCCTTTCTTTCATAACATTATGTATATATATGTGTACTTCTGTATTTGTAGACATTATTTTTGTAACAATCCTGACGATGGTACGGAGGTACCAACACCGGTAAACGTTAAATAAAAATAAAGTGACTTAAAACAACGTATTTTGTTTTCATTTATTTGGAATAATTTATAATAAATTTAAACCCGATAGACGCGTTCTTATCGTATATTATTTTGACAGTGTGTACCGTAAGTGACTGTAATGGTAGATTCAGACTGGGTCGACGTACGTGCCCATCGCTACGCCTAACAATATCTGGACTGCTTAGCAACCATAGATTTTCAATGAAAATTTATGCTTTAGAATCACATTGGCCACACGCATCGCGACGTGCGATGTCTGTGGCCATTTTCATAGAAAATGTATGGGTTGCTAAGCATTGTTTGAGTAGTGATGCGTACGTACGTCGTCCAGTCTGAACCTACCATAACTGTTTAATTTGGGAGGCGGAAATGGGAATCACCGCCTCGGTAACCATTTATTGGATAACCAACACCTCTCCCATAGGTTTCCCCAATTGGTTTGCTACGTTTGGTTACTTTGCAGGGGAGCCCAGGTTCATAAGGTAAGGTTTGTTCAGGTATTGGCAGTAAATGCGTCTGCCTACCAAAGCGCTTGGCAGGCCGGATTGGGAGAGGATAGTTGAGCGAGACCCTTTGACCTCTCCAGCCGGACTCTCCCGACCCATCGCCTTGGGAGGCTTGGATTCATACGTCAATCACACCTGAACACAATGACCCCTCAAACTTCAACCCACCCTTTTCTTTTCTGATTTTTTTACATAATAAAAACGAATAACCAAACGGAAAAACAAAATGAATATATTTAATAAATTGAGGTAGAATATTAATTAAATAAAAAGTATTTGCGCTCGCTGGTAATCTTACGCATATTTTTAACCGAATACCTCACAAGAGTCCCAACTGCTCCGTCTGGAGCCAGTGACACTACGACATCCCCAATTGGGGTATGTTATGAGGCTGAAGTTAAGTGGGGAAGGGAAGGAGACGAGAAAGAGGAAGGTGGGGAAGTACCTGGCTATTCAGATCTAGTCACAAGCCATTTCAAGCAACGTTTCAATTCTGAATAGTGGTCTCACACCAGGGTGATACTAAGAGTATCTTCCACTCTGGAACGTGCCGCAAAACTATTTATTATTTTAAATAATTAATTGTGAAATAACACAAATCATTAAAATAAAATTTATTTGCGCACGCCGGGTTCGAACCCGCGGCCTTCGGAATATGAGACTAACGCCCCACTGCTGCTTTATCGTAGTTAATGAGATATGCGGACCACATCGTAGGTACAAATATAAATATATGTTTTAAAAAAACTCGGTTTTATGTCGAAGCTATGAATCTTCCACATTTATATTACCCAGGTTAAATTCATATCGAACATTATTAAAGTCTAAGATAAATAAACCTACGCCGCCAGTATTTTAACAGTTATCGGTTTTAACTGTTCGCTGACCTGTTAAATGTTGACTGCAACACATGATACTGGAAATATCACGATCATTTGATTGCCATTTAGTATTTAAATGCGATTTGTCATTGGAATATTTGACAGGATGATTTCAACAAGTACATGAAAGTCGAAATACAATGATTGTTCCAGGAGTTAATTTCCTCTCATACAAATACGGATTTATTGGGACGTTGATTTTTTCTTGTTTATTTCAGATACAATGGTTTTTAACTGAAATGATTTTTTAAAAATAAAAATGTTTTAAATAATGTAATGTATTCAAGTTTTTTTCCTAAATAAAAACGTTCAAAGCAATTTGATAATATTTTTGTATTCTCCACAATATATGTAATTCAATTTAATGGATAACTAATACCCCTGCACTCCAAGTGTTTCGCTACGTTTAGTGATTTAATGGGTTGACAGGGTTCATGGGGTGAGGTGTTTTTACATTAACTCGACGTAGGAGGCACTAAAGAAAATATTTTGAAGCCTCAGGGGCTATATCGTCGTTGGAGCTGCTGTGAGGAGAGTCTTCTTGGGGAGAGGAAGTAGTGAACATGGGTTTTGAAGGGACTTGGTGGCGAATCCGTTAGTCCACTTTCTGCGTGGTGGGATTGGGAAAGACTGATTGAGGGAGACCTAACCTAGACCTCTCCAACCATACTCTCTCGACCCATCCCATATTCCTACCAACCTACCGCCTACATTTTTCCTTCTCAGAATTTTCTCTCCTTGCGTTCCCTAAAAATACCATTCACACAGCATTTCCAAAGATGTCCTAGGGCCAGAGCTAATTTTTTGTCCTCATGTGGAGGTATTGTAAAACAAAAATATCTGTGGTTTTTTTAGTGTCAGAAAGTCCCACAAGAGTTTCACTAACACAGGGCGATTAATAGATTTATATACCCTCTAATTGGATAATGTCGTGGGGCGGAAGGAAACAGGAAAGAAAAGAGGGAAGAGGAAGGTTGAGAAGTGCTTTTGCTAATTAGATCTCAAAACTTTTATTATTTCATGACGGTAAGGTTGGGTGACATGGAAAAGTTTCTGTATCCAGAATACTGCATCTCTCCAACATATCTTTTTTATGTTTAACCCTAATTGTGCTTTTTCATATATTGTAGGTCACCTTACATGAAAAATAATAAATTCAAAAAAATAGGTACAATAGACAAAAACCTACAAGAAACAAAAATAAACGGTGATCATTTCCCGTGAAAAACCGCAAAGGGTTTAGAAATAAGTTTGGAATAGTTATTTGTGTTTTTTTTTCAAGAGGTCCTGAAGAAAATAGTAAGTTAGTTTGGGGGTGCTGTATGGAGGGTATTTTTAGAAAAATAAGGAGAGAATGTTGTGGAAAGTAAACAAAAAGATATGAGGAGCCGGTAGGAATCTAGATGTAGTATGTCTAGGAGTTCAAATCCATCCCTCACAGTGAGAGGGATGGACGTCCAATGAAGAGTACTGCTGGGGAGGTAATAGGCCCCCTTAACCAGTATCTCCCGATCTGGCCTGCCACACAGTTGATCGGCAGATGCATCTACCGCCAAGACCCGGACAAACCTCACCCCCTAAACCCGGGCACCCCTGCTAAATCACTAACGTGGCGGACCACTTGGGGTGACCTATGTCGGAGGTGTTGGTAATTGAACCAAATTAAACCCTAATGCATTTCCTAAAATTCACTTAACATTAAATATACGAATGACAAAAATTTTCAATGGTTGTGAAACATTTTCGTAGATATCAACTTAAATAGTATTCATGTAATTATAAAACAATTAAAACAAATTCTTTCAATGCCATCATTAAAGGGTAAAACGCCTCACTAAATTAATTTAACTGAAAATATTCAGAAATGTGGTGTTTGCAACACTGCCTCTTACTCTATGATATATGGGCAGGCTCTACCGCCGAGCAACGTCCCGAACGTTGACGGAGTTGCGACCCGAAGTGGGTCATTTCAAGGCAGCGCTTTGGCGAGCGCTGCTCCGCGCCACCATTAATAATCTTACCACCAGCTAGGCTGGAGGTTTACTTTGTAACCATCTGTATTCAATAAACCTCGATTGTTTTAATTAAATATACTCAGTGTGTAGTACTGAGGATAAGTTCGAAGATATTATCCCAATCCAGTTCCTGAACGCTACAATAAATCAATTAAAACATCATGCAAATAAAAATTGATTAGGGTGCAACTAAAATCAATGTGACATAATCACATTTTAATAATATTCGAGACCACGTATTATAAATTGTGAATAAAGCAAGGATTAGTGCCAAGACCGTTTGAGATTTGTTTTGCGGTCAGTCCTCTCTGTCTGCCCCTGTATGAAACGGCGTGATGGTTAGTTAGTTACTTTATACAGTGATAAACTCCTAGCTTAAACAAACGTTTGTAGTGGAATCTCTTGGAAGATCCTAGAGGGTTTTCAGCTTTCCTGAAGATGGCTTTGAGGTCGTACTTATTATGCACAGCGTAGATTATTATGTGTATAAACCTGCTTTCTTATGTATTACGTAAATTTAAGGCCAAGTCGTTATGAATATTCATCCATTGATGGGTTGTTAGGTCGTGTTAGCCACCTTCCGATAAATTTGGATTTGAATAAATATTAATTAACGTATATTTTTCTTAGTATTTTAGACTCCGGAAATACTAGAACCATTGTAAAAAAATTCTAGACAACATTTCAGTAATGTCAATAGTAATAATAAATATTTTTTATCTTTCTTTTCCTTTTAAAAAATATAGTATAAGATATCTCTCCCACGCTGAGGATTTCATTTACATATAAAATTAATATGAATAATATAAAGTATTTATAATTGTATTTTTTTTTACGCATCAGATTTTCATACACTTTTCTATATAAATGATCATCTAGTAGTAGTGTATTATACAAGTATAATTAATACAAAACAATACAAGAAAAACAGGTTAATCTACCAAAATATTAATTGGGAATATAATTCACCGACTCCAGATATTTTCATATCAGGGGGTTCGGCTCGGTGGAATTCCTAATTTGACTGATAAATCCTACAGATCCCTCAATACAAATATTTAAAAAATCTTTCGTAATCCTACATGTATTTAAAATGACTGATTTTTGCATATTTATATACAAATTCTTTGGCAAATCTAATATGCCTAAATTTTTAATGAGAGAGCTAGGTATAATGCCAGTAGCCGAAATAACAAATGGTAATATTTAATTATTATTATAGAGTGTTTTTTCTGAAAGAGTTATAAATATATTATTGCAGTGTTTTTTATCCCCGTTGAATGGTTTCGGTTTCAGCCTGTATTTTGTGTCATTGTAATATTTTATTTTTCTGATCTCTCTGCGTTTTGTATCCGAGATTTAAATGTTATCTTGTTATAATTTATTAGGACCATAGTATGTATAAGAAGCGTTTTTGTCCAAATTTTGTATTCGTAGTTACTTCTTGGTTATGTTTTTGACCGTGAGATCTAATGTTTGTTATATATGTGTAAAGGAATGAGAGTACCTACCTAGAAATGTCTAGGATTCCGTTATATTTATTTACTTACCTACCTACCTAGTATTTAAGTACCTACCTAGAAATATCTAGGATTCCTTTATACTCCAGAGCAACACATTGTTTTATTTGTCATTTAAAACCTAAATACTACAAACAGTCTTACATATGTGTTAGTTATTATTTATTTCGGTTTATATTTATGAACATCAAAGAGATTTGTTTTAGAATAGAGTTGTTTAAATTACATGATGTTAGAATTGTTGATGACTTTGTCAGTGGTAGTTCATGTAGAGACTTTCTGTGCAATTTAAAAAAGAGAAGTACCTACTTGCAATTTGAAGCTTTGCTCCCGGTATATCGTCAGTATATGAGAAAACAGTTTAATAATAATAATTGGATAATTTGTAGAGCGCGTTTTTGTGAGAAATCACCTCAAGGGCGCTGAAACGCTTAACTAGTTCTTATTTTAAAATATTGTTAATATATATGATAAACAGAAAAGAGCTTAATACAGTGCCTTGTGGTTTACCACACTCACTTGAAGGAGAGGTAGACATATAGTTTGACTTATTTTTATAATTTGGGTTTTTTGTGAAGTTTAACTTTTCAGACAATATATAAGACTTATCATAAAAACCCGCAACTTATAATGTTTGTATTCTATTATTGGTACGAATCAGGTGGAAGGCTTTTTGGCGATAAACGAAAAAATTTATTCAATAATTTATCTAAAGCGTCCTGCATGATATTCAGCAATTTAGCAAATTCATTTTGTACTTCTGTTCTCCAGAAATCCATACTTCGATTAACATATTTTATCTTGAAACATATATTCTTCTCATCGTAAAAAGGACCTTCAAATGCATAAAACTAAAACAAATTACACATCAATAACTGTGGTGATCTGTACTTGTAGTTCACTAAGATTTCTTATTTGGTTAATACAATAATACGATGTTAATATTCTAATCTAAGTGTATTCATCAGAGCTTTACAAAGTCTTCCATATAGGAAACCGTATGACAAGAGAGAAGGACTAGACAAACGGAGAAAATTTTTATTCTAAAATACGATCATTTTATTCATAAAAACGTAAGTTCTTACGAACAAATTAACAGGGTTTCAATGTTTATTGGCGGGAACATGTAAGAATAATTTATTGGTGCACGTAATTGAAACGTACAATAAACGTACAATAAACATTGAAACACTGTTAATTTGTTCGTAAGAACTAGTCCCGTTTTTAACCGTTTTTACGAATAAAAGGTTCGTATTTTTGAATAACATTTTTCTCCGTGCAAAGGACCAGCAATTTTATGCTTTACTAATGCTATTATTATTCATTATTCAAACATTAAGAACCTACAATGTTAGAGCGAATGTCATAAGGTATATTTTATAATATGTTTATTCCATCAAAGATCTTGTAAATATTCCCCACGATGAAAAATAACTTAATTCAGACCAACATAAAAAATTACAAAACACCATTAAAACAAGCACATCAGCCGATCAAAGGCCCCGTCTGTCTTTGATGTGGTGATATGTATTTTTGCAGCTTTGAGTTCCTATAATTTCATGTTAATCCGAGACG
This sequence comes from Limnephilus auricula, assembly GCA_951813805.1. NCBI lineage: Eukaryota > Metazoa > Arthropoda > Insecta > Trichoptera > Limnephilidae > Limnephilus > Limnephilus auricula. The sequence continues at coordinate 2,805,238 of OX638406.1, read as the reverse complement.
AGACTCATCTTATTACGTCGGAGGCTGTGGGCAGATTAAAGGAGGCTCTGAAAGGCAGCGGTGGTGAATAGGGGATGATGGTATGTACCCGGTATACTAAAGCCTCACACCTACTCCTCTATCTATCTACCTCTCTACCCCTGAGCGCGATGCCTTCGTCTGGGGTTGTGCTGTGAAGGGTATATGTCTGTTTTTGATAAATTAATTCAGTTTTTAAGGAGAGACCAGCTTATCAACTCTGTGTCGATTGAGATTTTAAATCACTTTAATTGAGTCTCGTTAAACGAATAAAAATAAATAAGTAAAAAATTTAAATAAAAATAAAAATTATATGTTTGCCCTGAAGAAGGAACGGTTGTTCCGAAACCGGTCGGCGTTTAACTAAATAAATCAGTGGTTGTAACTAAGTTATATGGTTTCATTTAATTAAAAAATAAATAAATTGATGGTTTGGTCATTATTGACGCCTTAATTGAGAATTTTTAATTTCATATTTCTAATTATGTAAATGACTTTGGGAATCGAAAATATTATTTTTTTTTCTTTTTTTAACATTAGCTTTACACAGGAGGCTCTGAGGAAAATAGTTTCCATCAGAACTTATGTCATCTTAGGTCTGTTTGGAGGGTATTTATAAGGAAAGGAAGGAGAGGAAGTTCTAGGAAGGAAAAGGTTATTAGGACTGGTTACTAATCTGGGAGTTTTGTGTCTGGGAGTGATGGACGTATGATTTCATCCCTCACACCATAGTACAAGGCGATGGTACGGGTAAGCAATGGCATATGGAAGACGGGCAGCCCTTCAACATAGCGAACAGTAACAGTGGTGTTGGTTATCCAATAAATTTATCCAAGTTATCCTTGTTCTACCGGTATTTCAATGGAAGATGCTCCGAGGAAGTAGCGTCATTGATCCCCTCGGCACCGGTGCATAGTCGGGAAACACGCTAAACGCTCGCCCAACATATGTACACGGTTGACATTTATCACATGAGAACTGGTCATTTTTACGACTCGTTCTTGAGTTCAACAGCTCGGCTGTGGAACGATTTGCCGGCCTCTGTGTTTCCTCCTTCCTACAACATTGGTCTCTTTAAGACCCATGTTCACTCCTTCCTCTCCTCAAAAAGACTCTCCACGCAGCATCTTCAAAGATGACAAAGGCGCGAGGGAAATTATTTTCCTCAAAGCCTCCTTCATGGAGTTAATATAAAAATAAAAATAAATTAAAAAAATAAGCGGTACCCATACCCGTGTCTCAAATTAATGTCCTTACATACTTTTCTGTCATACATCAAAAAGGGAAGTCAAACAGACACGTAAGGCTTGGATATGATAATATACTATCTATATATTTACTCGTCATTTGTTTTTGTCGCATGCGCTGAAAATTATTTTTGCGCATTACGGTGAATATAATTTATAGAATATTTTTTGACTTCTTTGCGTTATGTTTTAACTTTGTGTATCTGAACTTAGAGCATTAATTCATCAGTCCAAAGCATATATGTATGACACAGAGGCACCCCCGGAAACGGTAAAATAAGTCGTGTAAAGGGGGGAATTATGAATTAAAACGCTGCTGGAAAACGGATACATATTAATGAGCGTTTTTGCAAAGGTAACGAGGGGAGTAGCCTGTCATGAAAATTTGCAAATTTCTGTGAAATACTAATTATCATATATTATAATGTCAAATTACGTATGTAAAGCTTCAGTAAACGAACATATCAGAAAGCATAAGAAAATACTAAGGTACCTATTAGATTAAAATATATCCTAAGGACTGTTTTTTTAGCCTCGACAGTTATTTTTCCGAGAGTCGAAATATTTATATTTGGCAACAAAATCCCAATAAATGGATTATTTCCGAATGTATCCGAATACTAAAAATTGTTTTGGAAAGATAAACAAAACAGGAAAGATTGTTTTATTTTTCGAAATAAACATATAATATTTGAAATACAAAAATTTTCAATGCAAACATAAGAATTTAATGGCTGACCTTACAGTTTTTCTAATAATTAATTACTGATAATGAAAATAAATACTTTATTTATACAAATGCGTACAAAACAATACAAGAACAACATGTTAACCCTCCAGAGTACCAAATGGGAAAATAATTCACTGACTCCAGATATTTAAATGTCGGAAGATTCGGCTCTGTGGAACTCCTAATTGGACCGATAAATCCTACTGATTCCTCAATATATTTTTTTTTAAATCTTTCGTAAACTACCTGTATTTAAAGTGACAGATTTTATAAACGTTATTATAACCTCACTTATTTATCGTTTCAGGTAAAAATTATTAATAAAAAAATTTCAAACTATCAATTTTTTTATTCAAATTGCTGTCAGAAACTTTGGATTCATAAAAGAATCGATTTCATTTATTTTGCGATTAATTTTTAGATTTGAATATAAAGCATGATATTTTTTTTCTTTTTAACACCGTTTGATGCATGAATAGTAAGGGAGACCCATATATTTCTATGCCACCTATATGAGTTGTTCTTTAAAAAGCGAACAAATTGACTACATGGTACGTTTTTAGATTTTCACGGCCAAAAGCATTTTCGTTGTTTGTTTTTGGGGTGTTATGCCGTGTTGTGCTACCTCCTTCTTTAGCCGACGTTTCGGACAGCGTTGCAGTGTCCATCATCAGGGCAGATCCGGCAGATCCGTCGACGGATCTGCCGGATCTGCCCTGATGATGGACACTGCAACGCTGTCCGAAACGTCGGCTAAAGAAGGAGGTAGCACAACACGGCATAACACCCCAAAAACAAACAACGAAAAAAAAAAAAAAAAAAAAAAAAATTGACTACAGTTGATTACTCAGACATTTTTTAATATGAATACTTCACAAGTGTTCCAGCTACTCCCTTCTGAAGCCAGCGAGACTATTTCATCCCCAATTGGGGTATATTTTGAGGCTAAAGGTAGTGGGAAAGGAAAGGAGAGGGAGAAGAGGAAGGTAAGGGTATACCTGGCTATTCAGTTCTGGTCACCAAACACGCCAACGCCATTACAAGCAACGTTTCAATTCTGAATGGTGGTCTTACACCAGGGCAATACTAAGAGTACCTTCCACTCTGGATGGATAGTGGAGCTTGGAGCTATCATATCAATGTCTGGATGTCAACAAAACTTGAGAAGTATTGAGTTTTTGATCATCTAAAACGGTCTGAAAGTGAACTTCACGTAATGTATTATCTTTGAAACAGGGATGTATATTTCTTGTCTTCAAAATTGGTAGGAAGTTACTGATTTCTAACTCAGTGCAAAGTTAAGATTTGTAACTTGACGTGGTTGGAAGATTTCTAACTTTGTAGGAAGTTTCATATTTCAGTTTGAAGATTTCTAGACGGTATGGATTATCTATCAAAATAATTAGAGCGTTGATTTAAAAAAAAACCAAAGTCGTTTAAAAAAAATCTTATTTTTTACGAGACCGGTCAGGTTACTTCCTAGGTCATTCCAAGTGATTTGCTACGTTTGGTGACTTAGCAGGGATTCCCTAATTCATTGGGTAAGATTTGCCTACAGATCCATCAGGGAGACCTTTCGAACTATCCAGCCAGATTCCGAAGGTCACGGGTTCGAACCCGGCGTGCATAAATAAATTTTATTTGATTAATTTGTATTATTTCACAATTAATTAAATTAAAACAATGTGTACTATATTTGCGGCACGTTCCAGAGTGGAAGATACTCTCAGTATCGTTCTGGTCTAAGACCACCATTCAGAATTGAAACGTTGTTTGAAATGGCTTTAGCCGTGTTTAGTGAGTAGATCTGAATAGTCAGGTACTTCCCCACCTTCCTCTTTCCCATGTCCTTCGCTTCAACACTTACCTTCAGCTTCACAACATACCCCAATTGGGAATGCCATGGTCTCACTGGCTCCAGACGGCAGCAGTTGGGACTCTTGTGAGGTATTCACTATAAAAATAAAAATAAATAAAATAAAACACCGCAGTGAGAGGGATGGATTCATACGTCCGTCACTCTTGGACACATTGAACCCCTGATTCCCATGCTCCCCCAATACCTTTTTCATCCTCAGAACTTCTTCTCCTTCCTTTCTCTAAAAAGACCCTCCACACAGCATCTCCAAAGATGACAAAAGCCCTGAGGAATTTTTCTTTCCTGTGTGGAGATAGTGTGAAAAAAAACGTAGAACTTCAGACTTGTAACTAAATCGCTAAACATACTGCCTGAAACTGTGTCAGAATTCGTTTTGCCTTCATATTACCATTAATCGTCCACTTAAATTCATATTTCTCTGAAGCAGTATTTATCGTCTTAAAATTTCAAGAAAATAATAATACCCTTAGCAATTGAACATCTTTCTATCATCGTACAAATTAAAATATCTCTCTAATTTCGCATCTTTTCATCTTCCATTACTTCTAAACATTATTAACATTATTTTATTGTGCGCTGATTGTAACAAAAAAATCATTTATTTAAATCTCCATTCAAAGAGCTACGATATTTTCTGCTGGATTCTAGTGAGGTAGAAGTACTAATGAGCGGATTAGAAGCAAGACAAAGGAAGCCTACATTTCCTTCTCAATTAGTGTAATGACTCAAATAGGATGTATAACACATATAAAATATTGCATCACCGACAGATCACTAGTCGGAAAAGAAAATGAAGCGGTCCTTCTACTAATTGAACCTAGTACCATAGTCTTACCGGGACTCTGTCTAACCCCTGTGCTAATTCTACCCTATTTCCTTCAGTCGTGTTTAACTGTATCATACATACTTCGACTAATAACTATCAACACTATCAATTTTTTAACGCATATCTGTGGGTATGTTTGCAACACTGCCTCTTACTCTATGATATATGGGTGGGTTCTACCGACGAGCAACGTCCCGAACGTTGACAGAGTTGCGACCCGAAGCAGGTCATTTCAAGGCAGCGCGTTAGCGGACGCTGCTCCGCGCTTCCATTAATAATCTTACCGTCAGCCAGGCTGGACGTTTACTTTGAAACCATTTGTATTCAATAAACGACGATCTCTTATAACGAACCTCTATTGTATTAATTACATATACTCAGTGTGTAGGATTTGAGGATAAGATTGAAGACATTATCCCAATCCAGTTCCTGAACCCTCCACTATCTCAGATTCTTCCCTAACTAAATGCTATCTAGATAGTGTGTTGGAAATATACATACATTTTTATTTTCATGTGCGACATCTGTTGACTTTTCTACAAAGTCTTTGGAATTGAGTAAAACCTCAAGTTATAATATTTAATCATTGAAGACAATATAAGCGACTCGCAAATGAAATTTTTAAATTCTGAATTCTAAGAGAAAAAAATATTGTTTAATATTCTGAAAGAATTTAATAGAACGAATGTCGACAGCGAGCACTCTTAAGAATGGATTGTTAGTGGTATTATTGAGATCAGATTTAGGGTTGATAACAAAAATGCTGATGGTGACAAAGTGATTAAAAATTAAGATTTTTGCGGTCACCATAACGTTAAATTAATTATTTTAACTTGTGGCATAAAATGTCTTAAGTCTGACCGAAGTTGTGATGGTCTTTCAGCTGAACCACCCCTTACTTCCTTTAGTACGTTTTCCCTAAGATATATTTATTTAGTTGGGTATTATTACCGAGATACTGGACTATCCTTCTTTTCGTACATCTGGGGCTTATAATCATAATAATAAGTGAATACTTTATAGAGCGCCGTATTTGTGAAAAATCACCTCACGGACGCTGTACAATTTATGATGATTTCTTAGGCTCTATCTAATTATATTATTTACAAACGGATTAGAAAATATACGATGTTGTATCTCGAGGTCACTACATTTAAAACACTGGACATAAACATGGCATGATTTTACATTTGCAACCCAAATTACTGATTAATTACTGCTGTACTTACATCAAATTACTTAAACACTCGACCGTCCGTGGTCGAGTGGTAAGACACTTGACTCCCAATCGGAAGGTCGCGGGTTCGAACCCGGCTTGCGCTAATAAATTTTATTTGATCAATTTGTGTTATTTCATAATTAATTAATAAAAATAATATATACTATATTTGCGGCACGTTCCAGAGTGGAAGATACTCTCAGTATCGCCCTGCTGTAAGACCACCATTCAGAATTGAAACGTTGCTTAATAATAGCTTTAGCCGTGTTTAGTGACTAGATCTGAATAGCCAGGTACTTCCCCACCTTCCTCTTCCCCACCTCCTTCCCTTCCCCACTTACCTTCAGCCTCACAACATACCCCAATTGGGGATGCCATAGTCTCACTGGCTCCAGGCGGGAGCAGTTGGGACTCTTGTGAGGTATTCTCTATAAAAATAAAAATAAATGAATATTGTTTATCGATTTCCTAGCTTAAAAAAAGCTGATACAATATTTTGACTTATCTAACATAGGTATTCGTAGCTTTCAAATCGGGAACGTTTTAGAGTACTTTCTGTATTCTAAATTAAATTATCAAAAAATTCAAAGATACTTAGATAAAATTGCTATCGGCGCAGTGGCATCAATCAGTTTCCCTGCAGATCCGTGTTTGATGAAAGCGGCCGACAATTAGTGACGATATTCACGGAGACAGACCACTGCGCCAGTAGACGGGACTTAAGAATCCCAGACACTGAGTTGTCTACCTTCGCCTCCACCCCCCTCCCTCTCTCTTCCCACCATCTCCCAGGGCACCCAACCACCCAACTCGGCAGAGCGAGTCAAAGGAGGGGGTGTAATAATTTCTCTGGTTTGTTTTTTAGATTAAACAAATTGAGTTGTGATTAGAATTAACACTTTTAGATTTATGAATATTGTTTTGCATATTATAAAACTTATCATTATTATATGTTCTCTATCATCTAAGATTTGATAACATTCCGACTGAAACAAAGAACTTAAGGTTTTTTTTTGCGGTAAATGAATATTTTAAATATTTTATTTCATCTAGTAAATTTGGTTTAGAACTCGTTACTCATTAAAAATAATTACATTTTTGTAAAATTTTATGACTAAATATGTAATTTCATGATGCCGGTGCGTACTTTTTGAGAGCGTATTTAAAATCAAATGTGAATTCCGCACAAGATTCGAGAAATGTTCCCATGTAGAGCAAATGACTATGCCATCCCCAGTTAGGGTATGTTGTCAGGCTGAAGGTTAGGAGAAAGTGATGAGGGGGAGAAGATCGGGAAGAGAAAGAGGTAGGGACCTTACGATTCAAATCCGATTACGAAGCTCGGCTAAAACCATTTCAAGCAATGTTTTATATCGAATAATTGTCTTGCACCAGGGCGACTATGAGAATTCATCATCACCATACATCTTCCACTCGAAAAACGTACTACTTATTATTTTTGATTTTTTTATTGCACAAGAGTCTTAACTGAACTGCTCTCGCCTGGAGCCAGTGAGACTGTGGCATCCTAAATTGTGTATGTTGTGAGGCTGAAGGTAGTGAGGAGGGTAAGGAGTTGGGGAAGATGGAGATAGGGAAGCACCTGGCTATTCAGTTCTGGTCACCAAACACAGCTAAAGCCATTTCAAGCAAAGTTTCAATTTTTCTAGCAAAGTTTCGTTTGGACGCCGATGCCGGATATGTATCAACCTACGACAATGCAATGCCAAGACTAGACTCCTCGTGAGTTTGCTGCGACCATCTCGGCCTTGGATGCTGATGCCGGGGACTGGGATTTGACACGCAATGGAAAGAGATCAGACCAGCCTCGAATGCTGTTACCCTGGATACGTAACAACCCGAAAACAGACAAAATCTGGTGCGCGGCTCGTTTCAGATGCTAGTGGCACTCCTGGTTAAACTGGGCCACTCACAGCACCTCTAGAATCCACCTCCTTATGCGTGGCGAAAGATGCAATAGCACTCCACGTTATTGTTGTGTAAAAATGTCTATGCCATAAATTGTATGTCTATGGTATGATCCGGAAACAATGACTCTCTGAAATTATGTCAACCAGTGACCTTCTAAATAAATGCTGGTTAAAATAAATTATTGTTTTAAACAAACATATAAGCGCACTACTTGGAACTTCAACAGCTGTTAAAGCAACAAAACATCTATAGCACTGCTTTGTGCAAGTCTAAAGTTGTTATAATTTTTTTGTTAATTTCTGTAAATGTACCTAATGAATGAATATTGAATTTTTCTTTAACATTAATTTGTAGAACTCAATGGAATTGTTATTCAATTTATAAAAACAGTTCATTTGGAAACAAGTTTTGCTGTAGAATTATTATAAAAGACGAAAAGAAGACAAAACAGCCGCCGCGCATAATAAAAATATTTGCACAGAAAAATATTTCTATAAATAAACTGTTTTTTTATGAATAGACTAATAATTCTATTAAATATCCACTCGAACGCTTTTTGACACATTATGGCACTAATTCCAAAGCCTCGGATTGCTTTGCTGCCACAATGTGGCAAATATTCTTTAGATTCTTTAAAATGTTTTATAGTTAACGATTTTACAATTTTTTTTTATAAATCCTATATGAAATGTTGGTATAATATGAATATGTGGTAATAAACAAAAGATAGGTGAATTCATTAACAATATGGAACTATCATCAGTTTGTATGTCTCCATATTCAAATTCGGAGGCATAATTTTTTTTATATGGGCGGAAAAATTTCCTTATCAATCCGAGAAAAAAAGTTTTAAATTGCTCTGTCGCTCCAGTGGATATAATAAAAGAGTAATATTTAAAGAAATGCATATTTAACTACTATGTAATAAACTACTAAATTGACACCCAAACTATAAAAAGCAGTCTAAAATATAAAACAAAATAAACAATTTGTTAACGTGTATCCTTGAGGTGATTTTTCACGAAAGCGGCGCTATATAAATTAGCCAAATATTATTATTATTATTATAATGAAAGACGGGGGTATTAAAACATGTTTGTAAAATTATAAGGTTTTACTAAAAAGCATTTTCGAGATAGAAATCTTTTATGAAACCCTTTTTCCGTTTATTATTTATTCCATGAGACGCCACTGGCATAAGAGACAGAAATGTATTTCCTGAAATTGAACATAAAACAGTGTTTGAAGCAGGAAAAATAGTCCTCGAATTGCTCGAGCCGCGCAATTACTAACTTTTGTTAGGAAAATATTTCAATGAGTCGACATTTTCATCTCCCGGCTTCTGATTCCATCTAATACTAGACTACAGGTACACTAACTCACTTGACCTTCTTTCAATGAACAAATCAACTAAAAAATGTCTGTGTATACTAAGTAGAAACTGCTGAAGCAAAACTATTAAAAGAATTTATTTATTTCTTCAAACACAGCAATCTTTTTTTTTACTTAGTTTTAACCACTTTTACCACCAAATTTCTACCATTTTATAACTTATTTCTCTTGAGCACTTTAAGTTTTTATGTTTCAAAAAATATATATATGTATATTATAATGAAGATAATTAATTATATAGGCTGTTAAGTTACATATTTACATAATTTTCACCAGTAGTTCCGGACATTATTAATTTGGAGTAAAAAATGCAAATAAAATTTTGGTCTCCGGTGAACTTTTCAATGTCTTTTTTTTCAATTTTTTTTTCTTCATAATCAAAAAAAAATCTTCTCGATGTCATTACTAGTAAGGCGATATGCTCACTGAAGAAACTGAAACCAAACTAAAACTTGCTGGTTGCTGTGGTTTCCAACCAAACCTTCTACTCAATTTTACGATTTCAATAATTATCTCAGCTTATTTTTTAACCATAGACGAAGAACAATCAGTTGTCATCGTAGCAACTAGCAGTGTGAGTCGCGAATCACTGCTTGCGTTACCATAGACAACGGGTTTTTGAGAAACTGTGTAGAATGCTAGCCATTACATTGACATACACACGATAGCGATTTTAGTTGCAAACTGTTTATTTTTCTGTTGCCTCGTCAGTAACTACAAAACCTTTTACTCCGCCCCCAACTGTCCAACACATACTAATTTTTTTATGTTTTTTGTCGAAAAAAAAATCAAAAATGTCACCGGAGACTAAAATTTTATTAACATTTTTTACTCCAAAGTACGTTAAAGTAAGTAATATCTTAACACCATGTAAATTTGCCACGCCGAAACGGTAATCATATGAAATTCCCTCGATAGAAAAAAATCGCATAGTATGCTCCTAAAATTATTACAACCACGTTTTTTTCTGTTTTTTACAAGTTATATGCATGAAAAAATTAACAGTGCTATTTAAGTCATTTTCCACGAATGTTTAGTTCTTTATTTAAACGAGTCTTGTTTTATTAAACATTTTCACAATTTTCGCTTCAATACTATCGTTTTTAATAATACAGCGCTCCCTTTAACATTATTTTTTAAATGTCTCCCCTTCTTCTTTTTGCGCGCCTCCAACGGACCTTATATTAAAAAATGCGTATTATTATGAGTATATTAAATTATGCGTCTGACCTATAAAAAATGGTAAAACTGAAAAATCTCCTACTTACAAATCCTTTTTCTGGTATTGTTTTATTGAATAATGTAGCTAATTAAGTTTCTTATAGAGTGATCAGAAAACATTTTAATATTTGTATCTGAACTTCACAAAATAAAATAAAACATGCATTTTGGCGACGATTCTTTTCAGTGAATAAAAATAGGCGGTACCCAACGAACTTGTAACTGCGAATTTCATCCTTCTGTCATGTACAGAAGGATTTTAGCGCGTCGCTCAATCTAAGCCCAGAATTACGGGGCCAACGGAAATGCCTTAGTCTTCGATCTTTAAAAATATACTTGCGGAAAAACAAAACACTGTTGTTGGTTAGAGATTAGGGTTTTTATTGGTAAACGCCCAAAAATCGTTCGCTCCGATTCTGAATGAGTCAAGGACTAGTGGATCGTCTTAAGTATAACCCGGTAACTAATATTGCAATAAATGCTAATCTTGTTAAAATAATGAATTAATAATATTTAATACTTAAATAGTCATGAAAAACAAATTAAATATTCATAAAAAATACAAGTAACGTACAAGCAGTGTGTCAGTTTTGTAACCAGATAATAAGAAAAGAGAAAAAAAGTATAGTAAAAACTGAAAACACCAGACGCACAGACGATTTAAGAATTATTATTAGGGTATGTTGTGAGACTGAAGGTAAAGGGCAGGAGAGTGATATTATGAAGAGGAAGGTGGGAAAGAACCTGTACATTCAGATGTAGTCACCAAACATGGCTAAAGACACTTCAAGCAACGTTTTAATTCTGAACGGTGATCTTTCATCTGGCGATACTGAAAATTTATAAAACTCTTGAATATTCCGCAATTATACTATAAATAATTTCTAAATTGTCAAAAAACAGATATATACATCAAATAAAATTCAGTTGCACTCTCAAGATTTTGATACGTGACCTCCGGGTTCGTATTCAAGGATCATAACCACTAAAACAAGAAGCTTAACTGAAGTGTATTTACTGCCTTTTCTCACAAAATTTGAAAAATTGTCTCAGCCAAGCTGTAGTTTATTTACAAAATGTTCCAGGAATTTCGTATTATCAAATAAAGATTTCCGGAAACCATATATACTTACTAGATGACAACACTGCTTGAATTGCTTGGCTGAATATTGCAAGCAAAATGTAAGAAGGGTGACAAATATCTGATGCTCCACAATTAATAGAGGATCGACTTTTGTATCAGTCGAGCAATCAGGAATTCTTTGAGGTTTTTACTAGAAAACAATCACATTGATTTTGCGTTATCCAATGTTATGAAAAATGAATGTTTCTTTGTTTGTCTCGTATTATTTATTTCCTACGCCATTCATCCGATTTCAATGATTTTTTGGTGGTTTGTTTTGCGTACGCTCGTGAAGGTTTCTATATACAATGGTGAGCTTTGGCTTTGTGAAATTTGAATAAAAAATTACAATAGGATAGTGAGGGCGTAGTCCAGGAACGAGGCTTTCCGAAGGTCGCTGGTTCGAACCCGGCGTGCGCAAATAAATGTTGAGTTATTTCACAATTTATTAATTAAAAATAATATATAGTAGATAGGTATATATTTGCGACACGTTACAGAGTGGAAGAAAATCCCAGTATCGCCCTGGTGTAAGACCACCATTCAGAATTGAAACGTTGCTTCAAATGGCTTTAGGCGTGTTTAGTGACTAAATCTGAACAACCAGGTACTTTCCCACCTTCTTCTTCCCTATCTCCTTCCCTTCCCCGCTTCCCTTCAATCTCACAACGTACCCCAATTGGGGATGCCATAGTCTCACTGGCTCCAGGCGGGAGCAGTTGGGACTCTTGTAAGGTGTTCACTATAAAAATTTAAAAAAATAAAAGTGCGTGAGTTAAAAACGTAAGTATTTCATGTAATTTAGCGATAAGGGGGACGTGGGGGGGGGGAAAGGCGGGAGGCATCTGAATAATCAGGTACTTCCCCACCTTCCTCTTCCCTATCTCCTTCCCTTCCCCGCTTCCCTACAATCTCACAACGTACCCCAATTGGGGATGCCATAGTCTCACTGGCTCCAGGCGGGAGCAGTTGGGACTCTTGTCAAGTGTTCACTATAAAAATAAATAAAAAAGTGCGTGTGTTAAAAACGTAAATATTTCATGTAGTTTAGCGATAAGGGGGACGTGGGAGGGGAAAAGGCGGGAGGGACTTCAATAATCAGATTTAAAACCAAAAAAACTCACTTTCTTTGAGTGGCATTTCAATGCAACCTGGGTACTTGCTAGTGTATGAAATAAATGATGATTTTTTTTATCATATGAAAAAGAAACCATATAGTTTTGTCATACGGACGTGACAAGCTAATAGTTCCCACAAAGATAGCGCCATAGCCGAAAAAAATTCTAGGTTTAAGGATCAATCTTTTATAAATGCTATTAATTTTATCATTCGAAAAGTCTAACCATATTTGATATTTTTATTTAGCTTAACCTACCTTAGCTATATAATATTTGAAATGGACTCGCGGGCCGCACTCAACCAGTGGACTGCAGCGCTAGGATAAACATTCTAGCTAAGAACTTTGCAATATCAATTTCATCCTAAAGAACATTCATTTCAACTGTCCTCTATCAAACATTTGCTATTCCACAACCAACATTCAAAAACTAATCACAAACCACATTTATCTTTTAGAAAACATGCACGAACTTCAAAATATTATTATTAAACACTGACATTTTTTCTGTTAAGGGGCTTTTTTACCACCCTCTTCATAGTTTATCTAAAGGATAACGTATATTTTCAATTTTCAATTTACGATTTATGGTTTATTTATTTATTAAGTCGGAGTTTACTATTTGGTACTTAATCTTATGAATAGTGGCTATATATTGGATAAGTTGGCCGAGTTTAACTAATGCACGTACTTTTTTTTTTTAAATTAGTATTTATTATGGTATGGAGAAGCTATCAGGAGGATGGTGAAAAACCCCCTTATTCAGAAAAAAAATGTAACTGGGAATTAATTGTTTGATTGTATATTTCTCAAAAAGTGTAGGTAAATTACCTATGCAAATTCTCATAAAGTCTTCAAAATATTTCACGAAGTGAAAAATAAGGTTGTTAAAAGTTACTGAATTTTGCCAGGTTACGATAGCGTATTTAAAAGCTGTTGATATTATTATTATTAAAAAAAATCATTTTAGTTTCAAATGTCTTTTAAAACTTTTTTTGGTTTGATTGATGTTTAAAACTTCCTACCGAGTAATAGGAATCACCCGACGTTTATTTCGTATATTGCGTTTGAGTTTATGAGGTTTTGTGCTCGATTGCCACTAGTAGTATTGTAATCGACAAAGAGTCAATTTGCTGAGTTTCAGCTCGATCGGATGTCGGAAAGTGGGTTAGTTTCTACTTCCATTCAATAAAATAAAAAAAATAAAAAATTCGAATAAGTCTATTAAAAAATGTAACTAATAGTAATTTCGAAACCGAAAATTTTTAACCAGAGTAAAACTATAAACTTCCTACCGCTGTTGTGTGTTATAAAACGTTTAGTTGAATTTCTAGACAATAATATTTGGCTGAATTATATAGCGCCATTTTTGTAAATCACACAAAAAAAAAACTTTAAAATGTTAGAGGCAAAAAATTTAATTTACAATGTCAGGAATCACTGGTTAAAGTAACTCAAGTACGTCCCTTAACACCCTGTACAAAGGTATCTCTTACCTTTATTGTATCAAAATTCGAATGCACGATGCGTTTATTATAAAAGAGATTATATAGTAATATGCATACTAGTAGAAAGTTCTATAACATTCTAAAGTTCTAGAATGTTAAGACTTTCCAAGAATTTAGTAAGAGAAACCACCGCCCAGCGCAACCAAGGAGTAGAACTTGCAAGGCCAAGAGCCTAGAAACTTCAATCCTAATTATTTATTCAACTTGCATATATAATTAGGTTTTAGAAAGTAAAGTATGTATTATAAACAATTGATGAGCTTTTAAGCTTTTGTCAAGTTGGTACAGTGCATCATTCGAAACTTACCGGGCAGCGGATTGTATGCATTTTCTATGGGTGCAGGAATGTGTTAATGTGTATTATGTAAGTTAATCAAATAAGCATATTTTAAATCCACTCAAAATTTTTCAAAGATTAATAATTAATGTAATTTTGAAAAAACCATCCAAATTTTCTACTGAAATTCTCTTTTCAATATTCGATGTACCTACAATAGACAAAATATATAAAAAATATTCAATTCTACAAATTTACAAAGAAGTACAGTTAAATAACTTACCATTCCATTCATCGGCAAGATATCAGAATACTATCAAAATCCCTAAATTTAGTACAAAGCACACACAAAATACTTATCTCTATCTAGGTATAACATATTATAACAAACTACCATTATATCTGAAGTTATCGAAAATATTCAGGAATTTCAGCAAAAATTAAAAAAAATACCTAAAACTACTATAAGAGTCCATATCTCACTATTATTATTATTTCTTTCAAATCCTTTATTGATAAATCTTGCATTTTCTTAATTATCCTTTGTTTTTTGCCATATTGTATTATTTACTTTCACACATGATATTATATAATTGAACTAAAATTCCCTCACCAAACACAAGAGCCTTGTCTCTTTATGGTGAGGAAAAACTATTCTTATCCACTTTTTTACCACTGTATAAAATGTAAAAATTGTGTATTTATTGTAAAAAAAACCTTTAAATATTAAATAAAAATAAAAAAAGCAAGACTCTGTACTTAAGATTTATTAAACAATATTTTAGAACCATAATTTCTCCCTACTCTATGTCGTCTAGGGGTAAGACCCTTGACTCCCAATCCGAAGGTCACGGATTCGAACCCGGCGTGCACAAATAAATTTTATTAGAATAATTAGTATTTTTATTTTTACTTTTAACTTAATAGGTATAACCTCAAATTCTAATATTTTAATTAATGAAGATAATATTAGCGAAACTCAATCTAAATCTGAAAAAGAAAAATCAGAAAAAGATCGGCTCACATCTGGGACTCGAACCCACGTCCTTCGGCTTTCCGGGCTGCTGCTCTGAATCGGGTAGGGACACATCAGCTCAATGGTCAGAGCAGCAGCCAGGAAAGCCGAAGGTCCTGGGTTCGAGTCCCAGATGTGACCCGATCTTTCTCTGATTTTTCTGTTTCAGATTTAGATTGAGTTTCGCTAATGTTATCTTCATTAATTAAAAGATTAATTTGTGTTATTTGACAATTTAAAAAAAATAATTCGTATTGTATACTTGTGGCACGTTTCAGAGTGGAAGATACTCCCAGTGTCGCTTTGGTATAAAACCACCATTCAGAATTGTAACTATGTTTAAATTGGCTTTAGCCGTATTTGGTAAACAGATCTGAATATTTAGGTACTTTTCCACCTTCCTCTTACCTATCTCCTTCCCCTCCCCACTATCTTCAGCATAACAACATACCCCAATTGGGGAAACCGTATTCTCACTGGCTCCAGACGAGAGCAGTTGGAACAGAAACAAACATCAATAGACTCACTTAAAATTCAATAATTTAATCATTTTGTTTTCCTTCTATTTCAGATTCTCCTTTGAAAACGGAACCCTCCTCTTCCCGGCTTTTGATTGGTCCAATTATCGACAGGAAGTCCACTCAGCGGCCTATCAGTGCTTGCCAATTCACTTGCGGGCAGACCGGAAACAGTACTCGGTACATGTCAACTTTACATCAGGTGAGTTAATCAAATTATTTCTCAAATTTATGTCGATCGGTAGGTACCGTAGATAATAGGAGCAAGAAAAGTGGTACTCTTTTTACATTATATCCACACGGGAGACCCGGAGAAAAAAAATCCCTCAGGGCCTTTGTCATCTTTGGGAATGCTATGTAGGTGGTCTTTTTAGGGAAATGAAGGATATGAAGTTCTGGTAAGGAAGAGGGTATAAGAGGTGGGTAGGAATCTGGGGGGACAGTGTGTTCAGAGAGTGATGGACGTATGAAGAGACTGTTTAGTTTAGTGTCTTGTAAAAAATATTCCAAGCTATAAAACCACATTTGGACCAAGAAACCACACGTACTTTGCAACAAAACTCCACAACATTCTTCCCCAAGACATAAAACTGATTAAAAGTTTTAATGAGTACAAATCAAAAATAAAAATATGGCTGAAAGAGGTCAATGAAAAAATTCTGATGAAAACACTACAAACTACGTAGAAAAAAACACTACAAACTGCATAGAAAACAAATAAATTATAATTAAACAACTTTAGTCCGCCTCGGCACAGGACTTCCTAGTGAGGAGGACTAAGAAATACAATATATTATATACTTAAATTCACCTTTATATTTTGTATGCACAATTGTTTTATATAGGCGCTTTAATAAAAAAAAAAAAAAAAAAAAAAAAAAAAAATAGAATTACTTTGAATATTGATATGTTTAACATCAATGAAGCAAAGTTTAGACGGCAAGCTTTGTTGCTGTGTTTCTTTATTGGATTTTCATACTTTTGAGTAAATCAAGAAAAACATGTGGGCTGATGAGTTTTCAAGTTTCCATTTTTTTGTTTTGTTTTATTGAGAAACAATAGAATGAGCATGACAAAAATCAACCAAACGACCTAAATTTGTATGGAAAGAAACTGGTGATTTTTTTTTTTTTTTTTTTTTTTTTTTTTTTATTCACCAGATTTACAGGAACGGGTTTAGTTGTTCCCATAGGAAAAACTAAACCCTTTCATACACTTTTCCATATAAATGATCATCTAGTAAATCCACGTTATGCAAGTGCATTATATAAGTATAATTAATACAAAACAATACAAGAACAACACGTTAATCTACCAAACTATTAAATGGGAATATAATTCACCGTCTCCAGATATTTTCATATCAGAGGGTTCGGCTCTGTGGAATTCATAATTTGACCGATAAATCCTACTGATCCCTCAATATAAATATTTAAAAAATCTTTCGTAATTCTACATGTATTTAAAATGACTGATTTTTGCATTTTTATATACAAATTCTTTGACAAATCTAATATGCCTAAATTTTTAATAAGAGAGCTAGGTATAATGCCAGTAGCCGAAATAACAAAAGGTAATATTTTTATAGTCTGAGAATGCCAAATTCTTTTAATTTCATTTCCTAAATCTGTATACTTTCTTATTTTTTCAGAAACAGATTTTTGAATATTACAGGAATTTGGAATAGCTACATCAATAATATAAGTTATTTTTTTAATTTTGTCATGTAAAACTATATCAGGTCTATTATGACCAATTGGTCTGTCTGTTAGTATAGTTTTATCATAGTAAATTTTAAAGAAATTATTTTCTAAAAATGAATTTGGTTCGTATTCATAATATGGTACTATATTATGACAGTCAATCAAGTTATGTTTAATTACCAAACTTTGGTGAATTATTTTTAAAACCTGATTGTGCCTAAATGTATACTCAGACGGTGCTAATATAGAACATCCTGATATAATGTGTTCTATAGTTTCCGGAAAAGCCATACATTTTCTACATAAATCATCAATTTGATTTGGATCTTTGATTATATGCTTCCTATAATTTTTGGTATTAATTACTCTATCTTGAATAGCAAGCATAAAACCTTCTATTTCTGCGCTCAACTCTCCAATACTCAACCATTTGTTTGACGAAAGTTTGTCAACATACGTTTGGTTGAGATAATTGAAGTGTTTTGCGTGAATAATTTTATTTGACCAGGAATCTAATAATTCCTGGTTGGTATTTATAAAAATGTTGGCATTCTCGTCGTATAAATTTAAAGGTGAAATATTTCTATCTGCCTTGCAAATTATTTTATGCAGCTCTGAGCTATTAGCTTTTCTATGAAAAAAATTTCTTAATATTTCTACCTGATTTTGTTTTAAAGAAGTAATTTTGACTATACCTCTACCTCCTAAATTTCTAGGTAAATTAATTCGTTCTATAGCTGAATTTGGATGATGACAATTAAACTTTGTTAACGTAGTTCTAATTAATCGTTCTAAGCTATCTAAATCTGTGTTAGACCATTTAATTATACCAAATGAGTACGTTAATAGAGGTATTGCCCAACTATTTATTGCCTTTACTAAATTTTTAGCAGATAGATTGCATTTTAAAATTTTTCTTATCCTAAATCTGTCAAGCAAGAGGTTAAAATTTTATGTATTGTCGGTAAACATGTAATGGGTCTATACTGAGAGGGATTATTAATATTTTCGCTTTTAGGCAACATATAAGTAATGCCTTTAGTTAGAAAATTTGGAAAATTTTGAGTTTGTCTAACAAATTTTGAAAGATGTTTTGCCAAAAGAGGATGTAACGTAGTCAGACGTTTGTACCAAAAATTATGTATCCAATCGCAACCCGTGGCTTTCCAATTATGAGTATTTTTAATAATTTTGGCTAACAATTCAACCGATATATCAGAAAAACTCATTTGTTCAATGTCTGAACAATTGAGTTCTTCATTTTCTATCCAGGGACCTGACTCATTGTGTTTTATATCTTTACTCCAAATGTTAGTCCAAAAATCGTGCATATCTGTTTTAGATGGCAACGGAATATTATTATTAGAAATAATATTTTTTTTATCGTCAAGTTTGGAATAAAATATTTTCTCATTTTTCTGGAATAATCTGTTATTATTTTTTTTATTATACGTATAATTATATCTTTTTAATCTACTAGCTTTTACACCTAATTTTTGTTTTAATAAATCCAATAAATCATTGATTATATTTTCATTATTATTACTATCAATGCTATAACCAAATTTTCTCCCAATTTCGTCTACATGTCTCAAAATATTCCTACTTCTATTTCCATTTTTATATTCTATTATTCTAGCTATGCTACTTCTTAAAAATACTACATCATTTTCTAATCTAATCTGCCATTCTGGTTTACTATAACTATATGATCTATCATCAGAGGACTTTAATTCAATTCCTAACTTATTACATATAGTGATAGCGCTGGCATATACTATTGTATGAAGATCTAAAAAACTAATGTCCTCAAATATAATTTTTGGTAAAATTATATTATTTAAATCAAAAATTAATTTAGATAATTTTTTTGACGTATGTAATTTTGGTAATTTTGGTCTATGTGTGGGCTCTACATCTATAAATCTATTTATATTATTATGAAGTAAGTTAGCTAATTCTACTACATTATCATCTACTAAGTTTAAATTTGCAATATTGATTTCCCTAAGATTATAAATAACATCTTCGTTATTTGAATCTACTATAATATCATTGGTCATGTCTACTAGATTATTATCTAAACTATCTACATTCAATTCATCTAATATAACATTACTTGTATTAATTTGTTCTAAATTATTCCCCTGTTGCAATCTATCTGCTACTTCATTTTTTATCTGATCTAATGTAACTACAGGAATTAAATTATTTTTGAATATTGCCCGTTTTTGATCTGCTAATCTTTGTTCATTTACTATGGCTAACGGATATTTTTCTGAGAAAAGTAAATGTAATTTTTTTCTATGCAACAGCATATCTGTTTCTACCTTGGTTACGTAAAAATATGAACGGACGATGAACATATTGACATCGTTCGTCCATTTCATACGCTGCCTGGGAATACCTGCTTTTGTTTTTTGGGGTCTAAGATTATCATTGTTCATCTGTATAGATGACATAATACTCCCCTGTTCATCTCTGTTGGTTGCATATGACATGTGTCAAAACAAAACAACTAGAAAATGACAATATGTTTTGCTTAGTAACTACTACATTCCAGTAACCAAGTTACTGTCAAATAATTTTCAGTCTGTCAAAATTAAATTAAACATTTCAATAAACTATCTTTCAACATTACTAATCTATAATAGATTATATTTTTAAATAATGTTATCAAAATAAAATA
This sequence comes from Limnephilus auricula, assembly GCA_951813805.1. Lineage (NCBI taxonomy): Eukaryota > Metazoa > Arthropoda > Insecta > Trichoptera > Limnephilidae > Limnephilus > Limnephilus auricula. Next base: position 2,784,824 of record OX638406.1, on the reverse strand, counting down.
ATTAAATATCTATACTCATAAAATATATTACAAATTAATCTCAAATATTGTCGTTTACCTTGGTTACTGGGGCTTGACAAAATGAAAATTTTAAAATCCGTTTATTTAACTAAATATCCTATGGTTCACTGGCAGTCTATTTATTAGGTTATCTAATATACTTATTTTCAAATATTTATATGTTTTGGGATCAAAGCTAATTCTTTTCTATCTGATATAATTAAAAAAATCAGAGAGCAAAAATGCAAAACTAATGTCGTGGCTAGCGTTGCTAAGCAACTTTTATATTAAGTTTATTTTGTAGAACTCCATTTTAATTTTTTATTTCTCTTATACATTCAATAATACTATCATTCAATGTATAAAAACAGTTTATTATAAACAAGTTCTGCTTCGTTTTTATTATTAAGCGTTACAGCTGTTTCGCCCTCTGAAGGCATTATCAAACTGGTCCAGTATAAAGAAACTAGGAAGAATTTGGAAATAATAACAACAGCATTACATTCCTAGCTAGAAAACACAAAATATCGCACTCACTAATCATTTTCAACAAAAATTCATTAGGAAGGATAATGGAATAGAATAACGATTCAAATATGCTTCTATTCGATAATACTTGCTGATCAGCGTGTTTTGGATTTTTTTGACTGACAGGTGCTTAATGGTTGCTTGTAAGATGTGTAGGGTTTGGAGAGCATTTATCCGTAAAGCGCTTTTTGTTATTATTATCTATATTTCAATAATAAATAATAATTCAGTAATGTTTTTTTAAATTAATTAATTGAATTTAATTGAATGAATTCATTCCTCCCACTGGTGTGCAAAGCCATGGGTCGATAGAGTCTGACTGTGAAGGTCTAGGTTAGGTCTCCGGCCAAGCAGTTGGTGGCAAACAACTAAACCTTGATAATGAACCCAGGCGCCCTTGCTTAGTCACCAAACGTAGCAAACCACATGGGGAGACCAAGGGAGGGGTGTTGGTTATCCAATAAATGATTCTTAGAGGGCGATACCCATTCCCGCCCCCCAAATTGAAATTTATACTGGCTTCTTCCAACTGCTTTCTTCTGAGTACTGTTATGATTAAAACATATTTGTAGGCAGATGGCGAGGTGTCCTGTGTTGAGGAGGAAATGTGTTGGGCCTCCATTAAAAGAGGGGATATCGGTGTGTCGTGATATCTCTGCTCATGTTGGTAATAATAACACTCTAGATGATGATTGCGATGATGATGTATTTACAGCAGAATATTTACAATGTAGAGTATTAACAAACGTAAGGATTATTCAGAGAGCTACAGATAAAAGCGTCGATGTGAATGCTGGTCGCGACTGTAAGGCCGACTGAAAGACTGACTTGGCTTGCTGAAACCATTTATATAGCTAGACCTGGCGGGTACGTGAACTGCAGGCGAAACGCGCTCACTCTGGAACATCATTCCAGTAAATTTCGGCGAAGCGCTGCTTAATGTGTTTCACAGCAGCGTGACCTTTCGAGAAGGTGGTCAAAATAATAACTCGGCGTGGCGAAGTGGGTAGGTGCAGCAGAATCAACGTACACGACGACCGCGCAGTGCAAAGGTAGATATAGGCAGGTCGCTATACATACTTGAATTCTCACATGAATATTAACTCCATATAATATATATTCGATATTAATAACAAAATTTAGCTCTCCCTAAAATATCAAAATCTTATACGGCCTTCATTATCTATTTCAGCGTGGAAATTTAATGTTATACAATTTCCGACCTCAGAACCCATCGTATTCTATTAATCAGTCAAGATTCAAACCACATTGTAATTTTGTTAAAATGTTAGTTCGGAAGTCCCTTTTGTAAACACGAGTTCTCCAAATCAAATAAATGTCGGCAACGGGCTAAGTTGAAAACTGCCAAAGTGAATTAGAGCTTTCCCAAAGTATCACAGATTAAGACTGTCGGGGAAAAGAGATATTTGTACGAACTCCGAGTCATGTTTACGTACTTGTACTAATAAAGGAAACTTCTCAAAGTCGCAAAGAAAGAAATAAAAAATAAACTCTGTTCAATGAGAACGAATCAATTTCGATAACCAACGAAAATATTTCTAAATTTTTTAATCCCTGTGATTGGGATTACTTGAGATACATTTGGGAATATTCAATAAAGATCTACATTTGTTCGTCGAGATTACAAGTTACTTTATTTACTTTTTCAAACTTCGCAAAATCACTTTGTGGCGTCATTTTTAATAAAATTAAACAAATAACTTTATATAAACAACTATAATCACGATTACCTACATGTTTCGAAACCGATGGTTTCTTCGTCAGGGTAGTAATGACATTAAATAACAAAAGAAACAAACAAGTAGGTATAGACTAAAAAGAACAGACTAAAAAGAACTATGGACGAAAATATAATATATAATAGTGATTAATTAATTAAAAAATATCGTAAAAAACAATTATTTAAAATTAAGTATAAAAATTATTTTAGAATACGAAAAATTACATTATATAAATTATCAAAACATAATAAAGATGTTTAAACAAAAAAATAAATTATTTTAAATATAAGTTCTAATAAGAAAAAAAAATTAAGAGATGGCTATTTTTAAAAAACATTTGGTTATTAATAATATTTAATTTACTATTAACACTTTTTCTAATTTCTAAGTTTGCTAATTGTAAATCTGTTGTGTTTGTGTGTAAAATTTTAAACCCTTATCCTTGTTATTTAATATATACTTTATTTTCGTTGTAATGTGGTTTACAATAAATATTTTACTGTACCAAATGTCTTATTGAATGCTCTGAGTAATTCTGATGCCAGTGAACTCGACATTGAAGGATCCCAGCTGTCAGTCATATATTATCGGCTATTTCCTTAACCGTTCGTGCATTAGACACGAGCAGCGAGATTTTCTTCTCTTCTGAGGTTCTACTATAACTAATTAATTAATTGTCGGTGGTTTGTTGAAATAAAAACGGTTATTTTGAAAAACCGCGTCCTTAAATGTCAGTGTTTCCCAGAATTTGAAATGTTATAACGTATTAACTCCTACCATGTAACGTATGTCGGCAAACGGAGCACGTCCGCATTATCTCAGACGATCTTTAATTACGTAATCTCATCATGCGTGGTACGTTCTGCAAATTCCAGGCCATATAACCAGAATGAACCGTACCTACACAGAACTCTGCTATACATCTGTACGAAACGCTTCTATACCGTCATACTAGCCCCTAAAAAAATTGGCGTATTTTGTCAGAGGCTAAAAATATTCCCACTTTGCAATAAAATCCAAATAAATGGAACATTTGTTAACGTATTCGAAAACTAAAAACTGTTTTCGAAAGGTGATGAAATAGGCTTTCAAATTTCTATATTAAAAATTACTATGCATTTTTTAAATATAATTTTTTTTTGCGAAAACTTTAAAAAGTTTTAAAAATGGCTCACTTTACTTTTTTTTCTAACTAAAATTATTGATAATGAAAAATAATAAAACACATACTTATTTCATTAGATAAATGAATTATAAACCTTACTGTCACCTCACTTTTGTTCGTTTCATGTAAAAATAATTCTTAAAAAATTCACAAAGTTCCATAATTTTTTTTCAAATTGCTATCGGAAACTTTGGTTTTAGAAAGGGGTAAATTTTAATTTTTTTGTGGTTTTCTTTTAGATATGAATATATACTTTGTTGTATTCCCTTTCCAATACCGTTTAGATCACATTTCTGACTATGATAGTAAGGGAAAAACAACGATTTCTGTGAGACCTATGTGAGCTGGGACAAATATGGTCTCCTGTGATTAAACGGGCTAGGGCGTAGAGTATAGTCTTCGAGAATTTGGAAGTGTACATGTGGACATGTACAACGGAACAAAAATCCCTAATTAACAATTTGCATCCAGCATCCCCAAAAATGACATTGAAATAATTTTCCTCGGGTCATCTTGTGTGCAGATAATATTAAAAATACACAGGGTGCCCCGAGGAAAAAATCCCTTAGGGCGTATGTCATCTTTGGGGATGCTGTATGGAGAGTATTTTTATTGAAAGAAAAGAGAGGAAGTTCTGGGAAGGAGAAAGCTATTAGGGGTGGGTAGGAAACTGGACTCAACAGACGTATCAAACCATCTCACCCACTGGATTAAGAGAGTCCAGCTGGAGAAGGCAGAATGACTCACTGACAGTCTTTCCCGATCCGGCCCGCCACGCTATAGGTGGGCATATGCATATACCATCAAGACCTCGACAAACCTCACCTCATGAACCACCTGCTAAATCACCAAACGTAGCTAACCTCTTGGAGCGACCTACAGTAGGGGTGTTAGTTATCCAATAAATAGTTCCTGGGGCGGCGGTACCCATAACCTCCTGCCAAATTTATTATCTTTTTATAAAAACTTTTGAAGGTTATACCGATCAATGAATACATCATTGAAGTTTCTATTGGTACAACCTTCAAACGTTATTATAACAAAGGTTTTTTCTTATAAAAAATGAATATTTATTTAGATTTTTAGAAAAAGATCATTAGGTATCCATTGTAAATAAAATTTGATATGTTTAACCGATAAACTATCAAGGTTACAAACCAGTTCTTTACAACCTTGTGATCAGATTCGTTTTTAGATTTTCACGGCCAAAAGCATTTTCGTTGTTTGTTTTGGGGGTGTTATGCCTTGTAGCGCCACCTCCTCCTTTAGTCGACGTTTCGGACAGCGCTGCAGTGTCCATCATCAGGGCAGATCCGGCAGATCGTCGGATCGTCGGTAGCGCATAACGGCATAAAACCCCAAAAACAAACAACGAAAAAAACCTTGTGATCGTTTAAAAAGATATCAGCCTAAAATATGGGAAAAATTAGTCGAAGATTACATGATTAATTCTGAATTTGAAATATGAGATCTACATAAATAATTTAAGTTCGAAGTTGGTTAAGGCGTTTGAGTTCGAGTCCTAGTTAGAACCGTTTGGTTTTTCTGTGTCTTGTACTTTTTCATATTTTCGTTTTGATTTATTAGTATTATCTTATTCTTCAATGATTTCAAAACATCAATGAAGGGAGGAAAATAAGCATTTATGAATAATAATTACCATTAAATTATAATTTAGAAACAATTATTTGCCTCTGTGACGCAATTTAGTGATATTTCACCTCAAGTGAGCTTCATGTAACCTATATTGTGTAATAAATTTTATTAGATAATCCATTAAGGGGTGTTCTCTACACTTAATATTACCTCAACCGTTGTGTCTGGGACCAAAGTAGATTATACAATAAGGTGGGTCACGAATGTATGGGGAAATTTTTTTTCCGATTGGGAGTCAAGTATCTTACCACTCGACCACGAAAATAACAATAATTTTTCGGAGTTCATCTTCTTATTTCCACCAATCATACTTTTAATAAGGACACAGGGGCTAAAATTCTTCACCGTAATAATAAAAGCAAAAAATTAGATATCTTCGAGGCAATTGAATTTTTTAAAATACCTAAATAATAACCCTAGTACATTGAATAACCAAATTAATTTATCGTTTAGTCCCATTCCATAGTACACAAGTAATGGGAAAAACCGAAAGATAATTATGTGACTAATGGGTTGTAATAACACATCTGGAGAAACAAAAAAGCCATAAAAACCAAAATACTTAATAATCAATAACACAAATAATAAACATGAACACTTTTTGCTTTATTTATTTATATTTCGTGAAAAGCAACAAAAACAAACAACATTGATAAGGAAATCATGATCAACACCATACGTATCATGTTGTCTCCCTCTATAATATATTTGTATCATGTTGTCTCCCTCTATATTTTGTTATATATAAACACATCTTATGTACTTGTTGTTTAGTATTAATTTGTTCCCTGAAGATGCTTGAGTAAAGCGAAACCGGTCGGTTCATAAATTAATAAATCTCGTGGTTTTAAACAAAAAAGTATTTTATTTTATTCAATAATTATCAGCCTGAAACGTATGTCTCGGCGCCACCTAGTGGGAAATTTAGCACTTACAGTGCTTTTTCTCATATAAAATAAAGTTGGTTATTATCACCTTACCGGACATCAGAAGGGCACGGGTTCGCGTCGCGTCGGCGGCATGTAACTTTTCTCGTAAGATTGTTTCAATATGGATGAGTGTTTCAGGCTAATAATTATTGCTTATAATAACTGTTACCCTTTGTGCTGTGCATAAAATTTTGTCTTAAACATTAGTTTATCAATTAAAAATAATCAAATTTATGTATTTTTATTGTACTTACATTACACTCATCATACAAAAGCCCCTTGAATTATATAAAAATTACACATCAATATGATATAACTGTGAAAAATCACGGGGTAGTATAATTTAGGATTTGTGAAGCTGTAAGTCTATGTAAAATTCCACAATTCTACAACTTCTCCAACTGAACCGACAACCAACATTCCTCATAAACCTAACCATTTATAGTTTATTTAGAAATTCATTAAATATAATTTAAACCCCATTGGTATTAATTTTTGTACACTTAGCAGGCCTTGGGGAGAAAAAATTCTCTCAGGACCTATGTCATGTTTAGGGATGTTGTATAGAGGTAATTTTTAGGGAAAGGAAGGAGAAGAAGTTCTGGGAAGGAAAATGTATGAAGAGTAGTAGATAGGAATCTGGGGGTTAATGTGTCCGGGAGTGACAGATGTTTAGTTTACGTCTCCTTCAACCACTCTCTCCCGAGCCCACCATGGAGTAGATGAGCAAAAGCATTCACCGCTAAGACCTAGACAAACCTCACCCCATGAACCGGCCACCACCACTAATAACCACTCGGGTGACCTGTGACAGGGGTTTTTGTTTCCAACAAATGATTCTTGGGGCGGGGGTTCTCATACTCGCCTCTCAAATTCATATAAATTCATAATATGGTACACTCTGTACATGCGTACGTAGTTCTAGTTCTCAGCATACCTTGAAAGCCTAGCCAAGTTATTTATTTAGAAATTCATACATTATAATAGTGGTTTACCATTGCATGTCAAAGGATATGATTAAAATATTACTGGTGTGTCCTGCCTTGTGCCTCGGAATACGAGATAAGCCTTCTGACTACACGGGAAAACGCGATGCCTCAATAATATACAGACGTGCGTCAAAGTTGCCAGAATTTAAGGATACTTTATTATACACAACCAACATAAATAACAAGACTTAATTCTGGGAAAAACGAGGATCACGAGATAGAACTGGTGGAATTATAAAAAATATAAAAAATTATGTTTTGTTTAGAAAGTAATTGACTTGTTTGAATAAACGGGGTTTTTTTAAAATACATTTTCATGGTACGCACGTAAGTCGCAATATTCAAAGTCATTGAATCCATGGCATTTACAACGTGAATTTATTAAAAAAATAGGACGGAAATGAGAAATTATGTTTTCATCCTGAAATTTTTTTTCCCTCAAATAAAAAGATTCAATTAAATTAAAGAAATCCCTAGAGATGACGGTGAATATAAATAACTTATATTGTACCTTATTCATACTAAATAATTTAATGCGTAATAAATATATATACTAAAAAGTAAGAAAAAGAAATTAAAATCAACTTTGAAGTTTACGTTTTTCATCTTTGCTGGAGTTTTTTTTTTTTTTATATAATATTTAATGGTTTTTTTTACAATAAATACACAATTTTTACATTTTATACAGTGGTAAAATAGTGGATAAGAATAGCTTTTCCTCACCATAAAGAGACAAGGCTCTTGTGTTTGGTGAGGGAATTTTAGTTTCCATGCAAATATTTGTGGCACTACCCCAATTGCTAATTTTTTTTTTTTTTTATAGAGAATACCTGACAAGAGTCCCAACTGCTCCCGTCTGGAGCCAGTGAGACCATGGCATCCCCAATTGGGGTATGTTGTGAGGCTGAAGGAAAGTAGGGAAGGGAAGGAGATAGGGAAAAGGAAAGTAGGAAAATACCTGGCTATTCAGATCTAGTCACTAAACACGGCTAAAGCCATTATTAAGCAACGTTTCAATTCTGAATGGTGGTCTTACACCAAGACGATACCGACAGTATCTTTCACTCTGGAACGTGCCGCAAATATAGTATATAATATTTTTATTAATTAATTGTGAAATAACACAAATTAATCAAATAAAATTAATTTGCGCACGCCGGGTTCGAACCCGCGACCTTCCGATTGGGAGTCAAGTGTCTTACCACTCGACCACGGACGGTCGTATTCTAACATTCTAATACCATATTCAAGAGATGGTTAGGTGCACAGTAAATCTGCCACAATTAATTTATATTTAATGGATAAACTTAACTTATATTTTTTAAGAAAATGCGATTCGGTATTCCGAGAATCAAGAATCTTATTTTTTTAAATGGGTTTGGGGGAGAAGTTCATCTGTGTGTACACCAATATATATATATATATATTTATTTTATTTATTTATTTATATATAGATACTGTTACGGGGTTTCTCTGGTCGCCAATTGTCAGCTCCAGCTAGCCCAAAACAAGCCCCAAAGCCAGCTCAAACGGGAGCAAAGGGCACCCTCAATCTCAGGCGTGGGTTGCAACAGAATGCTTCCAGAACTCTTTCCTCCTCGATCACCTGGGGAACCAATACTCTACGAGATTCTCCTGCCGGAGCAGATTGACAACAAGATATGTTTAAACAGATTCATGTATTGACAATTCAGAACACAGTTTACAGGTTATTTCAGTACAGGGCTATACAAGAATGCATGTTACACAAACCTAGCTAAAGTGTTTATACCTCGTGATCTCTGCATCGAAACTCTCTGAGTTATGGTTTTACGCGGGACCCTATCGTATTTTTACGGACACATTGAAAAAAGGGAATCTGGTGATCAGCTTACATGTGTGGGGGCGAAGGTCTCCGCTTCCAGCACGTTCGGCAGTCTTCCTGGGGTCCGCGAACCATTATAACACCGACATTCGGCAAAACCGATTCTACATTCCAAAGCGGACTAGTAGTAACATTGCGGCTTGTAACTCAATTCGGCAACTTGCGGGAGCCCGAAACAAAGCGTGGTTCTCGACCGGGTGTGCGTGCGTCCGAGGTAAGGGTCAACTTTCCACTGTGTGTGCGTGCGTCCGAGGCAGAGAGCAACTTTCAACTGGCCGCCGGCCGGGATGCCGCGGGGAGTAGGAGAGGGGAGGTAGGGGATGCAGGAAACGGTGGGGAACGGGACCGCTGTGGCAAGTTCCAACCGGACTGTTGCTAGGTATGATCCAACTAACTATAGGGCGTTCCATAACACTTCCCCCCGCGCTTGGAAAAAAAGCGACGTGGCAATGGAGCTGTAGGGAAAAAAAAAAAAAAATCCTCTTATGCTTCCATCGGGGATTTGAGAGGTTCGTTGCTTGAGAGTTGCCTAGCTAGAACATACAGTTTAGGTCACAATGTTTGTAGGGAAAGGGTAGGGGTACATACAATGTTTGGAAAAGACAACTTTGGGAAAAGTACATGGTGTAGAACAACATACAAGGATATGTAATTGAAAAACAACAATACATGGTTATGCAATTGAAAAGAACAACAGTACATGGTTATGCAATTGAAAAAAACAATACATTTGTACAAGAGCAGAGAAAAAAAATGTGACTCTAAGGTTTCATTGGTCTGGGAGATAAGTTTGCGAAGCGTGGATTTGTTTGGTTTCGGAGAATTTCGAAGGAAAGGACGTGATTTCACAGATTCTAAGGATTACATTATCACTGCAATTAGACCCATTTGAGATAACACTCAGGAGTACACTTAGGCCTTAGAAAACACTTGATTTTGTCGAAGACGTTGAAGTTCACGAAATGGAGACTGTGGTTGCTGTGTCGCGACTATGGTTACAGAGGTCATTGGAGAGAAGAGTCCAGTATCTGCAGGCATGCCAGTACGAATCCTAAGTGTTATTATGGTACACACGGATCGTATATAATAGTTATTGAAGCATAATGTAGCTCAAGGTAACTTGTATTGGTACGCATTCAGCGAATACTGGAGGGTCAAGGTAATAATGGTTTACACAAGACGATATTTGCGTCACTGCATGACAGGCAAGAGACGACAAAGTTGGCATTGATAGCAAGAGTAAGAACGAACCTAGGAGCTAGCGTGCCCAAAAGGTAGTTCAGAGTGTCATAATGTATAGTAGGACAACTCAGCTTGCTGTGGCATGACAAAACAACATACATATGGGCGGTATGGTTTGTGCTTTCAGAAACAAATGCGTAGAAAATGGCAGCAGGAGGGACCTTGTAACCACAGCGCGTGCTGTCAGGAAGTGAAGCTCAGCTTGGCTGTTGGTGATGACATCCGCCTGGGCTTCTTTTTAAATCCGGGAGAAATTATTATTAGAGCAAAATTCTTGAAGTTTACCTGCCTAGGGACCAATGAAGAAAAGGTTTGGAGAGAAACAAAATGTGTCCAAATAAAGAAATAAACCAGGTTTTAACCAACCGACCCAGAGAGTAACGAAGAGAGAGATTCCTAACTAAATTGTGATTACATGAACATTATCCTTTACCAGGATGGCTTGGCGTTTGCCGAGTGACAATATGTCTTGGTTAAAAAACAACCGGCCCTCTATGGCCTATGTTAACATGAGATGGTAACATTTTCGTAGAATTTCAAAGAACAAGACAAGGAATCGTGAACTAGTCACGGCAAAGGGAAACCAATTCATGAATAAAGGTTGTCAACAGGAGACAGACGGTGCGCCAAGTGCATATCGTACATATCCAACATTCATGAATGTGTTTCGTAGAATTGAGAAGAGAGAAAAACAAAAAATGGTGAGACGTATGCCGAGATTGAGGGGGAAAACCTGTAGATAACCGGACAATTACCTATTCGAACTCCAAGTGAAGGCGAAATATGGTCAACGACAGATTTTTCACTTCATAACATAAGTCTGAGAACATGGGGGATGGGAGGGAGGAGTGGAGAAAGGAGACGAGTTACGAAATTTGCTAGAGACTGGACTAATTTCCAATTCAAACTCTATGTGAGGATGAAACATAATCAACCAGCAGATTTCCTGACTCTTTACATTTTAAAAAAAGGATGAGGAGAAATTTGAATACACCTTATATCAAAGAGGCTAATCTTTCGCGTGTATTGGGCAAAAGATTAGGAGTCATTTTAAAAACTTCTACATGATTGTGAGAAAAGACAGACCCTCGCTCCAATTTCACAAACCTGGGGGTTTTCTTATTCGTTCCCCAGACAACGAGTTAGGTGGTTTTGTGCTCAATCGATTAACTCCCACAGCACTATGCCCCATAGTTAGCAGTGAAGCTACTAACTAGTCTTTTTGGGATAGTATATATTCCTGGGCTTCTTTCCTTTTTGCAAAGAAGTAAAAAAACAGGAAGTCCACGGGCATTGGCGTTGAATAACAACAAAGGGTTGTGGACTACATCTCGTAGATCGCACACAAAGGGTTTGATATTATTTCGTTCGCACGACTCATGGTAAGTATTTTGACGTCTCCACGTATAGTGTACAAAATATGCAAATACATGCAAGATATAACTCAATTGTAGACAGAAGTCAAAGAGTTTATACAATGCCTCTTAAAGAAGATGGCAAAGCCGATATTATGTCGTTCGCACGAATCGCGGTAAGTATTTTAACGTCTCCACGTCTCGTGTGCAAGGGTTGTACACAATTATACATAAAACGGTACTCATGACAAATAAATGACACACGACCAAAACAGATTATACAAAACGGTACTCATGACAAATAAATGACACACGACCAAAACAGATTATACAAAACGGTACTCATGACAAATATGTCACACGACCAAAACAGATTATACAAAACGGTACTCATGACAAATAAATGACACACGACCAAAACAGATTATACAAAACGGTACTCATGACAAATTTGTCACACGACCAACTCAGTAACATTTAGCTATGAGCAAAAGTGATTATGACGAACTTCTCGTATCGCGGCAGGTATTTTAAGGATCCCTCCTATAATGGTGGATGTTCTAAGGATCTCTCCTATAATGTAACATGGTTACGTTTAAATACAACACAATAAACGTTAACAATGGTCATTTTGACACAATTTATAAAGATTTGTTAGATTAACTAACTCCGTAGCCCAAGAGCGTACGATAGAATAACAAGGAGGTAAGCAATTTATGTTACTTCATATGTTATAAGGGCGGGGTGATGACAGGGTACATTCCTGTTTACACCATGTGACAACAACGAGAACGGACTTATAGTTTTACACACTCTTCGTTGTGGCAACCTACAGTGAGGAAGACCAAGGAAAGGGACCAAATATGGTTTTACATACCCTTTGTGCAGTTACAAACCTACCAGGTTATGGCGGAACTGGAGATGAATGCCAATGTTTGTAAAACGATGATCAAACAAAACATTGATGATTTACGTTAAACTGCAGTTATTTATGTACGGAAATCAAGGTTGCCGTTATTAACCTTTTCCGAAGGGGTTGAAGCATGTAATACAAGACATACATGTTATAATAGTAGAGAAAAGACAAATCGAGGACTTCTTATAACAACAAAAGACCGAGTATTTGGTTTTACGTACTTTAGTTGAAATGAGCCCATGAGGATTTGCATAAGGGTGGAAAGACCAATTTAAAGGTTTTTCCTTTATTTATATACATATGATTTCAAAATGGACGTGTCAAAATCCAATTTGTTAGCAGAGAGCTCGGGTAGGACGCCATCAATTTTTAAGAAAAATTGAAAACTACTATGCACAAGGAATGTGATTATGTGAGTAACCACTTATCTTTACCATGATAGGTAAAACTATGGAGCGTGTTAAAATGGTTAACTAGTCCTGGTTCGTGGTTTAACACTTTGGAGTTTACCAAATTCGATTTTAGAACGACGCTCCAGTACTTGCAGAACATAATTTTCATGGAAAAAGAAAAAATTGAAGAGATTCCTTCCGATATGATGAAAAACAACAAACAAAAATGGTGAAAATTACAATATTGCATGACATAGCAAAGCGTGCCATGGCATGAACGTTGCGTAGTGTGAGGGGTTGAGAGGCAATGATTGGGTTCATGACTTCCCAAACATTGTGACTCGAAGGGTGTCTCTGCTCTAAAGTGATCAATTTTAGAACAGGTGAGAAAAGAGAAAAAAAATAAAAGGACGTGTGAAACAAAATTACGGTGGTTGCCAATTCAAGAACATGAACGGGAGCAAACTACACCGTGGAGTGTACATAAATTTACAAAAGTGATTTTTTAAACAATATTCGTTTTATCAACGAAAGGGTGGACATGTAATTGACACTTTACACGCCAGCCATTGCAAGACTTGATGTGCTTACAAAAGGTTGTGGTGATACACACTGGGTTATTTTAAGTTTGCTGAGATGGTGGGGCAGTTTTACTTGGCTCCTCACTTCCAGACTTTACAATATCCTTAATATGGTAATTACCAATGTGTTTACCAGACGAGTCAGACAGGGAGTACACTAGATCTGATATAGGCATATTCTTTATGTTTTTTCTGTCCTGGTACGATTCCAGAAGGAGACAGACTTCGTTTAACTGGGCCAGGGATGCAATTTTTTGTGAGGTAATGATGTTCTCGTATTTGCTTAAAAGGCCATCAGTTATGACTGGTAATAGTTCAGCTTCCGAAACAGGATGTGAAAGTTTGATGTTAATGGATTCAGCCCTTTCTATGAATGATGCCACGGGTTCATTTACTAGCTGTTTGATAGATAGTAAAGATAATTTGATCCGGTGCTGGGCCTCCGTCTTTCCGAAGCTGGAGATTAGGGCAGATCTGAGTTTATTCCAGTCCTTGCATTTAGTTTTTTGAATGCGGTGCCAGGGTATTAATTCTGGGGAGATGAGTTCTATAAAGTTTTTCCGTAGAATCTCGAATGGGATATTTTTAATTGTAGCCGTTTCTTCAATACGGTCTATGAAATCCAGCACATCGGAGACGCCATTATATTTGACTTTCCAGGATGATAAATCGTAAGTTTTATCTTGTGTCAAGGTGGGTGTGACGTCCTGTTTTATCAATACTTGCGGCATAGGTTCTTTGTTAGGGGCAAGATTATCCAACATTTGCGTGGCTGAACACGAATTATTTTCGCTTGCGGGGGCGAGGTTTACTCTCCTAATGTACTTTTTGTTGAATAAAAGTGCATATGCTTTTAATGTAGATTTGTATTTGCTTGATGGCGAGAGTCCTCTATCCTTTAAAGCAGTTTGTAGGAGTGCCTTGGATAAGCTGCGCACGTTGGGAATTATGCCCAGGTTGGATGACGCAATAGCTTGGTTATTGTCCATTGTGAGTTTCCCGGGTGGTGAAAAAAATTTGGCCAGGGGTTTCCTTTAGAAAACGCAAAATTAATTTTTTGTGAGGCATTTTTCACTTGGTAATCACTAATTGGCACTTCCAAAATAGTTATAGAAAACTGTGTTTCACACTACAATTTAGTATACATGATACCAAAATTCTTGTCCAAGGAAAGAGGAAGTGAAAAAAAAATTTTGCGTGGACAGACCTTAGTGGAGAAGTTTTTTTGTTTCACTGACCACTTTTGGAAAAATTGTGAAATTCACAAGTATTTATTTATTTTTTGAAAATTTGGCCAGGACTCACCCTTAGAAAATGGGTTTTTTATTTTCCACAAATCACTTTGAACTGAGAAAGGCACTAAAATTCACAAAAGGCACTTTTCTGGCAAATAGGGGATAAACTTCCGGAAGAAAATAACTGAATATGTAATTTGATACGTTAACCATATTAAAATTATTTTATTTATTCATGGGACCAATCATGGGTTTTATTATTATTTCACTTTTCACTTATGTAAGGAAAAAACACAATTCACTATTCTCTTATGCTGAAAAAAAAATTTACGGTACCTACAACATAGAATGGGAAAGAAAATCATTATTTTGTCCATTTGGTGGGATATAAACTGTATCAGTTTGACAGACAAGTGGGCCTATTGGTGTATTGTGCAGAAAAAACGTAGGTGTGAGATTTCTAATCAAAGGATTCACAAAATGATTGTAGTTCCAGAATCAAGTTTATAAAAATCATTTTCATTGCCAAATTCGATTTGGTTATAAGAAGCGTTTTGGTTATAAAAACCGCATAGCAACAAGTAATTGTTTTGTTCGACGGGTTTTTTCCGTTGGGTTTTGGCGCGAAGTTGACCGTGGCTCGGTAAACAAAAGGGTTACGCATGCGCAGTTAATTTCGCGGTCAAAACGGTTGATGCTTTTTTGGGCGTTCAAAATGGCCGTTATTCCAACTGCGATGTATGTATCCGATTTACACATAGATTTCTGTGGTTTTTTTTTCACAGAATTACTGTTCACTGGGTGCAGAGCAACAAAAGCATAATTAATGTTTACAAAACAATTCCTATGCGGGGAGGACCTCGACAAGCTTTCATTCCGCTTAGCGACCGGGATAGAAAAAAAATTCGGAGCCCCACGTTATGTGCGCCAATTGTTACGGGGTTTCTCTGGTCGCCAATTGTCAGCTCCAGCTAGCCCAAAACAAGCCCCAAAGCCAGCTCAAACGGGAGCAAAGGGCACCCTCAATCTCAGGCGTGGGTTGCAACAGAATGCTTCCAGAACTCTTTCCTCCTCGATCACCTGGGGAACCAATACTCTACGAGATTCTCCTGCCGGAGCAGATTGACAACAAGATATGTTTAAACAGATTCATGTATTGACAATTCAGAACACAGTATACAGGTTATTTCAGTACAGGGCTATACAAGAATGCATGTTACACAAACCTAGCTAAAGTGTTTATACCTCGTGATCTCTGCATCGAAACTCTCTGAGTTATGGTTTTACGCGGGACCCTATCGTATTTTTACGGACACATTGAAAAAAGGGAATCTGGTGATCAGCTTACATGTGTGGGGGCGAAGGTCTCCGCTTCCAGCACGTTCGGCAGTCTTCCTGGGGTCCGCGAACCATTATAACACCGACATTCGGCAAAACCGATTCTACATTCCAAAGCGGACTAGTAGTAACATTGCGGCTTGTAACTCAATTCGGCAACTTGCGGGAGCCCGAAACAAAGCGTGGTTCTCGACCGGGTGTGCGTGCGTCCGAGGTAAGGGTCAACTTTCCACTGTGTGTGCGTGCGTCCGAGGCAGAGAGCAACTTTCAACTGGCCGCCGGCCGGGATGCCGCGGGGAGTAGGAGAGGGGAGGTAGGGGATGCAGGAAACGGTGGGGAACGGGACCGCTGTGGCAAGTTCCAACCGGACTGTTGCTAGGTATGATCCCACTAACTATAGGGCGTTCCATAACAATACAAAAGAAAGTACAAGTTACACATTAGGAAGCTTTGCCTGTCCAACTAGGAAAGTTTCCCGTTCCAGGACAGACAAATTGACAGGTTTAGTTCATATTATTCCTTAAGTACATAATTGCAAACAAAAATAAAAACAAAGATAAAAACAAGAAAATTCATTTTTTTTAAATTGAGTTGTGTTATGAAGAAATATATAAAAAATATATAAAAAAGATACATACATTTTTTTTTTGTGACTATGCAAGTTATATATTAAGTATATGTTAAGTTATATTTTAATAATAAATATTTTATTACATTTACTCCATTTCCTTCCATTGAAGGAGACTAAGTTGTTATTCCGATCCCTTTCAGACATGATTGAATCTTTTTAACATTAAAT
The DNA here is from genome assembly GCA_951813805.1 of Limnephilus auricula. Classification (NCBI taxonomy): domain Eukaryota; kingdom Metazoa; phylum Arthropoda; class Insecta; order Trichoptera; family Limnephilidae; genus Limnephilus; species Limnephilus auricula. The sequence continues at coordinate 2,768,093 of OX638406.1, read as the reverse complement.
TCAATGAGGTAAATTCTTAGAGAGGAAACTTCCTCGGGGTAACCGTCCATTCTTTGCTTCAAAGCCCACCGAGCTGTTGGAGTACCCTTTGGGGGCCTTTCAAACAGTTATCATTGACTGTACTGAATTATTGCACAAGACAAAACGGTGAATATAAATTGACATTGACTGTACTGAATTAGTGCACAAGACAAAAGGTCATTGATGTGCAACAAAAACAAAGTCGGAGACAGGTCCGGTCCCTGTGGGACGCCAGAATTTAGAGTTAATATATTATTGTGCCGCGTGCATAGGTGTACTTTATGTTAAATTATGGTCTCTATATTTTTATATTTTTGAAATTAGCTATCACTTTGTGGTTATCCATTTTATAATTAAATGAAACAATATATCTTAGTTACAACCACTGATTTATTTAGTTACACGCCGACCGGTTTCGGAACAACCGTTCCTTCTTCAGGGCAAACATATAATATAAAATATAATTATATGTTTGCCCTGAAGAAGGAACGGTTGTTCCGAAACCGGTCGGCGTGTAACTAAATAAATCAGTGGTTGTAACTAAGATATATTGTTTCATTTATATTTTTAATTTATTTTGCGATCTGTTCAATCAGCTCCCTTTCAGCTTTTGAACAAATTGTGACCAACAGAAGATGATGACTATCATGCTCTTAGTTTTTTTACAATTTGATATAAAACAACAACGCACCTAGAATCAGCGTTTAATGAGGACCTCTCAAATAAAAATAAAAAAACATGCTGGCGCTGAATGTCCGTTTGATAGCTTTGTCACACCTGAATTTCTACGAAACAACTGGGTCTTAGGCCGGCAAAACAGTGGCGCGTATGGCAGTTGCGTACATCGCATCGGTCGTTTGCGGTAATATGTGGGGGAATGAATGACGGGCTGCATTGCACGCTTACGAGGACCATCGGTCCAGCTCGTCAGCGCTACGTCATCAGTCGACTGACGGTACGCGTGCACCATTTCCACCCTTAGTATCGTATCTTCTCTTCTTTTTCAAATATTTAAACGAAGCAAAAAAAAACATTTCAAATAATATTGTTATCTATTTTATCGCTTGTCTGATATTTATGTTTTATGTGAATACCGTACAAGAGTCTGGAGCCAGTGAGACTATGGCTGAAGGTAGTGGAGAGGGGAAAGAGATGGGAAAGAGAAAGGGAGGAAAGTACCTGGCTATTCAGATCTGGTCACCAAATATAGCTAAAGCCATTACAAACAACGTTTCAACTTTGAATAGCGATCTTACACCATGGCGATACTGAGAGTATCTTATGAAGAGGAACGTGCCGCATGAATACTAAATTTATATTATTTTTAATCTACTTTTTGTGAAATCTTTCCGATTGCGAGTCGAGAGCCTTACCCTTCGACTACGAAGGCCGTGATATGATAAGATTCGAATTTTGAAAATTGTTCATTGTTTTTTCACATGAATTTTTCGCATCACTTACTTAATCACGCACCAACATTCAAAAATAGTATTTTAAATATTAATTGAAACAATTTTTTGTTGATACAAATACTTACGCAAAACATTCAATCTCGATGTTGCCTTAAATCCCTAATTTACATGCCGTATCGGCCCAAAGACCGATACGCCATACACCCTAACATCATCATAGAGCATCTTCTCGAACGTCAGACATACCTACCCTTTCTCCTTCCCACTCCCCATCCTCTTTGAAACACGTTCATGAATAATGAACGCTTTAATTTGCACGTCCGTCCGGTGAGAGTGTTGGCTGAAAATAATGTATAATATACCGTGATATAATACTGAAATTTCATAATCTCGCTTTAATGAAAGTTTATGGAAACGTTACGCCGCTGTTCTCTATTTCAGGACGCAGTAAAGAGATAGTTATGAGGATGGTTAACTTTGACAAAATTCTAGTTATTTTATGATGATTTTTAATGTGTAATATAATATGACGTTAATGCAGCAATGCTAGACAATGGAAAATGCTTATTAAGATGATAGACTTCGCTTTTCGCCCCATACAAAAAGGATGCCCGGGAAAAAACACTTTTCTACATCGAAAATTGCACAAATTGAATATATTTTTTTATACTGCCTTTTAGAGGGTGAAAACTATGTCGGTATATTTTCGAATTTTCGATGCGTTTCGTATTAACGTAAACATTCACTGTCAAACATGTACGATTTATCAAAAAATATTATTTAACGAAAAAGTGCTGCTAACTCAACTCTCATAAAGAATTATTAAATTATAAAAACTACCGTCGTAGGTAGCTTCTTCTTTTTTTTAAATTTCAATTTCGTGAAAGTTTCGGTGTAGAAAAGTGTGTTCTCCATAAACCCCTTTTCGAGCGATTTCTGTAGGTAAATTTGAGACAGGATTTTGTCTCATTCGCACATTTCGCATTCGCTTGTATTGTAAGTGTGCGTGAGCTTATTGTGAGCGGGACAGAATGACAGACGCGGGTGTTCCGGTGTGGTTCGAAGTCTAGCCTCTTAAGGTTTGATTCTAGTTTAAGTAGGGTTGCGCTGAGCTAGTTGAACGAAGAGGCTTGTTAAGGGGATACCCGTAGGTGATTTTTCCATACAAACGTATTCCCTATTTATCTCGCTGGATTTTAACCCTAGAGAAAATGTTTTATTTACATTTTTTTTTACATTAGGTCCACACAGGAGGCCCTGAGGAAAATAATTTCCCTCAGGGCCTATATCATCTTTGGGGATGCTGTGTGGAGGGTATTTTTAAGGAAAGGAAGGAGAGGAAGTTCTGGGGAGGAAAAAGGTATGAGGGTTGGGTAGGAACCTGGGGTTCAGTGTGTCTAGATCATCCACCACCAAGACATATATAAAACTTACCCCATGAACCCGGGCACCCCTGCTAAGTCACCAAACGTAGCGAACCACTTGGGGTGACCTATGGCAGATACTGACATAAAATAGACAGATATTTACATAAAATAGATGTCAACTACTAGCATCTCGGTACTTTTTGTTGTTTTTTTTTGATAAGATCCTTTTTATAGAAGTCATGACCTTCCAAAAATCAATAAAATTGACTCATTTAAACGCCGTCAAAAGACGTTCAGTATACAAACTAGACAATGTTTTTTTTTAATAAAAGCAAAACGTACAGACGTAGAATAGTTTTTTTTTATGTATTTGGTAAAAAAATTGAAAATCAGTCCACTTTTGGAAGAGAAAAGTGGGGAATACAAAACCTCGATTTTAGTTAGGTATTAGTAGCCCGAGGTGCATTGTCCCTTTTGCTCAATATCCGGTGGAGTAAGAGCAACAGTCTTCTTCTTCTTCCTTGCACTGTCCCAACTCATTGCCTAGGTAGGCTGTTGGGGTCGGCTCTCGTTCTCAGGTTGTAGCTTCTTCGGTTCTGGGTATCGCTCTCTTCCAGGCCATTTCTTCTTAGGATTTTAGAGCATTGAGTCATCCAGAAGTTCTTTGGTCTTCCTCTAGATGACTGTCGATGAAGCTCCATAGACATTGCCTGCTTCACTGTGTGGTCTGGTGGTCTCCGTTTTATGTGACCATACCATCTCAACTGTGTAAGAGCAACAGTGACAGCAACAATTTAGTAAAATCTATTTTTCAAATTTTTCCACCACCGGGTATCATTTTAAGCTACGCCAATATCTTGGAAACGCATGGTGATTTTGCTCCAAAAGTAAAAAAAAGACGTGTTAGTGCATTTTTGGTGTTTACTTAACTTTATCGCGTCAATTGTAAAATTTTATGACATTTGGGAGTATGTGAGTTATTCGACGAAATTTATAATAAAACATGGGTGGGGATTTTGGAACCATTTGGTTCAACTTGCCCCATTCCAACTTTTTACTAAAATTGTATATGAAACGTATTTATCTCGCCTTTCAACACTTTAATAATACCGGCTTATTTAAAACTGTCTAGATGATTAAATATAAAAAAAGGATCGTGGTTCTGCCTCCCTGTATCAATTGACGAAAGCGGCAGTATCAGTTATACATCAAAAACAGAGTATCCGAACTGCTTGTAACAGTATTACGTAAAACGTAACTCATAGGTGAGATTTAACAAAGGCCAAAGAGAGACCGCGGCAATCGGATATAAAACTAATTGTATAATATACTTGTCGCGGAGTTTTATAACCGATAGCCGCGGTCTCTCTTTGGTCTTTTTAAAATCTCACCAATGATTTACGTTTTACGTGATACTGTTTGGTTGCAGACTGGATACTCTGTTTTTGATGTATAACAAGAAAAAGAAGATAATCTGATTTAGAAACGGTCCTTTGATGTTGCATAATGTAATAGTATAATTATTAGTGGCAACATTTTCAACGGCAAAAGCAATGACGGATAATTCGTCCCATAAACAAATTACGTTAAACTTTTTTTGATATAGAAGTTAAAGTATTTATAATTTAAAAGTTTTAATGGGATTGTTCGTGGTTAAAGGTTGTGACAGATATTACATTTTAAGGCGCATTAGTTCGCTTGGACATTGTTATTATACATTTATAAATGTGATTAAACGTTGTGTCTTTTTATGTGTTTAACACTATATTTTTTAATCGATACTATCGACTACATCGAATTTAACACTTCACACTGTCGGGGTGAGGGGTTGGGCGGTTACTTGGTTGAGCGACCAGTGATGATATGTGAACGGAGAAAAATGTTATTCTTAAATACGATCATTTTATTCGTAAAAACGGTTAAAAACGGGACTGAAGTTCTTACGAACAAATTAACAGGATTTCAACGTTTATTGGCGGGAAGATGTAAGAATAATTTGTTGGTATACGTAATTTCGTACGTACACCAAAAAATTATTCTTAAATTTTCCCGCTAATAAACATTGAAACACTTCAGTCCGTTTTTAACCATTTTTACGAATAAAATGATCGTATTTTAAATTAACATTTTTCTCCGTGTGGAAGAAATAATGTTTAGTTTTCAAAAAAACATAAAAAAACACGGAGATCGATATTTCATTAACATTTTTCTATATTATACAATAATGTCAGGAATCACTGGTTAAATTAAGTCAGGTATGTCCCTTAACACTCTCTATAATTTAATGAAAAAAAACTTATTTTTGTTTAACGTAATTTGTTTGATTGGATCCCGCGATCTCAGGATTCATATTTGAGGAAGTCAAGCACTCGATCAGTCGTTTACTAGGGTTATCTGTTTTATTTCTAGGGAGATCACTTTCTTGAAACATTATGTCAATTATTGAATGCTTGTTTTTTTGGAGTTGAATTCTTCGATAATGAGTAGATACCTACCTCGGTATGAACCATAGACATATTATGTATAGACCTGCCCTAAGTGATAAAAGCGTATTATTTCCCCCTCCTTAATTCTGGGTTCCATGGAACCGGCCGGGCTGGCGTATAGGTTCGCATGAATCTAGAAAATGTGACGTCATCATTCTTGTGCGGACTAGCGTCGAGCTCTTATCGGTACATTTTACGAAATAACACGGCAAAAATGGTAACTTGTGCTATTAAAACATGTAAAAATAGAAGTGAAAAAGAGTATAAACCCAATTGTCGTATTACCTTCCATATGTAGGCATTATTTGTCTTTATTTTAAGCTTATTCACATCATATAATATGATCAGTTTTATCACACCGAGAGACATGAAGCGTAAGCAACCGAAATTCCCGGTCCCGTCGTGTGCACGTCGCAGTTTACTGGGATAAGTAAATTATGAAACATTTGTAAAAGTGTCTTAACTAAACACGGTAACAAAATATTCGACTCTCAAAACAAGCGAACCTTTCTTCACTTTATGTGGATTACACAAGTTTGTTCAAACCGGGCGAACAATTCGCGCTCCCGTGTAAAAAGGTCTATTCATTCAAAAGCAGATTTTACTTTTAAGAGCTAAATGGTGATGTTATAGTGCGTGATGCCTATATACTGTCACATTGAAGTATTAACGAATCACATATCGTTACCGTCAACTCATCCCTGTCCGCCCCGCTACAATTGGTTTTTACCCCTCTCCCTGATTCTCTGGTCTATGAATATTCATATGTCTGTGGTATGAACCGAAAAATGCTGTAACATTTTTCTTTGCTTATCCTTGAAGATACAAGGTTTAATCAAATATGCTCTTCCCAGCTCTAACGTGGTACTACTGAAAGGCTAACATAATAATACCTTCAGGCGTTCGACACCTATCGACCTTTTCAGTAACTTCCAGGTAAAACCGATTTACTGAAAATGCGTATTCGTTGCCCGGGGCGGACTATAAAATGGGTTTGTTTCTAGAAAAAACGTAACAAGATTACTTTTGTATGTAAATAAAATGTTTTCCATTTTAAGTAAAAGTAGTCCACCACGAAATGACGATCTAATTAAGAGGGTAGTGCTACCACACAAATCCTTTATTAATTTTACTTTCATTATAATGATTGGATTGTTTATTGAATGCCGTTTTTTGTGAAAACTCAACAGGGCGCTGAACAATTTATTATGAATTCTGAGGCTGATTTATTATTTACAAATAGATACTTCGTCACTTCCAATAAACACACTTTAATTAGAAAGCTTATGCTTGGAGAAGATATACTGTTAGTAAGTATATCTAGAATAGATATTATAGTAGTAAAACGCAAAGAATACACAATTAAAATATTTTTTCTCGGATTGCTAAAGGGAATTTTTCCGCCCACATTAAAAAAACATTCCTCCGAATTTGAATATGAAGACATACAAACTGATTATAGTTTTATGTAGCCAATGAATTCTCCTATCTTTTGTCTATTTTCACATATTTGTAGGATTTATAAAAAAATATAATTAAATCTTTAACCTTAAAACATTTTAAAGAATCTAGAAAATATTTTGTACAATATATTGTATAGTCGTTTTAATAAATAAAAAAATAAAAAATTTGCCACATTTTGGCAACAAAGCAATCCGAGGTTTTGGAAATAGTGCCATAATGTGGCAAAAAGCGCTCGAGTGGTTAAAACACTGGACATTGAGTGATTTTACATTTGCCACACCCATCACTGTTGATATTACATTTATAAGAAGATTAGTGCAAAAAATAGAGGTAATATTTGTTTTGATAGACTGGAGAATTTGAATTTGAAATGACCTTTACAAAAGCTTAAAAATAAGTATTTGCTAACATTTGTACACAATTAGTCATTTACAATGTCGCGAGCTGTGAAGGTGAAAGCGAAAGGTCAGTGTCAAAGATATTCAACCTTGAAAATTTGGAAGCGTTATTCCCTTTCATAACTAACTATAAAATAGTGAGAAAATCAGGGAATAATTCTTCATTTTAACTCTCGTTACTTACAAATCGGAAAAATTCAAAATATTTGTTTACGCTTCATCAACTTTGAAATTGATATTCCTTTAAATTAATACATAAATTTACGAAGTTAACTAAATTTATTGATATTATATGCTTATTACAATTTGATAGGAAGCTGAAACGCACCAAGAATCGGCATTTGGATGCCTTTCAAATGTCAAACAAAGATAATGATGCTGATTTGCCATTTGATGACAATGTTATATTTGAATTTCTGTGAAACACCTGGCCCATAATAAATATGTCTGTGTGTTTATGTGTTTTCTCAAGAGTCCCAGCTGCTCCTGTCTGTAGCCAGTGAGACTATGGCATCCCCAATTGGGGTATGTTGTGAGGCTGAAGGTAAGTGGGGAGTGGAAGGAGATGTTGGAGATGAAGGTGGGGAAGTACCTGCCGATTCTAGTCACTAAACACGGCTAAAGCCATTATTAAGCAACGTTTCAATTCTGAATATTGGTCTTGCACCAGGGCGATACTGAGAGTATCTTCCACTCTGGAACGTGCAGCAAATATACTATATATTATTTTTAATGAATTAATTGTGAAATAATACAAATTAATCAAGTAAAATTTATTTGCGCACGCCGGGTTCGAACCCGTGACCTTCGGAATGGGAGTCCAATACCCTTAACCAGGCCGGCCGTCAAATAAAAAAATAAATAACTAACTAACCAACCATCACGCCGTTTCCCCTCAGAGGAACGTAGTATTGTTCCAGCGCATTCATATACATACATCGTATCGTACATACTACCTCTTTAAGTAATTGATTCACTTAATCGTGCCACCCCTTCCTCGAGCGTCCTTGATTTGATATAGGTATTTATATTTCGTGTTAAGTAATTTGAAGCATAAATAACATCATGGGTGTACGAAGAAAACCAGAAATAGCCGTTTAGTAATAGAATTACCTCAAAGCTGCTTGCATGGCAGGTTAAATTGAATTTTTACTAAGTTACGTGCGCGTGCTCTAGAAATTCTGATTTCACGGTGTTTAAACTTTCAACAGTGTGAAACCGAAGGGCGGCCGTGATTAAGGGCGGGCTGGGAAGGGCGGGATGTTAAGGGCGGGGGTGGCTTAAGATTTAAGACAAGGGTAGTCTGTGTCGGAGCGTCATCTTTTGTCTTGGATAAGAATAGATGATGAGCATTTATGGAAAGTAGATTAATCATAGCGCACATACTAGAACCCGGTGTAAATATTCCGCTAAGACTCTGACGCGATGTGCTGGAAGAACTCGAGATGTAAGATTAGAGGGTGGGTGTCTTTAGGGGATGAGATTAAAGACTTAGTTTGCTAAGGGTTGAGATTTTGGAAGCATATTTTTAGAAAGTTATAAGCCCAGTGAATTTACGACGATTAGGGTAGAGCACGCAAAGTGGTTCAGATTTCAATTTTATAACCTTACATGAAAAATTGGCATAAATTGAACATGGGTATCACAGGTCTCAAATTTGATGACATTCCTATTTTAGTACTCTATTTAAATTAGTTTTTTATTCTTATTTATCTATTCTTTATTATTTTACCTTGTTATGTGCCCAATAATTAAGTTACTTTATCCGTCAGAGGATTTCAGCGTTAATCTATTTAATTTTTTTAATAATTAACAAAAAACACCTGTAGCATGTGAAACAACAAAATATATTTTTTCTATCATTTAAATAGTAATTTTTAAGTTGTATTTTTCAAAACCTACTAATTCCAACTTCGATAAAAATGCAAATCTCGTGACATCACAGCTTACCCTTTGAGAATTTTTTCTGTTTTAGATAAATTTTTGCTTTAAAGGAATATCAAGAACACTTAAATTGGGAGTCTGTTCCAGGCGAGTTTTTTTTTGTTGCGTTTTTTTTTCAGAGATATAATTTATATCATTAAAGAAGAAGATAAAAATAATAATCTTTTTTTTATATGAAAATGAACAAGTCACAGAAAGATAATAAAAGATAATGGTCGCAAAATTAGATTATTATTGTTATCTTCTTCTTTAATGATATATTACATTGATGGGAATAACCTTCAAAAGTTAAAAAGAGAGTTTTTCTTATAAAAAAAAAATTATATAATTTATATTTGTTCAACAAATTTTTGCTACAAATATTAGGTACATTTGAACTATTGAAAATTTGACTTTGTTATAATACATAGATTTAGCCTCTGGAAGCGTAGGGTCCGACCAAATCGCTGGAATGCTGGAAATTATCTGAAATTACGCGAAATTCAAAAAAAACTTGAAAGATGTGGTTTTTTTCGCTTGTAACCTGACGGTTCCGTTGTCCGTTTACCTACTTGACGCGCACCGCTCCTAATTATACTTTAAGGGAGAAATTGATACTACAACTTTCGAAATGTATTCTCAGGAAAAGATTTTTTTTTGGATCGGCTGGGCTGGACTCTCTTTCTTAAAAAACATTTAAATTGCATCAAACTTACAAAAAAATCGCTAAAATCATCTTATTTTGGTAAGATTCCCCTAAAGATTCGTTAATTTTTAATCACCCGAGCAATCGCGTCAATTATAAGAAAATGCGTCGAGCGATCACGATTTCTTTGCGCTCAATTTGGAGCGCAAAGAAATATATTTAAATTAAACCACATTAACAAATTATATCTCCGAGTTCGAACACGAAGACCAATAATTTGTTTAAATTGTTAAATAGAATACGCCTATGTCACAATTTTTATCTCATTTTAAGATATTAAAAAAAAAAACAAAAAAAAATTGTACACTTTACAAACGGGCGAATTCTACATGTTTAATTTTTTTGCTGAGAGCGCCATTTATTCCGGTATATATTGGTAATTTTCTATTTATTAGGTATTCAATGTAATGTCATTTAAGAAGAGGTTAATATTAATAAATCTAAATGAAACACGAAACAGAACAATACCGAAAAATAAAAAGGAAACGGACCACCATTCAGAATTGAAACGTTGGTTGAAATGGCTTTAGCCGTGTTTAGTGACTAGATCTGAGTTGGAAGGATACTTCACCACCTTCCTCTTCCCCATCTCCTTGCATTCCTTACCCTCCTTCAGCCTCACAACATACCCCAATTGGGGATGCCATAGTCTATCTTGCTACAGATGGGAACAGTAGGGAATCTTGTGAGGTATTTATTATCTATAAAAAATTAGAAAAATAAATCAAAAAATTTAAATTAAAATTGAAAAAAAATAATAATAACAATAAAAAAACTGGGATTCGAACTCAGGATCCTAGTCTTACCGACAAACAGCGCCATTATTTTTGTCGATCTCGTATTTCAAATTCAGAATCAACAATATTACTCAACTAATTTTCCAAAAATTATTTTGACACCTTTTTTAAATGATGACAAAGATATTTAAAGAAATTATTTGTAAGCTACATAGTTTCACGTCAAATCTAAAACAACCACCAGGCGGAGCTAGTAAAGTACGTCTACATGAACTAACTTGATAACTTGTAATAGTTATCCTCAGAGAGTGCACACTCGGAGCAGGTTGGTGAAATTAGATCCCTGAGAGGGGAAGCGGGAGTTGCACTATGGGACTGGTTAGATGCTCAACTATTAGAGCTATCCTAAACCCCTGTTACTACACAGGGTGTTAAGGTGATACTTAAAAGAATTCATAATCTTCTCTTTCATAGATGGAGCGCGTTTAATCATCTAACGGAAAAACACTTTCCCCGAGTTATGCTTTAGAATATTAAGATGAATTAATTGTTTGCGCCGTTATATATGAAAAATGAATATGAATAAATAGTTTTGCCCATAAAAAAACTCAAATCTTTAAAGGAAGGCTAACAAATACAATATCATATTAGTGATCCAATCCAATATTTGAATTTTTAACCTTTCCCGAATGATTTGAGTTTGTTTATGGACAAAACTAATTATTTATATTCAATTGGCTTAAGGTGAATGTCAAAAGAAATCATATTCTACGCTTTCGTAGAAGGCGCTCGTATAGTATTTTTACTTATAAACGCTTTTTACAAGTAATCCTTTGAAATATTAAGAAAAATTTATGGTTCGCAAAAGTAGACAAGCAATATGAATATTAACAAATAGTTTTGTTAATTAAAAAACTTTAATCTTTCAAGAAAGGCTAACAAATACAATATGTCATCGGTGATTCAATCCAATATTGTATTTGTTAGCCTTTCTTAAAAGATTAAAGTTTTTTAATTAACAAAACTATTTGTTAATATTCATTTTGCTTGTGTACTTTCGCGAACAATAAATTTTTCTTAATATTTCAAAGCATAACTTCTAAAACGCGTTTATAAGTAAAAATACTATACGAGCGCCATCTTCAAAAGCCTAGAATATGAATTCTTTTGACATTCACCTTAAGTGCGGGAGCAAACAATAATATTTTAAGGTTAGGGATTATATAAAGTATAGTATAAAAACTAAGGTCAAACAACTAATACAACAACAAACGAATTAAATTACAAAAAAACAAGTGAACTGCTTTATCATATAACCAGTGTTTGACAGAAATGACAGTAGGGTTTAGTCAAGCTCCAAACCTTTTAACTTTGAGTTTTTCCCTGTAGAGAACAATAGTAGTTGCCTTTAGAGCATATTGCATTCTTAACGGTGAACATTTTCAAATAATGTTACAAATTTACAAAGTTAACAAATACTACCTCACACAACCAATTACTTCTGAACTAAAATTTAATATTTCATTTTTGAAATGGCAGATTCACGCTTTTACTGACACAAAATCTAACTTTACAAATTAGAGTCCAGCAACAAAACGTTTTATAATAATATCAAGTGGTAGTAGCTATGTTCCTCGTAAGGTCGGGACCTTTTTGCCATCGGGGAACTAATTACCTGTGCCGGTGTTTGTCGGTGACATGACAATATTTCCACAGAGTGCCGGGTGGCTGGTGGTTGGTAAGGGGTGGTAACGGGTGGTGGGTGCCCGATGGGTGGCGGGTGCAAAGTGGGTGTCGGGTGTGGGTGGCTAGAACCAGAGTGAAACTTCTCCGAGCGTCCGCTTGTAATTAAACTTGTTATTGCGTACATAATTAGATTGAAAGTCGTTACGGTCTGTTGGCAACTGTGGAGGAGGAATCAAAGTGGATGCGTTACACTGACAAAATAATTTTAAAATATCTTTTAAGAAAGACAAACATTTTCCTGGTTATGAAAAACCTGAATACAACAAAATAATTTTAAAATATCTTTTAAGAAAGACAAACCCGGGTTATGAATAACCTGACATTATTTGAAAATCTCATACTATCATAAAAGTGGATCAAAAACGTTGCCTATGTCGTCCTGTTTGAGGGTTCTTAGCCAGCTGAGAAATTTAACACACGACACCTGTGCTCGATTCAAACGCGATGTCAACTCTTGTTTTTTTTAAATTATTTTTTATTTTAATTTTTATATGTAAGTGAATTATTATGTGAGTGTCCCAATACTCCCAACCATCTGGAGTAGTACTACGGCATTACTAAACAAATCTACAACATACAATGAATACGACCTTGCAATATGAAAATATTTGGAACCATCTTCAAATTTCATGACATCAGAACTTAAAGCTCCAGATTTATTTGCTCCTTCAGAATGTCTGATATCTAGTTTTCAGTTAAGCTTTGAATTCGCATGATTTGCTGTGTATTTTCTCTATACACTACAAATCACTAAAATCTAACATTAAACAAATAATTTAAATAAAACATTAATTTAAGTACATTATAGGGCTGAAGTGGAATGAGATGGCAAAATACTTGACTATTCAGCTGTTATCCATTTTAAGCTAAGTTTCGATTCTGAATAGTGAAACAGATACTGAAAGTATCTATTACTCTAAAATGTGCCGCAAACATACAATATATTATTTTTAATGAATAAATTGTAAAATATGTGACATCTCTAAGGGAATCTTTCCATCTTTACACTTGGTGAATACATAAATAATCAGGTCAGATATGTTGTGCGAAATACGTGGAGCCCGCACAAAAACCATAAATTCGACTCGACACCGGACATATGGACACCTTGACCCATAAGTTATTCAGGCTGTGTTCAGCTTCTAATGGCAGCAGCAGCTTTGTAGGGCCATTAGAAAGATTAATAAGTTAATAAAACAACGTATTACTTTTTCCGAGTACTGTCGGATGAGGAATGACGGCTTGTAGCGGTATACTTTATCTATTTATTGGGCCAAAACGTACATTAAATTTCCCACATGTTTTTAATAGGGGTAATTTTTTCAATAGAAGTGATCATTTTTATCTCCTCATGGAGTTGATATATTAATAAAAAAAATTATTTTTAAACGTCTGGTAAAGCGTAAAACTCATTAAATTAAAATATTTTTTTTTGATCTCACGTTGGAGGATGCATGTTAATAGTTTGATACGATAAGGATTGTGTCAAAAAATATTTATGTCATCGTAAAAATGTGAGAACTTGTTATCTCTCTCTCATGACAAAACACATACGATTCATCACGTCCGATATATATATATCAATGTGTTTCAATGTCCCAATCATTTTTTCAATGCGGGCTAAAGGGGATTAAGAAACGATAATTTCATCTTCTGAAAATACCAGTACCTAACCCTCATAAACGACCAGAAACTTTAATTTTTGAAAGCTGGACATTCTGTTCAAAGGTCAATGAAACTATGAATTAGTAAAATCTTGACTATTAATTATTGACCATGTATAATTCAGGAGTATGTCATAAGGCGTCTCCAAACTTGCCCAACCTTTTTGAGGAAATCGTATCTTAAGGGGTCGAACAATGGGCATAACTTGAGAAAAGGACGGCCGAACCTACAAACATTTAATATTTTTTTAACATAGACATTTTATGAATGTCATCATTATCCTGTGTCCTCAACACGGCTTAAGCAATCAGAGGGCGAGAAATTTAGGGGGCGGGTGATTGAAGGGACGGTAGGCGGTTTGATTTGGCGGGAAATAATCTGACATGGACGACGCCTAGCGGTGAAAAGTCGAACTAAAAGCCAAAGGACAATTTGCGGGAAGACCCCTGTACCAACATTAAACAGGAAACATCAGATGATAAAGTAAACAAATTACGTTGAACTATTTTTGATACAAAAAGTTCACAAATTAAGTTAAAAGGGGTCGTTTTGGGGCTTAAGGGTGTGACAGTTATTAAATAAATTATATAAATTTATTTAGACGTTTGATTAAACTTCCGTTAAGTGTTTTGTTTAATTTGTTTAAAGCTTAAGAGAAAACACTGGGTATTTTATAAAACTGTTGCTCTCAATGTAGCTTTTACTACTGAGCGATGGGTACAACTGAACCTCGGGCTGATAATAAATAAAATAAAATCATCGCAAATTAAACGCAAATTTTAAATTTTGTTAACCTAAGTTTATTTCTAATATACTAGCGTTATATTTGATAAATTTTCAAACGAAATATTGTATTATACAACACAAATTTCAAATCATATAATTGTACAGCAAAATAAATCAATACATAATCCAGTAAAGACACTTTTCAGAATTTATTTTTAGTTCAATTAAAATCATTAAAAAATAAATCCGAAGACGTGTTTTGTAATGAAAATAGCTCAGCTACAACGAAATTACCTTTAAGGTCTTACAAACTAAATTATTTCAGATTTTTTTTACACACTTATTTAGTTTAGACATTATTAAAAAATCTTAAATACTTATGATCAAAAAATGCTTACAAGAAGTACACGATATTTTATAATTTATCATCATGCGTTTTGAGCATTTTTATTGCTTACTTGAATGTAGGTATACATTAAAGCAAGATTTTAATGAAACAAATCGAGATTAAATTTTTAGTTTAAAAAATTTGATACCGGGAATAATCGATATTTCTCATCGGAACGTCCCTGTACAGCAAGCATTTTGGAACTTTAATTGTCAGCCGCTCGTCAATGGGTCTTAATTAGAATATTTGGCACCAGTCATACAAAGTATTACCACGGGGGTGACCGCGTTCATGAGGTGAGGTTTTTCTAGGTCTTGGCGGCGGAAGCGTCTACTCTATAAGTGGGTGGCGATTGCGGGAGATATTTTTTTTATATTAGCCCCGCATAGGAGGCCCTGAGCGAAAAATTCCCTCAGGGCCTATGTCATCTTTGAGGGTTTTTAGGTGAAAGGAAGGAGAGGATGTCGTGGGAAGGAAAAAGGTTTGAGGGGTGGGTAGGAATCTGGGGATAAATATGTCCAGGAGTGATGGCGAAGCCATCCCTTCCACTGCGGTGTAAGGCGATGGGTCGAGAGAGTCAGCTGGTCAAAAGGTCTGGAGAGGTCTCCCTCAACCAGTCCATCCGCCAAACCAAACCAAACCTAATGAACCCGGGCACCCCTGCTAAGTCACCAAACATAGCTAACCACTTGGGGTGACCTGTGGCAGATGTGTTGGTCGTCCAATAAATGGTTCCCGGGGCGGCGGTACCCATACCCGCCTCCCAAATTGGATGTTATGACTTTTCCAGCAGGACTCTCTCGTAACACTGCAATGCACCGCAGTGGCAGGGATAAATTCACACGTCCGTCACCCCAAATTCCTACCCATTTTCCTTACTAGAACTCCTTCTCCATCCGTTCCTAAAATCTCCCTCCAAACAGCATCCCCAAATATGACATAGGCACTGATGGGAATTATTTTCCTCAGAGCCTCCCAGGTGAAACTAATGTAAAAAAACATCAGTTACAATTGTGCAAAATGATTCTTAAATTCAACAAGTTTATTGAATAATAGTTACAGACAGACGCACAACCAAAGTTGGCATTTTCGATGATTGGTGGCTTTTTTTTTATATACGTTAATTACAATGTTTCTAACATGTTAATTTGAATGAAATCTTTCATTTATGGAAATACAACAAAAAAAACAAAAAACAGGTAATTACCAAAAATTTTCCAATCCGTAAAACCTTAAAATTTATTACTTTCTTTCCGTCCCTATGTCCATCTTCTGTCATCTTTCTCATTCCCATCCCCAAGAACAAAAGCACTCCACTTACTCTAAATTCGCAGTACATAATTTGATGTCGTGTTTATTAGAGTTGCCGCTAGGTGCGCCATCGTCGTCGGAAGTTATCAACTCGGAAAGGAAATTAAATTTTCATCCCGCCTTTTCGCGATGCTACCTCCGAAGGCTGTTGATTCTCAAAGAGGGAAATATTATTAATGTTGTGAAATTATATTGTGGAATCGTTGACAGTTGGTATCCATCACTTGAACCCTCGACTAGACTGTGGAATTACAACATACATTACTGTTGACTTCTGATTGCTGTGTGGAAGGATAAATTTGTAAAAATGTCAGACTACACGAATCAGTGTTTATGGTAGCAGAGGTAACTCAAAACAAACGGTAATTTTCATGAATAAAGATAGAAAATTATAGAAAAAGTTTTTTTTTTATGAACTCCGCATAGAAGTATCAACTGCCCGAAGCAAGTGTAACTATGAATTATAGTTTATTATGAGCTTTTAGGGAATGAGAAAGAAGGGAAAGGGGTAGATGAATGTCGAAAGTATCTGGCTATTCAGATTTCATCAAAAACTAACTAACAATCGTGCCATTTATCCGTTAATCTGTATTAATTGTTACTTTTTATGTTATCAGAAGAGTCCCAACTGATGTCATCGGGTGTATTTTGTGAGGTAGTGGGGAGGTGAAGAAGATGGAGAAAGAGAAAAGTGGGGATGTTTGGCTATTCAGATCTGGTCACCAAACAGCCATTACGAGCAATGTTTTAATTCTGACTGATGGTCTTACACCAGGGCGATATTGAGAGTATCTTCCACTCTGGAACGTGCCGCAGATATACCTTGTATTATTTTAAATTATAAAAATGTGAAATAACACAAATTAATTAAATAAAATTTACTTGCGCACGCCGGGATTCAAACCCGCGACCCTCTGATTACCTTATTTCTACCACGCAGGCCGTCTATTATATTGCAGGTAGATTCATTTCGATTGTCTGAATTTTCGAAAAACCTGCAATTTTTAAAATGATGACACTTAAATTTTAAACAACAGTTGTAGAGTTCATTGAACCCGAGTTACAGACATGCAATCAAAATTAGTATCTTCAAGTTTATCGGATTATATATTCGTACTTTTACACAATTCTGTGAAGTCGTAATCTCAATCTTCTGAACTTGTCAAGTTTGGTAAACTCTCGACACGTGTTCGCTAGTGTATGTTGCTAATTGTTCTAACATCAACTACGCACTCTAGTTTCCTGAACCACTTAAGACATTTGACTCCTTCATTACAAGCTTTAACTAAATACCACCTTGTGTAGTTTTGAAATAATATACTACTTGCTGAAGTTTCTCACAGGAAACATAAATATTACAGGTTCTCCTGGAGAGTAAAATATATATTTTTTTAAATAACAAAGAATATCAAGAATTTTACCGACTAACGAGAAAGGGAAATCAATTTAATATATCTAAATTTAAAACAACCATTATATTTAACAAATGAGGGCCTTAGAAGCAAAAACGCCACTCTCCAAAAGTACTGTTTTCTGTAAATGACAAACAACCAATCAAAGAATGCTTCGCATTTTTCGTGTGATTTTTTAGTAAAATCTTAAAAAGTATAATTCAAAGTAAAATATTATAATAAAAAATGTTGTAATAATGTGTTTATTGGTCATGTTGAATTTATTTTGAATTCAGGCTTGTGATTGGCTTTTGTGGAGAGTGGTTATTTTGATTGTTAATTGCTGTGGAGAGTGGTGATTTTCATCCAAACCCTATTTTCATTTCGATTTTTTAATGATTTGCGGTTGATTTTTCTAAGAATCTCAAAAACCATCTTGTAGCTACGGACATTGCGCATAGATTGGCATTTATAACTCAATTTCGTCATTTATGGAGAGTGGCGTTTTTGCTTTTAAGCCCCACAAATGCAGATCCATTATATTTAACAAATGTAAAACCATCATATTTAACAACAACTAGTCAAAAACTTAACAAACTCCTAAACAATGTGTATTTATTAAAAACTTTCATTTGTAGTTTGATACCGCACATAATAATTGAATGTATTCAATAGAATAATAAAAATATCATTAAAACAAAATTCGTAATTCATTGAAACCATACAAAATTAGGATTTATGAAAATTAGCTGGTTAGGGGTGATTTTTATGAAACCCACTGTATAAATCCACATATGAAATACCCGCAGTAATTCGGTTTAGATTTTTAATCGTTTAAAAAGCGCCTTTTGGCTGTTTTTCCGCGGCGCTGCACCGCGGTGCCGTCAGCATTTCCCTGAACATTCCGTCGGCGTCGGTTCCGTTGTTCCGTCGGTAGCGTCGGCGTCGGTCAGTTCCGTCAGGCGCAGGATATGCCGTCCGGCGTGAATTAAATTGTTTGTTCCCCAAAACAAACAGTTTGGAAACACGGTGTGCTGGTAGTGGCGGCTGTTCTGATTGTCTATATAAAAGTGGAGTACAAAGGTTTTATTTCGGACTTAAATGTAAGCTTTTCATCTGAAATAAATCATAATTTCACAATTTTATTCAGTATTGATATTTTGCAATATTTTTATATATTTAAATATATAAAACAAAGTTGGGTAAGTTACACCATTTATAACTCAAGAACGGCTGGACCGATTTTTATGATCTTAGATTTGCTGGATTTGTCTCCGTTCCGATTAACAGAATAACTAACAAAACATCGGAAAAAATCACGGGAAAATAATTATGAAGAAAATAAATAATTTCATATTTTTGTATGGAACGGCTTTTCAAAGATGTGCGTTGGTCGATAAGATTTGAATCAATTCGAACAGCTAATAAATTAAACACAACATTTATTAATTCTGAGGCGGTACGAAGTTTGAGGGGTCAGCTAGTTTTGAATAAAAATATAAAGAATTTTATTTTGTTCACAGTCACTTCTAGTTACTTTGGGAGGCGGGTATAGGTACCGCCGTCCAGGGAATCATTTATTGGATACTTAACACCCCGAGTGGCTCTCTACGTTTGATGAAGTTTTGGCGGCGGATGTGTTGGCCCACCTACAGTATGGCCGGCCGGATCGGGAGAGACTGTTTATCTTCTCCAGTAGGACGATCTCGGAACATTACACCTTAGTGGAAGGGATGGATTAATACCTCTGTCACTCCTGTATACACTGATCGCTAGATTCCTACCCACCTCTGATATTTATTACGCTCCCATAAATTGCTCTCCTTCTTTTGCTAAAAAAACCCTTCACAAACCATCCCCAAATATTACTTAAGCCCCCAGATATTTTTTTTTCCACAAGGCCTCCTGTGTGGGGGCCTTCTGTGGGCAGGCACATCCTCCCCCTAAGACCCGGATAAACCTTATAATAAATATATTTATTTATACCGAATTAAAAAAGATTTGAGCTTATTTTTTCTAGCCGTAAACAGCAATAGATACCGCAATTGAACTTCACCGTCCCAATCTCAGAGACTAACAACAACCAAAAGCGGTGCGCGGTGCGGATCGATATATTATACCTACATATTATAATAATACTCTCAACGCTCGAATGTCGCCTAAACACACCAACGCACACCAATACCAACAACGGTGGATGCTCTGCTTCGTTCCGTATCCACGTAGCAAAAGTAAAAAAAAAAAAAACAACAACAAAATGGCGCTGAACGATCATTTGATGACAATGTTACATTTGAATTTCTAAGAAGCAATTGAGTTGCGTCAAAATTGGGAAAAAAATGTAAGTTATTCTTAGAAATTGTCTACAAATAGCTCTACAACAATTAGTTACAATTTATAACAAACTAGCAAGCACCCGTCATGCCACATAAAGAAAGAAATTGTTTCCCGAGACCCTTTCCCTCCTTATTTTCCATTCCCCTCCCAGATCCCCCCATTCCTTCTACCTTGCTTCTAAACTAAATTAAATACTCACATTTTCCGAGCAACTCATTGTAATTTTTTTATGCAAATTTCATAATGCCAGAGATCACTAGTATATTTAACAACCATCGCGGGCGTGCGCTCAACAACTCACCAAAGTTTCATCGCAATGAGTAGCAAAGGAAATAATTTCATAAGAAGCGCCAGTGTTGCCTTTTATATATAGAAACCATGACGGTCAAGCGCACGTCAAAAATCCAAAGTTTCATAGTAATCAGATGAATAATTTATGAATTCGTAAGGGACAAATAAAGATACTTTCATTTTTTATTTAAAAAATGAGTCTTTCAGAATATCATTTATATATTTTTTTTCTTGAAATGCCTGAAATTTTTTTTAATTTTGCTGAAATAAAAAGTTTATTGTATTTTAGTAAAATTTTAAAAAAGGTTCAATCGGACAACATTTTTTTGTAAATAATACAAATGCAGTTGAGGATTTCCCCTATTATATTGATTTATTATTCCCACGACTCTCGGGATATCGTAAATAGCCGTGAAATTTACGAAACGTCATAATTTGGCGCAAAAAAAATATAGCTTCGACCATAAATAATGTTCACTACAACAGACGCTGTGACGTCACACGGTTAAAGCTGGAAATT
Source organism: Limnephilus auricula (assembly GCA_951813805.1). NCBI lineage: Eukaryota > Metazoa > Arthropoda > Insecta > Trichoptera > Limnephilidae > Limnephilus > Limnephilus auricula. The sequence continues at coordinate 2,747,204 of OX638406.1, read as the reverse complement.
CTATTCAAAGGAGAGAATTTAATTTTTCTGAAAAATTTTAATTGGTCATACAATATGTAAAATATTATACGAATAGCAATAATAAATGTAATTCGTTTATTTGTGTGGCACTGTTTTTGGTGAAAATTGAAGTACCAAATGAAACAAATAGTTAGTTTTAAACCACTTTATTTTTTTTTTCGTTGTTTGTTTTTGGGGTGTTATGCCGTGTCGTGCTACCTCCTTCTTTAGCTGACGTTTTGGACAGCGTTGCAGTGTCCATCATCAGGGCATCGACGGATCTGCCCTGATGATGGACACTGCAACGCTGTCCGAAACGTCGGCTAAAGAAGGAGGTAGCACAACACGGCATAACACCCCAAAAACAAACAACGAAAATGCTTTTGGCCGTGAAAATCTAAAAACGTATCCCACTTTATTTTTATTTATATTTGTCGATCGGTTTTGATTGCACTCATGATGAAGATTGAGTGCAATCGAAACCGGTTATTAAATATTTTTTTCTATGTAATATTGCAGTGTTTACATAATTATTAATATTTATTGGTAATAATATAATTTTTTGAAATTTTATTATGTTGTGTGTAAGGTAGATTTGAGAAGGTGAAAATGTGGCTGGTTAATGTTGTATATTTCGTGAACACCTCATTAGGTTTATATATAATATTGAAATGTTTTGATGGTCTCTGCCATTACAGAGAATAAAGCCAAGCATTTTAAATCCTTTATTAGAACTGAATAATGTGTGAAATAAAATTAAATTTGGAATCAAAAATAGTCCAAGTAATAAAATTCATTATTTTTCCTTGTAAATACGAATAACTTTCAAACAAATTCATTTGAAATTTGCATTCCATTCTCTTTTCGAATTCATTTCCAAGTTTCCGCCCGCTCCAACCTTAATCCATAAACAAATTTAACTCAGATTTATTTTGTTTACATTAACTTTTCATAAATCATAAGATGAAAGCAATGCTGGGCTACATTTTAAAGTTAGACTATTTCAGTGACGAGATGGTGCAAAATCTACAGTGAGACTGTGTTACCAGTAACTTCGGTCAGAAAATATGGTTTTTTAGCGCGAAACAATAAAAAACAATGTTTTATTATTGTTTCGATCGATTTTAAGGTGTTATGCCAACACGGCATAACACCCCAAAAACAAACAACAAAAATGTTTTGGCCGTGAAAATTTAAAAACGTATCCTACTTTCAGATTACTCAATTTCGCGCCCAATCCCATCTCTTTCAATTCTTAATACCGTTATCCATGTACAGATTGAACAACCACGGTAAAGAAATACTGTATTCAATAATTGAAAGAGATGGGATTGGGCACGAAATTGAGTAATCTGACAGTAGGAGAGAAACATATTCTTTACCGTGGTTGTTCAATCTATACATGGATAACTATATTCAAGAATTGAAAGAGATGGGATTGGGCGCGAAATTGAGTAATCTGAAAGTAGGATACGTTTTTAGATTTTCACGGCCAAAAGCATTTTTGTTGTTTGTTTTTGGGGTGTTATGCATCACATCGTCGGATCTGCCCTGATGATGGACACTGCAACGCTGTCCGAAACGTCGGCTAGAGAAGAAGGTAGCGCAACACGGCATAACTTGAGTCGGGCCAGGTCAGGAGTCGGAATAATAGTAGAGCATGTATGAGAAGATGTATTATTGTGAATGAAGCAAGGAGTGTGTGCCAAGACCGAGTTATTTGGCGGTCCGTCCTCTCTGCCTACCCCTGCGGGAAACGGCGTGATGGTTAGTTAGTTGGTTAACATATTTTTAAAGGTAAAAGCAAACAAAAAAATTAAAAAAACACGCGGCAGAGAATCAAGAAGAAGTGTTTAGAGAAAAAATGAAGGAATAATTAAGAAAATGGCAGACTGTACAAAACCTCAACATCTCATAGCACGTGTATTCAATACATATACTATGACAGTAAATGTGATGTGAGTATCGTACGAGAGCCCCAACTTCTTCCAACCGGTTGGATCCAGTGAGAGACTAATGCATATCCAATTGGAATATGTTGTGAAACTACATTTAGTAGGGAGGGAAATGGTATGGGAAAGAGAAAGGCGGGGGAGTATTCGACAATTCAGATCTGGTCACCTAGCTAAATCCATTTCTAGCAACGTTTTTGTGATTTATTAAACTGTTTTAACTTGCAGTGAAAATAAAATATTGTAAACTAGACACCGCATACTCATATGTAAAGCATTTATGCATTAAAATGAATTATCAGCATAAAAAAGTTTTTTTTTAACTTTTGAGGATTTAAAAAAAAAAGCGCAAGTTGCGCCACAATACGAAGTATGTAAAAAAATACAAATAAATAGTATACGTATATAAAGTATATCGGTTTTCTTAAAAACTCAAGAAAAATTTAAAATAAAAAAGTTTCAGAATAACCACAAAGTTTAATTCTCATTTTTTACATCTCCCGCGAAGCAGTTTCTTGATTATAACTTTAGTTATTTCTTTCAGAGCTATGTGGATCGCATCTCCATTTATATAATCCAAATACCAACTGTATAATGTTTTAATTTCCTTACGAAGGATGTTTCAAGGAGTTTTGTAATTGGGAAGACTTTTAATCACGATTGTAGTACCTTCTTAATATTATGTACAGGGCCATCACAAAAACACTAGAGAATTACACCTAATACTTTATGATACGTCAAGATACCGCCACCAAATAATAACATTAAATATTTGGGAAAACTTTTACCAAGTAACTTTTCAGATAACCCGACATCAAATTTTGTGGTAGGTTCTTGGGCGTATTAAATTTTACTTGATATATTAAGGCTTCTTCTATGACTTTTATCCGTTTTCATATCGTAAACTTTCTTCAATCTACCAGTAAACATCTTATATACAAGTAATAATCCATCATCTCAGTTTACACGAACCTGTTATGAAAATTCATGATAAGGGTTACATAATATACCATTCCATCAAAAAATTCAATATGTACCTAAAATGCATGTAGATCCACATCTTTGGTGACCATAACTTAGAAATTTGGACGTCAATAATAGTAATATTTTTAAAAAAATTGACGCACTATGGATTGGCCCGGAACAAGACCGTCTCATAATACGAAAAACTGTACTTTTGTGTTCAAGATATTAAAATTATAAAAAATACCAAAGTACGGGTTCAAGTTGGGATATTTTATTGAATCAAAATATGGGAATATCGTGTTTAAAATTTAAAGCATTTCCACAAACATATTTATAGAATGTTATATATAACTAAGAACTTTTTTTAATTTTCATAATATATATTTTTTAAATGATTGTTTGAAATAATAGTTATTTATAACCTCATTTTAAGCAAGTGATACCTAAACCAGATTTTGACAAACTTCAGGTACACATTTAACTGGTCGCACGATTTGCCTTTGTGAATATTAAAACACTATTTTATAATAAAAACATTAAAATGTCTTAATTGTGTTTAAAGTTAAAAAAATAGTCATGAAAAGTTAGCTTCATCAAAACTTAATTCCCTGTGAAGGTTTTTTGCACGTACCTACATGGTATTGATGAAAAAATTTCACAATAAGAACTTAGTATTTCGGGATATTACTGGTAAAATGAAATACAGTTATTTCTTCCTACATATTTATAAGAGCATAGGAACTATTCGTAAATTGATTTTAAATACTGGAAATTTTCATTTAGTTACCACGCTGTAAAGCATGCGCGTTGGACCGCACTTCTGAATGATAGAGCGGGTTTAAAACCAACCTTATTATTTTTCGAGTGTCAGTCCTAATAATATCGGGCATCTTACACACTTATCTTTGTATTTTCAGCCATTTCTGACATTGTAAATATGAGTGCTTAACAAAAGTTTATCTTTTTGAATAAGAAAACCTATTTATTTAAATGCATCGTAATCCATCCTTCGCATCATTTAGCAACAAGAAGATCATACATTGACCCTTCAGGCTATTAATAAATCGTTGTGGCTCTCTTACTATCATGGTTAGAAATAAGATCTTAACGGTAATAGAAAGAGTAAAATCTAAAATTCGTAGAATACGTTAACTTTACTCCCGCAATTATAGCAATTTTGTCCTTCGGTAATTTTATGAATAGATACTTAACGGGTGCTATAAAAGTAGACCATTTATATTGCTAAACCTTCGTGATGATTTGGCAAGAGTTTTTGTTGTCAAAGTTAAGTCAAGGCTTAACCATCTTTCTTACATTTAAACATAATATTTAAGTTTAGTATTGGTAGCGAAACTTAGTTTATGCATTTCATCGAAGTTTACTGAAATACCCCTACAAACTACAAGCACATATTTTGAAATAACGAATAAATGTTGTGTTCCATAGAGTATATGACTGTCATAGACTCTGAATAGCCTAATCGGGGAACGTCTCAAAGAGACTTACACGTCAAGTTGATTTGCCGTTAATTTGAATAAAATAAATACACAACACTCGTATTAATATCATATTTACATTTTGATGAGAATGATTTTAATCAAGGAAGTATAAGGGGGAGGGTGGTTAGGGTTTCAATATTGCGTACGAAAAAAATATAATAGTACACGTAGGTTACAATCCTGGAAAATACAACAATATCATTTGCACCATCTCTAATATCAATATCAATGTGATATTGAATAAATTGTCGTAACAATTTCCCTTGGGACAATCTTTGGGGATGCTATGTGGAGTCTTTTTACGGAATTGAAGGATAAAGAAGTTCTGGGTAGTAAAATGATATGAGGGATGGGTGTTCAGTGTCCAGGAGTGACGGAGATTTGAATCCATTCCTCCCACTGCGATGGTTCAAAAAATTCCAGCGAGAGAGGTCAAAAGGTTTCCCTTAACAGCAGCGTCTGCCGCAAAGACCTAGACAAGTCTCACCCTATGAATGATTTATAATTAGTTAGGTTAAATAACAAATAGTTTTAAATTACGAAAATGTAATGACGGGATGTCTCCTGGGTAGCCCTGTGGAGGCCCCACACTTAGAATTTTAATAATTTCTTCAGCTTTAGGACATTAATCACGGCGAGAGAGTTAAGGTAGTCGGTGGCAGCTGCTCTGCCTGTGAATTTCTCCTCAACGATTATTTTTATAAATGATTTTAGTTCATAAATCAAAGGTTCTTACTATGTCCCGTTAAAATATAAAATAGATTAATGAACATTAAAACCGATGTTCTGAACATCTATGACACATGTCATAATAATCTACAAAATCAGGGTCGTCGACAAAGCAAATATGTATTCTTCTTAATCTTAATTTTCTAATTGTTGAATTAAATACTAGGTATATATTGAATCATTTGGCGGGTAGGAGGTAACCCGCCATACCTTAATGATAGAGCTCCTGACCGGCAATCAGAGGGGTGCGGGTTCTATCTTTTCTCAGGAGATTTTTTTGATATGGATGAGTGTTTCAGGCTAATAATTATTGCTTTTAATAATTGTTACTCTTTGTGCTTCTGTGCATAAAAAATCGTGTCTTAAACATTAGTTTATTAATTAAAAAAATATTTAATTTTCTATCTCCTTCCTCTTTCTGTCCTGCTGGCTTCGGATGGTTTTGTTTTTGGATTTATCTAGAAACTGAAAACGATCAAATGTTTTCGTAATTCAGAAGGAGTAGTTTTAAACCAATCAGTTTTAATATCAAACGATGAAATTTATAATATTTTTTTAATGTCAGATTGAATAAAAGTGCATGAAAAATATGACTACCGCCCGCAATGAAAATAAAATTACTTTTTGGTATTTTCCATGAATAATTTTAAGTTAAAATAATTTCCAATCATTGAAGATAATATGAGCGACTTTCAAACTATAATTTTAAACAGAAAAATCAGAAAAAGACACGGTTGCGTATAGGAAATTGACTCAAGACCTTGCTTTATTTTTCAGTCAAATTTAACTGTGTCATACTTCAACTAATAACACTGGTTAGAGCAGAGCTTTGGCAAGTCTAAGGTCTTGGGTTCAATTCGTAGATGCAACTGTATCTTTTACTAAATTTCCAATTTGTAAAATTCGTTGGAAAGTCGCTATTATTGTATTATGATTTCATTGCGACTTGGATTAATAATAATTGATTGACTGTATTTAAATTTCCCTGGAGGGTCACTGTTAATTTTTACTGAATATTTGTTAAGTCAAATCATCTCATAATGATATTTTATGGCTGGTGAGTGAATCACAATCAAATATATTTTTTGAGCATAACCCACCACGCTATTAAAATACTAAACAAAATCTAGCAGAGATGCAAACCACCGGGGAACATTAAAAAACACCTCCAATCGTCGACAACTATCTTTAAAAGATAAGTTTGGAAACAAACCAGTACTGGATGGGTATAATCAATAGATTAACACGAATAATTATTATAATCTTTGGTTTGAGAATTTAAATGAAAATTCTTAAAATTCAGAAATTTCATAAGTGTGGTATTTTTAGTTAATAATATTTAGAATCAGATATTTTACTTTGTCCAAATTACTATAAATGCTAAAGGGTATTATTATTTTCTTGAAATTTATGGGAGGATAACGAAGTTAGTAGTCTTCTTTAAAAAGTAAAAAGAATTTGAGCGTACGATTATGAGAAAAACATTTTCATTCAAAACTTAATTATGGATTTGAAGCCAAAATATTCGACCGAACTGAATAATATTTTTTTAAATCAAGAAAAATAGAAAATTTCTGGAACCGATAATAGCTATTTTATTTATTCGTGTTTTAAGTATAAGTAAGTCTAAAGTCATGGTGTTTGAAAGAGAGAGTGCGAAAACAGTGTGCAATATAGTTGTGAACGATAAATACTTGGAGCAGGTGGATTAGTTTGTGTATCAAGAGATGGGAAGGCTGATAGAGATATTGAAAGAATGGTAAATGCAGGTAACTCTATTATTGGAGGAATGAGTGCCGTTGGCGCTAACAAAAAGCTGGCCAAAGAAGCGAAGCTAGCAGTCCACAGTGGAGTACTTGTACCTACCCTGACGTATGGCAGTGAGGCATGGAACTCGCAGAGGAAGAATGAAAGTAGACTAAATGCTGTTGAAATGAGATCCCTGAGGCGTAAAAATGGTAAAACCATGTGTGATCGTGTGAGAAATGCAGAGATCCGAAAAGAATGAGTGGAAGATACTCTCAGTATCGCCATAGTGTAAGACCACCATTCAGAATTGAAACGTTGCTTGAAATAGCTTTAAACGTGTTTAGTGACTAGATCTGAATAGCCAGGTACTTCCCCACCTTCCTCTTCCCCATCTCCTTCCCTTTCCCTCTTACTTTCAGCCTCACAGCATACCCTAATTGGGGATGCCATAGTCTCACTGGCTCCAGATGGGAGCAATTGGGACTCTTGTGAGGTGTCCACTATAATATATTTTTTTAAAGTAGGCAAAAGTTGCAACCAGCATTACTTTCTATCTTTCACAGTCCTTTTTGTTAGTAACATAGTAGGGTGACACAAATATTTTTTTATAATTAATATCACCTTACAAATAATTGCTAAAGTTGACTCAATGAAAAATTAAAATCTTTAATGGAATCAATATATCTTACAATTTTATTGTCAAATAAATAAAATGGCGCTGACGCGTACCAGACATTTCCTTTTAACATTTTTTTTCGAATGAAAAAGGTTGCGCAGACTTTCCTTTTAAGTGGAACACTCTTAGCTAACGTTGGTAAGCTGAGTGTTTTCTTCTTTTCAAGCCGGTTCCTTATTGCTGAGGATATATCAAGGACACCGACGCACCAAACTCCAGTATTACTTGATCACTCAAGCGCAATAGTGGCCTTCCCCTGCTTCTTCTGACTTCCTCTTTGCCAATGGCTATGAGTTTTTCAAAGTTGGCGAGTTTAAAATTCTTCTCTTTGAAAGAAGCCTATTGCGGATGAATAGCTTATCTAGAAAAGACACATTTGTGCGTCTGGTAGTCCATGGAATCCTGAGAATTTTTCTTTGGCACCACATTTCGAGTTTGTCAATTAGTTTTCTTTCGCTAGCTATAAGTATCCATGTTTCCATACCCTACAGAAATATGGATGCGTACAAAAAAAAATCAATCTCCATAAAAGCTGAGTGTTTTATTAAAGAAATTTTGGTCATTTTCGACAGAAAAGTCGTAACGAATTTTTTTTCTGCCCATAGTAATAATATCTGTCATACATAGTATATATTCTGCCCATAGTAATAATATGTCAACATGGATCTTTTACAAAATTCCTGACTTTTAGATCTCAACCAAATAAAGTCACAAACTTCTTTTTGCTCCTTATCTCTTCGGATGTTGCCTAGTAACAGTATGCTCTTCTCCAACCCAAATTGCTATACTTTTAGTTAATGGCATACGAAAAAGATATATAGATGTTTGATGCTATGTATTTTGCCTATCCGCCAGGCGACAAACTTCTGGCATTACGTCTACGTGCGTTCGTCCGAAAACATTCAGTTTCAAAATTTGGAGGAAATATTCACCAGGATCTACCCTATAATAATTACAACCGTTACATCAGGCTTTCGTCTCACGTATTAATCTAAGGGATGGCAATAAAACAAAGTTGTTCCGTCACTCGTGTGAGGGTGTAAGCTACCCCTAAACAAGCGTAGACATAATATCAAGTAGGTCAAATGAAGACTAGTCTTAGGGAGTGAGTAATATATTAAATTATTTTATTTATGTTAAAATTGTAAGTATTAACTTTTATATAAAACGCAATAGTTTTTTCCCGGTATAGCCTGAAATTTCAACCCTTTTTCCAACGTGATCATAAGTATTTTCAAGCATTATTTCTTTTTTTTTCTCTCACAATCCTCTTCAATGTTAATCTAAATTCATATTTAGTATATGGTTTATCCTAAAAAAGAAAACATTGTTCTTAAAATACATAGATTTTTTTATGATTCCATGACGATTGATTCCCCGACTCTTGTCCCCCCTGGCGTACTTCTATACAACATGTAGTCGGTAGAGGGTAAACACGGTACGTACACTTAAGATATAACTAAGTGTCTCCGACGGGGTGTGCAGAGATGATGTACCGCCAAATAACAAAAATATTCAACATATTTTCATTCAATGCATTAAGGATAAAACTACTTCTCTTTATGCTGTTTATACCAGCGTATAAGTACAAAAATCGACACTCTACATAAATTCATATGATGTCCATACAATTTATTATAAAAGGTATTTTTAAGTCGATTTTTAGGTTTAAAATTGTTACATAATGCAAAAAAATAATAATTTTACAATAATCATAATTTCGGCGGACCAACTGTCATTGGAGCAACTGTCGGGACTCCATTTTTTTTCTAATAAGAATAAGTAATTGAAAATAAAAAAAAATGGTGTAAACAAAAAAATTTGATTTCTTCTTCAATGTTCGCAAATTCACTTTTAGCGTCATTTGAATTATTAATTATTGATAAATGAAAAAACATTTACTTCAGTTCACGAAGTAAAAGCCTATGCATTCCTTGAAAAATTGTTCATAAAAGCATATTTGTGACGACGAATTTGTAGTTGAAAGTGAACAAAAAAGTACTCCCCCGGGCATGTGATATTACTTTCGACGTCCACTTTAGACTGGGTTTCAACCACAAGTACGACACTGGGTATGATCGTCGTTTATACTACTTTATGAATGTGTATATACGTTCAATCTACATGCAGTATCCTACATTGGGTATACGCATACAATCTAGATGTAGTTTATCCTACTCCTTTGAATGTGTGTACAATTTGCATACAGTATATCCACCCCTAAAGTTGTATGTGTGGCTTACCAGCTGTGCTAATCGGCCCCGTCCTCCCCAATTATTATTATTATTAGTAGTATTTCTCGCACAGAATGGGCGGAAGATACATTGGGGAAACGTGGGTAATTGCGGGCACCGGGAGGAGAATCCTACTAATACTCGTGGGGGATGATATATATTTTCTATCTTTACAGTCTAGGGGTAGCTCGTACAGTCAAGTCTGAAGGAATGATTTGTTAGGAAACGTGTTGAAGATGGAACAAATTAAGAGAGATTACAGTTTGCAGTTTTTTGATTTATTATTTGTAGTATTTATTACATCTAGGGAAGATTTAGTATTACAAAATTAGATAGATTTTTCAAATTTAATTAAAAATATATTTAATCATCGAGGACACAAAATTTGCCCCAGAAAAGGATTTGGTCACATTTAGAAATTGAACCTAGATTCGCACAATGCTTACAGCAGAGCTCCGGCAAGGCTAAGGTCCTGGATTCAAATTCTAGATGCAACTGAAACTCACAATTTTAACCTCAAAACAGTATACAGACGTTTTCCTTTAATTCTCAAAGGGTTGAAAGGGGGGTATCAAAGCATAACGTCTTTTCGTATTCTTCTTAAATAAGGGTTCGACTGTAGGAACTTATCTGAAAAAGCGAATTATGTATATTGGTTTTTGTACGTGGTCAACACATTTTGATACCCTTTGGAATAAGGTCCCGAAAATATGGTTGGAGAAATAGGTTTAGAAGGTTGTGGGGATTTTATGTTAATTGGAAGTTGCTAAAGAATACTTATCTTTATATATAAAAATCTTGTGTCACAATGTTCGTCCGAAAACTCCGAAACTACTTAACCGATTTTGATGAAATTTAGCTGACTGTGTGTAATTTGGTCCAACTTAGGATAGTTTTTATCTCGATCATTGAACTCAATATTTATTATTGCGAATTAAATGTTTTTTATGGAACAATTATTTGAAATTATTTTTGTTACTTAGGTAACCAACCAACGTGTGTCCAGTGTTGTGTATTTAACGGATTTCCCGTCATATATGGGGGAATAAGAGAGAGAGGAGAATTTTGTATTTAACGGATTTTACGGGATAACGGATTCGAATAAAATACTTCATTTTATAGGCGAAAATAGTCGAAAAAGAGATATTAATCTACCCCCCCCCCCCCCCCCCTTTTTCAGGATGGACGGTCTACACCGGGTATCTGACTGATTTCTGACCGACGATCTGTTGGTTTTAACGGGATTTATGCGTCAGTCTATTCCACGTTATATGTGATTATGTTTACGACATAACCGAGTTTCTTGAATTTTTTATGTATTATCATCTGTATAATTGTGCTGTGTATTGTCTTATAATTATACTATACTGTTGTTTTATACGATAAATTGAAAAACGTGTAAGTATTTCTTGCTTGCTTCTCATTTTTATATTAACTGAGTTACAGCAACGCATGGCCGGGTTAGCTAGTATTATATAAAATGATGGTAAGAGATGCAAATATATAATAACTACTATTTTAAATGCACACTAAATGCACAAAACACTTTTTCTTAAAGTTATAAAGGGAAGACAGGTTAATGATTCATATTAATATTCTGATTCTAATTCTGATGTAAAACAGGAAGGATATTTATTAGAAATGTTATGCTGATGAATGTATGCATTATAAATAGGCTTAAAAAAATTATGTTCACAAATTAACAACGATAAAATGTAGTGAAGCATTATTTAATTAAATGGATTTCACTCTGCGCTTATCCCGAAGAGAAAATGGCCGAATGGTTGGAAAGTTGGAAAATAAATAATATAATCAGGTTGTAACACCACATATATTTGGAGTAAAAAATGTAGAAAACATTTTGTTATCCATAATATTTTTTTTTTTCAATGAAATTTTCTTTTCCATCTAACGTCGCCATAGGGTATTATCTCGATTTTTTAATTTTTTTTTTTAAAACAAGAAAAAATTACGATTATTATAGATTTTTATTTTGTTTTTATGTTGACGAATAAATTTTCTACAGCGAGTCTAACTTGCCCATTTTTGTAATCCCGCCAAAACGGCATTTTCGACGTGTGATGTCATACGAGTCGCCTCGTTCTTGAAAATTCGCGACAGTTTGTTTGATGACGTGCGTATGAAGCATCGTTGGAAATCGCGGGCCGTTTTGGTTTCGTAGGATTTTAAGCGTTTTTAAAATGAATAAATTTGAATGAAAACGTTAAAAAAAAAGTCTATTCAAAATTATTTTACTAAAGGTTAGAAAAAAGTTATAATGTTGTAAGTTCGGGATTTTTTTCAGAAAAATATTAGATAACTTATAATGAACTAAATATATCCTAGTTAGTAAATTATTAATATTTTAATATTACCTTCCAAAGAGTGCGCACTGCGCACACTTTTAAAACTCTGATTGCTTGTTTGCGTGTTCCAAAAGTTGTCACCTGTCGCACGGATAATTAGCACAATTTATAAGTGAGGTGGCAACACCCAGAAACCATAAATCCTGTAGTTACCAATGCATTAAAAAAATCGTAATTTTATAATCGTAACTTATATTACCTTCTTATGGTACGGCTATTTCTATTTTCATACAGAAACTAAGTAACAATTTTAATATCTTGTATTTAGCTTCTATAAATATTATTTAATAATGATATTCTATTATTAAAAAAAAATTATGATAATTTGGAAATAAAAATCTTGGAAACATGTAGATATTAGATAGACTCAGTGTCGATGATAATTAATTCTTTCAACTTTTGATAGCAATCACGTATGCACGCTCGTACGTTTAAGCTTTTCTCTGAAACTGGATGGCTTCATGTTTTCAATCAATTTCGGATCTATCCAATTTTGATTTCTTTGTCAATGCCTGTGTAGGAAGGTTCAGTTTTCAGTAAAACAAAAAAAAATATTTAAATGGCATTTGAAAATAGATGTATTGTAGGAAAAAAACTTTTGCTTTTCTCGGGTTGATTTTTTTAATTCATAATACTCTGTTATCTTGGAAAGATAAAAATGTTTTGCAATTTAGGTAGTGTCTAAATCCATTGTACTGGATGCTCACGCCAGTAGCATTGACTATAAAAATGCCGGCTTCCTCTTCGGGGTACCTTGGGTAAGGCTTTACAAAATGAAACACAGACTTCACGAATGTCACAGCACAACTAACTGATTTAGTCAGTTACATCTCTTTTTATTAGCCTAAAAAGTATACAGTGCTACACGTGTTAATTGGTTAGTTATTTCTTATCCAAAAAGGAATGCATGGAATTCTGGATTAAACAATACATGCATTATAGTCCGCAAATTTAACTGATAAGGTCCCACGGTTTGTCGTGAGAGTAATTCAACCCTGCAAAAGCAATATGACACGTGTACAGTCATAAAAATCTTATCAATAAGATTCATTGTAGAAATGGGCGACGGCACATCCATATGCTGTCCGTTACATCCATATTCACATATAATACAGGGTGTCCCGGGGAAACTTCGGGAGATGATTCTACATAATGGAAGGAGTAAAAAAGATTAACAACTTTTTCCCGTACAAAAAGACGTACCTATTAAAAATCCTTAGTTTAAGGTACAAACTTACCCGATAAATTTGCTGTGAGTCAGCCGGGAGCGATTGTGGCGACGTTGGATGGTTGTGATTCCCCCGTATCGTAATAGCGTAAAATAATAGTGCTGACGGCAGTTTTATCTTTCTACCAAAAAAATACCCCTAAAAGTTGGAATTTCGAAAAAGTTATTTATCTTTTTCTACTTATACTATCATGTAGAATCACCTCCCGAAGTTAATAAACTTTATCCCCGGACACCCTGTATATGTAACAAATGGAGAATTAATTTACAATAAAATATATAAATTTGTTTTAGACCACTTTAATTTTAATTACACTCTACCGGTTTCGGAAAAACCCTTCCTTCGTCAGGAGAATATTAAAACTAACTTATGATACAAAATATTGATAGATATATACAAAACATTTAGGTGCTGGAGTGGGAGGTCAAAGGGGGAGGGGGGGTAATTGCGGAAAATCCAGCAATAACGGAGCGGTTTATTGGAAACATATCTAGAATGGGACTAAACGATAAATTAATTTGGTTCTTCAATATATTAGCGTTATTGTTTAGGGATTTTTTAATTTCAAGTGCTTCCAAGTTATCTAATTTTTTGCTTTTATTATTTATGGTGAAGCATTAATTTGTTAACTACTTATTAATATTATTTTATTTACCTCAAAATGATTTAGTAAAATACAAGTATATTTATAAATGACTTTTTCTTGTAGATAATCTAGTTTCTTGGATATCCGTTTCTATGAACAGTACGCTACTGTTGTAAACGATCTTACATATTGTAGGTATATTTGTTAATTCAGGAGCTGATTTTAGCCTAGCTTCGTGAATAAACGTACCTTCTAAGTAACGACTAGCAACTAAGTTGTCAAGCTAATCAGATTGTGCTGAGATTTCCTAACTTCTGTGGACTGTGTCTCAGTAATAATTGTCCCCAACAGGGTTCAACGAATACACTTTCCAAATTATTTGAACATTTTCCTCTCAGGGTTTCTATGATTGCAAATAATTGTGATTATCTACCTAAACATATTTTTACAGAATCTATTTCTAAATGTCCTTTTCTGATTGTGATTTCATGAAACTTTTTGTTTTACTTAAATAACAGTAATAATAATAGTTTACTCCAGAATGAATGCAGGGGTAGTGCAATGCGATGCATAACAATGAAATAACAAAAAGAAATTAATTATTTTTAATTAATAAACTAATGTTTAAGACAAGATTTTATACAAAGCACAAAGGGTAACAATTATTATAAGCAATAATCATCCGCCTGAAACACTAGTACATATTGAGTAATTTAGCGGATAAGAGGTAACTTTCCGTAACTCAGTGGATTAAGAGCACCTGACCGGACATCAGAAGGGCGCGAGTTCGAGTTCTGTCGGCGGCATGTATCTTTTCTCGGAAGATTGTTTCAATGTGGATGAGTGTTTCAGGCGGATAATTATTTCTTCAAACTTCGCAAAATCACTTTGTGGCGTCATTTTTAATTAAATTAAAACAAATAACTTTGTTTAAACCACTAATATAATCACATTTACCTACATGTTTCAAAACCGATGGTTTCTTCGTCAGGGTAGTAATGACATTAATAACAAAATAAACAAACAAGTATAGACTAAAAAGAACAGATTAAAAAGAACTATGGACAAAAATATTACAGAGAGAGGTGATTAATTAATTAAAAAATATCGTAAAAAACAATTATTTAAAATTAAATATAAAAATTATTTTAAAAAATGAAAAATTACATTATATAAATTATCAAAACATAATAAAGATGTTTAAACAACAAAAATAAATTATTTTAAATATAATTATTAATAAGAAAATAAATTTAAGGGATGGCTATTTTAAAAAAATATTTGGTTATTAATAATATTTAATTTACTATTAACACTTTTTCTAATTTCTAAAATTTCTAAGTTTGCTAATTGTAAATCTGTTGAGTTTGTGTGTAAAATTTTTAATCCCTTGTTTATATCAAAAGAATGATTTGTTTCTAAAATGTGGTTGGCAAATTCAGAATAATTTTTATTATTCAAACACCTCAGTTCCTTAACTCTAACATTAAAATTTCTAGAAGTCTTTCCAATATAAAAAAGGTACAATCGTTACAAATTAATTTATAAACTCCAGATTTGTTCAAATAATCACCCTTATCCTTGTTATTTAATACGTAATTTTGAAATTTGTTATTTGTGTAAAAGGCTCGGTTAATATTATCTGGCATGTTTTTAATTAATAAATTTTAAGTATTATTATTTTAAAATAATATTGATAATTATTGCTTATAATAAAAAGAAATTAGACAAATAATAATAAAAGGTAAAACGTAAAAAACAATACATAGATGAAATACAAGCGACTACTCATAAAAAATGTGAGAAATGAAACTCAAAAAAATATTAAACACTAAAATGCAAGCAGCCGTTTACGGAGGATATTCGACTGTCTCTCGTTTCCAGAGAGCCATCAGGGGAGATTCCATCCAGGCAATCATTGCAGTGACTATCAAATTCTTCGATTGGCGAAGTCTGGCTGTGGCGGAAAAATGCTCTGAAAGTGTTCACTAGTCCATACAGGAACATTTCCGTAGCGCTGCAGTATCTCAGAAGGCGAAAAAGTTAGCGATAAGCGTTATTGTAGGTGACTTTAATCTAATGCCATTTGAATTCAGTGTAATCATCCCACATGTCTGAGTTTATTTTGAAAACAAACAATTTTGAACAGTTTCCACGTTCAAGCGTGGAAGACACTCTCAGTATCGCCCTAGTGTATACAGAATTGAAACTTTATTGAAACTATTGGAATAGCCAGGTACTTCCCCACTTTCCTTTTCCTCATCTCTTTCCCCTCTCTACTACCTTCAACTTCACAAAATACCCTAATTGGGGATGCCATTTTTTTTTCAAAATCCCCTTACTTTCACGGAGGTGTAAAAGTTTTTTTTAATGCAATAATATTGAACATCTAAACAAAGCGCTCATAAAATCTAGTCAAAGTGATGTAGATTTGGAGATGTGAAATTGTATCGATAAGTTTATTTCAACTACATAATATAAAGCATCACCACTATACTCCCAGCGTCCAGCCACAAGCTTAATTAACTTTCAAACTTGTAAAGTTCTCCTTTACTTATTTTAATTGGTTTACCGAGAACACTGTCCGACCCAACTACATTACCATAATATAATATATAAATTCTCATATTATACATGCCTCTAACTTCACCCACATCTGCCTCATCAAATAATATTGATTCTCAACAGGAAATCGGCAATTAGTGATACGAAATTTACGGTTTCCTTTGTTGCATAAAGTGTACCAGAATTATTTGAACACAGTGTAATCGCCGGTTATTGTAATCTTGGGCATCCAACACAATTTTATATCAATAAACCTCGATTTAGAAGTTGAAAACTACATCAATAACTTTAACATTTTAACTTTTAAAAATAAAGACAAACATTCCCGGATTATGAATAACCTGACAATATTTGAAAATCTCCTTCTATCACCACAGTAAGCGGAAGTTTTTTCTGTATCGTGATGGAGGGCTTAGTAACTCGGCCACTGACCGGTCATGCAACTAACTACTTTACTATCATTTGACAATATATTTTACATCATAATATTATCATGGGTTCCTTTTAAAAATTACTGATATTTTAGTATAAAATACATTTATTTTATTTCATAAATTACAAAAATTGAAATGACAAGTCATTACTTTATTATCATAATTAATATAGAAAATGTTTTCAAAACCAATACTATTATAACTAAGAATGTTACAGAATTAAACACTTTGTTTCTTTTTACATACATATTGAAATACTTCTGCAAAAATCTGTTTTAAGTCAATTTAAAATATATTGGTTTTAGAAAGTTCAGTACTTCTCAATTGTATTTTTTTAAAAGAATTTTACCAAATTTAAATAGACATAAAAATTTCCGCTTGGAATACGTAACAGGTTTGTCTCCTACAACAAAAATTTTCGGAGTATTTTTTGGAAAATACAAAATAATAGCGAAGTTACATATATACCGTGATATTCGCGGCCGACCGAAAGGCGTGACATCACGGAATATGGGTGACGGTGCAAGAGTATCGCCATTAGAATTATGAATTCAGAAATTTTCCATTTATTGCAATGCGGAAACACTCCAACCTTCCGACCAAATATGCCTGAGGGCTTAACTCTTTAAATATAAAATAAATTGCAATAAAAAAATAAGCTACAATCCCGTTGAACCCATTAACCGATGAACACAATAACCGACAAGCATCACTATAAACAAAACTAACCTATAAACATTACCGTAATTTATTATATTATAAGTATAGCGCATTCACGGTGGCTTATTCAAAACGCCCGATAACCGACACCTCAAAGCCGCTCGTTGCTCGTCGGTTCACACTGGCCGCATTAGAGCCGCCATTCATATTTCTTCGCGTCATGGCCGCCATTGTTCCTATTTGATGGAACGCGTCGAAACAAAGGCACAAACAAAATCATAGACACGGCGCGATAAATCCAAAGTACCTACCGACTCGGTCATTGACAGCGATAACCATAAATTGTGGGTACTATGGATAAGGAGGTGGTGATACTGAGTTCAAGCAAGACCTCCAAAATAATAAATATCATAAAATTATAATTTTTGTGCATTTTTTACCAATGTCAAACCTGAAATCGACTTCAAAAATATCTTGATTAATAAATTGGTATGGATACCAAAACGAATTTATATACAGTGTCGATGTTTTGTACGTATACTGTTGTCTACGGTATATAGACAACAATTTTATCCTTGATCCATTTGAATGAAAATATGTTTTATACTTTGGTTATTAGGCCATATTAACATTTTGAGTAAGTTGGTTTACCGTATTTTCCCTAAATCGACTGCATATTGTGTATAGGTATGCCGAGAGATCAATTGTCGGGGGGATTATCTGTCATGGCAGACAGGCTTAACTTTGCATACGTCAAAATTAATAAACTACTTCGGGTTTATTATTAGTTTTTTTTTTTTAATTTTGTAAGACATCTTATATTAATCATTTTACAGTACAAGTTTTTTTTATAACGTAACGTTCTTAACCCCTCAGGTAAAAAGTATTTCCGCTTTGCAATAAAATCAAAATAAATTAAATATTTCTGAACGTATCCGAAAACCAAAAACTGTTTTTGAAAGGTGATAAAATACGAATTCAAATTATATAATTCAAAATAAACATTTTTTTTAATGTAAAATTTTGTAATGCAATGTATAAAAATCTTTTAAAATAGCTCTCCTTACCTTTTTTACCTTAAATTTCCGATAACAAAAAAACTTCACATATTTTATGAGTCAAATATATTATAAATGTTACTGTCATTTTACATTTTTGTGCGTTTCATTTAAAAATGATTAATGAAAAAATCCCAAAATTTCTTTGTTTTCAAATTGCAGTCGGAAACTTAAGTTGAACATTTGCAGATAAAGCGTGGTTATTTCTCTTTCTAATACTGTTGAGATTATATTTCTCACCATGAGTAAGGGAGTCACAACGATTTCTGCGAGAGCTTTATGATTTATTTCCAAAAGCGCACAAATTTGACTGAAGAGATTACATTTGAACCCTTCATGGCGAGTCTTTTGATACCCATTTCGTATTTTATATTTTTCTTGGTTGTTTCCTTTTGATACTGGGCCATCAAAATACCTCATTAAATTTCGACAAAAATAATTTTACTTACTGAGATATGGTAAGGATTCCTTTTTATTTTAACGGATAAAATCTTCTTCTTGCTCGCAATGTTCCAATTCATTTTTTTCGGAATACGTACATATAAAAAGATTTACAGGAGAACACAAATGATACTTAAAAACTAATTACAAAAAAGGAGGTTTTTGTACGAAACTACCCAATTCAATAGAGAAATGTTTCTCGTGTTTGAATTGGGGAGTGGTGCCATTGCCTAGGTAGGCTGTTGGGATCGGCTCTTCTCGTTCTCAGGTTGCAGTTTCTTCGATTTTGAGTATCGCTTTCAACTAGGCCGTTTCTCAGTAGGATTTTGGAGCCTTGAGTCATCCTGGAGCTCTTTGGTCTTCCTCTGGATGACTGTCGATGAAGCTCCAAAGACATTGCCAGCTTCACTGTGTAGTCTTCATCTCAACTGTCGTTCCTCCGGCTTACCTTTCTCCTTACTCCTTACGGCAGGCTACCACGAATGCGTGAACTTTTGATCTTATCTTTCAGTGATACTCCTGCCGTCTATCTAAGCATTCGCATTTCTGCTGATTTAAGTTGCCTAGAATAAGAGTTGTACATAGTCCAGCATGTAAAGCCATACATTATCGCGGGTCTAACTTCATAAAACCTCTTATAGTAATATATCTCTAAATATATGTAATATTAGTCCTTATCTGATTTTTATACACCAAAGATTGAGAGTCGCTGATACTGTCTTCAGTCATCAAGTATTAAATTATTCCAATTCGCCACTATAAAAAAATTGGTTCAGCTTCTCGTTATACCATCCATAGTATTTAAATGTCGTTTTTGTCATGAATGGGGCAGAGATTTTAAGTCTGCCGATGGGAAAGTAAACGTCAACATTAAACCTGTCAAATGCCAAGCGATAAATTAAATGACAGCTTGAAATATTTATCAAAATTTGATCGTTCAAACAGGGTTGTACAAAAATATTGAATATTTATTTTTTCTCCTGTAATGATTCTAAAATACGAAATACGTAGTATGTAATACAGTTTTATGAGCCGTACATTGAAGTGAACAAAAAAAAATTGATATTTATAAGATAAATGGTGTCATTCAGAGACATTTTTGTCTCTCTGCCTGACTAATTGAAAACATTACTGGTAACTTAATAAATGCACTCACAACATGCTTAAGGCCCGGCATCCTGAGTTTTCACCGATCTATAACATATGTCCCTTAAACTTTTTACGTTTCTAAGTTCTTAAAAAATATGCTTTATTTTTTTAAGATAATCTCCGAATACTCTCGAGCCGAAACGGTAATTAGATTACATAAAATTCCCTCGATAGAAAAACATATCAAAGTACGCTATGAAAATTCTGTTCTGTTATTTAACACAAAATAGGTTTGAAATAACGATATTGTAGTTAAAGAGAAAACAGTTTAGAATTTGCTCACATTTATTTAATGATAGCTGAAGCCTAGCGTTGTCTGGACTTTAGATCATCCCCCAAAAAAATGTACCTTATGATTTATGACGAAGAGCACTGATGTCACTATCTATAGCTTTCAGAGTGCGACCCTTTTTTATTTTGCATGGGGTTTAGAATTTACCCCTATTTGTTTCGCTCTCTTGCCTGATGGTGCTTTCTGAATTAACTGCAAAAAAAATACAACTATTATGCAAACAATATTTTACATCTACGTACCTAAAATAAAATCATATTTAAAACATGTTTTAGCACACCGTTTTTACGCTTGCCACTACACCATCTCTTTCCCCCGTACAGCGCCATCCTGCTTACCTAACCAGACTGCGCAGACGCCTTCTGCGCATTTCCTAATGGCCTATATAAAGAGCTGCGCGCCCTAATTCAACCAGTTCGTCTGCAGCTCGCCCTTGGCTAGTACACTCTCTTAGTTGCGCCTCGTCCTTTGGCACGACCCTCTAAGGAGTATTCTACTTCCATAAGCAAAGCACCAACCAGACCCCGACTGCTGCCTTAGTTGCGCTTCGTCCTATGGTACGACCCTCTAAGCAGAACACAGTCGCCGCCGCCCGTTACCATAACGGCACGAGTTTTGTTGTTCCCAAAGACTAATCAGCAAGGTTCCCTCCGATCCCTTGCTCAGTTAATTATTATTGTGATTTGATCCATTGTGACCATTTTTACTATATGTGATCTGCGAACTTACCTTCAATAAATACCATTTACCAACAAAAGTGTTACAATGTATTATTTATTAATTAAAATAATTTGTAAATATTGAAAATGTTACTTACAGCATTCTACATAAACAGTGACATTGTCATTTTACTGTCATTTTGACAGTAAAATTGGTGTTTTGAAAATTGGCCTACTTTTTTTTTAGTTCTGGTTTTTATATTTTCTAGTCTTATTTGACAAAGTGTACACTCGTTATCACAATAAATGTTAACCTCAACTACGCGCGTATATTAAGCATCTAAACTTTCCTGATAATCACAAGATTAACGTGACTCTTCATATTAAAAAAAGACATACGATGAAAATCCAGTTAAACTTCTTTCGAATAAGTACATACGTACCTACTCTTTTTCTAAGTAATATTTTATATTCCATGTCCAATATTTTTTTAACACACCCCTCATTGAAATTCGCATCGAGTTTTGTGTTCCTTTTTTTAATTTTGACGTTTCTCCTCCCGCGTAAATCTTTTAGTTGTTTTGACAGCGATGTCAACACTGCGCAGCTAAAAATTGAAGAATGGAAGTGTTTTCAGAATTTTAATGGCTGCTGTAAATAAAACGCGTAAATACTAAAGTGTATTTGTTTGCTTTTGGGAAGAGCTCATGAAGGTCCCTTAGAAATCGTTGTATCTCCCTTACTGTCATGGAGAAAAAAAGTATCTAAAGAAAGATAGAAAAAAACACAACAATTTATATTCGAATATTTAACCGAAAAATTAAAATATTTTACCTCAATGAAACCAAAGTTTTTCGACCGCAATTTGAGAAAAAATTACGAAATTCTGTGAATTTTTTAGAAATAAATTACGACTAAAAAGTGAGATGTAATGTTTAAAATACACGTGTCTAATAAAATATGAATGTGTTTTATTTTGTTTTCAAAAGTTATTGTTTATTTTTAATTATAACTTTCGAAAGCGTATTTCATGTACATTCACTTTCAAATACTGTTTTTATTTTTCGGATACATTCAGAAATTTTCCATTTACTTGGATTTTATTGCGAAGTAGAAATTTTCTGACCTTCCGAAAATGTGTCCGAGGCCTGAAAGGTTAATATTAAATGGTATTTTATCGATGGCACTGACTTATGGTACACAACCGGTGAACATATACTCCCCAGAGATGGGATTAATACCGCGTTTAAAACATAACTCGTCAATTCACATAAAACCTTTCGATTCCTATGTTTCAGACAGCCAATGAAATTGAGTGTCTGTTTAAAGCTTTTTGTACTCAACCAAAATAAATAACTTTTTTTAAATCTAAAGGGTTATAAAATATCTATTACAGAGATTCTCTTTTATTCATTTGTGTGTTTAATTATAAAATACAGGTCTTTAAATTATTTGATTTTTAAAGATTTTAGAGATAACTTTGGTAAGTATTTGTGACAAAAAAAAAGTATTTTGATGGGCTTTAATTTAAAAATTTACAAAACGATAGATTTTCGTTGGAAAACAATTTTTTTTTGTTAATAAATGAAAAATTTGACCCAAAAAAATGCGTTTTACGGTGTTCTATATTTTTATACAGTTTTTTTTTTTAAATGACTAATATAAAAAAATTGGAAATTTTTTTAATGATAGCGAAAAATCGATTTTTTTAATATCATTTATTTTGTTAATTTAAAACTGAAATAAATAAAATATCTCACATCCATACTATATATTATTCGTTTTCTCTTTAATGTTAAAAAAAATTATTCAGTTTGGTTGAGTATTTTAGCTTTATCTAAAAGTAAGTTTTGTATGAAGAAAGCCATATGTAGCGATTCCTGTTGAGAAAGAATTTAGATTTTCGATAAAGTTTGACCAGTTTTCTCTCGATGTAAGTGAAATTGTTCTTACTTCGAGTACAGCAGACAATAGTACAAGATACTTCAATCAGTGTACATCTTCAATGGATGTTACATTTAGCATTCAAAACAAAGCTAAGCAAGTGCTTCTCCAAGCAAGTTTATACTGAAGCCAAAATAGTTTTGGCAATATTCGTGGTAAGATTAAACCCGTTTGGCCATTTTGGGGAGGTGGGTGGAAATTGGGCAGAAGAAGGAGTTTGAAGGTGATAAGTTAGGAAGTTACTGACCTGAGCTGGTTGAACACATTTTGAGCACGGCCAACAATTGAATTTGGGAGCCACCCTTTTTATGTGAATACCGCACAAGAATCCCATCTGCTCTCAACCGCCTGGAGCCTGTGAGACTAAGGCTTCCCCAATTGGGATTTGTTGTGAGGTTGATGGTAGTAGGGAGGTGAAGGAGATGGAAAGAGGAAGGCGGGGAAGTACCTCGCTATTTATATGTAGTCACCAAACACTGCTAAATAAAATTTTAATGGAATTAATGGTGGAGGTGCTGGAGTATATTCTAATCTGGAACGTGCCGCAAATATACCTTTTATTATTTATAAATTAATAAATTGTAAAATGCGAAATACGGATTTCTAGACCGATTAAGACGTGTTTGATGACCAGATCTGAATAGTCAGATACTTCCCTGCCTTCCTCTTTTCCATCTCCTCCCCCTCCCCACTACCTTCAGCCTCACATCATACCCCAATTGGGGATGCCATAATCTCACTGGCTCCAGGCGGTTTGGAGCAGTTTCTACATCTCATGTGGTGTTCATATAAAAAAAAAAAAAATCAATGACGAAATTTATATATTTTTTACATTGATAACTTTTATTTTTCTTATTTTACTAATTTCTATTAATCTTTTTTTTTTTTTATGATTTCTAATAATTTTATTAAATTTATGTTATTACTCATGTAATACGTTTGTTACGTAATTTCACTCTCTATTATGTGTATATGGATTTGCACTGACCTCCCACATTCCTTAATAAGTAAATTATTATTATTATATATTTTTAAGAGCCCAAAATCAAAATAGCCTTGGATACCACATTCTATACAATAATTACACATTCAAATGCCCAGACCACTAATTTTCATAATTAAGCCATATTCTCTGACCCGAGCTGTCATTACCCTGAAATTTCCGAATATGATTTAAATTTGCATAGTACCGGGCAATATATCCTGTCTGAATATCAATTCCAACCCCCTTTGATAATAGCTCCTACACGAGGGTAACACGACCAATAAGGTGCACGTTAGGGATGCTGGGGATGGTTGGCTACGGGGGTAATTATGAACAGCAGTTCTCGTGCATGCATCGACCATCTCCTTCCTAACCTAACATAACTTATCCTAAGCTCACCTAACCTCACCTTCGTCAAGAGGGTAATATGGAAAATTAATAAAACGAAGAGTAGGGGACACCTGTGATTGTTGGCCAAATGGGAACAGTATCTCTTGTGCAAGCGTCGACCATCTTCCTCATGATCTAACCCAAGCGCACCTAACCTTATCTAACCCTATCTAACCACACCTCCTTTTCGAGCGTAACATTCTCAGTTGTGAGCATGAAAAGGATTCCGGTGATAGTTGTCTACAGGGGTCCTAGATAGTGAGAATACCGAGTGACTGTTAATATGACAATTTCTCTGAATCCTTTGATACCGTGAATCACGATATCTCACTCACAAAACTTGCCCAGGTGGGTTTCTCCCTTCGGGTGCAAAACCACCTGTGCAAGTTTCCATCTGCGGGTGTTTTTTCTGGGGTTCCCCAAGGGTCAATCCTGGGGCCTCTTCTCTTTTCGATGTTAATTAATGATATTGGTGGAGTCATCCATTTTTCTAGTTTTTTTATGTTTTCCTGACGATCTTAAATTATTTCAACTAATTAGAAATGTTGGAGATTCTGACGATGACAACGTTTTCTTTCGTTTCGATAACGTTCATCTTTAAGCTGACTTAACAAAATAGGCCCTGAGGAAAATAATTTCCCTCGGGGCCTATGTCATCTTTGAAGATGCTGCGTGGAGGGTCTCTTTGAGGAGAGGAAGGAGTAAACATGGGTCTTTAAGAGACTTTTTGTGGAAATGAAGAAACACAACGAAGAAAATGAAGAAAAACGACCCGTTCTCATGAGATAATTGTCAACCATGTACATACGTTGGGCGTTGACGTGTTTCCCGACTATGCACCGGTGCCGAGGGGATCAATGACGTTAGTTCCTCGGAGCATCTTCCAATGAAATACCGGTAGAACAAGGATAGCGTTCCCACCGGGCGCTTGTGCTCTAGAGATTGCGATCCGTTTGTTAGGACGGGAGAATCTATCAAACGGACCGCCCGTTTCTGCACAGAGTTGAGAGTGTTTATCAAGTATTTTGGGGCTCCAGACAAGAGGTGGCTGCCAAATTCGAAGGGTTCGAGTCTCGTCGGCGACATCTATCTTTTCTCGGAAGATTTTTCAATGTCGATGAGTGTTTCAGGATGTTAATTATTGCTCATAATAAACAAATCCATATTTTAATTTTAAACATTTTTACAACATCCCAGAACTTTCTGTTAGAAGATATTTATCGAGATGAAAGCGAATTTTACGATTACGATGACGGCCTTCACTATCCGGTTTCTCAGAAAAAGCTGAGTTTAAAGTGAAAAATATGGTACAAACAATAAAAATTCAATTCCAGATTAACTGAATTCTCTTGTCGTGAAACCACCACGCAGTTTATTTTTATGATTGAACTTTCATGCAGAACAATAGAAAATGAATAAAATAGGAGATGAATAATTCCTGGGAAAGTGAAATGAATCAATATTTTTGATACATTTTGTAATACAGTAAATTTAAAACATTCTTTGCATCGAATATTGAAAATAAAACCACGGAAATTTTACCGAATTCTGTTGAAACTTTTACTGTCTGAAAGGATACTGAAAAATTCCTTGGATATTTTTCCAATTCCAACGAAATGCTGGTAGTTTTTCTGGGATACGCGATGTTGAGAATTTAATAAAATCTGTTTCTACCAGGTTATATTTCTGTTTAAAATCGATAAAACTACTCTATGATCTCAGGATGAACCCGGTTTTTGAGGTTATGATTTCAGATATTGAATCAAGTCGATTAACTAAACTGCATATAATGTTAGGTTATATTCATAGTAAACCATTATATACACTAGTAATATAAGTGTTTACTTACTGTATATGTGTATAATATGAAAAACAATTTTTATATTTGAAAACAATAACTAAAAAACCTCACCAATTGCCCTAAATGAGGTTTGGATACTCTGTAAAAAGATTGCGAGCTTTAAATTAGACTTTAAATCAAGATAGACAATTGCTAGTCGGGATGACGCTATATTTGTGATTGAAAATAAAAAATGGCTTGAGACTCCGATTGGTTTTACATTGTAGAACAGCATAGTCGCGATCACCCGGAAATACAATCTGAACATAGTTCTGACCGATCCAAACACTTGAAAACCAAAGATTTTCAGAAAAGCAAAAAGCAAGACAGGGAAATTGTGGCGTAACATAAATAATTTGCAAAAGAAATTCAAAAATCGAATTGGATTATCAGTCGATCAGCGTAAGCCTGGTTATGGAAATTCTAATGACAGCAATACAGCCATGCGATTTTTCAGCAACGCAGATTTGGCATTATTTATTTATTGTTTATTTATTATAGATAGATACAAAAGAAAGTACAGATTACATATTAGGAAGCTTTGCCTGTCCAACTAGGAAAGTTTCCCGTTCCAGGACAGACAAATTGACAGGTTTAGTTCATTCTTTAAGAAATGTACATAATTACATAACAAAGACAAAAGAACAAAAAAAAAATATTTTTCTCTGAAACTAAGTTGTGTAATGAAGAAATAAATAAATATATACATACATTTTTTTGTGATGTAGAATAAGTAATCTGATAGCATTTCATATTCGTACACGTAGATAAAAAAATAATTGAATGAATGCACATCATTTTAGTTACAATATCAAGTGTTAACTATATTAATATTGACAATTTTAGGAAGTTTTCCATTGATCTTATCAAGTATTTCGTTGAAATGTATCCGTGGTATTAAATGCAACACAATTTTTCAATTTTATGCAAGATCTATGTTTTCAATTCTAAGCAATCTATCTAAATAGTGTTATTTTATTGTTGAATAGCTCGGATCCAAACCATTTTCCCCCCACTTAATGTAGCTCGTTGTCTGGAAAACACAGTACCATCTATCGGCGTAATCCCGAAGCATTTAACCACAGAATTGAACAGCTGAAAGGATAGACAGAAAATCTCAGCATATTAACAGGCTCGTACCACAGACAAGCTTACGCGATGTTACAATGTTATATTAATATTGCATAAATTTCTGAAACAGATGTTTGAAGAGAAATCAAATACGCAGTGTTAATCAGGTTTACGAATTCAGTAACGCATACAAAGTGTATAATATTGTAATACGAGAAATTCGGCTTTCGTGTGAGCAAATAATACAATAGTGATGTGTACTAATCACGATGGAAACTTCGTAGAATAATAAATATTGTACACGAACAGTTAGAATGACGAGAACTGAATAACTAATAGGTAGGTACTTCAATCATGCTCTAATATTTTTGCCTTGTCTTGATTTTGTAAATTCGCCAAATCGAAGTTTTCTTGGTATATAGCGGAGTTCACACGACACACACATTTTGATATGCGTCATTTTTCGAATAGATACAACTCTCATACAGAAATGATAATGTGATCGATTAGAATTATTTCAATTTTGAAGATGTATAAATGCAATTGAAGCAAAAAGTTTGTGCCGAGACAGAGTTTGTTTGGCTGTCTAACCTGGCTGCTTTCTAAACTTTAAAAATATCCGCCTCCAGTGAGACTATTACATCCCATTTATTGTGGTGTTTTGTGAGACTAAAATAATGGGATGGGAAGGAAATATGAAATCTGATCACGAAACACAGCTAAAGTCATTTCAAACCAAGCTTCGATTCTGAAAGGTGGTCTTTTATCAGAGCGATACTCCGAATATCCAATCACTCTGCACTTTACTGTGAATGTGTCACGAATGTGTTAGATGGTTATCAAGTCAGTGCCATCGAGCAAAGACAGTTTAAAAATTGCAGGGATTGTTTTTGATACTATTTTTTAATGCTTTTGTATTGTTATTTTATCTAAAAAAGGTAAATGGTATTTTTCAAAATTACAACATTTAGCGGTACTTTTTTGGTAAAGAGATAAAATTAGTCCGGCGTGTCGGCTAGCACTATTATTTTCCACTGTTACGATACGGGCCAACCACTACCATCCAACGCCGCCACAATCTCACCGGGCAGGCTCGCAGCAATTTTATCGGGCAAGTTTGTACCTTACCCTAAGAATTTTTAATAGGTACGTCTTTTTGAATGGGAAAAAAAGTTCGAATTTTGGAAAAAGTTAATCTTTTTTACTCCTACCATCATGTAGATTCACCCCTCGAATTTAATGTACTATTCCCAATGACACCCTGCAGAATTAAGATATGCATTAAATTAATCAAGAATAATGAATCATTAGATTTCTTTATACAGTCAAGATTACTTAGTGACGACACTGACTATTTTTAACTGCAAACTGTTTGCCAATTTTCAATTGCACAATTTGCTTCCTTTTACAATTTAGTAATTACCCCCACTGCATTCAGACTTCCCTTAATTAAAGTTCCTGCATCAATCCTTCTGTCAATGAACATACACTTCCTGAGTTCGCAAACCCATCCACTTCTTCAAAGGATCAAACGTTCTAGGATATGCAAACATTAATGGCTTAATTAAGGTGACTTTTGTGTAAATACGCTTTTCGCTACTTCCTGAGATAAAGCAGACAGTTACAATCAGATTTTTTTTTTGGTTTGCCACCTTTGGATCTGGAGCCGAGGATCTTACCTCCCAGTCAAGGCGGTCATCGGGTTAAGATCCTCGTTCTCAAAGGAAGAGCTGTGAGTTTTGAGCTTTGAGCATTAAGAGGAAATAACAGAGGGAATAACTAGAGAAGACCGGAAATTAATCATTTTTAAATCAAATTCTAGACATATTGATACTTTTTTACAAAAAAACATAAATTGATTTTGAAAGATTGTTATTTTATCTGGTAAACCCATCTTTTAAATTTTGAAAATGTAAGTTTATTTTAATATACTAAGGTTATACCGTTGGTCGTTGGCAGATTTGTTCAATTTTCAAACGAAATTTTATATTTTAAACCACAAATTTCAAATCATATAATCACACAGCAAAATAAACTAACTAACTAACCATCACGCCGTTTCCCCGCAGGGGTGGGCAGAGAGGACGGACCGCCAAACAACTCGGTCTTGGCATACTCTCCTCGCCTCATTCACATTCATACATCTTATCATACATGCTCTTCTATTATTCTGACTCTTGACATGGCCCGACTCAAGTATCTGATTCACTTGATCGTGCCATGTCTTCCTCGGGCGTCCTCGACTTCTTCTACCATTCACATTCGCATCATATATTCTCTTGACACTCCTTTCTTCATTCATTCGCTCTATATGTCCAAACCATCTATTGTCCCTTTTTTAATCTTACTTATGACGCTCACATCGGCCTTGCATTCTTTTCGGATCTCCACATTCCTCACACGATCATACATGGTTTTACCACACATACGCCTCAGGGATCTCATTTCTACAGCATTCAGTCTACTTTCATCCTTTCTCTGCCAGTTCCATGCTTCACTGCCATACATCAGGGTAGGTACCGGCACTCCATTGTGAACTGCTAGCTTAGCTTCTTTGGACAGAAAAATAAATCAATACATAATCTAGTAAACACACTTTTAAGAGTTTTAATTTTAGTTCAATTATATCAATAAAAAATAAATCCGAGAACGTGTATTGTGACGAAAATACCTCAGTTTTTCTATTTATTTACGGTCTTACAAACTAAAACAATTCAGATTTTTTTCACACACTTATTTTGTTTAAATAAATAAACACCCTTGATCAAAAAATATTTACAAGATGGACACGATATTTAATAATTTATCATTGTGCGTTTTGAGCACTTTTATTGCTTGTTTGAATGTAGATATATATTATAGAAGTTTTTAATGAAATAAATCGATATAATTTTTTTAATTTAAAAAATTTGAAACGGGGAATAATCGATTTTTCTCATCGGAGCCTCCCTGTACAGTTGCAACCATTTTAAAACTTTTATTCACAGCCGCTGGTCAATGGCGCTTAAGGTTTTGTTTTTGAGTTTTAAGCGTTAAACTTTTGGTTTCGAGATTTGAGTTTTGAGTATTACGCTTGCTTTTTGAGCTTTGAGCTTAGATTTTTGAGCTTTGTGCTTTAAAGATAATAATAATTGTATTTCGGGCTACATTTAGTTGTGCAATGTAATGTAATCCGTATCAGCAAAGCATACATTTTTTAAAGTAAGAAAGGAAGTAAGCATTGTTTTTTTAGCTTTAAGCCTTAACTTTCAGCTTTCCAGCATTATTTTTTTTACATATCTATAAGTCTGAATGTTTTCAGTTTCATTGTAAGAAATCTCTCACATACGGTGTAAATACTATTACCAATTGGTTTATTTCTAAATATTTACCCCCTATCTAATAAGCTTGTCTAAAATTTTACACAACCGATAAACAACCATTTAGCCTAAGTTATCTGTTGTGTAAAAATTGAAACTCATTTATTAGTAAGGTTCTTTAAATATTTCACAGTACTAAAATTAGATTGTATTTCTTAAATTAATTTACTACTCCTAAACGATTCCCTGACATGTGATCCCTCGACAGTTGGCTCACTGACATACTTATATTTAATTTGAAAAAGAAAAGTATAAAACATATTTTCATAAGTATACAATACAATTACGGTAGCCGTCGCCGTTCCCATCGTGTTAGACCCTGTTCAGAAGGATCGAAACGCGCGTAAAGGCTCCGTCAAACAGAAGGCGTACTTACCGCGCGTCAAGGCGTCAGCGTAAAGGCTCCTTCAAACAGGCACCAAAACGCCGTAACGTCGCGTACTTTCTATTTGAACGGCTTCGACGTGTTCAGTAGTGGACGTTTTAACGCCTTGACGCGCGTAAGTACGCCTTCTGTTTGACGGAGCCTTAAGTTTGCGTCCAGAAGGAGCGCAAAATGCGCGATCATTTTGGGATTTAGTCCTGGAAAATGGACTTGGATGAAGTAATCGTTTTGTGGCTGGCTAGTCGCTCCATTGCACTAGATACGTCCGCTCTTTCTGCAATTCGAGCGTAAACTGGAAGCAACAATGGAGTCTGGCGTACAACGCGCGAGTTACGCACGTACTCGCGATGCTTCTCAACGAAATGTATTGGCACCTAGTAACTCGCCTACACGCGTAACGATTCGGGACGAATTCGCTCCATCTGAACAGTGTTTTGTTATCGCGCCGCGCGAGAAAACTAAGCTTTTTTGATAATTTGCACTCGTTGTTCAACGCTGTAGTCTTCCATGGTGATATGCCATACACTAATAAATTAACAATAACTTTGACAGATGTAACTTTAACAATACGACTGTTATAAGTTATAACCTAACATAGTTCAAGCGTCCCTAAAGAAAGGCCCCATAAAAGTACAAATGAATTATTTACTTCACTTTAAAGTTATTTCAAATCTACGTAACTTTCCCAACTGATAACACTGTAATAAAAGCGTTCTGTTCGTAACACCTGTGCTGTGTGTACATACCTAACTATAGATAATGCCCCATCTCTTTATCACCGGATGGTGTGAAGGCTCTATTCTCTACGGGAAATCTGAACGTTAATACCTACCTTAAATTTCCGGAAATTCTAATATGCTCTACTTTGCATATTACGCTATTTAGTTTCTGATTCAGACATCCTCAAACTTTATTTTAAGGCATCGCATTTTGTTAAGTTTACACACTTCAGATAATAAGTATTTTGATTTTTATTTACAACTAGCGAGTACCCGGCTTGCCACAAAGAAATATATTGTTTCTCCCTGCGTGTCCTTTTCCATGCAACCGGAATCCTGCCCCCGCCAACTTAAAGACTGTATAAAATAATTCAGTTTACAAAATATAATATAATGGTGAATTTATGTACAGATATTGTATTTCTTAGTCCTCTTTGCTAAGGAGTCCTGTGCCGAGGAGGACTAAAGTTATATAATTTTTATTTTTTTTTGTATTTCTTTGGCATTAATTATGTAACAATTTCTAGACATTTTGTTTTGAAGAGTTTTAATTTTCAATGTACTGTGTAGTTAGCTAATGAATGACATGGATGTGTCGAAACCTGTAGCAGAAAAATTAAAAAATTTAAGTAACGATAGTACATTGAAAAATAAAACTCTTCAAAACAAAATATAATTTATTTGCCTTCTACATAGTTTTTAATGTCTTTATTAGGATTTATTCATTGATCTCTTTCAGCCAGACTTTTATTCTTGATTTGTACCCATTAATTTTTTTATTAGTTTTATGTCTTGGGGAAGAATGTTGTGGAGTTTTTTTCTAAGTAAGTGTAGTGTTTACGTCCAAATGTGGTTTTAAAACGTGGAATGTTTTGGTTTTAGTTTGATTAATATCATTTTACATAAATTAAGTCAAGCTCCGAACACAATACCTTTGCGATATTACACTATAGAGAGCAATGTTAGTTAGTTTTTAAGCACAATGCTTTTATAAACTAACTTTTTAGGATAACAAACCAATGCGATCTTTTAACCGTATTTTGAAGTAGGTGGGGTGCTTTAAAGAGATAAATAGATAAGGGAATATTGTAATGTTTTTGGATTAATTGGAGGATAGAATGGAGAACCTTTTAATAACACACTTTGTTTTTCAGCGAACAAGTATAAAGTTTTTAGTGACACCAAAATAATACATCCCAATAAATGAATTTCCCCCCAACGGACTAAAATCTGTTTCTTTCTAGGAAGCTTGATGCAGAAGAGAGTAAATAATTAGTTTACAATGAATTTATTAATTTCAGACCATTGAGAGAAAGAGAAACATGCTTGCCTGCCATCTGTTTTATAAATCACAAACTATTTATTCTAAGTTATAAGCCAAAGTTTTAACCTAGATCCAAACCAAACTTTTGTTTGGATTTTAACTAAATTCAAATAATTAAAATAATTCCTGATTAATTTCCCAACATATATTATGGGAGGTATTTCACAGAATCTTGTAAAGATAACAAGTAAAGTATATACACAATTTATAAATTTAAAATAATATATAGTATATTTGCAACCTCCTTTCAGAACCGAAACATTGCATGAAATGGCTTGAGCCATGTTTGCTAATCAGATCTTAATAGTCAGGCACTTTCCCGCCGTACACTTCTCGCATCTCCTTCCCTTCCCCACTATCTTCAGCCTCACAACATACCCCAAGTGAGATTGCCATAGTATCACCGGCTTCAGATGTGTAGGGGTCTTGGGGGGAATATGCCCAAAAAATTTAAAGGCTGTTCAAAACTAGTTTAAAAATTGAAACGCACCTAAAATTAGTTTTTAAAGGGATCAGTTTTTTACAATGGCTCCACACAGGAGGCCCTGAAGAAAATAATTCCCCTCAGGGCCTATGTCATCTTTGGGGATGCTGTGTGGAGGGTTCTTTTAGAAAGGGAAGAGAATGTGTTGGGAAGGAAAAAGTTTTGAGGGGTGGGTGGGAATCTGGGGGTCAGCGTGTTCCCTGAAGGCCCCACAAGGGCAGAGGGCCTCATCTCTCAAATCCTAACGAATCAATCAGTCGAGAGTCCGGCTGGAGAGGTATCTTTCCCTAGTCTCTCCCGATCTGACCTGCCACGCAATTGGTGGGCAGACGCATCCATCGCCAAGACCCGGACAAACCTCCCCCCCCATGAACCCGGGCACCCGTGCTAAGACACCAAACATAGCGAACCACTTGGGATGACCTATGGCAGAGGTGTTGGTTATCCAATAAATTACTCACGGCCCACAGATTGGAAACCTTTGGTTCAACTTAATATACGTAGAACTTCTCGTTAATATTAAAACGAACACTTGCACCTTGTTCGGTATTACGAATGTTTCTAATTTAATTGGTGCTACAGGGTGTTTCAATGCGTCCTGCATAATTTACGTTTATATTATTACAATCACTAAACAATTAACCGCAAAGTCCTTTTTTCGTTTCGTTTCACCCTACGTGACAAAGTCCTTTTTTCGTTTCGTTTCACCCTACGTGACAAAGTCATTTTTTCGTTTCGTTTCACCCTACGTGACAAAGTCCTTTTTTCGTTTCGTTTCACCCTACGTGACACAACTGTGACCAAAAGATTTTTTTTAAAGATTATTATTATTAGTGAAGACAATGTTAGCGAAACTCAATCAAAAATTTGAAATAGAAAAATCAGAAAAAGATACGGTTACATCTAGGACTCGAACCCGGGACCTTCGGCTTTCCGGGCCGCGACTCTACTTACTGAGCTAATGTGTCCCTATCCTATTCGGTCAATTTAACTGTGTCACAGTTCTACTGATAACTACCAACACTATCAACATCTGATTCAGATTTTCGATTGAGTTTCACTTATATTGTCTTCATCAATTAAAATATTACAATTATATTTAAACTCATTAAGCTAAAATAAAAAAATAATTATTCAACCTGGACTTTCAGAAAAGTCAATAGATGTCTCATATTAAATGAAAATGGATACATTTTTCGAAGACACTATCTAGATGGCATTTAGTTCTAATTGAATCTTGCAATCACACATAAAAATAGCAGCCAATAAAAATATGCTTACGAAAATTAAGATAATGTTTGTAGTTCTCAGTCGAAGTAAGTTACTGTTAAATATGACCTAATCGGATAGGAACACATAAGCTCAGTTGGTAGAGTCACGGCCCGGAAAGCCGAAGGTCCTGGGTTCTAGTCCCAGATGTAACCGTATCTTTTTCTGATTATTTGTTTAAGATTTTCGATTGAGTTAAGCAAATGTTGTCTTCATTGAAAAACAATGATTGTAAAACCAAAATTCTATTTTAGAAAATATTTAAATTAGTGAATTAATTTGAAGTACTCACCCTTGAATCGAATCAAGAATTATAGATATTTTAAATAAACAGGTGAATAATTTTGGTTTATACATAGAAAAGACCTACGAAAAAAAATAGGCTAATCGAAGTACTAATCCTGCGCATATGAAGTCGCGGGCAGAAGCTAGTAATAAATAATTCAAATAAAATTTATAATAAATCGAACAATCGGAAATCAAAGTACATCAATTAAAATTCATCACAAAATCAAGTACGTACCTCATCATCATTAGGTATTCATAAATTCTACCAATGATAATGTTGTGCGGTTGACTGTACAGCCAGCAACCATTCACTGCAGAGCTTTTTGAAGTTTATATTCGAATATAGGTTGTATTTTATTACAAAGTTTTGATGAGAAATAACTGTAATTGGTTGGCTGCAGTGGATAAGTGAGAAACATTTATTGGATAACAAACCCCATGCCATAGGTCACCCCAAGTGGTTTGCTACGTTTGGTGACTTAGCAGGGGTTTGTTCATCTCTTCCATATCCTCCCAATTCCCACTATCATTAGCTTCACAACGCAACCCAATTGAATTTGCCGTAGTCTCACTGGCTCCAGGCGGGAGCAGTTGGGACTCTTGTGCGGTGTTCACATAGATTAATAAAAAGATAAGATTAATAAATACATTAAAATGATTATATTATAAATTAAATTAAACTAAAATATGTGCATAAAATTTCCTTGTCTAAATTTTGCATTGTTTTAGGTATTTGTCAGAATTCTTTGGTTTTTATTTAACCGTTATATGTCTTATTACGTTTCAAATTAATAAAATAGTTAGTTTTTACCACTTGTATTGTTTATTAAAACTAACATGATACTATTAAAACCCAGAAGTAATTTGAATAGTATTATTAAAACCCTGAAGAAGTTTAGCATTGCTCACGAAACATGTTGGTTTTTATAAATAATAAAAGTGGTAAAAACTAAGTATTTTATTAATTACAATTAAAATGGTGCCACCAAATAAATCTTTCTAAGATGTTCCAGTCTACATACTCCATCAACTTGACCAACACTCTTTCTTCCACTAACCATCCTAGGAGTTCTTTCTTAATCTACATCATTACTTACACCAGTCTTACAGGTACTCTTTTCGACTAAGTTCATTCGTTATTCTCACATACGACTCGAGTATATCATTCTTATACACATTAATTTACTCGACTGAATTCGGAGCGTAGCTTAAAGCTCTCTTTAGAAAATCAGAACCACATTTTTATGGACACTTGCAAACCTTATTTACTTAGATGTGCTGGCTGGTTAGTATCTACCTTGTCATTTACAGAATATTTTAGTGCATGTACTAATGCGCAAATTCATCCTTATACTCCCCAAAAGGTTGAAAAATTTCACAGTTCACCCATTAAAGTAAAGTAAAGTAAAGGGCAAAATATTAATTGTTGGGGTGAACGAATAGAAAGTTTTTTCTTTTTCAAAATGTTAAATGAAGCGATTTTTCATAAAATAAAAACGGCGTTGTACAAATTGTACAATTATTATTTTTTTATCGTTGAAGACTACATTAATCACTTTAAAACGAAAAATGTGATGCAGAAAAGACGGAAAAATATGAGCCCTGGACCTCTGCCTTGCTTTGACTACTGACCTAATTCGACAATATCAACTGCAATCATTTTTAACTGTATTGTATCTCGACCAAAAATCATTAACACCATCTTAATTTTTCCTTGCGGTTATTTCAAAGGTTTATTCAATAATTCCACTACAAAAATATTGACTTATTATCATTATTTAGAAATATATTCATGCTTCCTCTGATAATTTTATGTGTTAGTATTGTGTAGCATGGTTGGTAACAGAACTCCATTATAAAATGCTAGCCTCTTTTATAAAAATATATTATTTCCGATTTTCCATTCGTATAGTAAGCATTCCTCTTATGTTTTCCTTGTCAATCTTTACACTTTTGGGCATGTTAAGTAATTGTGCCATTTTAAACTCGTTTCCCTTACTGAATTTTTATAGTCAAATGTAGTTAAAACATGAACCTTTTACGCCTTTTTAACTATACAAATAAAACCTCTTAGGTGCCCGACGAGAAAAGCTTTTAAATTCAAAGAAGGTTGATTTCAGTAAAAAAATGTAATTTGAACACAACACGTCAATTTATATCCAAATTAAGTCTTAAAACCTTTTGATTATTACGTCGTAAAACCCAGTTGGGAATATTAAGTAGGACGAACTGAGGTATCTTGGTGATATTAAGTGGAAACCGGGCGGCGTTTGTCCAGAGAAACGTATTCTTTGAATTCCTCTCTGAATTTTGACGGTAGTTCAAATATATTGTTTAAATCAAATAGATATGGTTGAAAAAGAAGATAACAATAAAAATCTAAATTAAAATATGAAAATGAACAAGATACAAAAAAAAATAATGAAAGATAATGGTCGCAACTGGGACTCGAACGCAGATCTCTCGTCTTACTAATTCAGGCATTGCGTCCTTTTATAAAACTGCCATAATTGTCAAATTTGGTTCGATCATTATCTTTTATTATTTTACTCTGTTTTTTTTTTCATATTTTAATTTAGACCATTATTGTTATCTTCTTCTTCAATGATATATTACGTTGATGGGAAGTTTTTCTTATATAATATTAAAATAAATATCAACCACTATCGTGTCGGCACGTTTTGCTTTTTTGTTAAGTTACTTCTTTTAGAAGTTAGGACCATTTAAACATGTTTAAAATTGCTTAGTTTGAACGCCATCAAAAAATGTTCAGTATACAAACTAGACAATGTATTTGTAACCAAAAAAATGCACAAATGTAGAATATTTTCTTCTAATATAGTTAGTAAACAAAAATCTTAAAAATCAATCGTTTTTTTACCGAATCTCTACCTAAAACGACTATTAGTTGGCAGAGGAATTGAACCTACACATAGGTGGGGAACCTACGCATTTGTCTACTCAGCTTCTAGTCAGAAAATTAAGTATCTATTCACCACAATAATCGCGATAATAATAACTCGTCTTCTAGTAACCTCTTGTATTGTATAACAGCACTTTCAGGACGGAGCTTATGGAATAAAGCTTTAAAATTAGTCGTTTAAGCACCGCGTTCCTCTTATCCTGGCTTTATTCTGATCCTTAGCGGTGATGCAAACCCTCGCCCTAGACACAAACGCCATCTGTCGATTTTCCTACGAAGGATTTATGTAGCTACAGCCTCCAGCCGCTTCTATTGAAGATACTTTAGGATACGGAGTGCTTTCAGGAAAATGAGATTCCTTTATGCGGCCAAACGGTGAATCTTTTCTATTATTTGTGCTTGTTAAACGTTGAGGTATTTTTTCAGGGAAGCAGACAATACATAATACATAATTATAATCATTGAGAAATTAATTTTATTACATTAACCTTAATGTTGGTTAACTTGTGTTTGCATTTAATGTTTAAAGTCTCTCGGTTATGAAGAATTGTGAATGCGAAATTAGTTATGAATAAATATTTGAAGTAAAGAAATAAATTGCTTTTTTAATTTATTACGCGTCGCGCAAGTGAGTGAAACAAGTCAGAAAATGCCAAAGGAAGATGGTACGATCATGTTCACCCACATAGCCCTACCGTACCAATTTTGGTTCCAAACAAAAAATAATTATTGTAAGTTGGAATAAAGTTAAAAAATAGCTTCGTCTACGGCTTATGTTACTGTAGATTTACTAGCCTTTATGATTTTAACATCAAACAGTATGCTTTTTGTTGTTAATTAATTTTAAAAATTAATCAATGTTTCCTCGCGACAAAATTGAAAAACGTGCATTTTAGAATGTAAATATATGTTTACAATAATTTAAAAGTTCCTGAAAAACATGTCTTATATCAACACGTAAACTGCGTTTTTTTATATTGTAATAAAAATTATAGTTAATCTAATTTAACAATTCTTTTGTGCACCAAAATGTGTGTTCCAATTTTGGTTTGGTAGGGCTATGGGCGTCTAACGTGTTATCTTTTTTAAAAAATCAGTTGCTTGTCAGTGCAATAAAATCTGTCTTTTCTGGAGTAAGTGATGACGAATGCGACCAAATAATCAAAATTTGCACAAAACCACCAGTAAAGGCCAATTCTTGATCAATCAATCAACCAATGATCTTGATTTTATGATAAAATTAATATATTCCGGGGTCATATTTTCAAAATAAAGCATTTTGAAGGTTAACTGATGACGATAATCTATTGTGATGACTACTCGCCACAATCGAATTATTCCACAAATGCTTCAATTTGAAAGTGTGGCCTCGGAAAATTTTAATTTCGATCGATATTTTCATCACCAGGATTTAGGTCAGAATTGGTTTTGACTTTACGTCAAGAAACGAAGAAACCATCGGTTTCGAAACATGTAGTTAATTGTGATTATATAATAGTGGTTGATACAAAGTTATTTGTTTAATTTAATGGAAAATGTTTTCCTCAGGGCCTCCTTTGTGGGGTTATTGTAAAAATTAAAATAAAACTTCGAAATTTGTTATTAGCTGAATTATTTATACCTATCTAGAAAAGCGTTATATACTGTGTAGGCGATATAGTTCAGAGATTTTGTCCCATATATTATGGTGTCTGTTAGAGAAATGCGCTTTTTATTGTTATTTCGATTGTCTTGCTTGTGGATGATTTAATTGGAAAATGACTTAATGTTAGTGTGGGTAGATTGTTGAGTTATTTGTATGATGGTGTTTATTTAGAAAGTATTTTGAATTTTGATCTCTTGTTCAAATATCAATTGTGCCAGTAACACTTTTTATGTATATTTCTAAAAAACACCGTTTGATAGTGATTGTTACTGGTACATAATTGTATAATTTTGTATTTTGACAGCCTGAAGGCATAAGCCTCTTTATTAACATACGAAAGGTCGGGGGTTCTTTGGGTGCACTAATAAATTTTATTTTTAATAAATGGTGTTATTTCAGCATTAACTTTTTACAATTTATTTATGACTTTATGTCCGGGTTAAATCTTCCCCACAGGAAAAACTAAACCTTTTCCATAAATGATCATCTGGCCAATCTACGCTATGCAATTGTACTATATAAGTATAATAAATACAATATAAGAACAACGTGTCAACCTACCAGAGACCAAATGGGAAAATAATTCACCGACTGATAAATCCTACTGATCCCTTAATTATAAATCTTTCGTAATCCTACATGTATTTAAAATGATTGATTTTTGCATTTTTACGTATAAATTATTGTTATTTTTTATTATTAAAAAATCAAAAATATTTCCGGATTACGAATAACATGACAATATTTGAAAATCTCCTACTACTACCACAACAAGCAGAAAATATTGTTTGTATCATGAGGACTTTGAAATTGAACTCACTAGGCCTGAGTCGGATCCAAACGCAATGCCAACTCAGCCACTAGCCAGTTCTTTCCAGAGTGAAAGATACTCTCAGTATCGCCATGGTTAAAGCCGCCTTTCAGAAATGAAGCTGTTGCAACGCTTGAAATGGTTTTCTCCGGCTCCAGACGGGAACAGTTGACATCTTATACGGTATGTATATTGTATCCAGTTTTAATTTCCACGAAGTATATTGGATTTATAGCTTCTTCGACGGGAGTATCAACTCTTATATTGTAGAGATCAATTTCTGGAAAACTGAAAATAATCGGGTATTAACGATATAATCATCTACACTGTCTACAGTATGCCCGGAATTCCGGTATCGTGGAACCGTAATCCTGAAACACGGAAAGGAATTTTAATTATGGATTAGGCAAATTTTAATCCGATTTTCCGCTACATTTAAAGCCATTTTCCAATATTTTCGACAAAGAATTTCGGAACACTGATTTGCATATTGAATTTTTAGTATTTTATTGAATGTTTCAGTTCCGTCAATGAGTTATTTTCTGAGTTGTTATTTTTAAATTAATTTAATTTTTATTTTAATGAATTAATTTTCTATTTTACTAAAATTAAAAATAATAGTTTTTAGATTACATTACAGTCTATCCCGTTTTAATAGTATGCAGTTATACACCAATATATCATAGAGAAGATTATAAATTACAAAGTAAACAAGGGCAGTTTTACTACTTAGTGACATGTGCTAAAAGATAGTTGTGAACTGTGTCTGTAAGTGACATTAAAAATGTCGATCGTCAATGCAGAATCGTTAAGCAGTTGAGTCGCTCTGTTTATTATTAACTTATTATCCTCAAAACAGGCTTGTTCTAGTGAGGTTAATATTGAAATGTGAACAATAATACCTACCATGTAAAGAAACAATAAATAAATAGATAGCAGATAATCATTGTGCCTTGCAGAATAGCCTGGAAAGGTGGAGAAAGATTCTGGAGGATAATGGTGAAAAATACTGAATATTTGTACTTGCCATTTGAAGACACAAATGCCGTAACTCCTTCGATGCAACTGGATGGAGTAAAATTAGCCAACTGTGACTCATTTAAGAATCTGGGCTCATTAATTCACAGAGACGGAGGATGTGCAGCAAATGTCAATCATAGAATAGGGATGGATTAAATTTATATCCGTAACAGGAATCTTGTGCGACACGCAAATGCCAATAAAACTTAAGATGTAAGACAGAATATTGTTAGACCCGCGATAATGGATAGCTCCGAATGCCAAACCATGCACAACTCCTACTGTAAACAATTTGAATCAGCAGAAATGCGAATGCCTAGATGGTCGACAGGTGTATAATTAAAAGATAAGATCAAAAGTTCACTCATTCGTGGTAGCCTGTGTGTCACGTACGTAAACATAAAGCTGGAGTAACGTCAGTTGCGATGGTATGAGCATATAAAACGGAGACCACTAGACCACACAAACAGACAACATCGTGAAGCAGGCAATGACTATGGAAATTTCTATATCTTCGACAATCAATCAAGCAGAGGTAGACCAAAGAACTCCTGGATAACTTAATGCTCCAAAATCTGGATGAAAGCGATACTCAGAACAGAAGAAGCTACAACCTGAGAACGAGAAGAGACGACACCAACAGCCTAGGCAATGAGTTGGGTCAGTGCAAGGAAGAAGAAGAATTCCACATCTGCAATGGAAAGATATACGAAACGTTGGCTAAAGAAGGATGCAGCCCAACATGGCACAATATCCCAATAATAAATCACAATGTACAATTGTTTATATTTGTTTAAACATACATTTCCGGGAACTTTTGTCGAGGTCATTTTGTTATCAGTATCCCAAATCAAGTGGTAACAAAAATTATCGTACAAAATAATGAAGAAAAATACTTAGATAAGAAGAGAAATATTTTTTGCTGATAATATACATTAGTCATCCAATAATTTAATTTTTCTAATGCCTTGTATAGGATCATGGCACTGTGAAACGATCAGAAAAAGTATATACACAGTATTGCCTTGGTGTAAGACCACCATTTAGTACTGAAACATTGCTTGAAATAGTGTTAGTCTTGTTTGGTGGCCAGATCTGAATAGGCAGGTATTCCCTACATTCCTCTCTGATTACCCTACCACTATTATCAGCCTCGCAACATACAATAGGGGATGCCATAGTCTCACTGGCTTCGGACGTTTGACAGCAGTTCGGACTATTGCGCGGTAGTCAAGCACAATTTATTAAATACGTATATTTTTTATTTATTAACCACGATATTTATTGCATAAACCACACATGCTCTGAGATTGTTCCGATGAAACGAACTTCTCAAGGAAATGAAAAGAAAAATAAATTAAGAAATTTTAAGAAGTAAATAGAAATCCACTTTCCTCTTCCTCATCTCCTTCCCCTCCCTAATACCTTCAGCCTACCACTATTTGGGATGCCGTAGTCTGGTTCCAAAAGGGAGCAGTTGGGACTCTTGTGCGGTATTCACATTAAAAAATCAAAGAATTTAAAAGTGTAAAAAATTAAATATTTGAAAGAAAGGAAAAAAAACGTAACAGAAAAGAAATGAAAGAAAATAAATAGTTTAAAAATGAGATAAATGGAAAAAATACAGGCGTGGAGTTTGTTGTAGATAGAGCTTCACATTTGTCTTTAATGTCGTTTTCAACAAAAAAAATTTAAATGCGTCAGTTTATGGTAATGTGTGTATATAAATTATGGTAATGTATATATATAAATATTACAAAGTAATATATGTATATAAAGTTTACATAAACCGCGACATGCGCATTTTGTGAAAATCTCAAAATCAATGATGATATTAATAATATATTATACAATTGCTTTGCATCTAACCAAATAATATATTTTACCAATTAATAGATATTGCATTTATATAATTATATATATACAAATTTCGACTACCATAAATAATACGGGCATGCGTATTGTGTGGTAGTCGAAAAGCATGTAAAAAAACTGTACACCAAAATATTTTATGAATAAAGGATAACAAACAGATGTATGATAGGTGTTATACTTGTTAAACCATCGAGCATTCGATGGACTATAATATAGATTTAGTCTGACGACCTTTATAACATGGCGATTTCAAATACAGATTTACTTTAATATTACTATGAATATTATCATAGAATACAATTTCCGAATTGCACAGCAGCCGTTC
Organism: Limnephilus auricula; assembly: GCA_951813805.1. Classification (NCBI taxonomy): domain Eukaryota; kingdom Metazoa; phylum Arthropoda; class Insecta; order Trichoptera; family Limnephilidae; genus Limnephilus; species Limnephilus auricula. Next base: position 2,703,303 of record OX638406.1, on the reverse strand, counting down.
TGTTTGCTGACTACTGGAAGTGAGAAATATGGTTATTTTGTTAATGAATAATTCATGTATCTTCAGAGTTGTTGGGAAGATTGAATTATTTCATGTCTTGAAATGTGAGTTGAATGTCATCAACATATTTTTAAAATAAAATATTTCAAAATCTCTCCACCAGGTTACGCTTTCCCAAAAAGTCTTAAAAATTCCATATTTATTTGAAAAGTAAATTTTTATTTATTTATTAGAAATGGCCCTACGTTGTTGAGTGTCAGCGATATATATTTTTTACAATATCTCCACACAGGAAACCGTGAGGAAAAAAAAACTAACTTGGTGTATGTCATCATTGGGGATGCTGTATGGAGGGTATTTTTAAGGAAAGGAAGGAAAGAAAGTTCTTGTGAAGGAAAAGGGTATGAGGGGTGAATAGGAATCTGATCGTCAGTATGCCCATTAGTGATGGACGTAATAATACATATAATCACGAGAGTAAAAAAAAAAAAATATATATATACATATATATTTCTTTATTAGTACATTTATTTGGCAGTATCACCTGGAAAGTTTTCCTGCAGTTTTGATAATTGGTGATTTTATAGATTTCGGTACGCTCTTTCCGAATATCAACTTTGCCACCTCTTATCTTTGCCGCTAATGCCGCCATATTGAAAAAATGCCGTATAATAGTAGTTTTTCGACAATATCTCCTTTCTGACTCATTTTACAATAAAAAACGTGAACGTACATAATAAACTAAAGCAATTTCCCACAATTACCAAAAAAACTGCTATTATACGCCTGTTTTCGTGGTGGCAATGTTGGAATTCAGAAAGAGCTCATCGAAATCTATAATATTACCAAATTTCAAAACTCCCGGAAAACCTTCCAGGTAACCACTTTTTTTCGTAGTCCAATAACTGTACTATATTTACAGAGAGTTGACATTTATTAACGAATGAAATTGACACTGGGATGTGTAAAGATATTATTAACATGACAATTAAAAAATTTCACAACATGTATAAATCAAGGTTTTGTTGTTACAACATGGAGATACTACTAGTGAAACAACAGAAATAATAATAAGCAAAATAATATATAATACAGAGAGAGAAAAGAGAGAAAGATAGAAAATAAAACCTAATTTTTAGTTCAAATACGTCTGTTTACACTTCAGTATTTCGTCTTATTCTATGACATTGTGTTTTTTTTTTTGTCTTTTATCATCTACACAATTATCCATTTTACAACATTCTCATTATATTTCGGCTATCTTCAAAACCCATCCAATGTACATACATTCGAAGCTTATCTTCCGGGATCACTTTCATTAAAATGGGATAAGATATGAGATTAAACAACCCACTTCCAAAAAAAAAAAAAAAAAAAAAAAAAAAAAAAAAAAAAAAAAAAAAAAAAAAAAAAAAAAAAAAAAAAAAAAAAAAAAAAAAAAAAAAAAAAAAAAAAAAAAAAAAAAAAAAAAAAAAAGTTTAATTTCATATCTAATACAATCGAATTCCACCACGAATTAACAGTTAAAAAACTAGACTCATTAAAATGGGATAAGACAAAGTTTGAGCAGAATTATAGCAGGAGAACAACGGACATTCTTGACCAGCGGATAAATTACCCGGACTTAACAACGGAACATGTCGTAACTTATAGCCACACGGTGTAGCTTTGACTAAAAGTTTTAAAATTTTAGAAACGGATTTCACCTGTGAAATGTTTCAAAACGTCAGCATAAGTTAGTTCTTGTAATTCAGGTATTTTAAATGTTGTAAATTCAATGAATCTAGTTGAAATGATATGAAAGCGAAATGACCAGAAAATATCAAAGTTTTAATAGTATTAAGTAGGTAGGTTTCTATAATGTATAAGTAGGTTATTTCACTAGGGACGCTCAAACTTGGTTAGGTTATAGCAACCACGTGGTTAAAGTAACATCTGTCAAATTTAATATGAATTGTTTAACAATGTACGACAAATCACCATGAAAGGATACAGCGTTGAACAACGTGGAACTGTCATTCTGTCCCGCTCACAATAAGCTCACGCGCACTTACAATACATGCGAATGCGAAATGTGCGAATGAGACAACGCTCAAATTTACCTACAGAAATCGCTCGAAAAGGGGTTTATGGAGAATACACTTTTCTACACCGAAACTTTCACGAAATTGAAATTTAAAAAAATATATATTTTTTAGAAAGAAGAAGCTACGTCGGTAGCTTTTTATAATTTTATAATTCTTTATGAGAGTTGAGTTAGCAGCAATTCTTCCTTAAATAATATTTTTTGATAAATCGTACATGTTTGACAGTGAATGTTTACGTTAATACGAAACGCATCGAAAATTCGAAAACATACCGACATAGTTTTCACCCTCTAGAAGGCAGTATAAAAAAAATATATTCATTTTGTGCAATTTTCGATGTAGAAAAGTGTTTTTTCCCGGCCGTCCTTTTTGTATGGGCCGAAAAGCGAAGTCTATCGTCTTAAGTCGCGCGGCGGTGAGCGGTGGCGTAAACTTCTCACGACGGTAACGGCGGCGGCCACCGAGATCGTGCGATTTAACGCCTTTAGAATTATTTCTTTTGGGCAATCTTAAATTGCAGGTCTATGCGAATTAACCACAATTGAACAATTGATTCCCTCAGAGGCAACATAACATACGCCATCCAGCAAATTCAGCCAGATTTATGCGACAAAGTCATTGAAAATTGGATCTCCCGAAAACGCGCCATCAAGCAAAGCCACGGCGGACATTTGAACGACGTTATATTCATTTGCCATTAAATATATTTTCAAATAAATAAAAAATATTGTGGTTATCTAAGTGCCTCCGCTGACCAAAACTAAAACCGGCTTGTTGCTATGGCTTCCAACCAAACTTCCATCAAACTCTTATGACGGCCTACTAAATTTTACAATTTCTGTGATTATCTCAGCTTGTTTAACCACAGACGAAGAACAATCAGCTCTCATTGTGGTCATCTGTCGCTGTCAAATTGAAAAAACTAGAAAACTTACAACAAAACTGGCGCAACCATGACAACCGACAAACTAGCACCGGCCGGCCACGGCAACTAGCATGGCGAGTCGCTTGTCACTGCTTGCGTTGCCTTTGACAACGGGTTTTTGAGAAGTTGTGTAGAGTGCGGACTATCTCATTAACATACACAGGAAAGCGAGTTTAGTTGCAAACTGGTTTTTTTTCAGTTGCCTCGTCAACGGAGGCATTTACGCACAACTTGGTTTTACATTTTAAAATCGGGCGTCCATATTGAAAAACCCTATATAAAACAATTTCAACCAGAATTTTAACTCGCGGTTGCCGTGCAAAATGTGTAATGGAAAATAAATCACATCACGTATCACAGTTAAGTGCTGTTTAACTCGATTTTCGTCGTTTTACATTCTAAATTGCCACTGTTGTTACACCGTTTATGGGATGCTCACGTTGTGTCACAATCATTGTCACAATTTCATATCAAATTTTCAAATATCAAGTAATTTTGAACTAGCTACTAATACCGGATCATTTTTATTTGTATAAACAAAAACTTCACCACAATCTACATATCTGCCCTGGCCCTCAAGCACGGTTGATAGATAAGGATTAATAGGATGACTTTCGGTAACTTCTCATCGTTCCCAGGACTGCATATCGCCATAGTAATAATTAAAAATGACAGCGTTGTTATGATATTCGATGAACTGATGTGTGTAGTTTGGCGATATGCAGTTGTCCTATGTAACGATAAAAAGTTTCCGAAAGTTACGAAATTTATGACTTTATGTGTTTTTGTTTTGTTTTCAGAAGTAGTACATCGTTCCAAACGTCAATCCCTGGCTATCGTGGAAAGGTTCCGTTCGCAGGCTGTGGCGCAAGGAGTCCCCATTCAACTCTGGTGTACAGCCCGAGCTGCCTCCAGATTCGTGTGGTCCAGAGATGGGACTCCTCTCAACCTTGGTCCCGTGGCATCCTCTGCCCCTATCCAGCCTCTGCTGAGGTCCAGCTATAACATCTCCAGAGCCTTACCAGAGGATGCTGGGAGCTACTCTTGCACGGCTTTGGCGAATAACGAATCAGTGATGCATGAGGCTAGAATTGATGTTTATGGTAAGTGGAAAAATATTCATTATATTAGAACATAACACTTTTTTATAACTTTTGAAGGTTACTCCCATCATTGAAGCAGGAGATAACACATATAGTTTAAACGAATATATGAAATTTAAGAATAGGTGTTCCATATGAATAAAATCGAATATATTTATTTGAGACACCATTTAGGTAACAAACACGGTACGAGAACACTTGTTTTCAATGAAAAACATAGCTGCCGATAACATGGAAAAAAATTGAGTCGAAAATAATATTGGATATGATTCAATTTTTTCACGGCCAAAAGTATTATTGTTATTTATTTATGGGGTGTTATGCCATGTTGCGCTATCTTCTTCTTTAGCCAACAATTCGTACAACTTGTCTATCATCAAAGTAAATATCAGGGCCCTGCCACACATATTCCACAACCTGCCTACACATCTGCCCTGATGATGGACACTGTAACATGTCCGAAACATTGGCTAAAGAAGGAGGTAGCACAAAAAGGCATAACTCTCCAAAAATAAATACCAAAAAAAAAAAAGATAAAATTGTTAATTCTGAAATTTGAAATATGTGATTGACAAAAAATATGACGTAATAGTTGGTGGCAGTGGTCTAATTGTTGAAATGGCGTTTGTCCCGGTAAGAAAGGTTCTGGGATCGAATCCCAGTTGTGACTGTTATCTTTTATTTTGCTGTGTCTTGATCCTTTTAATTTTTCGTTTTTCTTTTTTTTCAAGGAAAAATATTCATTTATTTGGGTTTTACATGTTTTAAGACATGGACATCTAAATGAGCGAAACCTAAAAAATAAAATAATTTACAATGATGGGTGGAAAATGATTGTTTAGGAATAAAAACCTTAATTTTGAATTATATAGAATCTAGATTCTGAAACATTACTACGCGGTCGAGGGGTAAGACTCGCGACTGGCAATCCGAAGGTCGCAGGTGTGCGCAAATAAATTTGATGTGACTATTTTGTGTTTTTTTACAATTTACACATTAAAATCATTTATAGTATATTTGTGGAACGTTCCACAGTGGAAGATAGTCTCAATATCGCCATTTTGAGGAAGGTCAATTTGGTACCGCCACCAAGGGAACCATTTATTGGACGACCAACACTTCTGCCACAGGTCACTCCAAGTGATTCGCAACGTTTGGTGGCTTAGCAGGGGTACCCGGGTACATGGGGTTAGGTTTGTCCGGGACTTGGGGCCTTGGAGTGGGAGTTATGGCTTCACGCCTCCATCACTCCTGGACATATTTATCCCCAGATTCCTACCCACCCCTCAAACCTTTTTCCTTCCCAGGACTTCCTTTCCTTCCTTTCCCTTAAAAAACCCTATCTACACAGCATATTCAAAGATGACATAGGCCCTGAGGGATTTTTTCCTTCAGGGCCTCCTGTGTGAAGCTAATGTAAAAAAAAGAGGAAAGTGGGGAAGTTCCTGGCTATTTCTATTTGATCACCAACACGGCTAAAGCCATTTCAAGCAACGTTTCAAATCTTAATGATGGACTTACACCAGTGCGATATTGAGAGTATCTTCCACACTTGAACGTACCGCAAATACACTATATATTATTTTTATTTAATAAAAAATTAATCACATTGTATTTATTTGCGCATGATCGGTTTTGAAACCCGGACCTTGGGATTGTTTGTATTATAGTCGAGAGCATTACACCTCGACTACAGAAGCCGTCGATCATAAAATCAATTTCACCAGAACTATGAAAAAAATGTTAGAGTTAGAAAAAATTAAGTATTGTTCTTGAAAAATGGAAAAGGTAAATATATCCCCGGTTTTTGTTAATTATTTTTTGCACTCAGTGGGTATTTTATATATGTGTATATATTGTGTACTTATTACTGTTATAAATCAGTTTTTTTTTCAGGTCCCCCCTACATTCGTAGTTTGGGGCCCATTAAAATACTCTCTGGAACAACAGCAACCATTCACTGTCCTTACTATGGATATCCAATCAGGTACGACATTATGCTAATCCTTAAAAATGTAAGTCATTAGAATTTCTTTATGCGTCATGTACCTACTGAAGACTTGCTTATTAGAAATCGATGTTGTTGTTGTTGCTGTCCACAATTAGGACAGATTAAGATCACTGTAATGATGTCCAAAACATTGGCTAAAGAAGGAATAAACGCAACATTACATTCAACCAAAATTTAATCACGAAAACACTTTTGGTTTGAAAATCCCAAACTATATCTGAAAGCAAGAGAGACCACAATAGTTTATAACTTTTCTTGGATGTGCAATACATTGTTTCACACGCCACATCGATATTTTAAAATTCAAATTATAGTAAATAAAATTCAAATTCAAAATAAATAACATGGTCGTAAACACATGTAGGTATTCCTTTCATTGTAAATTCTATCAATTGTGATGTTGTACGGTTGACTGTACAGCCAGCAACCTTTCGCGGCAGAGCTTCTTGAAGCACTGCTACGATGTCGGTATTCGAATAGTCAGTGGTATTTCATTCCAAAGTTTTTAAGACGAATATCTCAATCTACCCTCAAGTGTAGCAATTGATATTTTGAATCGATGGCGCAGCTCAATTTATGCCAATTTATTAATATTATATATGTGAAAGAGTTTATTTAAAAAAAAATCATTTAATTTTAATCGAATTGCTTTCAGTAAGGTAAAATGGGAAAGATCAGACCTTCAACCGATCCATTACGAAAGATACAAAAGAAGCAACAGTATTGCTTTAACAGACACCAAAATCAAAAGATCAATCATCTTCAAGAAATTGACCTTAAAACCAAAACTTATCAATACGACAAAACGAAATCGAAGATCTTTCACGGCGGATGAAGACGGAAAACTAGTTATAACAAATGTAGATAATTCTGAAAATGGTGCAATGTATACTTGTACAGTTACCAGTCCAACTGGAGAAATGGCTAGGAGGTCTTTTGAAATACAAGTACTGGAGCCGCCGTTATTGGATGAACTCAATTTTGGGACAAATATACAGGAAGGCCAGATTGCTAAAGTTATCTGCAGTCTAAAAAGTGGAGATACGCCAATTTTCTTCAATTGGTTGAAAGATGGAGTGCCAATTAGTGGAGCATTGAAGGTTTGAATTCATTTTTGTAAAGATTGGACTATAATGCAGCAGTGCTTCGACACACTCTTCGCTTCATTCAAATCCATTGACAATGTCATGTTTAAAGAATACTGGATAATTTATTTCATAAGAAACATATTCTTAATGCTTTTTGTAGCTGACAAAAACTATTTTTTTAGGTGGATGAGAGAACTCAAGATATTTTAAGTATGTTGATAATCAAAAAGGTTGGATTACAACATTGTGGCACATACACCTGTATTGCTTCTAACCACGCAGCCAGGGTCAATGTTTCCGCTGAACTTTTCATAAAGGGTAAGTTAGCAACGGATTAATTTAGTTTTGTGTTGTCATGAATTTTTAACGATAAGTCGTTGATGTAAATATAAAATAATGGCTATATTCGTGAGGAAATTTAAATATTTTAATACTGATAATGAACAACTTAAAATGGCCAATCATTTCAACATAATGCAGTGAGAACTGAGAGGTTTTCGGTTTGCTGCCAAATTGATTTGTGTTTTCCATTTATTATTATATTGTTAAGTTTTATACATAATTTTTTATAAGAAGGAGGAAGTGTTTCAAACATTTGCGATTCTATTCAATAAGTAAGGTACTCGAAAAACAAATTGTCGGTTTATAACTAGTAATTATTTTTGCAGTGGCTCCAAAGTGGCTCGAGGAACCACAAAACACGTCCATGGTTCTTGGTCGTCAAGGGCACGTGGGCTGCAGTGCCAGTGGATATCCTCAACCACAAGTTCATTGGATGAAGAAAGATGGTAAATTTGAGATTTTAAAATCCGATATTTGCTTTTTACAAATTGAATTTTTATTGGCTTGGTCTAAGTTTGTTTTTTTCTATTACATCCACACAAGACACACTGAGTGGAGTAATTCGTCTAGAAATGAGTTTTTATGCTTACAGAAGTAAGCGGGGCATGGCGATCAGTGTTGGAACAGAGAGGCAGCGTTCTTCAAAGTCTTCCGAATGGCAGCTTGGTGCTGGATCTTGTGGCTGCTGCAGACGAGGGAATATATTCTTGCAGGGCAGAAAATGGAGTTGGACAACCTTTACAGAAGGACATTCTGATATCTGTTAACAGTAAGATGCAATTTATACATATTTCGACTTACCATTGATCATTTTGTTGAGTAGCATTTCACAAACCGCCAGAAGCGTGTGTTGTGATGCTGAAAGATGTGTGGGACGAAGAGAGCTCAGAAGAATCTGACAATTAATATCAGATTTATAAATGTAAGCTACTTTAAGAATTTTTAACTTCATGACATTGGAATGGTGGTCTCCCAAAAGGGCGTTAATGTGAGATTTTATGCTTTGGAACAAGATGCAAATATACTCTATCTTCTTCGTTAGGTTTTGAGACCCTTCTAACTTTTCGAATTTTTTTCTACGTCTTTTCTATCAGGGCCAGTGACATTTGAATCATCAGTCTCAAATGTGACCACAAAAGTTGGTCATGCAGCAACCATTATGTGCGAGGTCTTTGGAGATCATCCCATCAGAATATTTTGGACACATAACAGTAGAGCTCTGGAGCTGACATCGGAAAGGTATCACACTTCATTACAAAATGCGTTAAACTGGGTCATGTTTAGTTTTACCCTCTATTAAATTAACATTTCATTTTCAGGATGAAAGTCACAAGTCATCAGACGCAAAAAGGAGCCACAAGTGAGATTTTGTTGAGCAGCACAGATCCAGGAGATTCTGGAGTATGGTTGTGCAAGGCGAGTAATACTTTTGGAGCTGCACAGCACTCCACATTTCTGACTGTTCAAGGTAAATTCTCTAAATTATTTTACAACTAACTTTGTTACAAACAAGGTTAATCATGCCTACTCATTGAATTGATTTGGGTACGGACTTCCTTTCCTGGAATCTCGTTTGCATTATGGAGTTAACTTGAAATACTTGAATTTGCATCGTAATTAGTTGGATGGCATTGAATTTAATTGGTTTGAAAGTAGTTATTGTTTTCGTTTATTCTGTTAACTAATTGTATACTTAGATGTGTTGGGAAACTTCCAGATAAGCTTGAGGTTCGTGTGATAAGTGGTTGATTTTTTAAGTTATCTTAAAGATTACAATGAATATTAAACTGGACTAAAAGTCTTTACTTGTGAAGGCTCGAAGTAGTTCTGACGTTTGCTCTACTCTCCGATGCCTTCGGCAATCATCGTAAACGTTCGTAAATAAGACACGAAGGATGATGGATGTAACTCTTCTGATATACTACTCAACTAACATCTATTGGGATAAACAAAACTTCATGTAACTAGCTTTACTAACTACATCTATTGAAGGATGCTCACACGATTAACCTACATATTACAGTTTTTATTTTAACTAATGGATGATTTATTTTCAGAGCCACCTGGGCCTCCAGTAGAAGTGTCAGTGGAGGCAGTAAGGGGACGCACTGTGCGGATAGGCTGGAGAGCGCCCCCGCTACCACCAGCCCTCTACATGCTGCAGTATGCTCCACACCACCATCTCCACTGGGATTCTGCCACCACTATCAATGTCACCAGGTAATTACTTATGGTTTCTGAATTTTGATTCGGAGAGCAATATTTTTTACAACTGGTTTATAAAAAACACACCATTCGCTTTTTATATTCGAGTATTAAGTCCGACGGAAGAAGCTTATAACCTAAAATGTATTAATTAAGGAATTGTTTTTCCTAATTGAAGAACAAGAAAACGCTAATAATCTAAACAAAAATATGAAAAAGAACAAGACTCAGAAAAATAAAAGATAACCGTTGCAACTGGGACTCGAACCCAGAACCTCTCATCTTAGCGGGACGCCATACCATTTTTTCAGCGCTCTGACGCATTTAAAAGTATGTCTTTATCTCTCCAGGCTCCCATGTGTCCACTTTTAAAGGTATGAATAATTAACTTTATTAACACGTTTACACACTTTTTTCACAACAAATAGGGAAGCAACTGGCCCAACAGTCCAACCACTTTTGAAGTGAAGTCTATGTTTTATTTGCAAACCCTTACACAATTTACCCTCAAAGGGAAGGTGGCTATTTAGAATCAGTGGTCTGAGTGTCCAGTACCATTATTATGTGATATTTTGCAACCATGCTTTCTTAAACATACACAAATATTGAAATAGAACCATATGAATATTATAATATTTTAAATAATGAAGATAATATTAGCGAAAGTCAATCGAAAACACGAAACAGAAAAATAGAAAAAGATACGGATACATCTGGGACACGATCCTAGGACCTCTGGCAATCCGGGCCAACGCGCTATCCACTGCGCCAACGTATCCCTATCCGATTCGGTCATTTTTAACTGTATCATACTTCGACCGAGAACCACCAACATTATTTTCATTTTCTTAACGCATATTTTTATTGGCTGCTATCTTTATGTATATCTTCCGTATCTTTTTCTGAATTTTCTGTTTTGGATTTTCAATTGACTTTCGCTAATATTATCTTCATTATTTAAAATATTATAATTTGAGGTTTAACTCATTAAGTTAGAAAGTTAAAAATAAAAATAAAAACATATGAATTCTGTTCCATAATACATAAACCACTATCCAGAGCATATGTAACCTGTTGACAGACTTTAAGATGATCTAATAAAAAAAAGAGGTGTACTTTTGGCCGTTGTTCCCAACTTTTCGATCGATCAATCTGAGTCTCCGATCAGCTAAGTGATTTGTTTAATAACGCTTAATTTACCTGTTGGTCGGAGAGTTGTATTAACCGCTTGGACACATAAGCTTGTTTTCACGATAATTTAACGTAGGTAGACATAGGAATGACGTAGACTGCGTACCTGAGTTATTTTAAGGAGTGTTAGTTTAAGAGCCAAAATTTCGGCTCAACAGTTGATAAGTAGGATTGGGAACAACGGTCGTAAGATTAATTTACTTCCCTGAGCATTTGAATTTTGTGTGATCGTTTAGTGTTCAAATATACTTTTACAATGATTTTCATGGAATGCCTAAAACCGATACTTTTTTTATTTCAGCATCCCAAGTCAAATAAGACAGTTTACAGAAGTAACAGGTCTTCGACCAGCTACTCCCTATACTGCTAGAATTTGTTCCGTTGGTGTTGCAGGCCTCAGCGCGTACACAAGACCACTCCTGTTTACCACCATAGAAGAAGGTAAAGTTGTAGACCTTATTTAGTCATCTAGATTTTTTATTGCCCTGTAAACATAAACTAATGGACTAATTTCTTTGGTTTTAGCTCCATCATCAGCCCCTCTTAGTGTGCAAGTGGAATCGGGTCCTGGACCAGGAGAACTCCGAGTATCCTGGCTGCCTCCTCCACTACACACACACAATGGATTATTATTAGGATACATCATCAGAGCTGTCCCACAGATCACGCTTCATACTGGTAATTTATTTATTTATTTTAGCTAGTATTTCTATTTCTGCTTTCACCTTTTTCTTTTTATTTGTTTTTCCATTTTTTTTTCTTCTGAATTTTCCTCTTCGTCATAAAACAAAATATAAAAGACACTCGTCTGTTCTTCTTCTTTCGTACGGTAGGGTGTCAGAGGGGGATATCTAGATCTGCGAGCCAGTCTAGAGCCTCAGACGTCGCCCTGTAGACCCCACCAATCCCGCCGGGAAATGAATTGAGCGGGCAATCGTTGACCATGTATTCGGTGGTCTGCACTGACCGCATTCACACATCGCCGACTCTTTAAAGCCCCATCTATGCGTCATATGGGCACAACGGCTTTGGGAGCACCTTTTCTTATTGATGGCGGACCAGAGTTTGCGAGGCAATGAGAACCCAGGCTGTCTCTCAGTGGGGTCTTGTACAAGATGGGCATTTTCCACATTGGCCGATTGGCACTCAAGTTTCCACCTATCTTCTAGGGTGAGAGTTGATCGGAGGAATCTTTCTCCTTTCGTCCAGGGACTTCAAGCGGCATACCGGTTGAGAGACGACATCATCGTGCAGAGGAATTGCGCTTGTTTGAATTATTTATAAATAAGCCTTCATTATTAATAATTCATTGCCAAGTATATTTCATATTTCGTTTTTCGATGTTTCCTGCGAAGTTAAAAGCCTTTCAGCCGCTTCACTGATATTATCATAACTACAAAATAATTCCATTTTGTAGAGGAAAAAGCCAGGGTCCTGAAGATGGAGACCAATATGAAGCAAGCCATCATCCCAAACCTTACCAAGGGTGGACGCTACTCCGTCACAGTGAGCTGCTATAACAGTGCTGGGGCCGGTCCATCGTCACCGGCTGCCTATAGAGATACTCCTGAAGGAGGTGAGAATACATTTTTTTGTTTTTAGGTAATTATCGCGAATATCTAATATATAAAAATTAATGTTTGTTTGTTTATTAGTTCGTGTGTTAATGCGCTGCCATACCGTTCATCCGATTGCGATTTAACTTTGGTAATATGGATATAGAATAGGTTATAGGATAGATAAGATATTTGATGGTTATAGGATAGTGAGCTCTGGCGTTATGAAATTATTTCCTATACTATACTTGAGATTGGGTTTAAAATTTGATCCGATCTCCATAAAAAATTAATTGATCTGAACATGCCCGCGATATTTTTATATATACTGGTAAGTTCTGGCGTTATGAAATTTGCATAAAAAATTGAAATAGGTCATGCGTGTTGTTGGACAAATGTGTATATTTTATGTATATTTGACAGTTGTGTTTTGGTTTCAGTTTCTTTTCATTGTGTTAGTTTTAACCGTTTTTATAAAAAGCAATGTAGGGCTTCAAGTCACTCTCTTTTTCCGAACCAGCCAACGAACTAAGGGTTCTCTTAGAACCCAGGGACAGAGCCATTGTGGATCACATACAGTATAACGTTAAAAGATAGTGCAAGACATGTTAAAAGGATATTTTTTAATTAAATCTCGAATACTTATCTTGATCCGGAATGCTTTTCATTAAATGAGACCTTAAAACAGTAATTCCTTTGGCCGTGAAAATCGCAAATCACATCGATATGAGTAGATTTTCTGGGTGCAGACAGCAAAGTTTGAACAAAATGCCTTAACGATACAGCTTTTAATATGAGAATATACCAGAAAAAGAATTTCAACGGAACACTTGATATGGTATTTCATATAACTATTTTTATTTGCAGTTCCTGAGGAGGCTCCGGAAGATCTGCAATGTTCAGCTGTCAGTAGCAGTAGTATGAGAATCAGCTGGAGGCCTCTCCCCCTTCACTTGCAGGGTGGGGCCATGACGGGATACACACTTTTTTACTCTTCCATGGGTAAATATAACAATATTATTTTCATTAAAATAAAAATAATAAACACTTTATTTACACTTTTATTGTATAACCGGCACATTACGGTTACAATCAAGTGTTCATGATGATTTTGCACTTCTTTATTTTACCCAGTTAAAGCACCAGTTTGTTCCATTTGAACTATAAAAGAGGATTATTCATAGAATGCATTTATTTTTTTAAACAAATTGCTTCAAAGAACGAATACTAAAGTTTTACAAAAACCAACAAAACGAATTAAAACAATGCAGATACGTTTTTAGATTTTCACGGCCAAAAGCATTTTCGTTGTTTGTTTTTGGGGTGTTATGCCGTGTTATGCTACCTCCTTCTTTAGCCGAAGTTTCGGACAGCGTTGCAGTGTCCATCATCAATGCAGATCCGGCATCGACGGATCTGCCGGATCTGCCGGATCTACCGGATCTGCCCTGATGATGGACACTGCAACGCTGTCCGAAACGTCGGCTAAAGAAGGAGGTAGCACAACACGGCATAACACCCCAAAAACAAACAACGAAAATAAAACAATGCATCTTATTACCGACCGAGAAAGAGAAATCTGTTGTATCACATAGTAATTAATGAATATAACTGACCGTAGGTTTTATCTAAGCACTGAACCTAATGTTTTTGAGGTTTTACCCATAGAGGGCAATAAAAGTTGTTTATAAAGCATATTGCATTTGAACATACTTAAGAGGAATGGCTGCGCGGCCGCTTTCATACAAAACGTAGTTTTGGATTTGAGGCCAAAATACCCACCCAAACTGAAAAATTATTTTTGTAATAAAACGGTAGGTTCAACGTCGATCTCGGATAGGAGCTACTTTTTTTTGCTTTTAAATGATGACGTATAGGTAATTAAAGAAATCATTTTTTGTTCATTTTAGAAGCAAATTTCGGATTTTTTTTTTGAGTTATTTATAATTATTAAAAAAAGTCTGCCTAATCCTTGGTTCTAAAATAATGAAAAATAATATTTTAAAAAAAAAAAAAATGTTAAGAATGCTTTTCTTTGGTAGTAATTTTAAAATATAAACGACAATTTTTTGTTCCGATGTAAATAGGTAATTTGTAATTGAAATTTACACCAATCAAAATTGTTTCTAAAAAAAACAATATTTGATATTTCATCATATTTAAAAAAAAATAGCAAAAATATTTTTTTAAATGTTTACATTTACTCTCAAATAATTTTCCAAGTTTCCTCTAAAATCATAAAATATTATAATCTTAAATAGACTATATTCAAAAATAAATAAAATAGCTCCTATCCGAGGATGACATTTGACATACATACCGCGTACAATCCAGCTAGTGAAACAACGTTGGAGCATAATAGTAACCAATCACTATATCTTCAACCCACCACGGAGCTTGAAATAAACAGAATTATTAAATCACTTAAACCAAATGCAAGTGCTGGGGCTACGACACAATAAAATGTAAAACAATACTCAATCTATCCGAAATATTGGCTCCCCATATTTCAAAACTAATTAACCAATGCATTACAGAGGGGACTTTTCCAGATTGCTTTAAAATTGCAAAGGTAATACCAATTTATAAATCTGGTTCAAAAACGGACACCTCAAACTATCGGCCTATTTCAATTTTACCCATTCTATCAAAAATTTTCGAACATGTAATTTATGAAAGACTAAACAATTTTCTTATAAATAAATCACTGCTATATAATAAACAATACGGTTTCAGAAAAAAATCAAATAGTCTTTCGGCAACTAACGATCTAATAAACAAACTCAGAACAAGCATAGACAGTGGAAATTATGCTATAGCAATCCTCGTAGACCTCCAAAAAGCATTCGATACCGTAAGTCATGAGATACTACTAAAAAAAATTGAAAAAATAGGTGTAATCGGCCCTGCTCTCCAACTCATTGGGTCGTATTTAAATAACAGAATGCAATATGTCAGCTTAGATGACAAAAACAGTCAACACAATAATATAAACTATGGAGTGCCTCAAGGATCCATATTAGGCCCTCTATTATTTCAAATATATATTAACGATATCTGTCAATTAAACCTAAATGGGGAAATTTTTTATACGCAGATGATACTGCTATATTTTACTTTGGCAAAAACTTAGAAAACTTACTTGAAAAAGCTCAACTGGATCTTAATAAATTAAATGACTGGCTAATTAAAAATTTATTAACTATTAACACTAAAAAAACTAATTACATGATCTTAAGTTCACAAAAAAGAAAAACGCCGTCTCATAAACCTTTGCAAATAGAAGGAACAAACCTACAAATTTCAGATAGTGAAAAATACCTGGGACTTTATATCGATAAACACTTGTCTTTTAAACACCACATACAAAAAGTAAAAGAAAAAATTATCCCACTAATTGGTGTATTTGGTAGAATAGCCCATCTTCTACCAATACAAGTAAAGAGGGGATTATACTTTAGTTTAATTAATTCCCATCTTAATTACCTCGTAGAAATATGGGGAAACACAAATATCACATTCTTAAACGAAATTCAAATAATTCAGAATAAAGTTATAAAAAAACTTTTTAACTATAGACCAGATACCCCCACTAAAAGAGTATACAAAGAAACTAACTTAATGAAAATCAGAAAACTGTACGAATACAACATATGCTTATTAATCTACAAAATTCAAAATGGCTTTATACACACAAATACTACATTTATGAAAACATCACAAGTACATGAACACCACACAAGACAACGTAATAAATTATACACAAATTCAACAAAAAACAGAGCAGCATATAACAAATTGGCAAAGGAAAGCAAGAAGATCATAAATAGGTCAAAGTTCGAGCACGACCTGCAGATCAGCAAAAAGCTGGCTGCATGCCCGCATGGCAGCAGAGCCTTCTGGTCGCTTGCGGGCTCAATAGGTCGCAATTTCTGCAAATCCAGTCTGCCACCTCTTACCAGACCTGATGGCTCACTAGCAAATACCGCCACCGAAAAGGCTAACCTATTAGGAAAAATGTTTGCGGATAACTCAACCCTCGATGATCGGGGTGCAGTCCCGACGTCGGTCCCTCACTGCGGTTTCTATATGAAAAAGCTGAGGATCCGGCATCGGGATGTGCTCCAGGTTTTACGAGGGCTTGATGTTAATAAAGCTAGTGGGCCTGACGGAATCCCCGCCCTGGTATTGCGGAGGTGCGCTGCAGAAATAGCTCCGATTTTGACAAAGCTTTTCAAAATGTCCCTGAATTCTGGCTCTGTACCCTCTGGTTGGAAAAAAGCGGTCATCCATCCTATTCCAAAGAAGGGTGACCGCTCCAACCCGGCCAACTACCGTCCCATAGCGATCACATCAGTTCTATCCAAGGTGATGGAACGTGTGATCAACGACAAACTGCTCACATACCTCGAGAAGAACAAAATTATTAACGACCGTCAATACGGATTCCGGCGGAACCGCTCGTGCGGTGATCTTCTCGCGTATGTGACGCATGTTTGGGGGCGGTGCCTGGAACGTTTCGGTGAGACCCAAACGGTTGC
This sequence comes from Limnephilus auricula, assembly GCA_951813805.1. Taxonomy (NCBI): domain Eukaryota; kingdom Metazoa; phylum Arthropoda; class Insecta; order Trichoptera; family Limnephilidae; genus Limnephilus; species Limnephilus auricula. The sequence continues at coordinate 2,686,254 of OX638406.1, read as the reverse complement.
GCTGGACATTTCCAAGGCCTTTGACCGGGTTTGGCACCGAGGACTTGTCAACAAACTGCCTTCTTACGGACTTCCCGCATCCTTGTGCAGGTGGATTGCCGACTTTTTGAGGGAGAGGTCGATTCAGACGGTTGCTGATGGTTTCACCTCTTCCTCGCATTCGATAAACGCTGGCGTCCCACAGGGATCGGTTCTGTCTCCGACTTTGTTTCTGTTGCACATCAATGACCTTTTGACATGTGCACCAATTCATTGTTACGCGGATGACAGTACAGTCCATGATAGCTTTTTGTTTGACAAGCCCCCAAAGGGTGCACAAATTCCAATGGCTCGGAGGGCTTTGAAGCAAAGAATGGACGCTTACCTCGAGAGTGTTTTCTCTTGGGGTAAGAATAATCTCGTCGAATTCAATGTATCAAAGACCCAATCATGTCTGATTACGTCTAAAAGGGATCGAAATGACTATCTAGTCTCCTTCAACGGTAGCATTCTTCCGAACAGGTCTTCCATTGATATGCTCGGTGTAACTCTAAGTGACCAGCTCAGATATGGGGGCTCCATCGAGGCCAGAGTTAAGTTAGCCTCTCAGAAACTGGGCGTACTGTACAGGGCCCGCAGATACTTTAATAGTACACAACTGCTAACCCTGTACAAATCGCAAGTGCGCCCCACGGTTGAATTTGGCAGCCACCTCTGGTCTGGAGCCCCAAAGTACCTGAAAAACACCCTCGACTCTGTGCAGAAACGGGCGGTCCGTTTGATAGATTCTCCCGTCTTAACAAACGGATTGCAATCTTTAGAGCACAGGCGTCGGGTAGGAATGCTTTCCTTGTTCTACCGGTATTTCAATGGAAGATGCTCCGAGGAACTAGCCTCATTGATCCCCTCGGCACCGGTGCATAGTCGGGAAACACGCCAAACGCTCGCCCAACATATGTACACGGTTGACATTTGTCACATGAGAACGGGACGCTTCTACGACTCGTTCTTGTGTTCAACAGCTCGGCTGTGGAACGATTTGCCGGCCTCTGTGTTTCCTCCTTCCTATAACATGGGTCTCTTCAAGACTCACGTTCACTCCTTCCTCTCCTCAAAAAGACCCTCCTCACAGCATCTTCAAAGATGACATAGGCCCTGAGGGAAATTATTTTCCTCAGGGCCTCCTGTGTGGAGTTAATGTAAAAAAAAAAAAAAAAAAAACAAAGACAGAGTGTGGCAAAAGAAACATAGGCTATGAGGGTATAAACATATATAATCTCCTTCCTGATAGCCTGACAACCGAAAATAAATTAAGTATATTTAAAAAAAAACTGTTTGCTCTCAAAATTAATGAGCAAAACCAAAATGTTCTCACTTAAAAAAATGTATTACTTGGTGTTAGGTAGTAAACCATCATTATTAATATTATTTGTATCAATGTATTAAGTTAACAAAGCAAAATATGTATATTTCTTTTAACTTAAAAAAAAAAAAAAAACATATTTTTGATTACAAAAATAATTTTTCAGTTTGGTTGGGTATTTTGGCCCAAAATCCTAAACTACGTTTTGTATGAAACTTGCCGCGCACCCAATGGCTTTAAAGATGTAGTGGGAGAATGAATAGGGGCAGAGAGTTCCCTTTTTAACACCATAAATGCTCAGTAATAATTTTAATGTTCCTCGAAGTTTTACTTTAATACACCTATTAAATAATTTTATTTTCGTCAATGAGATACGGTTACGACGTTGTTTTAAAGATCTCAATACCATAAATTCATTACTGGGGAACTCCAGAAGCTTATTAACAAAAAGTGAAAACTTAACGTAATCGTTGATAGCGTAGCAGTGTCCATCATGAGGGCAGATTTGGCATATCCGACGATGTGTGATTTGTATATGATTAAGTTTGAGTTTTGTTTCTTCTCATTTCTATCATGTTTAAACATTATATTTACTTGATTTTAAAAGATCTTAATATGGTGGTAGAAATAAGTTTGAGAACCTGTGAATTAGACATTCATTTTATCCATTTAGACAACTTTTTGTCCATTTTGAGTTTTTTTGTCCATTTACCATTTTCTTGTCCATTTGGACAACTTTTTTCCATTTGGCCAAATTTTTGTCCGTTTGGTAATTTTTTGTCAATTTGGTCAATTGAATATGCAATTGGACAAAATAAATGTTTATTTGGACAATGTGTGTTCACACATCGTCGGATCTGCCGGATCTGCCCTGATGATGGACACTGCAACGCTGTCCGAAACGTCGGCTAAATAAGGAGATAACGCAACACGGCATAACACCAAAAAACAAACAACGAAAATAATTGTACTCATTTTCGTATTACCAAAATCACCTCAACTTTTGAGTAGTTCAAGGATCACGAACTTTCGTTGCTATTTTAACATCGTTTTTAGGATAGCACAACATGTTCCTCGTAGGATTTTAATCGTTAATAGAATGACTTCAATGACTTAAACCCATTAGAATCGATCTCTTTCTTATCTTATCACAAGTACCACCCTAAGTAATGCTGGGAGGAACCCAGTAATAACGTTTTAACAAATCATAATTACGAAATATCTATCTTTGGGTTCCATATAACCCTGTTCCTAATCCCACTGATCAACTGTTGAATCAATATTATGGCTCAAAACTCCTCAAATGCACGAATCCAACTGACATTAACATCCGATGACTCAGATTGATAGATCAAAAATCTGGGAACTACGACCGTTACTGTATGTTTATTTATTATAATATTAGGTTTATTTTTACTTTGATTGTTTTCTTTTAGATGGAAAACAAAACAACGTGACATCTGTCCACGGTTCAGTGCAGTTGGACGGCCTGAAAAAGTTCAGCAACTACAGCATCTGGGTTTCTGGCCACTGCCGACTGGGAATGGGACCAACCTCAAGACCCATTCTCTGTTCGACTATGGAAGATAGTAAGTCTCTGTTATTCAAATCTTTTAAGTGTTGATATCAACATGTTAAATTGCCCAGCGTCATTCTCCACGATCATTCCATGCTCAATAGCGGAAATTCGATGTCGTGAATTACGTAAAATATGTGTATAGGCGGCAATCATTTAATTTTAGTTTAATTAGTTCATTTAATCCAGCAAACGAGAGTTTAAATAAATGGAATTATATCTTTTCTACGACCGTCATTGGTTCCTCAAAGTTTGTATTTGATTAAGTTTGTGTTTTGTTTCCTCTCATTTAAGTGTTATTTATCTCAAAAATAGATATCCTCACACCCTATCTTTCCAATCATGTTTCAAAATTATATTTACTTGATTTTAAAAGATATCAATCAATATGGTGGTAGAAATAACTTTGAGGACCTGTGAATTAGACATTCATTTTATCCATTTAGCCACTGGAACACATACGAACACGTAGACATCCGAACTGATTATAGTTCTAAGTAGCCAATGAATTCCCCTGTCTTTTGTTTATTATCATATATTTGTAGGATTTATGAAAAAAATAAAATAAAATCTTTAAAATTAAAACATTTTAAATAACCTAGAGAATAGTTCTTCTGTTATATTTTGTGTGTACAATTTATTATTTAGTCGTTTTAATAAATAAAAAAATCAAAATTTGCCACATTTTGGCAATAAAGCAATCCGTGGTTTTGGAAATAGTACATAATGTGGCAAAAAGCGCTCGAGTGGTTAGACAACTTTTTGTCCATTTGGAATTTTGTAGTCCGTTTTGAATTTTTTTTTTTGTCCATTTGGACAACTTTTTGTCCATTTGGACAACTTTTTGTCTATTTGGACAACTTTTTGTCCACTTGGACATTTATTTTGTCCATTTGGCCAAATTTTTATCGTTATGATAATTTTTTGTCCATTTGGAATTTTGTAGTCCATTTTGAATTTTTTTTTGTCCATTTGGACTTTTCTTGTCCATTTGGACAACCTTTTGTCCATTTGGACAACTTTTTGTCTGTTTGGACAACTTTTTGTCCACTTGGACATTTATTTTGTCCATTTGGCCAATTTTTTCTCCGTTTGGTAATTTTTTGGTCCAATTAAACAATTGAATATGCAATTAGACAAAATAAATGTCCATTTGGACAATTTTTTGTCCAATTGGACAAAATAATACTAAATGGGCAAAATAAATTGTCCAAATGGACAAAATTAATGTCCAATTAGATTACAAAAAGTCCAAGTAAACTAAATGAATATCCAACTGGACAGAATAACTTGGACAATTGTTTGTCCATTTGGAATTTTGTTGTCCAATTCTACAAAAAAATATCTAAATGGACATACTTTTTGTCCAATTGGATATTCATTTCGGACATTTACATCAATTGAACTTTTAATTATCATTCATTGAAACATTCTTTGATCTCAGAAATAGGATGAATATATTTCTACCTAATCTATACATCCATATTACATCCCTAATTATAATTTCAATAACTTTTTTTAATACAAGCAAGCCACAGATAATTAATGCAAGTAAAAAGCAAAAAGGTAAGTTCATAAATATGGGGTCACTAGATTTTTTTAAACCTCAATATAGTGCGTAGTCGAAATAAGTTTAAAAACCTAGGACTTAGGACATCATGTTTAAATTTTTTTTTAAATGTGTTCATATTTTTATGTTTGTAGTTCCAACTGCGCCAGTTGACGTGAAGGCTTTAGTTTCGACATCCAGTTCTATAGTGGTGAGCTGGCTCCCTCCACTATATCCAAACGGGAGAATCACACACTACACTGTTTACGTGAGACTGGCTTACGGGTACGTTAAAAATTGTTGCACATTTTTCAAAGAGTACTCGAAACTAAAGTAACCACTCGAGCGGTTGGTGTGCAGTTTTTGATTTGGCCATTCGAAATAATTAAAATCATTCCAAAAAATATTAATATGGAAACACAAACATAAACTGTTTAATGCGGTTTAAAGCTAATGAACACCGTTCACTCCATATTATTTGTAGGTACGTTAAATGTGGTCCAATTCTGGACCGATACCAATCACAGAAAAATAAAAGCGGTCCAAATTTGGACCTACATCGCTTGAGTGGTTATGTCATTCAAATAATCGAGTGTATAATTTCTTTAAGAAATCATCAAAAACTGCAATACTGAATATTGAGTTTATGTTGGTAGCACACGGATGTGATGTTTCGATTACGATGATGAGGATTATATACAGATATCATAGTATAAACTAAGAGTTCTGTGAGTAGAAAATACATAATATTAGGTAAAATTATCAAAATTTTAAGGAAAAAAAAAAAAAAAATTTCATTTGTTGTTTCTATTTTAAAATTGAAATTCTGACTTTTGCAACTAAGTTGGTATTTAAATACTTCCCATACATTTTGTGTAACAATGTGTTCAAAAACGTAACTATCTCAATAACAATTATTATTTTTTTTTACTTTCCAGGCGAGTAAGTACCATAATTTAAATTTTAAATCCGAATAAGGAAGTGCATATCAAAACAACGATTTCACATTTGAGAAAAGAATCTTTACTGATCCATTAACACGGCTACCATCTTGAGACAGAAACGGGACGTACAAATAAATTTTCAAAAGCAAAATACAAATCAAGACCCAAACCAATAAATTCTCTTCACTACTGTGTTTAGAAAATAGTATTAACTTGAGACGAAAAGTGGGCTTTAGGCATCCTTTCTAAAACAATCCAAATGATTTTACGCCTAAAGCTTCTGACATGTTGAAATGTCAGAATACGGAATATATTTCTGGTTTACACTCGATTCCAGATAAATTCTCTGTTTTTTGAAGAACGAAAGATATCGACATTTTCATAAATTAATAAAATTTTAATGCTAATACTGATAAAGTTTATAAAGTCGCATACCTATAAGAAACTAAAAAACAGCTTTAATAGACAGAAGTATTTTTAACGTTATTATTTTATCAGATTACTTTATCGTTTGACATAAAAAATTTGTTCATTAAAAAATTTGCTAACCCTGACAAATATTTTTCAAGTGCTAAATGTTGTTTCATAGGATCATCCAAAATTTTCGGGAGGATCTATGGAAAAATTTTGTATCCAAACTGAAAGAGCGGTTTTATCTCTCAGTGTAATATTAAATACGATAGCATAATTTTCATGAGGCCGTACTAGGCTGAGAGATTTATCCCCCAAAAGATGTTAGTTGTCTGTGATGAACATATCCCATAATTGCCCACGGCTTTAACACAATAATTATTGTATTTCAGAGGTGGCACCATGCAGAGTTATCGCGTTGCCGACCAATGGCCAGTGGGCGATGACAAACAGCAAGACTCCTTGTCCCATGCCGTCAGAGGGTTGGAGCAGGGTAGAAGATATGAGGCCTGGGTGACTGCTGCCACCCTGGTGGGGGAAGGAGAGCCTTCAAAGACTGTCAGTGCGGAGCCAAGCGATAGGGGTAATTTAGATTGTCCAGTGACACACAAATTCAAAGCAACAATGTGACCTAGTTATGGCCTACTAAGATCCACTCTACTGCAACATATTAACAACACCTAATGAACACAATTCTAATTAACTCGTAGACTCCGGTGGTGGGTCAGAAATGACCTAGTGTTTGAAGATTTATTATTATGCCATAGATATTTTCTACAGTTGTATTTTTAAAAAATATTTAGCCACAATTTGAGATAACAATGAATGTAATTGGACAAGGTGCAAGTGAGTTAAGTGTGTACAAAAAAGCGCACCATTGAAAGAAATCCTTTAAGTACATTAAAACAAGTTTATTTTTATAATGCTTGTATTCTGAATCTAAATTAGATCAAATTCCACCGCCATTTGAATTTGGACATTTGTTGATACTGATTCTAATTCAATCGAAATATGTAATTTGTTAACGTAACAATTCCTTGCAAGATATAAAATGAGAAATTGCACGATAATATTTAAAATCAAATGTTTGGAAAAAAACAAGAAAATCATTTAATTTCGTTTTTTAAGTGGGTCTATATGCACTAATAATAGCTACTTGTGTTTTATTTTGTCTCTCCGGATTCGACGTTTACACCATACAACTTACACACTTCACATGAACACTTTCCAAAAAAGCCATCAAATTAACCGTTTTCCTTTGAATTCGTACGGTCTTAATTATAAGGCTTGTTCGGAAACGGTAATTTGGTTTAAATACTTGCCTAAATATTTGTTGATAGTAATTCATCCATCGCTTAAGATCTTCTAATCGTTTTTTTTCCATTTCACATCAACGATCACTCTGAAACATGTTAATTTTAATTTCCATCATTATGAAATACCACTGTCTATTTGAATATCTACTTCGTTGCACTGCTTCAAGAAGCTCTGTGGCGAATGATTACAGTCAACCATGCAACATCTTAATTGATAGTATGTACAATGGAAGAAATACCTAATGTCATCTTTCAAATCCAGTTTTCCTCTGCCCGAATAAGATTACATCAATGATCGTTAATTTCCTGATTCTAGTTGTAGCTGGCATATCATCCCTCGGGGTTTCGCTGGTGGTAGTTGCTGGAAGAGCCTTGAAGCTAGCTTGTCGTGCCCTTGGGAGTCCTCAACCTCGTACCGTCTGGTACCACGATGCCAAGGTCATCACTCATCATCCCAGCTTCATCCTCAACCCTGATGATAGCCTTCATATAAACAGTGAGACAATTCTTTCAAATGCCATTTTTCAATAAGCAAAATATTTACTCTATAAAGTCAAATGTTTGATGATAAATGGTATTTAGTTTTTAAGAATCAAATTATTCCTAGTCATCATGCTGTATACCAAATTTTTGCAGCTGTTTTTTTATTTATTTATTGGTTGTGATGCAATAATTTAATGAGCTCCTCGATGAATTTTTGCTTGGTGGTTATCTTTTTTCAAATACTTTCTTCACAATCGACCATAGATTTTCGATCAAGAGTTTTTTCGATATTTTCAAATCTGGACAATTTCCAGGCCGTGGAGCATTGGAATTTGCAAATAATAAGATATTTATATTTATATATGCATTCCTGTGAAAATGTTAATACATTTATTGGACAACTTCGGCATTGTCGCCCGTGAATGTTCCATCACCATTTGAAAAGAAAGGTTGCCACAAAAAAGCAAAGACTAAACAAAATTCTAATTAAATAAAATCAATTAGATGAATAAATATTATAACAGGTGTAAAAATTATCTTCGAACGTGAAAAACATGCGTACTTGTGTTTGAGTCTAATATTATCACACAATTTTAAAGATTAATCAAGATAAAGAGGATAGCCACTTTGCAGTTCTATTTTGAAATTTTATTGTGTGGCCAATAGCATCAAAGTTGTACTAGATGTATAAAAAAGAAGTTCATTATCTTAAAACATCTTGGAGAGCGACCAACACGAATATCGAAATTCGCAATCCAGGTGAATATTGTGAAGATGTAGTAGAGAAAGACACAACAAATTAGAACAAGTTCAACTACCCAGATTCTCCAAGCTCCATCCAGTAAAGTGAAGTTATTTCTTGTGATTTCTAACCTACAATAGCAGATGACCCCATATGAATAAGTTCAAATGAAATTTACAATATGTTTATGTTTCAGATATGAACCCATCACTGGAAGGCAACTACACTTGTGTAGCCAAGAACCTATTTGGATGGGACAGTGTGTCCTATCTTGTATCGGTGGTAGCTCCTCCCACCCCTCCCCGCCTGAGGGCCCTGCCAGAGAGACAGGCCCTGCTGCTGGAGTGGGCCCCACCTAACCATACCTCCCCTATCCTAGGCAAGTTTCTAAAATGAGTTATTGAACCAGCAAGCAAGTTTGAATTTTTAAATACGAAGTCCCTATAGATGATTTTTGGTTTTCCACATAGATCATTTATTAGACCACTCTTAATCTTTCTGTATGTGTACTATATAATTTTATATGATATACTATTAAATATAATTTTTTATGAATTTTTGTTTATTTTTAATGACCATTCATTAAACCTATTTTTAATGTCAATTTAATTTGTGTTAACTTTATTGCAATCAGAACTATTTCTGCATTTCACTCAAAGATCACATTTATTTATGTATTTTTAAAATCCTAAATATTATTTTAATTCAAAGATTGGATCAACTTTTTCAAAGAATTTGGTGTTAAATAATATTAAATATTTTGACCGTCTTTAATTTTATTAACATATTTGTTTTATTTTTTATCCTTCGACTGAAATTGGAAATTCACAAAGATCATTAATTGGACCTGTTGTTTTTATAGAAGTTTATTATCGTCAATATAAAAGTAATGGAATTTTAACCCTAATAAAGGAAGTTTTCTGCAGGGTACACATTGAGTTGGAGAACAGAGTTCGATGTTTGGCAGGTGGAAGAGATTGCCGGTGGTTCAGCAGGTACCAAAAGAATCAGCTCCTTGGGGTGTGGAAAGCTGTATGAAGTGAAGCTTGTGGCCCAAGGAACCATCGGAACATCTAGCCCTGCTGTGGCGGTTGCAACAACTCTTGGCACAGGTTTGTTTACTATACACTTATTTTTATGCTTTGCACGATCAAGCATTTTTTTTATTTACTATGTTTGCGTCGTTTCTTTGCAGAGGTACCCAAATAGGATGGAAACTCATTATATGCCAAAACAATCCTTTATCTTTCTCTCTCTTGGCACGCAGTATTTAGTTCAATAATATTCTTACATTATATTAAACTCACTCAATGTTTACTTTTCTAAACTCAACTAAAGTATTGTGTTCATTTGATCATGCAATGTCTTCCTGGGTTCACTTTTTTGACCAGTCACTTTCACATTTAAATTTTTTTTTAAATTTAATGACACAAAAATAAAATTTTTTTGGAACTTTAGAGGCAAGTGCGGGTCTCCTATGATGAGGAGAAAATGTTGGGCCTCACATTGACAAAGGGAGATATCGGTGTGTCGATACCTCCGCGTGTTGCAGGTCGGAATAATAACACTGGATGGTTGTGATGATCAAAATAATGTATTTACCATATTTACAGTTGCACTATTTACAAATAAATTGCGTAAGATTATTCCGACCCGAGGACTGCAGACGTGCCCACGGCCCGTTGCGGAATGAATGATGCTCGCGAGACTGTATGAACGACTGACTGACTTGGCTTGCTCGAGCCCATATATAGGCCGACCCGAAGGTACACAAGCGAGAATTTTCTCGATATTGCGGCGCAGCGCTGTGTATAATCTGTCGCAGATCCGATCTCTTTCCAGAAGGTGGTCAAAATTATAAGGCGTAGCGAGGTAGTAGGTAGAGACGGCCGTGCAGTAATAATCAGTGCAATATAGGTACCGCTACGTAAGTAGGTGGCATATCAATCGCCGCAGAACCACTTAAGGGCATTCTTAAAATATATTTAGAAACTTTTCACCGATAGATGGCGTTATTTTCAATATTGTCAAATAAACCCGTTTTAACGCGTTATGCTTTTTAATATTGAGATAAATTATTGGTTCGCGAATGTACAAAAAATAAATTAATATGTAAAAATTATTTTTCGTGCATATACTTTTATAATTTTAGAGAACGGTAGAAAAACAATCAATTTTATTGTAAAACCAACACGTACAAAAGACAGAAAATTTTATTAGCAAATCAAAAGAAATGTGCATAAATCGTGCATTTCGAATTTTTAATGTGATAAACACAAGGTCCAAAGGAGACGGATGATAAAAGGATTGTTGAATTCACTAAATTAAAACATCGCTCGGGGAGATTGATTGATTTATAAAAAGCGCGGGCCTGGTAACAAGGGCTTATGACGCTGTTGCTGGCGCTAGCTGGACCCTTTTTAAAGACCGCACGACTAACTACGCCATTTACGATCTTCGAACAATCGGGCTTCGCAAGCGATGCAGGTGTACATTCCTTCTTATTATCTCGGTGTTTTATTTGCATCTGAGATATATTTTGTGATAGTCAAAAAGTAAACATCTGTTCGTGTAGAAATCTACGCGGCTTTTACCAAAACCAAGGAAGTGGCTAGGATTGACAGACGGAGAAACAAATTTGTCGTGTGTTCAAGTCTGGGTAGGTGCATGGATCTCATAAAACATAATACTATGACGGGACAATATTTTTTATGGTGTCCGCCCGCCTACAATGTGCATACGAAGTCGCTTGTTCACATAAAAAAAAACTTTTTGTATTTAAAAAAAAAAAAATCTTTCTAGAAACAATAAACGTGACATGTTAATAATAGGGTAGAAAGATGAGGACTGATATAAATTTTTTTATCGAACATACATCTTATATGTGGTGTCCGGAAACTAGTGCTAAAATAAACTGGTGAATCTACATCACATAGGTCACAGAGAACCCAAAAAAACTTTTTTCGATCTGAAGCACTTCGATTTTATTTTAACTTCGCTACTTTTCGGCAAGTAAACATTTAGAGCCTTGCCTACGCTTGGTGTACGAACACAAATTACGCGGTTTCGGCTTTCTGGTGTGCTAGCACGGTCGCTCGATATGAAGTTACCGACCGATTGTCGGTAACTTCTCATCGTTCCCTAGGACAACTGCAGATCTCAAACGTACAAACGACAGTTGATATCGAATATATTAAGGACACTTAGTCATTGTGAACTGTCACCTATTCGTTTGCGATCTGCAGTTGTCGTAGGGAACGATGAGAAGTTACCGATAGTTATCCTATCGATCGTTATAGAGCAAGCGTGCTAGGGCCTCTGGTTAGTCAGCGCTTGGGTATTTGACTACTAATATAATTTTTGAGCAACTTTATGAACCATCCTATACCCAAGATGATTGAACAAGAAGAAGCATAATACATTAGTTGATACAATATGCTCGCGCAAATTATTGTTGTTGCAATTTTATGTTTTGTCAACTATCGATTGTGCCTTCTGCCTTTACATCAATCAGTTGAGTATAAGTCACCGCAAAGAGCAGTTGCTCCGCCGCTATCCGCTATCGCATAAGTTGAGTTTAATCCGCCGCAATGAGCAGTTGCTCCACCGCTATCCGCATAAGTTGAGTTTGAATTCGCTACCATTTAAAATTACCGCAATTGAATTACGCCGCGACTAACGCACCAAAAAAAATACGATAATATCACCATTCCCTTTCCCAACCATGTCCAATTACTAACAAAACCTTCCGGTGTTAAAATCAGTGAATTGGTGGGTGCCCTGACGTCTATCGGGTAAGTAAAAATTATACATAAAGGTGCAACACATTACAGTCTGCTGCCGGTGTTCACTTATAGGTTGAGCATTGGCCCAACGCCGCACCATTTGGTCCTTCGAGCCGGATCCATTTGGTATTTCAAGCCGCATTTTATTTGACTATGAACCAGCATTTAGCAATATTCATTCACATACATTTTATATGCAAAGAAATTTAGTGAACAATACTATCCGCTATTTGAAATTACATACTTACTTAGGTATACATAGTTACTCTTTGATATTTCGGGTACTTAATCAAATTTATTCATAGAAGTTATAGTTGTACCAGTGTAATACACATATAATCAATGTCAACGTAGGTACGTACTTGAACATAGATCGCCGCATATCGCTCGAAATTTAATTATATGATTAAATAACTTGTCCACTGTAATTTATCGGAACATAAAATTGTCTAGTGCACTTTTGATTATTGTGCATTATTTTATAAATAATTAAAAACTTTTTGTTGGCGAATACTTGTAAAAATGGAAGACAAATTAAAAAGACAATTAGTTTTACTAAAAAGTAAAAGAGACATTATTCTAAAAAGAGTTCAAAATTTAGTTTCGCTTGCAAAAAATTTACCCATTACCTACGAATCATCGCGCTCGATTGAAGCTTTTATGACGGAGTCTGAAAGCATATTAGAAATTAAAAATAAATTTGAATTAATTATTGATCAAATTAACGAGAATATTGTTACGTCAAACCCGAACTCTGAACCAGATTATTCAAGCTGGGAACAATTTGAAGATTTCTATACGCGCATAATACGCACACGAAACAATATAAAAGCAAATTTAGCTACGGAATCGAAAGCGTCTACAAGTACGAGTGCTGTTAATAACAACAATTTTATTAAATTACCCGCGATAGAATTACCTACATTTGACGGGCGTATGGAAAATTGGCACCTATTTTATGAAACATTTAAAACAAATGTTCATTTAAATCCACAACTATCTGATTCGCAACGCGTACAATATTTAATTGGAAAATTAACTGGAACCGCAAAAAATGTTACATCAGGTTTAGTGCCAACTGGAGACACATACAAAATAATCTGGGATACGCTTGTAAATAAATATCAAGATAAAAGATCTCTTGCCACTTACTACCTGAATAACATATTTCATTCAAAAACCGTAGCGCACAACGCAAACAATTTAACAGTTTTTATAGAAAAATATTCAGCATCTATCGCCGCGCTAAAACAATTGGGAATTGAGGATCTTGCAGATTTTATACTACTGCAATGCGCATTACAAAAGCTAGAATCGCAAACCGCACAAGCATTTGAGCTCTCAGTTCGAGAAATTGAGATTCCAACCTGCAAGCAATTGGTGTCGTTTGTGCAAGATCAGGTCAAAATTCTGCAACGAACTTCCACTCGTGGACCTAACACTGCCAACATAAATACAACCAGTTCCGGTGGAACCATACGCACAACTCAAACCCGCACACATCATACTTACACAAGTACGCAACTAAAATGCATTTTTTGTCAAAATGAGAGCCATACGCAACTGTACACTTGTACACAATTTTTAAAATTATCACCAAAGGAAAGGTTTTCCTTCGCAAAGGAAAAATCTTTGTGTTTCAATTGCTTGAGCCCGCAACATACATCTACAAGATGTAAGTCAAAAGGCACTTGTCATAAGTGTCATGGCAAACACCATACGTTTCTTCATTTTGAGAAACCTAGTCACGCAAACGCCTCCACATCCAGTGCAGAAACTCAACCTAACGAATCAGAACCGTCGGTATGCACCATGTCAGCAACCACGCGACAAGGGGCAACTACTGAAGTCCTTGCTACCGCCAAGGTTCACACGGTTGATCGATACGGTGGAGAAAATACCATTCGCTGTCTTTTAGACCCAGGCTCACAAAAGCATTATATAACATCACAATGTTGTGAAAAATTAGGCCTGGCAGTCAGTCCAGGAACGCGCTTCGCAGTCCAGGGTTTAGGTGGCAAAACGCAATCAATAAGAGGAAGTGTCACTTTGACAATTCAATCTAGGATTGATCCCTACTTCAAATACTCCATAACCGCTCTAGTTTTAGATAAAATTACCGCTCATTTACCTACGTGTAAAGTGGACTTGACGTCATACAAATTCATAAATATTCCGCTGGCAGACGACACCTGGGCAATGCCAGGTCCAATCGATTTGCTAATTGGCGTCAGTCTATTCTCTCAACTGTTGCTACCAAATAAGATTATCACCCCCGGTTTTCCAGTCGCGATTCAAACCACATTAGGGTATGTCTTCATGGGTGACGCTCCAGTAAATTCTCAATCAAACACAACTTTAACTTTCTGCGCTACGCACGAAATTGAGAATTTAATTCAAAAATTCTGGGAAATCGACGATATCGGTTCGGAACCAATTCACAGCCTTGAAGAAAAAGAAGCTGAGAACATTTTTAAAAGCACCACAACTCGCCTCGAGGACGGTTCTTATGAAGTGGCTCTGCCGTTCAAAAGCAACCCATGTAACTTAGGTGATTCATTGCAAGCTGCGCAAAATCGGTTTTATGCACTAGAAAGAAAATTTAAGCTTCTGCCAGAATTAAAACCACTCTACGATCAAGTGATCACAGAACATATTCACAAGGGTTATTTGTCCCAGGTGGAAGCTTCACCGTCAGAAAACGCGTACTACATTCCGCATCACGCAGTTAGGCGTGAAGATAAAATTACAACGAAAGTGAGAGTGGTTCTGGACGCAAGCGCAAAAACAAAAAATGGTTTATCTTTGAATGACATTTTACACACGGGACCAAGCCTACAGAATGATTTATTTTGCATCCTTCTGAATTTACGCCTTTTTCCTATCGCAATTTCCGCCGACGTTCGTCAAATGTATTTATGTATAAATGTTCGCGAAGAAGATCGTCGTTATCAACGAATTTTATATAGATTCGACCCGCAAAAGCCGCTTCAGGCTTACCAATACAATCGCGTAGCATTCGGTCTTAAGTGTAGTCCGTTTTTAGCCCTTCGAGCAATCAAACAGTTAACGTTAGATGAAGGCGCTCGCTTCCCTCTGGCAAGGGATATTATCAATCGTGATGTTTATGTAGACGACATCGCTAGCTCTGCTTTAAATGAGCAAGAAGCTATCCACGCGACTGAAGAGTTAATTGAGCTCTTTCAATCTGGAGGATTCCAACTCGCTAAGTGGGCATCCAATTCCAGCATGGTTTTAGAAAACGTTCCATTGGAACTTCGCTTGTCGCAAACTGTAACTTTAAGTTGGATTCATTCATCACCTCACCGCTGGCAAACCTTTGTTGCCAATCGTGTCGCAAAAATACACGAACATTTGGACAGTAGTCATTTTTATCATATCGCAGGTGTTGATAACCCTAGTGACTGTCTGTCAAGAGGTATGCTACCATCACAATTGATGGCAAATGAAATTTGGTGGAATGGTCCAAAATGGCTTTGCCAGCCGCATTCTGACTGGCCTATTGCGCCATTTAAGCACGCAAATTCAGAACAGTTACCAGAAATGAAACCCAATCAGTATGAACAGCCAATAACTTTTGGCTTGTGCTCTCGCATAGATGATCCACCCGAAATGAAACCTAAAACCGGTAACCGCCTCAAGACCATCGTGTCACCTTTATCATGCATACTGGCTTCTCGCATTCATTCATGGCCGAAATTGATTAGAATTGTCATTTGCGTTTCTCGCTTCAAACGCAAATGCAATCGCAAACGCAATCGCAAACGCAATCGCAAACTCAAACGCAATCACAAACGCAATCGCAACCGCAATCGCAACCGCAATCGCAATCGCAAGCGCAATCACAAACTCAATCGCAATCGCAAACTCAAACATAACCCCAACTGCAATCGCAACCGCAACCGCAACCGCAACCGCAACCGCAAGCACAACCGCAAATACTATCGCAAACGCAAACACCTGCGCATTTTAACACTTACGCCGTTAAAATCTTTACCCGCTGCTGATTTGTCAGACGCGCCGGTAAATTTGCTGCAACAAAGAAAGCATCTTGTCGTTCAACTCGTCCAGACTTTCTGGAACCCATGGCAAATGGAGTATCTGAACACGTTGCAATCGCGTCAGAAATGGAATACCAATGCAAATCCTATAACGAAAGGCACAGTGGTAATAATTAAGAGTGAAAATATCGCACCACTTCAATGGCCTATTGGCGTAGTGGTAAACGTCCACCCTGGCGTAGATGGGGTGATCCGCGTTGCGGATGTTAAGACTAACTCCGGAACGTATCGCAGGGCAGTCGTTAAACTCTGTCCCCTGCCTTCGCAATAACTTTAACGTTATCTTAGATTTAGTTAGTTAGTTTAGATCTACCGCAGGTTCAGTATTGTTCATTGAATCCTTTCATATTGTGTTTCTTTTGTTGTATTAATTACTTTGACCACTTGGTCAAGGCGGGGGGGCATGCTCGCGCAAATTATTGTTGTTGCAATTTTATGTTTTGTCAACTATCGATTGTGCCTTCTGCCTTTACATCAATCAGTTGAGTATAAGTCACCGCAAAGAGCAGTTGCTCCGCCGCTATCCGCTATCGCATAAGTTGAGTTTAATCCGCCGCAATGAGCAGTTGCTCCACCGCTATCCGCATAAGTTGAGTTTGAATTCGCTACCGTTTAAAATTACCGCAATTGAATTACGCCGCGACTATCGCACCAAAAAAAATACGATAATATCACCATTCCCTTTCCCAACCATGTCCAATTACTAACAAAACCTTCCGGTGTTAAAATCAGTGAATTGGTGGGTGCCCTGACGTCTATCGGGTAAGTAAAAATTATACATAAAGGTGCAACACATTACAGTCTGCTGCCGGTGTTCACTTATAGGTTGAGCATTGGCCCAACGCCGCACCACAATATATATATGAAATAAGGTAAATGCACGTGAGATATATAACTGGCAACATAACGATACTTGAAGAAATGAGATTCTTGAGGTGTCTGTGTGCTAAATCCATATAGATTATTATACAAGTGTCAAATAGGTGTTTGTATATTGTATCAGGAAATAATTATTATGGGGAAAGGATGCAAGGCCTTAGCCTTGTATTCTGAGATTCCACCTAATTTTTTTCATAGAATCTATGAAAAATATCGATGAGAACCTGCTTTCTATACGACAGAAACCCAAAGTGACCTGCGAAATTATCTAAATTTATCGGTTATGTGATACTAACATTATATTATCATGCTCTTGAGGTAATTTTTCACAAAAACGGCGCAATCAAGTGAATCAATTATTTGAGAACGGTCAATAGTAAATATGAGACGATGTATGAATGTAAATAATCGCTTTCTTCACATTCACTTTTAACTATTCGAGTGGTGATCCATCCTTCATCCATAATTACTAAAAATTACATAATAAGTATCCAGAAAATTTTTGTGAAAAATTTCGTAATATACCTATACCTGAATAATTCGCCATGGTGCCATTTGAACACGTTTTTTTACATTAGCTCCACACAGGAGGCCCTGAGGAAAAATATCCTATGGAAAAAGGACTATGTCATCTTTGAAGATGCTGTGTGGAGGGTCTTTTAAAGGAAAGGAAGGAGAGGAAGTCCTGGGAAGGAAATAGGTTTGAGGGGTGGGTAGGAACCTGGGGATTAATATGTCTAGGAGTGATGGACGTGTGAAGCCATCTCTCCCACTGCGGTGCAAGGCGATGGGTCGAGAGGGTCCGGCTGGAGTGATCAAAAGGTCTCCCTCAACCAGTCTCTCCCTATCCGGCTGCCACGCAGTTGGTAGGCAGACGCATCCGTCACCAAGTCCCGGACAAACCTAACCCCATGAACCCGGGCACCCCTGCTAAGTCACCAAACGTAGCAAACCACTTGGGGTGACCTGTGGTAGAAGTGTTGGTTGTACAATAAATGATTCCCGGGGCGGCGGTACCCATATTTGCCTCCCAAATTAAACGCTTTACACTCTAGGATTTACTTTCTTCCCGGAATATATGTGATTTTTATTTTTGATTATATTTTTGATTTCTTGTTGGCACAAAAAGGTCACTTCAATTGTTTACATTTTTTAGGTAGATTTTAAAACCTCTCAAATTGGTGGCAGGTGGCAGTCAGATAATGTTATGTGAGAGTATGTAGGTAGCTACGCAGCTCGATCTATACATTTTATTGTTTAGTACATCAAAATAACTAGGCGAGTCTATCTATAGTGATAGTTACATTTTCAAGAAAGCTCTAAATCATCAATGTCGTCCTTCTTATCATCATACCGTAAATTTTGCCCTTTTTTCTTAAAGCCTCTGTCGCAAATATTCCCTGCGCTCAGTGATACTGGAACATTTATAAAAAAGCAAAAATAGTATCAGAATAACAAATCATTCCATGAAGCTTGAGATTTTTACTACAACTAACTACATAGGTACTTCAACACCGTAGGAATGTGCTGAAAACGTTCTGGGAAATATATATCGGAACTGCTTACACAGAAGTATATCTCAATCTAATATATGGATAGGTCTGGAGTAGCGTGTAACTAACACTTACAGAAATTCGATGAAAAATAATTACTTTTAAAAATGTAATTACTTCGTTATTATGAGTGATATAACAGTATAATTTGCGTTCGCTAGTATCTCATTGTTAGTATTATTTTTCAGCACTAGAATAAATAAAATATTATCTGTAGATTTCGAATGGGGCATGCAAACAGATTGTATGAGAATTGCCGCTTAAGTTTCACCTTAATAGCAATGAAAGCATCTTAAAATATGACGTTCTGTAATTACTTGCGGTAAAACGTCAAATGTATGAACTTAATTTTTTTCATCTCTTTTGAGAAAAATGAACCCAACCTTTGATGTCCGTCTACTGTTTGTGTGTACTTCTTCCACTAGATTACAAAAATTGTGTTTTTTTTTTCAGTAATGACAGCGCCAACTGGCTCCGACTGGATATGGAGTAACTCCACCCATCTATCTCTCCAACTGGACAGTTGGACTGATGGAGAATGTGGAGCCGCCAGGTGGAGTGTGGACTATAGACCCCTCTCTACCAGATTATGGCTCCAGCCAGACCCTTTACCGGTGAGTTTCTCTCCGAAATATAAAGCAGTATTCTGTTTCCTGAAGCAACAAAATCGCTTGGCCGACAATGCAATTGAAACGTTAACAATGCAATTGTTTTTAATCTCACTTTCGAATGCCCATATTTTATTCCCATCTCTATCTTTGAAACATTCTTTATACTATTAAAAATATGGCGTCACTTCTGGTTATTCATTACAAAAGTTTCAATTGCTCGGTTCCGAATGAGAGAGAATTTTTATCTCATGTTAAGCCAGGAAGATTAAATCATTCATAATCGTGGTTATTTAAACATATTTTCCAGGTGGAGAACGGGCACTTTTTAATAATAGGAGGGTTAAAGCCAGCTCGGTGGTACCAGATAAGGGTCACTGCCACTAACCAAGCAGGCGCAGTAGCTGCTATCTATACGGTAGCTACAAAGACTGAATTCGGAGGTTTGTATTATTGATAATTGACATAAGAGTATCTACCGTAGGATAAAATAAAAAAAAAAACAATGAATAAAAACAAAAAATGAGTTGAATATTGTTAAAATCTGGTCTCTCACGATTAATTTGTTTTGAATTTATTTGGTTTCTAGAAATGATTGGGCCACCCAGTGATCCCATGGACACCAGTATTCTGGTGATGGTGTGCAGTTGTGTTTTGCTACTTCTGTGTATGCTGGTATGCGTATTTGTTGCAATACAGAAGCATAGGTAAATCTACAACCTTTGTATAAATATTTATATTGCTTTATTTTTAAATTTTTAAAACTGTACATTTTTTGTGTCATACTATTATCACTCAGTCGATGGAAACTAGACGTGTCGGAAAAAGCTTCTGATTCTCTCTCTATCGGATCTTATTTTTCATCAGAGCAATCTTAAATCTGCAAACTACGATCTGGAATAACTGAGCAAAAGTACAATTGTAACAGTAGCAAAATGATGAGGTGCAACGAATTCCAAACTAATCTTCCACCAATTGCCACCTCGATGGGCAATCTTTTGGTTGTAATGACGAAGTCCCTCTACTGACCCGGTTCTAATTTTCTGACCGATTTTTCGTCTTTACTTATTTTGTAACAATGTTTGCGAATTCGATGAAGAATCTCTTTATTAATCACTCCATATGTACTTACTTTGTAACAAAGTTATGTAATTCGATGAAGGCTTTCTTTATGAGGCATCCCGTCTGTACTTACTTTGTAACAACGTTTGGTTATTCTCCTTGAAGAATCTCTTTATTAATCTCCCCATCTTTTGGTAATCTCTTTATTAATCTCCCCTTCTGTACTTACTTTGTAACAACGTTTGGTAATTAGATGAAGAATCTCTTTATTAATCTCCCCATGTGTACTTACTTTGCAATAATGTTTGGTAATCTCCTTATTAATCTCCCCATCTGTACTTACTTTGTAACAACGTTTGTTAATTGGATTAAGAATCTCTTTTTTGTATTTCTTGGGCATTAACTATGTAACAATTTCTAGACACTCTTCAAAACAAAATAAGAATCTCTTTATTAATCTCCCCATCAGTACTTAATTTGCAACAATGTTTGGTAATCTCTTTATTAATCACCCCATCTGTACTTATTTTGCAATAATGTTTGCTAATTCGATTAAGAATTACTGATTAGTCGCTCCATACATAAGTTCTAACTTTGTAACGATATTTGGTAATTCGTTCATCGAACCTCTACATTAATCGCCCTACCTATACAATTTGTTTGTATATTTGTTTAGACACAGAGTGATGTGTGGTTCCTCCGCCGACAGTGTGTATAAAGAGAGAGGCTGTGCCCCACTAGCTGCGCGCCCCCTCCCCACCCCTGACTGTCCCCCCCTCCCAGCCAGACTCTACACCTCTCCTACGGCCAATAGGAAGGCGAGCAGTACTAACTCAGGTTAGATCTACTATAATTATTATCGAAATTATAGTTTCAACTTTTGAAGATTGTTTCTTCTTTTTTGTTTTTGTTTTTATAAATTTAATTTAAATAAAAAAATTAAAATTCATTATCAAGGTTTGACAGTATTTTACTTTTGTATTATTAATTTAAGGAAAATAATTTTATTTCCCCCCTTAGTATATTTACCAAACCGAAACCACATATAACATAACTATAACACATCCAAATAATTCATAGCAGTAATGTCATTATTAAACAATTAAAAACACATGAAAATTTAGTGCGGAAAAAACTAATTTCAACGTACCCAAAGTATAGTATAGAATAGAGAATCTATTGTCATATTTATTTTCTTATCGAATTGGTTTAACCGGTAATTAATCAATTTATACACCTTCGAAATTGAAATTTAGGATCGCATAAATAAGTCGTCTCAAAGTGGTATAGCCACAGTTTGAAAATAGCCTTGTAAGCCGATACAGCTGTCATAATAATACATAACTAAAATACTAGCAGAACTTAATAATAAAAATGTTATATTTTATTTAAATTTAACTTAACAAAAAATGGAGTTCTCCGAATTAAACACAAAAACAATTTATATAAATCTCACTAATAAATTGTGACATGACTTTTGACTTTCGATATAACGGCATACAAAGCTCGGGGCCAAAAAGGCCCCTTTCTCTTTCATCGTGAGTTTATATTTTTTTTTTTCGAAAAAATGATAAATTGTGACATGGAAACAATCCACAATATTTTAAAGAAAAATCTCTTTTCTGACGATTTCAAAATTAATTTACTACCCATGATAGATGGTCATATGCCCAGTAGGGGACTCGCTTACACAGTTTGAATGTCATCTAGTGACCTTAATTTTATCTTTAGACTTCAGAATAAATCACACTGAAACACAGCAGCGTTACATCGTAAATAAATCAAATCAATGTGTTTGACTGTTCAAATAAAAATGATTGTTCGCTTTTTTCAGAAATGTTTGAAATAAGTCCATACGCACAATTCAGTATGGGATTCCAAACATTTGGACATGTGGACAACCAAGACAGGCCGGCTTATGTTAAAGCCAAACAGGGTGTCTTTAGTACAGGTAAATTGTGCTCATTTCTTATTTTCACACACCACAATTGTGGGGCTTAAAAGCAAAAACGCCACTCTCCAAAAATGACGAAATTGAGTTATAAATGTCAATCTATGCGCAATATCCGTAGCTACAAGATGGTTTTTGAGATTCTTAGAAAAATCAACTGCAAATCATGGAAAAATCGAAATGAAAATAGGGTTTGGATGAAAATCACCTCTCTCCACAGCGATTAACAATCAAAATAACCACTCTCCACAAAAGCCAATCACAAGCCTGAATTAAAAATAAATTCAACATGACCAATGAACACATTATTACAACATTTTTTTAAATAATATTTCACTTTGAATTATACTTTTTAACGTTTTACTAAAAAAAATCACACGAAAAATGCGAAGCATTCTTTGATTGGTTTTTTGTCATTTACAGAAAACAATACTTTTGGAGAGTGGCGTTTTTGCTTCTAAGGCCCTCAATTTCTCTTTTAAAATTTTAGACCCAGCTACCACCAGGAGAAATTCTAATGAATCTTATATGTAAACAAAATTCTAACTACTTATTTTTTACATGACAATAACAATTGGTTTTCAAAAATGACCTTTGAATGCCGTAATATTTATTTTGCTCATTTCAATAACCAAAACTTTTTTCGGAGTAATCAGTTTTGTATTTGTATTTAAAGCTTTTTATATAATTGTGGTATTAAGTTATTAAAGCTTCTATTTATTTTACAGGCATCTAACTTCAGTTTGAATCATGTGTATTGAGCCACTTTAGTTGGATAGGCTTCTAAATCCGCCTTACCATATACTGAGGTTTCAAAATTTGCAAAGAAGATTTTTCATAATCTAATTAATAATTTCTGATATTGAGGTTTAAATTTGATAAATTAAAATACACAAGATTCAACCACAAAATCAGAAATCGTCTTTGCAAGCATTGACACCTCATTTCTCAGAACAAGGTGAAGTGAAGTTAAAACCCTGTCTAACCAAAGTGTCAATATATTACTTCAATCAACAAAGGTAACCTAATTACCGGCAAGGTGATAATTTCATAATTTTTTCCACAGAAACAAGATTTCAAATGGGGTCCGATTCCGAAGACAGTGATAGTATCAGTAAGCCCACGCCGCTGTCCAACACACAAAATAGTAAGTTTACGTAAAATATTGTCTTTTCAATAATTATAAACGCTTTGAACCCATGTGACAACTGTCTCGAAAATAAAACGAGCACAAAATATGTGGGCCAGTTTGAAAATTTCCAGCACTTTTGGGATGTCTAGATAAATCATATAAAGGAGAATATTTCCCACTATGACTGGTGAGTTGTGAAAGCTTCCTATTTTTTAACAAACTTCATTGTACATGCCATTGACCAGCGGCTGAGAATAAAAGTTTAAAAATGCTTGCAACTATACAGGGAGGTTCCGATAAGAAAGATCGATTATTCCCCGTATCAATTTTTTAAAATTAAAAATTGAAAATCGATTTATTTCATTCAAAACTTGCTTTAATGTATACTTAAGTTCAAGTAAGCAATAAAAATGCTCAAAACGCATTTACATTTCTATGCATTTTTCTAGTCTTCTTCTTCAATGGTTTTGAGTTGGGTATAAATAATTTTTGGTAAGTTAATTCCTGTAAACGTATTCTTTATAAATATATTTTCAATATCTTAAATTTCTCGAAGGAAATTAAGTTAATCGATTTTGGCAACCCTGATAAATTAACACAAATTTCCTCAAATACATAAGCTTACACAAGCCACGCCCAAGCCAAGAAAAAAGTTCATTAGATTTGTATGAACCTATATGAGAAACATCTATTAAAATTATAATATTACGGTTAAGATTATTTGCGATATCTTTCCCTTGATTAATCTTTTATTCAAAAAATTATTTACAAAATAAATCAAAATCACATTGCGCTTGAAATCGTAACCTCTTTTGCCTCCGTTTGCCAAGCGATTTTTGTACCTATTACCTATATTCGTGGCGATAAAGGCACACTAAAAATACATACCTTTTTGGCTTATGGTTTCCTCTTAAAAACGGAATGTATTCTGACGGAGAAGAAGAATATCTGATTCTATATATGAAATAATCAATATATCAACGAATTTTTAATGTATGACTAATATTTGACTGATTTAAAAAATATTTATATTTATTTTTTTCAGAAACCTGCAGAGTCCAATATCACAGATAGCAAGATGGCACCGAACTGAAGGCGAAACATTACACAAAAAAAAGTTCCAAAAAACCGAATTAAAAACTATTTAAAAATCATTTTTGCATAAAAAATAAGGTACGCCACTGTGCTCTCGGTGCCAAATATTATTAAAAAATTAAAAGGCATAAGCAATTAAAAATAAATGCGCTTGGCGCCTTATCCTCTCTGCCTACCCTTCGATACATGGTGTGACGATAGATATGTAATAAGTAAAGAGAAAAGAACTTAAATATGTGTTCATTTGATGAAAATGTCTAAGAATATTATATAAGTAGGAACTGAAAGTTTTACATTCTATTATGATATTATATATTAATAAATTGTAGTAGGAATTTTCTGTGTAGTTTCCGATATAATTCACTAGATGGCAGTATGGCTGAATAGATTACTACATTTGAAACAAAATTGCCAAATATTTAAAGCTGCATACAGATATTACCAATAAATTGTGGAATTAATTCAGTCATGCTGCCTTCTGTTAATAAAGTTTATATTAAACATTATCCCTTCAATAGACAGTTAGTTTTGGGCAAACACAATCTTTTGAAAGATAGTTACTAACTTTTTAAAAAACGTGCGACTAATTTATAAAAAAACGTTACACAATCTTTTGAAAGATAGTTACTAACTTTTTAAAAAACGTGCGACTAATTTATAAAAAAACGTTATCACGGGTTAAAAATATTTTTGTAAATTTTGTATCATTTGACAAAGGGGATTGGTTTTTAAATCCTTAATTTACAAGGGAACCATAAAAATTACTGTTAAGATAATTTATGTATGTTTAGTTAAAGACATTGCAAATAAAACAAAAAAATATTACAATGCATGAGGTGTGCTACTCCAGAGGAAATATGCATGCGCCAAACACCAGCAACCGACAGCTATGTAGCCTGAAGCCTTCTCTTTCGAATGCTGTACCTCTCGCTTCTATAAATCCGTATAGCCGTAGCCTTCGTTCGCATAAGAGTTGTTTTTTTTTTTGTTTTGCCGGAAAAGTTATCAGTTTAAAAATCAAATATTGTTATTTTTTTTTTTAAAGAAAGACAAACATTCCCAGGTTACGAATAACCCAACAACATTTGAAAATCTCCTACTACCACCACACTAAGCGGAAGATGTTGCTTGTGTTGTGATGGAGGACTTAGCCAGCCGAGGAATCGAACACGGAACGCCTGGGTGGGACCCAAGCGCGATGCCCACTGAACCACTGACCACTGATTTTTAATGCACATTTCACTTTGGAGGACAGATAGAAGTCGCACGGCGCAAGATCCGGAAAATAAGGCAGTTTAAAGAGTCAGAACAAACATTTTTGCGTGCTCTTGTTGTTAAAACGTGAGAATTTTAGACACCATTTTAATACACACTTTTTGCACGAAAAAAATTGCCGAACGCTTTAATCGTCAATTCCTACAGTTTCAGAAATTGTACGAATTCTTACCCAATGATCAAACCGAACCAGATTACCGATTTTTTCGATATTGTCATCCGTTTTTGACATGGAAGGGCGACCCAAAGGTGAATCTTCTTCAAAGTCTTCTCGGCCATCTTGAAAACGCTTACACCCCTCAAAGTGCCTCAAAGACAAAAATATGTGCACGCGATAAACATTCATCTTACTATACTAATGTAATAAACGCGAAAGTTTGTATGGGTATGTGTGTTTGTTACTCTTTCACGCAAAAACTACTGAATGGATTTTAATGAAACTGTACAATAATATAGCTCATACACCAGAATAACATATAGGCTATAATTCATAAAGCTAGCTATTTTCCATATATTACATATAATAATTATTGTTTAATAGAATATGTCAAAATTTGAGAATGACATTTTGCAAATCAAAATTCTATTTTAGAAAATATTTCAATTAGTGAATTTACTTGAAGTACTCGCCTAATACTTTGAACCGAATCAAGAATTATCGATGTTTTTAATAAATAGGTATTAAATGACTTTTAGGAAAAGAAAATAGGCTACTCGAAGTATTAATCCTGCGCAGACAAAGTCGCAGGTCAGAAGCTATAAAAGTATATAAAGTCCATAAACTTCTTTCGATAAATTATTAGTTTCGGTAGCAGTTTATCCAAGTTTCACGTGAAATTTCACAAAAAATCGTAAATCCACTTTTTTAAAGTTATCATTTTTCCGGCAAAACAAAAAATAACTCTTGAAAAAGCGAAATATACCTACTGCAATCGAAAAACAAGGCTTCACGCTATATAGCTGTCGGTTGCTGGCGTTTGGCACATGCGGGCTTTTTCTGCAGAAGCATTATTATAGCCGCACCTCGCATATTAGTCGAGTTCCATTTTGTTTTAGTATTTTTGTTTTTTTTAATGACTAAACCAAGATACGATGATTGAAGTAAATAATGAATATTAAATGGTGCTATAATTGGGTTAAAAACCATATGGAAAAGAAGTAATAACGACATGAATATTTTTAGTTAAATAAGATTTTTTTTTATTAAATTGGTTAAAAAAAAATTAAACCCCTCAAACGGGTGGTTCGGGGGGGGGGTTAGGCGCTCCGCCCACTGAGGCAACTGAAAACCAACTAAAACCGGCTGTTTTCTCTGTCTTGATTAGTCAAAAAGCTTGTTTAACCATAGATGAAGAACAATCATCTGACAGCTCGCAACCTAGCAACGGCCGCCCAGAGTAATCAGCCGTGACAGTCGCAATATGGTCGCAAGATGGTCGCAAGTCACCGCTTGCGTTACCATTGACAACGGGGTTTTGTGTGATTGTGTAGTGTGCGGGCCATCACATTGTCATACAAAGACAGTTGGCAGTTGAGAGTTTTCAGTTGCCTGAGTGGGCGGAGGCGCTTTAGCATCAAATGATGACATCACTCATTACACACAGAAAGAAATCGTTTTCGCGATCCATAGACTTGATTAATTCATCTAAGATGCGATCACTGCATTCCGTTCAATCTTGGAGAAACTATGGTTTATGGTTCAAATAATTTCTAAAGACCTCAATAACTAATTATCTCCCTTTTAGTGTCAAAAAGTACATGCGAAGTGCCAATGTACATTACACTTAGTATTTCAATTCGAAATTATAAATTTATTGGTATTTTTAATTTTCGTGCAGCCGTTTGACATTTCGGAATATAATCCGCCAGTGTCGCCATCGTTTATCGATTTCTTTTATTTATTTATTCCCTGTCAATATCGGTCTGTCTATCAATAATGCGATCATTTTAAGGAAATCGGTATAAAATCTTCGGTAGTTACGCGTACCGAACTGATATTGAAAATGTTTCGATTTCACAGTGCTAGACCCCTTGGGCGGTATTTATGACGTCACGGAGTGTTTTGAAACAGTGTTTGTTGTTTCATCATTTGCTTTCAATTTACTCGAAATCGAAGTTTGTTGTTATGTGTGAATATATTTTTACCACGGGAAATTTTTGGAAACACTAGATTTTGTGTTCCACGGCAGCATAACACTTCATGTAATATAGATAAGTATGGAGACATATTTTTTTTCGAATGTGTTCCGATTGGTTAAATTATTAAAACGCAGAACTGTTTCAGAAGATCGAGATTGTCACTGAATCAAGAAGTATGAGTGGACTTCCTCGTAGTAAGTTCAAATATTCCTTACTTAATCCGTTTAAGTTGGCTCAAAAAATAGGAGTAACCTTACAGGTACAATAATTCGCTTAAAGGTGAACATTGGTACGAATGTTGGGAACACCATTATAAATGAAATATGAAAAGTCCGCATCGATATCACATCTACAAAAATATTAATTATATTTCAAAGTTCGTAAATATGGTGTTTTTGTATTTTTCAGCCTAACGGTAACTTTTATCATAAGAATAGATCAATAAAAAATTGTAGATCATGTAATTATCTATAAAAAATGTCCAAACATTTTTTTTCTAAGAGTCACCATTTCTGAGATATTGCGATTTTGCATCGATGGGGACTTTTCACATTTCATTTATAACGGTGCTACCAAAATTGGAAGTCTATTTTGACCGGTTTCAAATATCAAATTATTTCTTGAAGAGTTAAACAAATTCATTTGATTGTCGAAAGGTCTTATCTAAATAATAATAATTTGTGATCTCATTTTTGTCGGTCGGCATAAAACAAACTTCTAAAGATTAGATATAATTCTGTTCAGTGAAAATTGTAAATATTATTAGTATAATGTATCCTTAAATAAAATTGTATTTAAATTGGTGTACATATTAAGATTATTGTTAATTAACATGATTAAGAAGACTGTTACGTTTAGTATAATTACGAAAACATTTGATTTTTCTCATAAAATACCTTCCTAGACTTCACAGATTTTTCATATTGGTCATTCTGAATTCTGTATATTGGTCTGAAGTGGCTAGAACATCAAAGGCTAAGACACTTACTAAATACGTGTTTGAAGAAGGGTAAATGGTTGGTTATCAGTTGTGTAAAATTTAAATCATATTATTATTAAATTTGTCGATAAATAATGCTCTTCATTCCTTTCATAACATTTGGTCAGTATCAGAAATGGACATACACATCCTTTTATAGTCTGCTACTTTAGGTTGCACTACAAAAATAATTTATCAGTAAATTGTATACGGGTCTAGTGAGGAAAATCTATAAGGTTTCCGGTGACAAAAATCCTCGAACTATAATATTTTATTTATTTAAATTTTTAGCTTAATGAGTTAAATCTCAAATTCTAATATTTTAATAAATTGACCCTTTGGAATAACAAGGTTCCATCTGTTGCTTTAACGTCATGCGATAATGAACTCTAAGGTAGCTTACCATAGATCTCATAACCGCGTGACGTTTATGCAACCGATGGAACCTTGTTACTCCAAAGGGTCGAAATAGAGACAATATAGCGAAACTCAATCAAAAATCTGGAACATAAAAATCATAAAAAGATACGGTCACATCTGGGACACGAACATAGATCTTTTAATTTTTAACCCACATAGAATTTAAGGATAAATCACATTATCTGTGGTATTTATCTTTAACATGAATCAATCGAATATCGCTATAATAAAAAGGTGATTTTTTTTAAATATTTTGCACACACAGAAATTAGTGGTAAATACGACAAATTAATTTAAATAGTCAAATAAATAGCTTGTTTTATAAATTATACATTTCAAAAATACAAAAAACCCCTTTCCATGCAGTCATCTCGGTTACAAATAGTTATAAAATTAAATTTTCTTAAAAAATGACGCAATAAAAATATCCTTTCGTAGTTTGTTAACTGACCATTAATTTCTAAACCCGATTTATAATTAACGTGAAAAATCCGTAAGTATATAACACCCATAGAACAACACCGTTACAATCCCAAATCTCGTGCTTATTTTGGGTTTTCAACTTCCCATATTTCTTTATCTCTAAATAAATTTACGTAACTGGACTGTTAGGCTGGAATCAGACGGTTCACTCGATTGAAGGTATACTCTATGGTTACTGGAGCGAATTTTCCCATCTTCGATTCTTTTTTGTTTAATTTCTTGTTCAGACGTGTCATTCCGAGTGAAATAAGTGGAATGAAATACAGTAATGTAATAATACAGTAATGAACGATTAGTGAACCGTCTGATTCCAGCCTTACAAGTCTGGACAGAGCATAGATAATATCTGATTTTTTTTAAGTATATGATTTTATTTAAGGAAGTGTGGTTCCAGATATTTCGAAAATATTTCAGATTATAGTATGGCAATAATTTTTATACATAATTTACAAATAGTCGGTATTAGCTGGAGATATGACAGTCTAACATTATCATAAATACTGAATAGGCAACTGATTAAGCATTCACCGCCAAAATCAGGATTTTTAGTTTTGTGACGGTGTTGCCCAGGAGTGCGAAATAATGCAACGCACTCCTAGGACAACACTGTCACAAAACCAAATATCCTGGTTTATATTTGTAAGTTACTTGAATTATTGCTGTATTAATCTCAAATGTTTTTAAAATATCTGGATCAACACTGCCATTGTTAAAATAATATATTGGTATAAAAATATTTTATATTTATGCCGGTGAACTTACAAGAATTCATAATCTACTCATAGATAGCGCAAGTATAATTATTTTATGGGAAAACTCTTTTTATGAGCTATTCTTTAAAATATTAGTACATAAGCAAGAAGAATACGAATAAATAGTTTTGTCCATAAACAAACTTAAATCTTTCGAGGAAGGCTAACAAATTCAATATTGGTTTAAAATTGTATTTATTAGCCTTTCTTGACAGATTTGAGTTTGTTTATGAGCTAAACTATTTAATCATATTAATTTGTTTTCATATTAGCTCCACACAGGAGGCTCTGAGAAAAAAATTCCCTCAGGGCCTATGTCATCTTTGAAGATGCTGTGTGGAGGGTCTTAAGGGAAAAGAAGGAGAGGAAGTTCTGGGAAGGAAAAAGGTTTGAGGGGTGGGCTTAATTAGTGAACAATTTTATAAGTAAGAAAAAAAAAACAAAGAAAATTATCACAAATAATTTTAGCTATAATAAAGTTGAAAGTTATTTTTCTTTTCTATTTCACATATTTTTATTGAACAAAGTATATATTTTTAGTATTTCACCCTTATTTTATTATAAAGTGATTAACAACTTTATTTTAATTTTACTCAAGCCAAAAGATAATAAAAACTATTTCATTAATTTTATCTATATCATATTTTTTAAATATAAACCAATTTCTAGTAAAGATTAATCTAAAATAGTAATTTCACGTCAAGATTCGCCTTAAATTTTAATTTATGTTGAGACAAAGAATTTGAGAAAGTTGAAAACTCTAAATGCGTTTGAGTCGAAACATGACATTTGTGATTGGGACGGTGTTATTCTAGAAGTGCGATATGTTACGTATTTGTTTTTAAATATAGTTACTCCTCTTTACCGCTGAACCATCATGATGTTTCCATATGAAGTATTTTTAAGACTGTGTATTATTTTTCATGTACAAATGTGTAAATTGACCTGTTTAAAATCAAATTTCATAGATCTCACTCTTGAGTTTAGTTGTAATTCTGATTTGTAAAGAAGACATAATATGTAAAAATAAAATCAAAATAAATTATATTATACCAAACACATTACATTGTTTTTTCTGATTTAAATCTGGCAAAATGTAAATATAATTTTTTATCCATAAATATGAAATCCATACAATATTAAACCCAAAGCGACTGTTTTTTTTTTTTTTTTTGAGATTTGACTAAAACAAATGGGCCTTGATTTATTTTATTCGAAAACCAAAGCGCAAATCAAAAAATTAACATAACAAAATCGACTCAAAATTTGAGACATTTTTAACAGTTTCCCGATTGTGCTACGGGTGTCCGGATACCGTGTTTTCACACATTTACATTTTTTGTTAGTCACACAAGAGTCCCAAGTGCTCCTAACCACAGTTGTTTGTTAGGAAAATTTATTAAAAACGTTTAACGTTTATAATAAAGCAACAATGACGACCGTCCGTGGTCGAGTGGTAACACACTTGACTCCCAATCGGAAGGTCGCGGATTCGAACCCGGCGTGCGCAAATAAATTTTATTTGATTAATTTGTGTTATTTCACAATTAATTAATAAAAATAATATATACTATATTTGCGGCACGTTCCAGAGTGGAAGATACTGTCAGTATCGCTCTGGTGTAAGACCACCATTCAGAATTGAAACGTTGCTTAGTAATGGCTTTTGCCGTGTTTAGTGACTAGATCTGAATAGCCAGGTACTTTCCTACCTTCCTCTTCCCTATCTCCTTCCCTTCCCCACTTTCCATCAACCTCACAACATACCCCAATTGGGGATGCCACAATCTCACTGGCTCCAGACGGGAGCAGTTGGGACTCTTGTGAGGTATTCTCTATATAAAAAAAAAAAAAAAAAAAAAAATAATAGAAGATATATCTTCAAGGGAGACACAACGATTTCTGTGCATGAGACCTACCTGTATGAGTTGTTCCGAAAACCGAACAAATTACCTTGAGGGGTTAAGTTTTTATGTCACTTTAGTAGAAAAACACACCTGTTGATAAGTCAGTTGATTTTATTCCCAATAAAACGTTGACACTATGATTTGCACTTATTATTTCAACACCAGCTGTAGACCAGTTTAGCCCCAGTTCTTAGGTCTGAAGGCAATGCTTGTACCGGTTGCCAACGAGAAAGAAGAAGGATTTATGGAATCATATGTTTCAATAAAACCACGGTTTAAAAAACTTATTCTTCTTTCGTATGGTGGGGGGCCATGGTGGGACATCTAGGTCTGCAAGCCAGTCCAGGACCTCAGGCGTCAATCCCACCGGGGAATGAATGGAGTGGGCATTCGTTGATCACGTGTTCGGTGGACTGCTCCGCTCCGCATTCGCACATCGCCGACTCTTTAAGGCCCCATCTATGCATCATATGGGCACAACGGCTATGGGAGCACCTTATCCTATTGATGGCGAACCAGAGTTTGCGAGGCAATGAGAACCCAGGCTGTAGTGTGCCAAAGTGCCACGGAGAGGTAGTGTACGTGTAGTGTTCGTGATGTCGCCGGATCGTATATTGTTACCGCGCGTGTAAGGTAGTGCAATGAGTGATGCGGCACCCAAATTAAGAGGGCCTCCGACTTATTATTATATATACTTAAAATTATGCCGCTAAGGGGCTGAATACCAACAGGTCTCCCAGCCAAGGGGAATCACTAAATATCGGGTAACAATTAAAAATATTGTCCCTGAATATTGAGAGAAAATTTCTCTCAAAGGTTGACGTTTATTTTAAAAAACTAATACCACATCAAATCAACTGACAATTGAGTATATTTACAATTAGATCTCATAATAAAACTCTTCATTACCAACTAAGAGAGAACAATGTTAATAATAATAATTGGATAATTGAAAAATCACCTCAAATGTATTGTGAGTTCTTAGGCTCTACCAATTTTTTTTTTGCTTGATCACAAATTTTCGATTGAGCAAGTAATTAACAGAAATGACCACAAAACACTATTTTTAGGGTAATTACTTAATTTAAAAATAAAAAGGAAATGACAGCAGGGTTT
The DNA here is from genome assembly GCA_951813805.1 of Limnephilus auricula. Taxonomy (NCBI): domain Eukaryota; kingdom Metazoa; phylum Arthropoda; class Insecta; order Trichoptera; family Limnephilidae; genus Limnephilus; species Limnephilus auricula. The sequence goes on along the minus strand of OX638406.1, from coordinate 2,652,673 downwards.
AGTCAAGCTCCGAACCTAATGCCTTTTAGTTTTTACCCCATAGAGGGCAATGGTGGTAATTTTTAAGAGTGTTGCTTATTTAAAAAGGCAGGTTGGTCCAGCCTCTAAGTAAAATAAAAGAGTCTGTAATACCTAGATCTGGTTGTGGAAAAAATGATTGTTTAATGAATAAAGCTTTGAAAAGATAATCTCATCAGGCTTGTATTAATCTTTAGCGGTATTTTTCACGAGAACATCACCCATGTATACCAATGACGAAATGAAATGAGGAAAATTGTCGTTTTGACAATCGTTTTTAATACGACAAGAAGGCCTCTTGCATGCCATAATGGAGGGTATGACCGAGGGGACAAACTCTAGGGGACGCCCACGCCGAGAGTACCTGGAGGACCTGCTGGTGGACATGCGCTGCTCATCATATGCAGACCTCAAAAGAGCCGCACAAGACAGGGAAGAATGGAAGAAAAAAATAAAGGAAATTGATGCAAACCAATCCCAGTATTGAAACCAGAGAGATAGAGACAATCGTACTTGTATTATATTATGCTGAAGTATCTATCGGTAATGCGATCACCGACGCCCGGGAACCATTTATTGGATAACCAAACCCCCTGCCAGAAGTCATCCCAAATGGTTCGCTTCGTTTGGTGAACAGGGGTGCAACCATTCATAAGGTGAGATTTGAAAAGGTCTTGGCAGCGGATGTTTTTTATTCACCTACTGCGTGGAGAGCGGGATGAGGAGAGACTGGTTGAGGAAGAACTTTTGACTTCTCCAGCCGGACTTTCTCGACCCATAGCCTTGCACTAGTAGAAGTAATGGATTCGTACGCCCTTCTCTCCTGGACAATCCAACCCCTAGATTTTTACCAACCTCTTTTAACCTTTTCCTTTCCAGAACTTCTCTTCCTTCCTTTCTATAAAAAGACCCTCCACGTAGCGTCACTAAGATTCCATAGGTTCCCAGGGAATTTTCCCTTTCCTAAGCATCCCCGTTACCGTCTCTTCCACCTTCCTCGCCTTTCCGCTCCATCGTACCCATTCCCTGTTGCTGAGCTATATGAAATACTTACATCTGTCAAAGAACTCGCGCGCCACCCATCGTAAAATTTTAGAGCTAACCTGTATATAAAGAAACCTTAGCGGACGTGCGCACAACAAATCGCGAAAGTTTCATCGCAATCGAATGAATGGTTAAGGAAATACTCAGAGACAAACATCCATTTTATATACAGGATGTTAATGTACGTACTTGAGTTACTTTAACCAGTTATTCCTGACATTATTTGGAGTAAAAAATGTAAATAAAATTTTTGTCTCCGGTGAAATTTTTGATGATTTTTTTTTTTCTACAAAAACATAAAAAATAGTAGGTGTTGGGTAGTTAAGGGCGGGGTAAGTGGTGGGGCGGTAACTCGGCTGAGTGACCAATAAGTTCATGTGAAAGAAAAAAAAAATTGTTTGATTTTGAAGAAAAAAAATTATGAAAAAAAAAAATTTTCATAAAAAAAGTCACCGGAGACCAAAATTTCATCAACATTTTTTACTCCAAATATTGTCAGGAATCACTGGTTAAAGAAACTCAAGTACGTACCTTAACACCCTGTATATAGATGACCTAGATATTTATAGCGTATTACTTTTTATTCTTATCTTAGATATTATTATTGTCTAGGTACGTCGTGATTTTATTCACTTATCTTTGATTAGCTTGAACAGTTAATATTTTTTGTTTGTTTTTTTGATTCTCCATTTTTAGACTATTGAGAAGGAGATAGTATATTATGTATATACATTGTAAATTCTCATGTCCCTCGTCGCCTATTTTATACATATTTTAGCACTTTCGGTCATCAATTTAATTTATTATTTATGTTTTCTCATAAAGAGTTCGGAATTAGTGACTTTTTTATAAATGCTGTATTGGTACGTGTTGTATATCGGAATATTACTTGTGATCAGTTCTATCATTTTTGTGTTGTTTATGCTATGTTCGGGTCACGTGGTTGAACGTGAGCCGAGCATAGCCGATCTGAAAGTGTCAAGTATTTCCTTTTGCAAGAGTTGTCATGGTAAAAATGACTAACACACGTTGGTGCAACAAATGTAATGAAGGTATTGGTAGAGCAATTTTCGTGACAGAATTCTCCAGACAAAATCTAGCTAGTCAGTTATAAGTCAGTTATAGACAATTATAGTTTATCCTCTTAAAAAAATATTTGTATTGCGATAAAACAATATATAGTCACTGTAATTTCAAAGAACTAAAGTCTTCTCATTAAACAGCGTAGGTTGAGAAAAGGTCCAGTACAATATTTCTGTAAAAGATTGCAGAAAAAGATCATTACATTGGCGCAGTCGTAAGACTTTTTAAGTCCATTTGTTATTTTGTAGATTAATACGTATACATTATCTTCGCAAAGTTTTCCAATTTTCAGTAAATTAATTTTTTGGTGTAGTTTTTCGTGTGTAAGGCGAGTGAGTCAAATCGAGTGTATGGTTTTACCAATCCGATGAAAACATTTTCTGAGAAAGATAAAAAACTTACGAGTACTTACCTATGTTTCCAAAAATTGATTAGGTAGTTACCTATAATATTTATTTATAATAATTAAGCTTCTTCAAGTTTTTCAAAAGTAGAATTCTCAATTGTTTTTATTAATACGGCATTTTTCAACTCGTTCAGAATCAATCTGAACATTTGTCATCTGATTTTGCACTTGTATTGAAATCTATAAATATCGTTAATTTGATTTATTTAGCCAGTGATTCGAAAAGGTAAACAAATCATAGTAATAGATAATTGTTACAACACCGAATAAACTCGTTTTTAAATAGCAACTCGTTTCTCCAAAATACCTTTTGATTTTTTTTTTTTTTAGGTTGAACTGTGCTCTAATTCGAATACACAGAAAGATGCCTGACACCAAACATCGAAAGATTTTTAGCCTCGTTGTGCTGGGAGTCCTAAGTTTAATCGGCAATTTTTTTTGTTACTACAAATTCAACGGCAGCTTTATTTTCATTGATAATGAGATTAAGCCTTCTTTTGCCAACTTGACAATAAGTAAGATTTTAAGAATTTCGGCTAAGGAAAGATATGTTACAGGGTTCACCTATCCGAATCCACAAATGTGTCCAAATTTGGGAAAGAACCTCAAAGTTGTGCTGATGGTCATATCTAGCCCAGACCATTTCGATCGGCGGATTCAAATCCGAAGAACGTGGGGACAAAGCAGGAGCCTAATTTCTGTAGTCTTCCTAATGGGAATAGCTAACGATGAAGACATGCAAAAATCTTTGGAAGCTGAAAGACTCGCAAGTGGCGATATGGTATTTGCTCGCTTCATAGAGAATTACAGAAATCTTACACTAAAATCAATGTCCATGATGCAGTGGGTTTCTGAGTACTGCTATAAGGCCCAATATCTTTTGAAAGTCGATGATGACATGTATGTCAATATTCCTAGATTGTTAGAAGTCTCGTATGAACTGAACGTGGATCGGAAAGTCATGTACGGGGAATTGATTCGTTGGAGGAAACCAACACGCGAAAAAGATTCTCGTTATTTTGTTTCACTAGAAGAGTATCCCGAAGATGTTTACCCTGACTATTTGATCGGACCTTCTTACCTAATGCCTGCTTCTTTGGCTTCAACTATTCACAACGCATCGCTGAACCTGCCTTTCCTTTCGATGGAAGATGTATTCATAACAGGTCTTGTCGCTAAAGCTCTCAATATCAAAAGAGTCGATTCTCCCGGATTTCAAAATGATTACCAACTCTTTGACAATGATGGTACTTGTGCTGTATTTAAAATTATCGTTATTTCTAAGCACAAATTTGACGATTATTACATTGCTTGTAAGGAATCGTTTGAATAACGCACGTGTATACTTTATACAGTCAGATGTATATGTTGAATCAACGGCGGATCCAGCTTTGGCGCCATGCGGGGGTCACATAGTCGCGGTCAAGTCACAAGAAGTTATAATTTAATTTTGATAGTAATAGATACAACAAGTATTATATTAAATTAATTAAATATTGAAAGTATTTAAATAAAATTTATTTTGTGACAAAAAATATATAAAAAACATTATGTTTAACAATTTTAATTAGTGGTTCACCGAGGTCCTGGACACAGCCCAGGGGGGGTTATGACCCTTTGATCCCCCCCCCCCCCCCTGGATCCGCCTTTGTGTTGAGTCATGTGTATACTATGGATACTATGGATAGTCATGTTTATACTCGAGTCATTTGTATTTGTGTAGCCATGTGTATATGTTGACTCATGGGTATACTTTGTATAGTCATTGTGTATACTTGAGTCATGTGTATAGTTTCATGGAATTACTATTGGCATATTTTTGTTAATTTTTTGAATTTACATTTTTTTTTAATTTTTCAAAATCTTTTTAGTATATTTAGAAATATCCGTAATATGATTATTATTGATAAAGTGAATATGATTTTTTTAAATATAATAAACCATTAAAGACTTTTTATCCTAACTTCTTTTTTATTTCCCTTTATGTGCACAAGATTCCTGACTGCTCCCGTCTTTTTTTTACATTAGGTCCACACAGGAGGCATAATTTCGCTTAGGGCATATGTCATCTTTGGGGATGCTGTGTGAAGGGTATTTTTAAGGAAAGGTAGGAGAGGAAGTTCTGGGAAGGAAAAGGGTATGAGGGTTGGGTAGGAATTTGGGGTTCAGTGTTTCTAGATCATCCGCCGCCAAGACCTAGATAAATCTTACCCCATTAAACCGGGCACCCCTGCTAAGTCGCCAAACGTAGCGAACCACTTGGGGTGACCTATGGCAGAGGTGTTGGTTATCCAATAAATGGTTCCCGGGGCGGCGGTACCCATTCCCGCCAGTGAAACTATGGCATCCCCAATTGGGGTACGTTATGAGGCTGAAGGTAGTGGAGATGGGGAAAAAGGAAAGTGGGAAAGTACCTACATAGTTTTAAGTCACAGTTGTCAATCTTAGTTACAATGTGTATGTTGAATGTATAAATGAAATTGTAAAGCGCCTTTCTGGTGATTTTATCACGAAAACGGCGCTATAAAAAATAACCTAACATTATTATTATTACTTGGATATTCAGATCGGCTAAAGCCATTTCAAGTAACGTTTCAATTCTGATTGGTGGTCTTTCATCAGGGCTGAGATTATAATTCACCCTGGAAAATACCGCAAATTTCCCACTTTTAATTAATAAATTGTGAAATGACACAGAACCGTCAAATTAAATTGTCGTACGCCCATCGTTCACGTAGCTACTTAGAAGCGACGCTACCGCTACCTGTCGTACGATTTTGTTGGTGTAGCGCCTAGCGGCGTTTTCAAACACTAATAATAGTATAGAAAATTAAGACGAGCGGCGATCGCGTCGCTTGAACGTACCTCCATGGAAGAATGGCGTAAGGCGCTCCGCTGACAATGCAACTAAAACCAAACTAAAACCGGCTGGTTTCTATGTCTCGATTGATCAAAAAGCTTGTTTAACCATAGACGAAGAACAATCAGCTGACAGCTGGCAACTAGCAACGGCCGCCCAGAGCAATCAGCAGTGACAGTCGCCAGTCACCGCTTGCGTTACCATTGACAACGGAGTTTTGTGTGATTGTGTAGTGTGCGTGCCATCACATTGTCATACAAAGATAGTTGGCAGTTGAGAGTTTTCAGTTGCCTCAGTGGGCGTAGGCGCTAAAACCAAACTAAAACCGGCTGGTTTCTATGTCTTGATTGGTCAAAAAGCTTGTTTAACCATAGATGAAAAAAAAACAGCTGACAGCAGCTGGCACCTAGCAACGGCCAGCCATGGCAATCAGCAGTGCGAGTCGCGAGTCACCGCTTGCGTTACCATTGGCAACGGGTTTTTGAGTGATTGTGTAGTGTACGGGGTATCACATTGTCATACAAAGACAGTTGCCAGTTGACAGTTTTCAGTTGCCTCAGTGAGCGGATCGCCCAATAAAGAAACAGTGGTGCAATTAAGTTTGCAGCGGTAGCGGCGCTGATGTAGATTTTGAAGACAAAAAACAGTTCGCTCATTTGCTAGTTCCTCTTTTGGCCGCCTATAAAGATAAGCTTGTCAAGTTATATACCTATCTGCAGCCAACCGAAATAATACATCTGAGATTATAAATCGCACATTCCGTAGAAAATTGTCGTAAGACAAAATTTCTCTCTTTTTACGTTTTATCTCTGAAAAGTAAAGTGATTGTGATTATCAATGCTTCACGAAAACCGTATTTAAGATAGATCACTCCGTCTCCGCAAGATGTCGCTTGTATCTCTTCTCGGCGGGACCGCTTGTTTAACATCCATTCATTTGTTATCGCTCTCCTGTATCTACTACTAAAATTAACATTTTTGACTTACGACTCTGTTCTACGGGTGTACGATATATGTTTTATTTATTAAACTTCAATATGTTTTAATGTACAACTTATTGCATAAAATCGTCACTCCAAGATTTGGAGTAAGGCGATCAGCTCACTGAGGCAACTGAAAACTGTTAACTGGCAACTGTCTTTGTATGACAATGTGATGGCCCGCACACTTCACAATCATTCAAAAACCCGTTGTCAATGGTAACGCAAGCAGTGACTCGCGACTCGCACTGTTAGGCGCTCCGCCCACTGAGGCAACTGAAAACCAACTAAAACTGGCTGTTTTCTCTTTCTTGATTGGTCAAAAAGCTTGTTTAACCATAGATGAAGAACAATCAGCTGACAGCTCGCAACTAAAAACGGCCGCCCAGGGCAATCAGCCATGACAGTCGCAAGATTGTCGCAAGTCGCCGCTTGCGTTACCATTGACAACGGGGTTTTGTGTGATTGTGAAGTGTGCGGGCCATCACATTGTCATACAAAGACAGTTGGCAGTTGAGAGTTTTCAGTTGCCTGAGTGGGCGAAGGCGCTTAAGCTACTGCTGCCAGCTGATTGTTCTTCGTCTATGGTTAAACAAGCATTTTGACCAAACAAAACATAGAAACCAGCCGGTTTTAGTTTGGTTTCAGTTGCCTCGTCAGCGGAGCGCCTAACGCCGTTCTTCCATGGAGCTACGTTGAAGCGACGCGATCGCCGCTCGTCTGCGTTTTCCATACTATTATTAGTGTTTGAAAACGCCGCTAGGCGCTACACTAACAAAACAGTATGACAGGTAGCGGTAACGTCGCTTGTGAGTAGCTACGTGGAAGAACGGCGTAAGAGTCGCAGCGATTATTGAGTGGAACTTAGTACTACAGAAATTAAACTTATTATTCGACTTCGGAAAAAAAATCTATTTAAAAAATAATTTCAGTTTTTCGTGCATTAAAAGATAAAAGAACACACTCCAAAATCTTTTCGAATATTCAAAATAGTGTCATTAAGGACGGGTTGTTTCACAAAAATTCGAATGTAACATTGTCAAGAAAAAGCCATTCAGCACCTTTTTATTTTTTGGCAGTTGAAAGGTTCCTGTTAAATACCGATTCCGTCCGTTTCAGCTTTTGAATACATTGTGATCGGCTTGATATTAAACTTGTCAGCTTATTACAATATGTTATAAAGCTGCAAGAGCATAGCTATAGCACATACATGGGGGTGGTTTTGACCCTAGGGGGGGGGTTCAATTCTAAGGGGCAAGGGAGAAAAGGAGGAGGGCTTAAAAATTAATTAGAAACTGTTTTGGGACCCCCTTCTTTCCACAACTTATTATTTGCATCACATTGATATCATATTGATACATTTGCATCATATTGAGTCTACCAATGTTTGATAGTCAACCAATGTTTGATAGTCAACAAATGTTTGATAGTCAACCAATGTTTGATAGTCAACCAATGTTTGATAGTCAACAAATGTTTGATAGTCAACCAATGTTTGATAGTCAACCAATGTTTGATAGTCAACCAATGTTTGATAGTCAACCAATGTTTGATAGTCAACCAATGTTTGATAGTCAACCAATGTTTGATAGTCAACCAATGTTTGATAGTCAACCAATGTTTGATAGTCAACAAATGTTTAATAGTCAACCAATGTTTGATAGTCAAACAATGTTTGATAATCAACCAATGTTTGATTCTTTTCATTAATTTGAGTATAATTATGTTTTAAAACCCAGGCGAAATTATTTAATGACATTTTAAAGATTTACGTAATAGGTACAAAACCATGTAATTATTATAACATACTTTAAAACTTATATTACCGTGTATATCTTATAAATAAATAAATAAAAAGAGATATTTCAAATAATATTGTGGTAATTTCCATGAATATAATCTACGTGTACTGATCTGTTTTTTTTCTTCTATTTAATACCGAAGCCGATGGGGGGTTTATACTAGGTAAGTACTATTTGGTACCTCCCAAATACGTAACATCTTTATTTTTTTTTTTTCAAAAAATGAATTTTTCTAAAATTCATAATGTTATAGCGGTTATAGCTTTTTCTGTAGCATCGTGTATCATATTAATCAAATGCGTTTTGGTGTTTATTAAAATATAAAACGTTAAGTTCTTAGACTAAAAATATATTTCAAGTCTTTTTGGGGGCAGTGATCTAAAAAGGTAGAAACAATTTACTTTTACTTCCTAGGGTTTGTATAATATGAAATAATGTTATTTATTAATTGTTTCTTTACATGGAATATATAACATTGTTTACAATTCATTTTTTGACCTCACTAGGACAAGCCTGTGTTGAGGTTAAAATTTTATAAAGTAATTAAAATGGTAAATATTGGTAATTATTGGATATAGATGGAAACGGTTAATACGCACTTTTTTTCATAAAATAGGTATGATTGGGTGTGAAAGTTTTGTGATTATTTAAGTTTTATGAAGCAACTAGCCTACAATGATATAATAACAGAACTAGAATGATATAATAACAGAACTTGAAAATTAACTTCAAATATTTGATGAAGTGTATAATTTTTTTATCAATAACCCGTCCTTGGTTTTGATCGCTTTTATTGTTTAAAAAACAAACACTTTTCGTAATCAATGCTTACTTCATCAGGGTTTACTTAAAACTACTTACAACAATAGACTTAAATATTAGGAAGTAGGGGGGAGTGTAGTGAGTGATTTGCAAAGATTTTTTGGTTTTTCTTTAATATCTAAACTCATCATTACATCTTGCCGTCGATAACGAGTCTATCTGCCGGTTTTCAGTTTGATCGGATATAGGAAAGTGTGTTAATTAACACTTCTAAGAATCCACTGCATATATTCAAATAAACAAAAGTGCAATTAAAAAAGATGAAATTAAAAAAAAAACAACCTCAATAAATTATTGACTTGTATGGTATTATTTGTTTCAGATACTTGCTTGACTTTTAGCGCAAGGTCTTTGCCGATTGAAAGGACACTATCATGAATATGAATCTGATTCGAAGACTAATCACGATTGGAGCCATGTTCTTACTCGTCAATATAATATGTCACAAACTCTTATACGGCCGCTTCCTTTTTAAAGACGTTTACAAGTATTATCAAAAACTAAACACACATGAGCAATTTGAAGTATTTCGCAATGAACAAGCTAAAGAATATTACGTTTCTGGGTTCTCCCAACAGAGCCCTCAAATTTGTGCTAATTTAGGACTGACTTTTCAAGTCTTGATCATAGTTTCGTCCCCCCCAAATCACCGAAAGGAACGAAACAGAATCAGAAAGACTTGGGGAAGAAAGAAAAATACCTTCGCAATCGGCTTTATAATGGGTCAATCCGACAACAAATACATAAACCAGTTCTTGATTACTGAAAGCACTTCGTTTTCTGACTTGATAATAACGAACTTCAAAGACGACATAAAAAACCGGACTTTTATAGCAATGGCAATGATGCAATGGGTCACTGAGTACTGCCCGAAAGTTAAGTTTCTGCTAAAAGTCGATGACGATGTGTTCATCAATCTACCGAGGTTGTTTCACTTCCTGAATAATACAGACGAAGAGGAAAATGCGATATACGGGCAACTTGTGCAGCTGGCGCGGCCTGATCGCTCACGCAGCTCCATATATTTTGTTCCGGAACAAGAATATGGTTGGCAATTTTTCCCAGACTATATATTAAGTTCGTCTTACGTTTTGCCTGCGTATCTTGCTCCAATTTTTTACAACGCGTCGCTAATCACCAAATTTCTAGGGATTGAGGATGTTTTCATGACGGGTTTGGTGGCTCGTACTGTCTTCACCAGGAAAATAAATGCTCCCGCGTTCTCAAACTTGCAGCATTTTGGGAAGGGGGGAGCCTGCTCTGTTTATTGGATCGTCTCTAGTGACATAGAAAAATTCTGGAAACAATTATCGATTTGTGATGAATCATGGGCGATTAAGCTTCCCTAACTATATTATTTTTGGTGAGACGTGTTTTAAGTTATCGCGCCTAATGTTTTTTATGTTCTTTGCCTTTTGATCGATTGAACCGCGCTGTGTTTCTTTTTCTGTCTTGAGCTAAGATTTTGAACAAACTTGTAATTTCCAACATCTGCCCTGATGATGAACAATAAAAGACTGTTTGAATCGCTGAAACCAGAGAGATATAATTTTGGATTCTCACGGCCAATGGTGTAAGGTGTTATGTTATTTGTCTTTCTTGAGCTACATAGTTTTGAACAGGCTTTCAGTGTCCATCGTCTGCCTTGCGGATAGATAATGCAAGGATAAATGTTAGAAACGTTTGTTTTAGGAGAAAGAGAAACACGGACAATCCCTAAAGCCATTCAATGTGATTTTTTAAATTATTTTCTTTCACCTTGGCGTTGTCTTTTACTTTGATATTTACAACCCTGGGTTACTTTATTTTTTTACATAAGTTATTTTCGGTTCTTAGTAAAACCACTTTTTTAGTTAATTAAAATTTACAAATTTCAACTATTGATTTTAAGAACTTATTTATTTTTATTAAAACCTACACAGTACACAGTACATAATGATACAAGTTATAAGGTATATTAAAAAAAAATTACATGGTTATAGTACCTATTACGTAAGTCCGCAGAATGTCATTAGGTAAATTGGCCTGAGATGTGAAAAGGTTTTAAAATTTAATTAATGAATGAATACATATATGTATAATAATAAAAGGGAACAGGTTGGGCGAAGATAAAGATCCATTTTATATTAAAAGATAAATATTATTTATTTTTCATTATTTCTTTAATTATTAATTAAATACATAAACAATATATTGGTGAATTTGTCACCCACTGCACGTTAGCACATTATCTCGGTTCCCTTGTGAAAGTGTTACGAAATCTTAAATTGGATCGATCTAAGCTAGGCTACGATTTCTAAAAATTTTCAAAACTTTTCAGCAACCCATAACATAAATTTGACATTCTATCGATTAATTTTGATGTTTTCATTTATAATGTATGCTAATATCTTACAATTAACTCCTTGCCATTTTCCAAATATGGGAGAGCCGACTGCAAAATTTCTTATTATAATTAAAGGGAAATCGATAGAAAAATATATTTATCTTATATATAAAAAAATAATTATTGTTTGTTTATTCGTATTTTATGCACTGCCATACCGTTCATCCGATTGCGACGAAACTTTGGGGATGTGATGTGCGCATGCCAGCGATGGTTATAGGATAGTGAGATCTAGCGTTATGAAATTATTTTCTATACTGTTCATCCGATTATAGATGAAAATTCGGTGAGTTGTTGTGAACATGCCCGCGAAGGTTTCTTTATAGAGATATTTCTATATTGGTGAGTTCTGGTGTTATGAAATATGCAAAAAAAAATCAGTAGGTCACAAGCGAGTTGTTTGAAAAATGGGTTTATTTTATGAAGATAAGCGGCAGGGAAAAGAGGCGGGAGAGGGAGGGGATTCTGGGAGGAGCGGAGAGGAATTAGGGAGAGAGGATTCGTGGGAGGGGGGAAGGCAGAGAAGGTGGAAGGGGAATGCTTAAGGGATAGTCGCGAGAAGGGCGGTAGCGGGAGAGGGGAGGGAAAACGCGGGGTGAAGGAGTCACAGGAAGGGAAGATGAGGCGGAAAGTGAACGGGGACGAATGAGGAATAACACGTAGGGAGATAAAAATTCTTTATTTAATTTACAACGCATGCCGGGCATCAGTTAGTAGATATCTTTTAAAAATGTTTATTGCCTTAAGTTTTAGTTCAACAGCAAAATTATTTTAATTAAATAATCTTTATATTATAATCTTTAACTAAACGAAGATAATATAAGCGAAACCCAATTGAAAATCTAAAATCATAAAAATCAGAAAAGATACAGTCGTTAAAGTTTTACTCTCGGTTAAAAATAAAAAATTAAAAAATACATTAAATAAATAAGTATCAATGTTGTTTTATCAATCAAAGTACGAGTACATGCCTATTTCTAAAGAGAAGATAATTTCTATTTAAATGATAAGTCCAACATTGATAGTCGTTACTTTGGGTTCTAATTCGCTTTACCTTATTCTGAGATACGACGTTTCAAAGTTTGCAGACAATTTCTCATTATCTATTTACCGAGATTAATCTATTTACCGTGTTTTAAACTTGTGTAAAATATTTCAGTTTTACATATTTTAAAGGAAATTATTAAATGGGACGTATATTTAATATTTTAGAAAATACTTAAATCTGCAGATAGAAACACACGCAGCCAGATTGGGCATAATTATTAATAAGGAAGTTGAGTCCTTTTTTTATTTAAAACCGGGACACGCTCAATATGGACGAAAAAAATAAATTAAAAAGTTGTAGTAGTTAGATATTTACTAGTACTAATCAATTCAGTTATTGGAATTTCGAAAAAAGTTCATTTTAATGGTTATTTTTTAAATTTAAAAACACGGAATGTCATTTTTCAACGAATCTTGCAACATTTTCGTTGTTTGTTTTTGGGGTGTTATGCCGTGTTGTGCTACCTCCTTCTTTAGCCGACGTTTCGGACAGCGTTGCAGTGTCCATCATCAGGGCAGATCCGGCAAATCCGTCGGTTTCGTCCGTAATGTGTCCCGGTTTTGTAAATATTTCCCTTGTATTTCACACAGGCAAGGACCGGGTTACGTCACGGACTCTGCTGTGCTCTTGCCGCCGTTTTGGTGGGCTTTAATAAAATTCAAACTTGTAGAATTAATTTAATTATGAAAACGAACTTAAAAAAAAAAATACTGGTATTTAAGTTTGAATGTCATCTACATGAACATATTTTTTATATGTCAAAATATTATTCACTCAACTTCCCTATTGTATGAGGTTCTAACTCCCTTTTCCCAATGCCATACCTCAATAGGGCCATGTCCTAATTAAATAAGTTCCTTTAAAATCAGTTAAAGTAAAATATTTTATACAGGATTTAACCTCAAAAAAAAAAATAATGAGAATTCGTTTTTGCAAACTTTTGACACCTCAGAATATGTTAAGATGAATATATATATACGCCAAATTACTATTTAGATTGATCTTTACTACGAATCGATTTACATTATGAATATGAAAAAATATGTTACGGATACATTGAAGCTCTTCCTACCTTCTCTGTTTATTGGAATAAAAATAAAAAATATTAATTACATTACAAAAAATATAAGCGTAAGGTACAAAATAATTTCTTTTTTCTTCTTCAAATTTTGCAAATTCACTTTGTAGCACCATTTTATTAATGACAAATTAAAACACTTTGTTTTTACCACGATAATATTTATTTTAACACATCGACATGTTTCGAGAACGATGTTCTGAGGAAGAGAACATCGTTCTCGAAACATGTCGATGTGTTAAAATAAAGATTATCGTGGTAAAAACAAAGTGTTTTAATTTGTTAATAATTACTTTTTTCATTACATAAATATGAACTTATATAAGAAACAACTTTCTTTAAATACTCTTTTATAGCCAAGATTATTTTTGACTATTTCCATTGACTAACTTTTTTTCATTATTGTGAAATTATTCATAAAAAAATAAAAACAACTTTGGCGCTACTTTCCTTGTGCAGATATTCCAAAAAACACGCGGAGTGCTAAAGGGGTAAGAAGTCAAATATTTATATGTTTCTCCTAAAGCGATGTTAGAACCCTATCTAATTAAGGTTATGAACGACGCTGCGCCTTGTAAAAACGAACAAATGTCAGATACAATCCAAATAGTAATTAAACAAAGGAGGCCTATTGTTAGTAGATAGGCTCTCTGAGCCATATAGAGTTTTAAGTTATTTCTCTGTTTGTAAATATTTGATTTTACCTCGCAACCTATTCTATTTATAAGCCCAAATTAATGTTTTAAAAATAAAAATGCTTGAAATTTCAAAGCTATACAGATAACACAGCACAATAACAGCAAATACAAGGATGTAACCACTCGAGCGCTTTTTGCCACATTATGGCACTATTTCCAAAACCTCGGATTGCTTTGTTGCCAAAATTTAATAAATTTTTCAAAAAAAAAAAAATTATAAAACGACTATATAATATATAGTTCATTCAAAATATAACAAAATAAATATTCTATTATTGTTAAAGATATAATTTTTTTTTTTTATCTTACAAATGTGTGATAATAAACAAAAGATAGGGGAATTCATTGGCTACATAGAAACATAACCAGTTTGTATGTCTCCATATTCAAATTCGGAGGTATGATTTTTTTAATGTGGGCTGAAAAATTTCCTTTAGCAATTCGAGAAAAAATATTTTAATTGCTCTGTCGCTCCAGTGGTTAAGAGCCCAAAACGCATTTAAAGAAGAGGTATCCCTTCACAATCTTATGGGATCCATTTGGCAGAGGGAATCACACCGCTGGGATCTGGGAAGACATTACGCTCTGAAATAGATATACTTATTATTATCAAACAAAGTTCGTGGTAAAATTTTACCTTTCAAGTAGTAATGTAAAAAAAATCACATACCTTCATAATATTCTAGGGTTGTTTCGGCAGGATTTATACCATGATGATCTAATTATGCTCTTGTATGTTGCATTACTTGGTGTAGGGTCCTGGAAGAACAAGGATGTGTTCTGAAAATACTCAACTCTGAGGTGAGAATAATATTCAACCTTAGGTGAGTTAAGTTAGGTTAGGATTAAGTTACAGAAGGCACACTTAAACAAACAAAGAGATTCGCACCTGTATTTTGGTTGCAATAATGGGTGTCATGTCCTGGAGGTAAATCTGGATATTTTCAAACAACGGGAAAATTGGGCGATTGGAAGTACAGTCAGTTCAGCCTTTTACACAAAACGGCTTACGAACTTTATCTCTTTCCATTTCACGGGTCTTATAAGTAATTTGAGCGAAATATCAAACCAGCGGGCTGTGAAGACGTCACAAAAATAATGAAATCATGAGTCTTTCCTTCGGTTTCAAATTTGGTTAGAAGTTAATCACCTCTGGTCAACTGCTTCTGTTGACCAGGGGTGATTAACTTCTAATGATAAACTAAATTACCAAACGCAGCGAACCACTTGGGGTGACCTATGGAAGGTGTGATGGTTACCGCTTACCAAGGGGCAGGTACTGCATGACCACTGAAATAACATAGAAGTAGATTGTGGGTGTGTTTGGTGTTCTAAAAGTAAGATCAGATTTACCTCAATTCGTCCCTCTCTTCAGGTGAAAATTGTACAACTTAAAAAAAAAATCTAAATTCTTCTTTTTTAATTTTTTTTTTATTTATTCTTAACATATTTATATTACAGATATAATAGTATATTGTCCTCCACGCTAGGAGTTCATCTGTGTTGTAGAGGACATTTTTCAATTGTAAATTAAAATTATTGTTCCTAGTAAAACAAATAGTGAGCGGATATTCAATTTCCTTAGCCTTTCTGTGGCCTAGGAGTAGAAAGGTATTTTATTAATAACACTAGTTAACTTTCAAATCTATGAAAATGATTAATCTATTACGATTATTTTGTTTCAATTTTACTTTATCTCTCTCCACTTCAGAGACCCCGGGGAAAATTATTTCCCTCGGATCCATAATCATCTTCTGGAATGCTGTGTGAAGGGTCTTTTCGAGGAGGGCAAAGAGTGAACCTGGGTCTTGAAGAAACCCATGTTGTGGGATTGAGGAAACTCACCCCAGCTGTTTAACTCAAGAACGAGTTGAAGAAATGACCAAATGCTGGGCGGGCATTCGGCATGTTTCCCGACTGTGCTCTGGAGCTGAAGTAATCAATATTGACCCTAGTTTCTCAGAGCAATTTCCATAGAAATACCGGTAAAACAAGGACATCATTTCCACTAGACGCCCATGCCCTAAAGTCTAAAGATTGCCATCTATTTGTTGAGGGGAACGGATTCATGGCAAATTTCATACAAATCTTAATTTTGGATTTGAGGACAAATTACCCATCTAAACTGAAAAATTATTTTTGTAATCAAAAGGGATATCAAATATCTAGAATAAATATGTGGTAAGTACTTTGTTTATTTATTTTTTAAATTATAAAATATAGTACATTAAAGATTTTAATATCTCGTGATTTTAAAGGCAACGCAATTGTTTGTGAATGATAAACATTTAAAAAAATAATTTTACTATATCTATACTTATCTATACTATACTATATCTATATTTATAAAAATGAATCCCTGTTTCCCTTGGTCACGCCATATCTTCAGAACGACTTTACCTATTTCATTCATCTTTTTTTTTAAAGTTTTCTTATACTTTGTAGAAGGTTCTTACAGAAAGAAAAATTATGAAAATTGCACAGAAAAATGGATAATTTCAGAAAACTTAACGACTGTTTTAACTTCAGAAGGCTGTCCCCTGGGAGAGGGGAGTGGGAACATGGGGAAGGTGAAAAGGGAACGCGGGAGGGGAAGGGGACGTGTAGGAAGGTGTGTGAAGTGTGCGAAGGTGGAATAGAAGTGGCGGAAGGGGAACGAGGACGAATAAGAAAGGACATGCAGGACGAAATGATTGCCGGGAATCAGCTAGTTTATTATAAAAATATGGCAAAATATCAAATAATAAATTAAAATTATGAAAAGATTAACAAATGGCTTTTTTCATTATTTTAATTTAAATTTATTGTATATAAATTAAAATTACTACCCAAAAAAAAGCATACTTTACGATGTTTTATTTTTTATTAAATTAACGCGGTAGATAAGGGAAGATATTTTTTTAAATAATAATAAATAACTCACTAAAAAAATTCAAAGTTGTTACTGAAATTAAGAAAAATGGAATTCTTCAATTGCCTTTAGGTACATCGTAATTTCAAATAAAAATAAACAAAACAGCACATATCTGTACATATTTAATATATTCTTTTATTAACGGCTTGGGCACATAAGCTTGTTTTCACGACAATTTAACGTAGGTAGACATAGGAACGAAGTGTGCCCCGCACCTGAGTTATTAAAAAAATTATTATTCAGTTTGGTTGGATATTTTGGACTCAAATACAAAAAAAATTGTGTGAAACAGGCCCTCAGCCTAGTACTCTAGGATCTCTTATGTGGACTGCCAATTTCTGCAGTCAAAGGTTTTTCATATAATTTGGGGCTCCAGACCAGAGGTAGCTGCCAAATTGCTCACTAGTATCAATGTTTATAAAATTCTAGGGACACCTTGGTACCTACCTTATTTATGTTGTTTAAATAAAATAAAATAAAAGCATTTTTATAAGTTAAGTTTAAATTTATTATATAAATAAAATTGTAACAAAAAAATGTTGTGAATTTATTCACAATTCATAATATTAAACTTAAAGAATAACAATAATTTTTTATCTTGTATAAAAATCATTTTCCTACATACTTAGTGTCAAAATGTCCGCCTCTATATCTTGTGCTGTACGGTTACGTTTCCGTTAGCTCGTCTTTCAATGAATATAAATATTTAACTAATATGTGTTCATAAGTAATTTTTAGTTCTATAGTATTGTGCTTTGTTTGGGCTTCTGCCCATTATCTGTTTTTCCCTGTTTTTTGCCGGAAGAGGCTTTAAATTTCATTTAAAAATTATTAAAAATTATTAAAATAAAAACATTTTTGATTAATCATAAATTCGTTACTAAGATACTGGT
Source organism: Limnephilus auricula (assembly GCA_951813805.1). Taxonomy (NCBI): domain Eukaryota; kingdom Metazoa; phylum Arthropoda; class Insecta; order Trichoptera; family Limnephilidae; genus Limnephilus; species Limnephilus auricula. The sequence goes on along the minus strand of OX638406.1, from coordinate 2,634,642 downwards.
TTGTTAATATTAACCTTGGTTACTGTCAAAAATATTATAACTAACCCGATTCCATAATTATTTTCAAACTTTTGATGAGAACATTTAAACATTGGTGATTTTTAAATTTGAATGACAATAAATTTTAATTTTTATCATGGATCAAATTCCATTTAATTTGTCAACCTTCCAAACTACTAAAGAAGCCAGGAGAATAGAATTAAAAGAAGCTGTTGAATTTATTCTCGAAAATGAGTTTTCGAAATCAATGAAGAGTAAGAATCAAGTAATTTCAGTTGATGAAGATGTTTCTCATGATGATTCCTCCGAACAACAAATAAATGTAGACGCATCGATGCAATTTTCGAACAATTTTATGAATAACTTTAATTCTAATTATGATACTAAAGCCCTAAACAAAGAAAAGAAAGATAATCTGATAATTTTTTTGGATAATCTTGACAAGATATCCTCAGTAATAAATGAGGAAAAGAGATTGATGAATGAGGATGGCAAATTGGTCATTTTAAAGGCTATTAATGAAATTAAAAGTGAATATTTAACTTTAACTGTACAGCACGCTACAATGAAAGGCAGAGAATCTGCTCTTAACGATGTAGTTTTCGCACTTTCGGGTTTTTCAAATAAAATGGAAGCTTTAGTCAAGCGCCCAGTCCCAGCGAACAGTCCTGCTTTTTCATCTGCCCAGCCGCGGATCGAGATGCATCAACCAGTCACATTTATGTCAGCATCGGCCGTACCTGCCGTCCCTTTGAATCCTTCTTCAACAGCAGAACCCGCAGCTAATATCTCGCATAATATCAACCTAAATACAACTGATGCCCGTTTATCTACATCTAGAGTCAATACTACTTCCACTACAAGGCCTTGTACGTCCGTTTCGGTTTCCCCACACGTCACCCCGTCTTCTAAGCCGGCTTCTACTCATGATGCAGACGAAAATTTGAACACCAGAAGAAGAATAACCCGCTCACAAGCTACGAAAGGCTCCCAAGGCGGGAAAAATAGTGGGAAAATTTTTAATAAGAGTCCAACCCCTGTTGCATCAACTTCTACAGCGTCTGTCTTTGCATTATTCTGTAATGATAGAATGGAGCCGTCCGGCAGATCTAAGGTGGATCCACCAGCCCCACTCAATGCTGATAAAGGTAAATCGGAGGAAGATACTTCCACGTCTGCTACAGCAGCATCTTCTTCTTCTACTGCTCTACCCCCCACATCCGAACTGTTAACCCAGCCTATAAAATCCTACAGTGATGCCCTCGTCAATGGTAGACGACTCCGGTCTCGACCAATCTCCAAAGGGACAGGATCCGTCGATGACAACTTGGTAACCATCCCGAAGAACTTACATTTACATGTTTTCATGTTTCATAGGACTACCAAGGAAGAACAAATATCTTCATTCCTTAAAAAGAAGAAGCCCGATTTAGAATTTACAGTTGAAAAACTTATTACGAGGCACGATCGTTATGCTTCATTTAAAATAGGGATTCCGGAAAAATCTTTCAATTTTTTCATGGACCCCACGATCTGGCCCAAGAATGTGGCCTTCAAAGAATGGTCATTTCGGAAGCCACGACCCCAAACCAAGACGGCCGACACCGGCACAAACCAAAAAAACAAAAATTAATGGTATTTATCAAAACGTCAGAAGCCTTAATAACAAAATTTTAGATTTTATGACTACAGTAATGTGTCAGAAACCACTTCTGATTGCTCTCACGGAAACATGGCTAACTTCTAGCACCTATTCGTCTGAACTATTCGGAAATCTGTACCACGTCTTCAGAAAAGATAGAGGCAGTCGTGGAGGAGGAACTCTCCTAGCCCTCCGAGCTGACAGCCACTCATACGCAGAAAGACTGGACTTCATAGAAACCCAAGGTGAAGACTTATGGGTGAAAGTAACGCATAAAAATATCATGATGTATATATGTGTAGTATATTTTCCTCCAAATACAAAATCAGAGCAATATCAATTATTTTATGACAAAATCATAAGTGAAAGTGCAAAACTATTATCAAAAAATATTATTATCTTCGGTGATTTTAACTTCTCGTCAGGGAAAAACCCAAGTGATATCTTTGAATATTTTTGTTCTTTTTATGATCTGACACAACTAAACACTGTTTATAACATTAATACCCGCATGTTAGACTTAGTATTAAGTAATATAAATCCTGAAAATGCTGTTATCCATCGCCATGATTCTCCACTAGTCAAAGAAGACATCAATCACCCTTCACTCTCATTCACACTCGATTACATAACAAAATCACATAAAATACATGACATATTACCTCCGGACATAAACATGGGTTGGATTTTCGACGAAAGCTCAGATTATACACTTAGAAATGCCTTAGAACAACACGACTGGAATCATTATGACTGCCTCGATGTAAACCTGGCTGTCGAAATGTTTTATAAGCAGCTTAATAACATTTTCGACCTTTGTTTAAAGAAAAGATCCACACATTTGCTCAGAGATGATAAACAATATCCAAAATGGTTTACTGGAGAGATCATTCACCGCATACGAGAGAAAAATAAAATGCACTATCTTTGGAAAAAAACAAAATCTGAACATGCCTTAACGAACTTCAAAAAAACACGAAAATTAATCAAGCAGTTAATTGGTCAGGCCTACACTGACTTTACACGAGAGGCAGAGAATAGTATTATAACTGACCCCACTCGATTTTGGACTTACATGAAAGATAAACATCGCGGCTGTGACAAACTAAATCACATGAATTTTAACGAACATCAATATAACGGATATTCTGAAATAGCAGCAGGCTTCGCAAAATATTTTGAATCAGTATTTAGCGACAGTATTCCCAAACTTGATATTTCCTCTATAGCTTCTTCGTCACACAATGCTTTACCTATACAAATTCACGAAATTAGCGATGTCGATATTGTTGCCGCTTTTCATAAGCTAAAACCTAAATACTCTGTCGGCCCAGATTTTATACCACCCATCACACTAAAAAAATATTCAAATTATTTTATTCAACCTCTAAAGCACATTTTTAACCTTTCAATTCGTAATAATATCTTTCCTGAAAAATGGAAAGTAACGAAAGTCACGCCTATACACAAAAAAGGCAAAAAGTCAGCAATCGATGATTATAGACCTGTAGCTGTCTTATCAGCACCCGCAAAACTCTTGGAAACCATAATTTATTCACAAATATATAATCAAACAAAACATTCACTCAACGAGAATCAGCACGGATTTCGCCCTACTCTATCACCCTCAACAAACCTAATGAATCTTACTACATATATCAATAAATCTTTTGAAAATTTTGTACATGTCGATGTGATTTATACAGACTTCGAGAAAGCATTTGACAAAGTCGACCATGATATTTTATTAAAAAAATTGAGTGACATCGGATTCTCTCAGAATTTTCTCGCTTTCGTAGCTAGCTACTTACTCAATCGTCGTCAATATGTCAGTTACGGACACCAATTTTCTCACGAATACAAAACCAACTCCGGGATCCCCCAGGGATCAAATTTAGGACCCCTCCTCTTTCTTTTATTCATTAATGATATAGGCAAGACCATTAACCGCTCAAAATATCTCCTCTTCGCTGATGATATCAAACTTTTCAGAGCTATTAAAAGTTACATAGATTCCATTATTCTACAGAATGATCTTGATTCTCTTGTCAAATGGTCGGAACTGAACAAATTACCCTTCAGCATCCAGAAGTGCAATGTCGTTACATTTACAAGATCCAAAAATACATTTCTATTCCCCTACCAGATTAATAAAAATATATTAACACGGAAAAATGAGATTAGAGACCTTGGCGTGATTTTTGAAGCAAATCTCTCTTTCAAATCCCACATATTTGACATTGTCTCCCGCGCCAACAAAATGCTTGGATTTGTTCTTCGTAATGCGAGATCATTTACTAATGGAATTGCAATACGTCGAACATATGAAGCACTTGTTCGTAGCATCCTGGAATATAGTTCCATTATTTGGGCCCCTTCTGAACAAAACCATATCCTAGAAATAGAAAAAGTACAAAAAAGATTTTTGCGTTACCTGTATATGAGAGAATATACGTACTATCCATTCCTTTATCCATCCTTGTTCTTAACAGGGATGCTCGATTTCAACACCTTAGAAGCCCGCAGAAAAATATTTTTAGGTAAACACTTTTTTAAGCTAATCTCTGGTATCATACTCAATCCGCCTATATTAAAAGAGGTTAATTTTTACGTCCCTAACAAGTATACTCGTGGTAAATCCCATGCACTTTTTTATGCTCCGAAAGTGAGGACTTCTACATATCAGAACGCGCCAATAAACAGAGCGACTCAACTGCTTAACGATTCTGCATTGACCATCGACATTTTCAATGTCACTTACAGACAGTTCAGCAACTATCTTTTAGCAAATGTCACTAAGTAGTAAAACTGCCCTTGTGTACTTTGTAATCTATAATCTTCTCTATGATATATATTGGTGTATAACTGTTTTATAGAGAACATGAAAAAATAAATAAATAAATAAATAAATAAATAAAACTTTTATATACAATGGAGTATGTAAGAATAATAATATGAAAAGTTTTATTCCATTAAATAAATTGTTATAAAATAAATGACTGTGACACAGGGAAACTGTTCAACATAAGCCCCAATAATATTTAACAAAAATAGCTGTAAACTGAAATTTTCTTGATTCTAAACAAGTTAGAATCATGCTGTATATAAGCAATGCATAATGTGTTCATCTAAAATCTGGTTGCTGTACCTTTAAAAAATCATACTGACGAAAAACTGGAGTACATACTCATATTTAAATGTTAAAAATAAGTTCTGGCCAAAGTATTTAAATTATGAATAATTTTAATCATGGCTTTTGCTTTACCATGATATAATTGAAGCATTTGAATTTATGATTAAATAAACTAAATAATTGATAAAGATTATTTAGATAAACATTATCAGTTACGAAACAAACTATTTGAACAATTTTGTAGATAATGATAAAACTGACAAAAATATTTTTTTACTTAAATTTAGGCAAATTTAAGTTATGTAGTTTAAAATGTTCATCTTTGTAAGTATATTGTATTACAGATACCGTATATCCTAACACACATACATTCATAATTACAGTGAAATCTAAATCGTTTGTATTTTTTCAAATAATCATTTTCCCACATTTGTTGTTTATTTCTTCAATCAATCCTGAATACCTATATTCAATCAATCCATATAATAATTTCATATAAAACTGTCTGGAATTTCTCTCTGCAATTACTAAGGCAAAGCTTTGAAAATCTGTTTACTTTATATTTCATGTTGAACAATTGCCAGTGTATATTCTCACAAAACTAATAGTGCTTGCCACAAATTTTAATTAGGTACCTGGGGAGCGTAATTTGAAAATTTACAAGGCCTAAACGCACCGATAGTGAAACTATTGCTGTATTGTTGTACAGTTGTACTGTACAAAAGTAAGTATTAAGAATATAATTTTAGAAAGTATACCCTCTGCATTCTGAAAAATATATTTTCAGAATTTGATTAATGATGCTTTATTGATCTTAATACATTATTATGTAAATTAAAAATAATAAATAACAAAAAACTACCTTAAAACCATAGGTTTTTAGGTTGGGTTTTATTTTCTAGATATTACTTTAGCTACAGATATTATACAACATCACTTGGCTGTAACAACTGAATCAATGGGGCAATAAAGTTTATTTAGAAAAAGAAAAAAATTGTTTGACTGAGGATTGAACCTTCCTCCTCAGGAACTGTCTCTTAAGTGCTGTGAACTTTTAAAATGTCTTTCAAAAATTTAAAAAAAAAAAATTAATTGATTTGAGCGAGGATTGAACCTTTCTCCCCAGGGACTGACTAAAATAAGTGAACACGGCAAACACCTAAGTCAAATCCTAATTGGATAGTACTGAGATATATTTTGCACAATTAACTGCAGTAAATATCCAATTACAGAAAAATGCATGTGAATGCATTGCCATCGACAATGAATCTATCTGCCGAGTTTTAACGCAATCGGATGTCTGGAAGTGAATTATTTTCCACTTCCAAGATTTGCATTCATTCACGAAAATCAAATAGATGCATTTAAAAAGTGGTCAATTTCACAAGAAAGAAAAAATTGAGCTCACTTCGGACACACAGAGACGCCCCCCCACAAAAAAAAATTCTATTGGTTTATTTTTTGAGCGGAAATAACGGTTACAACGCTTTTTTATCAAAGGCAAAGTAATATCAAAAACTAGTAACTTAAATTCCAGATCCAATATAAAACAGACTTATTCATTATAGTACACAACATCACTGCATTATTTCTTTTTGCTGAAATATTTCACACCTATAGAAAAGGGTTGCAAGTCAAAATTTTCTGTTATACTTTTTATCTCTGAATAGTAAAGTGATTGTAATTATCTATGCCCCACGAAAATCGTATTTAAGTTAGATCACTCCATCTCCGTGAGATGTCTCTAGTGTTATATATAAAAGATTTTTTTTTTTTTTTCTGTGATGACTATTCCGTCCCAACTGTTAGGAACCAGTGGAACTGTGACACAAAAATATTGGGGAATGTTGTGATGCAAAAATAATAAGAGAAAAAAAATAAATCACAAATAATTAGACATGACATCTCAAAGGTGATGGTTTTAATTGGGCCACTGTCAAAAAATTAAATAAAAAGTATAATACAAACTTCTTGACACTGTAAATACCAGTGAATATTTGTGCCATCCACAAATATACTTTTTTTTTTACTTATAAAATTTAATATATATATAACTGGCAAAGAATTCTAATAAAGATTATGAATGAATTTATTAGGTACCATTTTCTACAAGAATGTTGTACCTTTATCGCATCTTGAGATCACAATTTGCAAATATTATTTCAAATACAATAACATATTTACAAAAGATAGGTACAAACAGCTTACAAAAATTAATATATTACACATGAAAAAAAAAGTTGATGGAACATCGAAAGAGTGTTAGTAATATAGTGTATATGTGAACAAATTACCTGTGTATTGGTGTGTATATGAGTGTCATTGGGGACATACTTGGCTTACATACCTTAACCAGTGATTCCTGACATTATTTGGAGTAAAACATATAAATGAAATTTTGGACTCCGGTGACATTATCAACGTTTTTTTTTTTTAACTTAAGAGGATACCCGGCGGTGATTTTTCCATACAAACGTATTCCCTATTTATCTCTATGGATTTTAACCCTAGAGAAAATATTGTTTTTGCATAAAATAGATATCAACTACTAGCGTGTCGGTACTTTTGTTCTTTTTGATAAGTTACTTTTTATAGAAGTTATGACCTTCCAAAAATCAATAAAATTGACTGGTTTAAACGCCGTCAAAAGATGTTCAGTATACAAACCAGACAATGTTTTTTTAAAAAAAGCAAAACGTACAGACATAGAATAGTTTTTTCTTATGTAGTTGGTAAAAAAAAAAATTGAAAATCAGTCCACTTTTGGAGGAGAAGAGTGGGGAATACAAAACCTCCATTTTAGTTAGGTGTCAGTGCATTGTCCCTTTCGCTCAATATCCGGTGGAGTAAGAGCAACAGTGACAGCAATATTTTTGTAAAATCTATTTCTGCACCACCGGGTATCATCTTAAAATACCATTAAAAAATCAGTAGGTATTAGACAGTTAGGATCGGGATGAGGATTTGACATTTGGAAGGATTTTTTTTGGTTGGTTTTGAAAACAAAAAAAAACACCAAAAAAGTCACTGGTGACAAAAATTTCATTTGCATTTTTTACTCCAAATAATGTCAGGAATCACTGGTTAAAAGTAAATCAAGTGCGTCCTTAACACTGTATAAATTTATTTGACTTTCAATGTGTATAATATCTTCACTACAATCAAATGAAAAATTTAAGAGCCAATACATCGGAATGCACTCTTTCACATAAAATACTGGTTTTTGAATAAGGGTTCAATTGGGAGAATGCTAAAGTTATCAGTTGATGGGATTATGAGCAATAGCCACCCACATTAACTGTTGACAGGTAAACAAATGTGGCGGACAAATGTAGTCCCAAATCATAACAATCATCAACTAATCTATACTGTCATTTAGTGTGTAAACGGGTCACTAGATGTCACTCATGTTTTAAATATCGGTGTTTTCATGTGAGCAATTTTTGTACCATAGTTGGGATACGTAATGAATTGTTTGACACGATAGAAAACAATTATTGTCTACATTTTTGTATGGTTATTATCTAATTGCTGGCGATCACATTGCGTAGCTTCTCTTAACCTAACCTAACTCAACAACATAGCCCTGGCGAGAGAAAGACCAGCATTAAAAATCGAATGGTTGCTTAAAACGGATTTAAGCTTGTTTGGTGATAAGATCTAAATAATCAGGCACTTCCTAAACTTCCTCTTACCCGTATTCTTCCCTTCCCCGCTAGCTTTAACCCCACAACACAACTTGGGAGGCGGGTATGGGTCCTGCCGCCCCGGGAACCATTTATTGGATAACCAAGGTCATCATGGATAACCCACCAAATGCAGGCCAAATTGGGGGAGACTGGTTGAGGGGGACCTTTTGAGCCTCTCCAGCCGGACTTTCTTGACCCATAACCTTGCACCGCAATGGGAGGAATTGATTTCTATGCACGTCACTCCTTTGACGATTGGACACAATTTTCAATTGGACACTTTGACCCCCAGATTGCCTTTTTCCTTCCCACAACTTCATCTACATCCTTTTTAAAAAGACCCTCCACACTGCATCCCCAGAGATGACATAGGCCCCGAAGGAAATTGTTTTCTTCAGGGTCTCCTGTGTGGAATTAATGTTAAAAAAAAAAATGCTCCAATCGAGAATTTCATAGTCCCAATGACTCTGGAACAGTGATTCTTAAAGTAAGTATCAGTGTTTTGAGGGGTATTCACATAAAAAAAAATAAAGGTTCTCTTGTTTTAAGCTCTATTGGAATCCCCACGTACTCTTTATTATGGGTTAGGTGAAATTAAGAGGGCATGAACAATGCAATCGTGATCGAGTTGAAACTGTCACAAAAAAATAACAATGGTAATCCTTTTTTAAATTAAATCTGATATCCTTTTTGTGATGAACCAAAATAATAATATACAGCTTTTCGTATGTGGAAACCAAACTTTTAACATGAAGAAAAAATATCCTGTTTTACAGCTTACATTCCTTCTTACACTTTGACCAACTTCAATTCCACTTTGACCAACTTCATTCCGCTTTGATCAAATTCAATTCCACTTTGACCAACTTCATTCTGCTTCGAACCACATTTTACAAACTTGATTCCGCTTTGATCAACTTCAATTCCACTTTTACTGACTTCATTCCGCTTTGACCAACTTCATTTCCACTTTAATCACGTTTTTTCCTTTGCAAGTACGTTTCTGTGTCTGTAATCACCAGCTCGACGGATGTAACGGATGCCGCCGTGTTGGCAATTAAACCAAATACTACTTCAGGGTTCGGTAGTGAAGCACGACATCTGCGTTAGACTTCCAGATGAAGTGCCGAACTGTCCTCAGATCCATGCTTGGTTCCAGTACCTAGGAAAAAAAAACATTGCTCATTATTATGATAAACAATAAAATAAAATAATTCAAATTAAATTTAGAAAATAAAACTAAATCAGACTAAAAACCAACCAGCAGGTAATCGTAAAATATACAGCCAATTCATTTTTACACAGTTTTGAAATAACAGATGTATTTATATAGAGGTGAATGGACGCAGAAAGGAGTGTCTAGGAGAATATACAAGTAGTTCCGCAAACAGTAGACTTGCATCCAATAAGTATGTTTTAATTTTCTCTTATTTAATAAATCAAAACTGAAATTTCTAGAGGTACTTATATATTTACAAACTTTAAAATAATCTGTAAATATTTAATGTGATTTTTTTTTTAAATTTCAAATAAGAAGTTACGTAAACTGCAATTTGTCCAAAGAAATATTAACACTAATCAGAACATGATAAAAGAGAAGGTTAGGTTAGGTTAAATTATTATTTGTTTGTAATTTTATTTCACTTTTCTTCAATGTTCCACATATTGTCACGGAACTCTTTCAAACATACATCATTAACAAATGATAATAACGAACCTGTTCACAGCACAGCAATTCAATTTTATCTTCCGGCGCGTCGGCTTCTCCGTTCCCTGTCTTGGTGGCGTTGGCCGACGTGGGAGTCTGGGTCGTGGCGCCGCCGCTCTGGCCGGATCCTACTGCTGCCGCCTGACCGGCGGCTGGGGCGGCACTACTGTTGCTGCCGGCATTGGCATTACCGCTGCCGGCGCTATTGGCGTTTGTGTTGGCGTCGGATCCCCCAAGGATCTTCTCAGATACATGCTCCGATACCTTGCGGCATTGGATGAAGTCGTTGGCTATCAGGCGATCCTGAAAACGAGAGATTTGGAATAATGTAATACATTCGCATCTGGATATGAGAGATTTGGAATAATGTTATCCAGTTGCATCCAGAAATGACACATGGAAAAATGTTATACAATCACATTTGGAAATGAGAGATTTGGAATAATTTAATACTATTGGAATTTATAAAACTACAGTTGCTCCACATTTAGTATTCTGCTCTACGATGTTATATTTAGCCAATGAAGGAAATTTGAACAAGCTAAAAGTTATGCAGAGCTCTGAGATGTGTACTGGGAAAAGGCAAATTCGCAAGGGTTTAATCAAATGAGAGAGGAGCTAAATTGGATTCTTTACCATTTATTATTCTGCTTTACCCTTTACCCTTAATGACTCTTTCTTAGTCTTGAAGCTGCCAAATTTTTGTTTATTTAAAAAAAAAACTATTTTTCAATTCTTTACAATTTATCCTATTTGTCTTTTTTTTTGTTTTACAAAAATCAAACAAACTTTCCCACCGAAGGTTCTGTGTGAATACCTAAATTGTATTATTATACACACTGTTGCTACAGTAAAAAACCTAATGAAGGAACTCACTAATTTGTAAAAAAAAAATTATAATATATTTATAAATTTATATAAACATACATATAAAATGTACATCACAATAAATAAATGTAACTGCTTAAAAAAATATATATAGTATACCCACGAACAGGCTTTTGCCTATGTGGGATTTTTTTGTTCTCATGCATTATACTTTATACACAATATATTATATTTTTAGTTTAATTATACTTATTTTGTATGTAACAAAAAAATAATTAATAAAGAAAAAAATAAATAAAAATAAAAATAAAAAAGAGAATGTTATTTTTTAATGTGTTAATTTTTGTGCATAATGTCATGAAAAAACAAATAATATAATAGATTATATAGAGATTTGAAAAAATAATGTAATACGGTTACATCTGGAAACAAGAAATTCGGTTTAACTTAATATAGTCACATCTGTTATTCGTTCTCTCTGGTTTCAATCCTGGGATTAGTTTGCAGCAATTTCCTTTATTTTTTTCTTCCATTCTTCCCTATCTTGTGCGGCTCTTTTGAATTCTGCATATGATGAGCAGCGCATGTCCACCAGCAGGTCCTCCAGGTACTCTCGGCGTGGGCGTCCCCTACAGTTTGTCCCCTCGGTCATACCCTCTGTTATTAGTTCAATGTAAATGACCGATTATTGTAGGTTGCGCAGTTAACCGCTTGGGGACATAAGCTTGTTTAAACGTAGGTAGACATAGGAATGACGTACGCCTTGTACCTGAGTTATTAAAGATTATGTGAATAACTGTGTGTATTGGTGAATATGTAGATATATCAGTTATTGCGGCATTGGATGAAGTCATTGGCTATTAGGCGAACCTGGAAACGAGGTAGATTTGATGGAATAATTTAACGGTCGCATCTGTTATCAGTTTGAAAGTAAATTTGCGCACCATTGTAAAAAGGACTAGTAATTCGTAAGCAGATTTTATCTTAGAGGACCAAATGGTGATTTAGCCATGAGAGTCACCTTTAGAGGGTGTAACAGCACCTACCTGAAGGTTTTTTTACCAGCGAATTTCTATGCATATTTGGGGTAAAAAATGTATTTTATGAGCGATTGACCAGCGGCTAAGAATAAAAGTTTTAAAATGCTTGCAACTGTACAGGAAGGTTCCAATGAGAAAGATCGATTATTCTATTTCATTCAAAACTTGCTTTAATTCAAGTAAGCAATAAAAATGCTCAAAACGCACCATGATAAATTATTAAATATTGTGTACTTCTTGCAAGTATTTTTGATGTACATGACTTTTTCAATAATGTCTAAACAAAATAATTGTGTAAAAAAATTTTGAAATATTTTAGTTTGTAAGACCTTAAATAAATAGAAAAACTGAGGTATTTTTGTCACAAAACACGTTCTGAATTTTTTTTTTAAGATTTTTTTAAGATTGATTGAACTAAAATTAAAATTCTGAAAACTGTGTTTACTAGATTATGTATTGATTTATTTTGATGTATGATTATATGATTTGAAATTTGTGTTGTTTAATAGAATCTATCATTTGAAAATTATAGTTAGTTAGTTAATCTTAGTATATTAAAAATAAACTTAGTTTTTCAAAATTTTAAAACTGCATGTGTAGGTACATGCAGGTTACAAAATAACAATCTTTCAAAATCAATTTATAAAAGGGTCAATACGTCTAGAATTTGATTTAAAAGGACTAATTTTCGATATTCTCTGGTAATACCCTCTTAATTGTAAATCTTTAAGGTCAGTGCGCCACCTTAAGATGAAGTAAGAATTTAATGATATTTTGTGTACTTTAGAGGGTACTACCAATGCACCCATTGGTAATACAGGAAACGCAAAATTGAGAGTTTATAATCATTATCTAGGTAATACAAAGCATTGATTACTAGATAAACTCGTACACAGTAAATTATTAGTTGAGAATGTGAGTAGATAGTTAAATTTAGAAAATAAAGGTTATGCTCACTTGCATGACATTTTATATACAGGTGTGTTGGAATGAATGAATTAAAAATTATATAAATATATTGAAACATTTTTATAAAATTATTTACCTTTTTCTGTCTATCTTGTTTCGTCTGACAGCTTGCATGAGGTAATAAATAGAATGGTAATTTAACTAGTTTCGGGGTGGCCATTTCTATCGCCACGTCCACCACCCATTGCGGCACAGTCTCGTTCAACAAAACACACTCCGTGTCGCCACTGGCATCTCCCACAGACAACCTATACAAAGTTCTGCCCCCTACTTCGCTGAATATCAGCGGAGTGTGGATAGGAACAGAGAAATAGTTATTCCCGACCATCTTGGCTCCAGTTTCAGGGTTTGTTGTAACTCTTTGAGGATGATTCCAATGTTCGAGCAATGCTTGAAGTAATAGATTGCCGTAGTTTACTTTCTGATCGCGGTCTAACGTCAAACCCGCTTCCTTTGCACTAACCCAAGCCCCTAGACAGTCCACTTCGTCTTGACCTAAGTGGATTGTCAGCATCCCTGTTTTTAAGTCGACATTAAACCAATTCGGGACGTAGATCATTTTAAATTTGTTTTTTATCTCTTCTTCATAATCAACCTCTCCCAAATCTTCGATCTTGATGGCTTTTAATACATCGTAAAGCGCTACTTTATTATCCGTGTCTTTAGTGAGGATGTGTCGCTTATCGTTCAACACAGTGTAATGTCTAATTGCAGCCCCGCCTGGAATTTGAACTAAGGGTCCGTTGGGGTGATTCACATGGTACTGCGGGAAGCCCGCCACTTCAGGGTTCAGAGAATTCACCGGAGGAAGTCTCCAACATCTTATGTCGGAGTCTGAAGTGGCTACCCACACTCCTTGATGGTCGGCCGTAAAACATAGTTTTAAAATAGGAGCAGACTCCTCGCAAACAACAACGTTATTATCAGGATTGCGTAACTCCGTCATGATGACACGTTTATCTCGCCCTCCGGATATGATATGCATGAAATTGTCCGTGGCCAATAAGGCCCACACCGCTTCTTCGTGCACTCTAATTGTTTGTATTAACCTCTGCTGGCCGAGCGACCAGAGTTTTATGGTTCCGTCGGAACTTCCGGAAACGCACTGTGTTCCATCCTGACTTACTACTAAAGCTTTAACGTTATCCGCGTGTCCTTTGAGCTGCATCAGCTTGGTGCACGTCCTGGGATCCCACACTCGAAGGATCTTTTCTGTTGAACCACTCACTAGCACTGTTCCCGGCGGATTCATCGCCAAACTGTAAATAGACTCCATACTACCACTTAAACTAGATGTTGTGACCGTGTTATTACTGGCTGTAAGAGCGGTCAATGTGTTCACATCCCAGAGAAAGATCGCTCGATCTAAGCCCGCACTCGCTACTTGCTCTTTATCTTTTGCGTAAGCCAATGTCCTCACATAATCTTTGTGGGTCCGTAATGTGGACATGCAGAACCCTTTGTGGGCGTTCCAGACTTTGACGGTGGTATCGCTTGAGGCACTGATAAGGTTCTTACCGCCACAGCACAAGACTATGTCGTTTACCCAGTCCGTGTGATGTTCCATACTCTGGATATAGCGGTCCTGAGCATTGGTCGATGTGTGCCACACTCTAATTATGCTATCCCTACCGGCGGAATATAACCTTCCTTGGACAGGGTCTAGTTGTAAGGCACTGACTCCGGCTTTGTGCCGCCTCTCCTCCTCATCCCGAATCACGAAAGAAACCTGGGTCTTCTTCCTCATTGGTTGGCCGGTTTTGTGATTAGCCATGACTTACAATTCCGTCGGTTTTTCGGGCCGTTTTGGACCCGCTTTTTATCTATTATCGTGCACTCTTTCACTTCGACGGCACTGGAGTTTAAACAACATAGTTATTCGCGCAAACACCCATTTCGACGGATTTTTCGATATTATTCTCACCATGGAATAGATTAAACACGTAAAAACTGTCAAATTAAATATGCCGAAATCCTTATTCTTGAATACTATTCAACTATTTTTTATTTTTTTATTTCAAGTCCAAGATCCCAACCGTTATTATAAATGAGTACTAATTTATTAATTATAACTTTTTTGCATTTTTATAATGCGTTTGTGAGAATTTTTGTTGTTATTCTTTATGCTTTTAAATATTATCTCTTATTTTATTCCCAAAAGTTGATATATTTTAAGTAAATTGGTGTGCTATCGTCCTTCATCGAAATTTATCATCTTATTTATTCAGGATCTATGGTTTTTGTTACCCCGTGGTTTTTTTAAATTCACTGTCCTATTGAATTCCCGGCATAAATTATAATATTTATTTATATTATAATTTATGCCGGGAATTCAATAGGACAGTGACTTTACCACATTTTTGTTTTATTTAGAAGTTTTTTTTATGTTTAACACCACGCAATAATACAAAATAGCTAACTAAAAAACAAAATTAAATTTAAAAGTTTATTTAATATATTTGTTTAGTTTTCAGTATATGTATTACTTTTTTGTTTATTCTCTAAAGTCATTATTGATTATTAAGAGAAAATTTCTGTATTTGGAATTAAACATTAAAAAGGTTTTTAGGCAAAAAAAATTATGACGTAAAATAAATTGTACATTTTAAACAAATTACCTAAAAACCTTTTCAATATAATATATGGAATATACAGACATACCAAAATGTCGTAGTATAGACTGAAAATGTTTAATAAAATATTTTCTAGTCCCCAAGTGCATATAGTTGCCTTTTATGGTAATTTAGTTGATTAAAGGTGTTTTTTCAAATAATATTTGTATTATTAGTTAAATCTATACATGGACAATTGTATGCAAGAATTGAAAGAGGCGGGATTGGGCGCGAAATTGAATAATCTGATAGTATATTGCCTGTTGTATGCTGATGATGCGGTGCTGATTGCCAACAGTATAGAAGATCTGCAGTCTCTCGTGTCTAGGATGAACGAAGTATGTATGAAGAATGAATTAATTATGAATGTAAGTAAGTCTAAAGTCATGGTGTTTGAAAGAGAGAGTCAGAAAACGGTGTGCAATATAGTTGTGAATGATGAATACTTGGAGCAGGTGGATGAGTTTGTATATTTGGGAAGTATGTTTACGAGAGATGGGAAGGCTGATAGGGATATCGAAAGAAGGGTGAATGCAGGTAACTCCATTAATGGAGGATTGAACGCCGTTGGAGCCAACAAAAAGTTGTCTACAGAAGCGAAGCTAACAGTCCACAATGGAGTACTGGTACCTACCCTGATGTATGGCAGTGAAGCGTGGAAATGGCAGAGAAAGGATGAAAGTAGACTGAATGCTGTAGAAATGAGATCCCTGAGGCGTATGTGTGGTAAAACCATGTATGATCGTGTGAGGAATGTGGAGATCCGAAAATAATGCAAGGCTGATGTGAGCGTAGTAAGTAAGATTAAGAAAGGGACGCTTAGATGGTTGAGCGAATGAATGAAGAAAGGAGTGTAAAGAGAATTTATGACGCGAATGTGAACGGTATAAGAAGCCGAGGACGCCCAAGGAAGACGTGGCACGATCAAGTAAATCAGATACTTGAGTCGGGCCATGTCAAGAGTCAGAATAATAGAAGAGTATGTATGAGAAGATGTATGAATGTGAATGAGGCAAGGAGCGTGTGCCAAGACCGAGTTGTTTGGCGGTCCGTCCTCTCTGCCTACCCCTGCGGGGAAACGGCGTGATGGTTAGTTAGTTAGTTAGTTAGTTTTTAAAAGTGGCCAGCTGTTCTAAAAATTTACCATTCTCAACTAAAATTCATTTAAAACGTGGAATATGAAACTTTTCATATTCCACGACATCACATAATAAATATTGTGATGTAACATCTATCTATACTTTCGTGAACTTTAAATCTTCAAGGGTAATTTTAAATTTCACTTTGTTATTTTACACAAACAGCGCTGTGTAAATTATCCAGGAACTATTGTTTATTTTTTATATTTTAAAAACATTTCAAAAATTAAATTCAACAGCCAAATAAGTAAAGGAACAAACACTTTCCTTGTCTTCAATTTGTCCGTTTCGTCGGCTTTCGCGCCAATAATCTTTGCCGTTGTCAACACTCAGCTCGACAGACCTCAATTTGTTGACGTTTTACTTCGAAATTACCATTAATATCTGCTACTTGTCATTGTAAAACGTTTTCAAAATGCACGTCCGGGTGAGGTTGTGCGGTAAACCCGAAATTATCGTCGTAGTGCCTTCGAAACTGACAAAAATCGAAGCCTTCAGAAAACTGCTGGATGAAAAATTTGGTCTTGAACCGAGTTTACAACGACTTTTGTACGGAGGGAAACTGGTTAGTAATATTAATTTACTTTATCTTCATAAACTTTACCAATGAACGCTCTGTTTCCTCGAAACATGTCGGCATCTTTTCTTAGGTTATTATGAATTTAAAATTTGCAATCCTCACAATGGAACGTCGATTAACATTCCGCACGTGTATTTTTGTCTGTACGCGAAAATCAGTGCCAGAAAAAAAAAACGCTCGCAAAAAAACCGGTACGACCGATCTGATGGGGAAATCTAATAATACTTGAAATATCTAACAATGTTTTTCAAAATATTTTGCAAGTGACAACATTTTAAAATTTCTTTGTTACCTATCTCTTTATTATTGTTCGAATCACCTGTATGGAGCTCGTAACTCAGACAATGAACGAGTGATGCTTTCGAAGATCAAAGTACAATAACGCCAATAATAAATAATTCTTAAACTGCTCTAATGCCTAACATATTCTGTAATGAACAAACCGCAATCTGCCGCCATCATCATATTATACATCAATATACATTTTTTGAGAAAACAAATGAAACCAAACATTTTGTTTTTCTGTACAATCTCGCTTGTCGTGGAGCTTCTGCTAGCTAAGTCCTCCACCATTGTGCAAAAGACATTTTCTCACTATCATGATAGAAATGGAGAAAATCAATATTGAAGTTATTCATAACCCGGGAATGTTCGTCTTTCTTTAATAATAATAACAGACTGTTTCTATTCAAGCCTATCCGTTTTTACAGACCCAAATGGTAATTATGCTGATAGCCACAATTGATACTGTCCGAACGGTTCATTTCTGACATTGTATGCATATCTTTATTGGGTAAATATTCCGCTAACTGCCGCACTTTTATAAGCACAGATTTTGAAAATTACACTACGTTTCAACCTAATTACTAGAAGAAAAAGATTGGATAGATAGTAAAAGTTGCATTAAAATTACATTTTTGTTCGAACGAAGTTCAAAATTTCATTTATTATAAAACTGTCCACATGCGGCCATTTTGGTTTTTTTTTTTATATGGATTGACATTTACTAAGTTTTGTTTCAATAATACGCGTGACCCATTTACCCAAACTAAGAATTTAATGGCCTATTTTGTGCATGTACGTAGTTGTTTCTTTTGGCAATTATTAAATTGAAGTGTGATTGCCTAAAAGTGTAATGGTTAGGGGATTAATTACACCATATTGTATAGAGTTTTTATTGGCCAGATCTACGCAAATCTATTTTTGTCTTCTGAAAATGTGTAAACAACATGTTTATCATGCAAGAATTCTGTGGTATTACCATCATTTCATGTTGCCAATATTTTATTTCAATTGTTACGATGAAGCGATAATTTTAAAAGTAAATTGTATATTTTGCTTTGCGTTTACAGCCGATATCCTGAACAATATTGCTCGAACATGCTCTAATTATTACTGTTACATTATCTTGGCAGATAACAGTTTAAATTATTTTTATGATTATTGTATTGTATTGAAGTTAGTAGAGTAACAAAGGCATGCATTAAAAACGAAGCTCTGAAAATTTTTTTGAAGTTTTATTTTGTGAATGTTTATTGTGGCATTATTTTTGTTCTATTTTTGAATGATGTTGATTTTATCTATGCTATTGGTTCTAGTACATTGTAGGTACTCCTGAACATACTTGGATATTGACCTGAATTTCTGTAAACACTCTTATTATTAGATACAGCATACACAAGCATTTTAGTGAGCGAAATTTAGATGACGGCCTCTGTGGTTGAGTGGTAAGGCTCTCGACTAGCAATCTGAAAGTCGCGGGTTCGGATACCAGCGTGTGCAAATAAATTTTATTTGATTAATTTGTGTTATTTCACATTTCAAAATAATTTATAGTATATTTGCGGCACATTCCATAGTGGAAGATACTCTCAGTATCACCCTAGAAACAAGACCACCATTCAGAATTGAAATGTTGTTTGAAATGGCTTTAGCCGTGTTTGGTGACCAAATCTGAATAGCCAGATATCCCCCCCCCCCACCTTTCTCCATTCCTTTAGCCTCACAGCATACTCCAATTGGGAATGCCATAGTCTCACTGGCTCCAGACGGGAGCAGTTATTCATGTGAAAAATATAGAATAAAGAAAAGACGCATGCTTATTGTAGTTTTATTTGGTATGTTTTAATATAAACTGAGTGAAAGAATGCAAGGTGATGTAAGCGGGATGAATAAGATCAAGAAAGGGACCCTTAGTTTGAAAATGAAGAGCAGATAAACTATAGAAAGATTATAGAAAAAAAATATCACCGGGCAGCAAAATGGCGTTTACTCCAAATATGCTCAGGAATCGCTTCTTAAAATCCTTTATGTATGTTCTGTTATACTCCAATAAGATTGACCAATGTTCATCATTTTAATTTTTTTTTTAAAATCAAAATAATTTTTTTAAATAACTAGATCCAATACACAAAACATAAAAAAATGAATTATTTTGAAATATATAATCTAAAAGTTATACTATTCAGTTCGGGAGGTGGGTATGGATACCGCCGCCCCGGGAACCATTTAACCTCTCATTTGTCCTAAGCCCGCCGTCGGGCGGGTGACAGATGAGAGGTTAAAAATTAAATGCGATTTTAACCCTTACATATAAAGAAACCGTACATGGACACGGTCAGAATCACTTGCGCCACTATCTTTCCATATTTGGTTTTTTTACAGTACTCTAGCCTCTCGGAATGCTCTGATACTAATTTTATATGGAATACGGCCTTAACCTCTTAACTGTCAAAGAGGTTAATGGATAACCAACACCTCTGCCATTGGTCACCCCAAGTGGTTTCGGTGACTTGGCAGGTTTGCCCGGGTTCATGGGGTGAGGTTTGTTCTGGTCTTGGCGGCAGATTGCCTGGCGGGTCAGATCAGGAGAGAGTAGTCGAGGGAGACCTTTTGACTCTCCAGCCGGACTCTCGACCCATCGCCTTGCACCGCAGTGGGAGGGATGGATTCACTTCTGTCCGTCACTCCTGGACAACCTGACCTCCGATTCCTACCAATCCCTCACACCTTTTTCCTTCCCAGTACTTCCTCTCCTTCCTTTCATAAATATACCCTCCACACAGGATCCTCAAAGATGGCGTAGTGTAAGGATGACTAATGTTAAAAAAAACACTGCAGATATGAAAAATTTGGTAAAAAAATTAATTCTGGGGTAAAAGACAATTTTTTAGCTTAGTAATTCGGAGGCCAATGGGTTAATGAAAAATACATTCTGGTTTTTAAGTAAAACATTGTGTCACAAATTAGTAAATATTCCCTTGACACGTAAATTATTTTTTAAATGTTTTCATCTCTGTTTGTTTTTCATCCAGCTCGACGATGGCTTCTCCTTCCACGACTATAACATCAAGATGAACGATGTGATCCAGCTGATGAAGAAAATCGCCCCTCCTCCGGAATCGGAGAAAAGCGACGAAGATTCTAAATCTGATGAAGCCGAAGACAAGGCTGAACAGAAACCTATTAGATATATTGGTAAGGAGTATTTTATTAAGTATAGTATTCTCTCAGTAATCTCCCACTCAAAATTCTGTTCACCACTCAATTTTGTACATCTGCTACTGAGCCACTTCGGTCGCCCGGGTCAAGGCGTTCACAAAAGGGGCCAAGGAGCTTATTGCTCAATTTTTCACTGTGCCATTCGGGTTGTATAGGTTTATATGCATAGTTTTATACCCATATCGCCTACTTTTCTGTTCCAAAGCAGATTCCTACCACTGAGCCACTTTGAATACCGACACTCATAAAACAGCCCAGGAGCTTACCGCTCAATTCAGTACACATGCTACTGATCCACTCCAGTCATCCTTTCTATTGTGGATTACTTAGTTAATGTTAATTGCGCCCAGTAATGGTTTTACCACGGCATAGCATCTCTTTCTATTACAGATTCCTTAGTTAATGTTGCTTGATCGCAATAATGGTCATACCACAGCGTGGCATCTCTTTCCTCTCTACCAACTGGTTTCAGTTCAACCTGAACCTTCCTCAGGGTTGTTTAAATAAATACTGAAGGTTCAGACTGGACAGAAACCTATTATTTTTATTTGAATTATGTTTAAGCACCAAGTGAAACTTTCTGTGAAAGTTTATTTTGAATTATTTCATTTTTAGATGCCCCTAGCAAGCTGTACAGGGTAGGCGACTTGGTAGACGTAAGAGAAAGAGTTCACAATGCCTGGTTTGAAGGAAAGATTGTCCAAATCGTCAGAGACCCAGAATACATCTCTAAATCCAAACCTCAAACAAGTAAAAGCAGCGGAACTCCCAAAAAATCTACCAGAAATTCACTAAACAAAAATGACACAGCTAAAAGTTCACCAGTTAAAAAAACACCAGAACGAAAAGCTAAAACTTCTGACAAAAAAGAAAACGGACTATCTAATTCATGCAAAAAAGAAAATGGACTTAATTCACCATCTAATTCAAGCAAAAAAGAAAATGGACTTAATACACCATCTAATTCAAGCAAAAAAGAAAATGGACTTAATAAGTCATCTAATTCTGGCAAAAAAGAAAATGGCGTTGATACAATTGATCTAAATTCAAGTACAAAATCCAGTCCGTCCCCTAAAAATAAATCGCCCAAAAGGGGTATAACTGATTATTTTTCGAAAGGAAAGGTATCACAGCCGTCTGCAAATGGTTCAAGTAAAGGAGAAAGTAATGAAAATGGACATTCTAATGACGTAGAGATGAAGACCGAAGTTTACGAAAAGATTGCTGTTAATGGAAAGTGTGATGAAACTAATGGTACAAGTGATGAAGCGAAGAGTGACCAGGAGTATGTTCATGATGATAGTGATGAAGAAGTAGGACTACTTTACAAGGCTCATTTTGACGAGTAAGTAATCTAAAAAAATTATTTGTCAAAATACAGGCTCAAATTTATAAAAAATTATGTTGTACTTGTTAATTGATACTACTCTGAGATTTAAACAACTTTGGGGGACACTGTAATTCTGTCCAAAACATTGGCAAAAAAAAGGTGGAACGCGACACAGTGAATTGGGCGGCGTGTACACATGCGAGCTGAACCATGAATTATGGGAAAGGAACAAAGCAACTGCAAATAGCACGGAACGCCGCTTGCTCTTCCTTTAATAATAATGATTAGAAAATCACCTCACTTTCCCATAATTAGCGGATCAGCTTGCGCTTATGTTTGCAAATGTATACTCTGTATTAAATACCTACATTTTCGTTTTAATAGAAATTGTATGGTTGTGCCTTTTATTTTCTATTTTAAATCCAAAAATTTCTCCTTCTAGGCCTGTTGAACTCCAATTTTTAAAAGTTTTTAATCAAAATAGCGTAACAGCTGTCGGTAGGATATGAAGATAAAGATAACTAAACATCTGTTGCAATAACAATTTTTTTTATCGTAATGTTATTACGGTTTATATATTTTTTAAATAACTGCAGCTGCTCTGATAAGGTTACTGTCCTTATCAAAACTTGAAGTGGAATTCAATGAAAATTGGTTCTAGGAATATTAGACACATTATTATGGTATCGAAAGAAATCAGAAGTATTATTAATACGTAATACCAAAATCAATATTTTGAAATCTGTTGCAGATGATTTATAAGAAGTAAAACAACATATTTAAAATCAAAATGCTTATACAGTAGAACCCCATGATGATTCACAATTCCAATTCCATGGGATATAAAAATTCAAATTAACAAATTCAGATATTCAAAATAAATTTGTAAAAAATACGATATATTAAATTCGTTGCCAGCCTTTCATATTGAGATATTAGAAGTATAATCATAAAAACATGTTGTATTTCTGGATAAATCGAAATTTGGCAACCGATTTCTCTCTCAGCAGGCCCTTCCAATTCGAACATTCAAAGTAAATTCATAAAAATACCACATACCTAATTATTGCAAAAAAATATATTGGCGCTCGAATCCCATCGCGGCTGGCCCTTAATTCCGATACCTATTCACAGTAAATTCATAAAAATACGGTATATTTCCGTGTAAATCAAATTTTACGACCGGGCCTTTAAATTCGGAAATTCGAAGTATATTTGTGAAAATACGATATATTTCCGCGCAGATTCAAAATTTCGTAGTCGATATCCATTTCAGCCGTCTCTTCAAATTCAGATATTCGAAATAAATTTGTAAAAATTCAGCTTGTTTTCCTCGTAAATCAAATTCTTACGACCGATTACATTACATTAGTCCTTGACATTTAGGTATCCGAAGTAAATTTGTAAAAATACAATTTTCTTATTTCCGCGTAAATCAAAATTTTGCGGTCGATATCCGTCGCAGCCGGCCCGTTGGAAGATATTCAAAGTAAATTCATAAAAATTCCACGTATATTTAGTGTAAATCAAATTCTCACAACCAATTACTGCCGCGACCGGCTCTTCACATTAGGGTATTCAAAGTAAATTGTAAAAATACTACATATTTCCTTCTAAATCAAATTTCCACTGCCGATTACCGCCGCGACGGGCCTTTTAATTCATTTTTTTTAAGTAAATTCATAAGTATGTGTCATTCCAGTGGAAACCGATTCCGATTTTCAAAATAATAATGTGAATTAGGACGATGTCCAACTGCATAAATCCACATTTTAGCGCATTTTACCGCTACGGCTCAAATTATAGAAACGTTTTTTCGAATTACAGGAACAAATTTTCGTGTGCGGACAAAAATAAATTTCAAATTATGAATTAATAAATTTCGAATTAAATCATTTTGTATGAAAAAAAATTTCAGGGGTTTTTTTGTCAAAAACTTTGAGATACACGATTTTTCGAATTATCAGGGTTCAAATTAACAGGGTTCTACTGTAGATATCTTAACCCCTTAGGCTAATTTGTTCACTTTTGGGAACAGTTCATATTGGACTCGTAGAAATCGCTGTATCTCTCTTACTGTCATTGTGAGAAATGTGATCAAAACGCTGCTAGAAGGAGAAAACACCACCCTTTATATTCATAATATAAACGGTGGTGTTTTAAAAATAAATTAAACTACAGAAAATAAAAATGTACTCCTCTATAAAACTGCACTTTGTTTAGGACCACAATTTGAAAAAAAATAAGGTTACGGGGTTTTGCTCACTTTGCCACTAATGCCATGATGCGCGGTTGCCATTAGTAGCCGGCTGAAATGTACTTATCCTGCGTTTTATGCAGCCAATGTTTTTTGTCCTCATTTTCAGCAAAAATATATAAAATGATACAAATATTGCGGTAATCTTTAATCAATTATTATTTAATTAATATTGTGTAACAATACTCTTTTAGAGAGGAAGATACTTCTTTACAATACTGCAAGCTGTCAGAAATTAGACCGCGTGCAAAGAAAGAGATCGATATAGAAGATTTGAAAACCAATCAAACAGTACTCCTCAACTATAATATTGAGGAACCTCATGAAAAGGGCTTTTGGTAAGTTTGATTTTATTTTATGTCTTTTATGTGATAATACA
The DNA here is from genome assembly GCA_951813805.1 of Limnephilus auricula. Classification (NCBI taxonomy): domain Eukaryota; kingdom Metazoa; phylum Arthropoda; class Insecta; order Trichoptera; family Limnephilidae; genus Limnephilus; species Limnephilus auricula. Next base: position 2,609,835 of record OX638406.1, on the reverse strand, counting down.
AACCTTTTGATGTAATTGTATTTTTAATAATATTAGACTACCATTCAGAATCGAAAAGTTGCTTGAAATGGCTTTGGCCATGTTTGGTGACCAGATCTGATTAGTCAGATTCTTCCCCAATTTTCTCTTCCTCATTGCCTTCTCCTCCATACCAACTTCAGCCTCAGAATACAACCCAATTGCGAATGTCATAGACTCTGGCTCCCTGGGGTTGGGAACAGTTGGGACTCTTGCGCAGTATTCACATGAAATATTTGTTTTTTAAAACTCAGTGTACATAATGTTCAAATAATATAGACACTTTCAGTGTTAGAACGTCAATCTAATAAGATATCATCATTAAATGCCAATTCTCGGCTTGTTTCAGTGTTTAATCAGCCACATGCATAACTGCATCCCAGCCGTAGATTCCCAGCATTGATCCGTTCAACTCTTCTGTTGCGTAACCTCGTTTTTAATCTTTCGTAATATTTCAGGTACGATTTCACTGTGCACGAAGTTAAGAAATTACGCAAGAACACGGAACTGATTGGCACACTGTTTCACGGAAAAGACGTTCCTTTGCACAATGTTAAGGTTAAATTACAAGACAAAGTCTACGCTATCGAAACCGTCATACCCTTGAGCAAAAGAAGTACAGAATATGAAAAATCCATGATCACACCTACTGAAAAAAGTAAGTTACAATGTTTACATAAATCGCACTTTATTTATTTTGCATTCTACACATCTGCTCTGATGATGGAACTGCAAGGCTGTCCGAAGCGTTAAATCAAGAAGGAAGAGATACAACATGACTCAACACCCAAAAATGTAACTAACTAACCATCACACTGTTTCTTACATCATGTCTTTTTATTTTTCTGTTATTTTGACCTGAAATCGTACCTGACTCGGGTACGTGATTCACTTGATCGTGCCATGTCTTCCTCGGGCGTTCCTGACTTCTACCTTTCATGTCATATATTCCTTTTTCACTCCTTTCTTTGTTCATCCTCTCCACATGTCCAAATCTTCTAGGTATCCCTCTTATTAAGGTGATTCGCTAGTAATAAAAGCAAAATCATGTGATTTTGGTTTGAAAATTAGATTGTTTAGAAATATTTTAGATGCTTTAATTAAATACTGCTAATAGAACACACATTTTTTAAAGACTCGAGTTTTACTTTATTTAGTCTTTTTATAAGCCCATAAAAAAAATAAAGTATCAGGCATATAAAAATGCTTTTAAAGTTCAAAATCTCCTACTTACGAACCTTTTTTCAGTTATGACTTTATTGCATAAGGTATAAAAATTAAATTCTTTATAAAATGATCGTAAAACCTTAATGTGTCTGAGCTTCGCAAAATAAAATAAAACACGCTTTTTGGCATAAATTAAAACAGGCAGCTGGTGTTAAACGGGAATTTAAATCGCTATTTACATGAGTTTTGTAACTCATCGGGATTCCCCTAGCAAGAAATAAAAACAATACATAAGGATTATTGTTAGCGGCCCGATCCCAAATTTTACACAACGTGATGCATCACCTTAATAACAGAGTCATTTACGAATGCTTAGTAGGTTTATATTATTTATCCTCTTGAATGTCGGATGACATTTGCCCACATGATAGCAATGTACCATAGAAAATTAATTAAAGAATTCCAAGATTTTAACTCTTATGTATAAAGAAACTGAACAAGTACAAGGTCAGAATCGCTTGCGCAAATATCATTCCAGGCGTTTTTTTTTTTTTTACATTAACTCCACACAGGAGGCTCTGAGGAAAATAATTTCCCTCAGGGCCTATGTCATCTTTGAAGATGCTGTGAGGAGGGTCTTTTTGAGGAGAGAAAGGAATGAACGTGGGTCTTGAAGAGACCCATGTTATAGGAAGGAGGAAACACAGAGGCCGGCAAATCATTCCACAGCCGAGCTGTTGAACACAAGAACGAGTCGTAGAAGCGTCCCGTTCTCATGTGTCAAATGTCAACTGTGTACATATGTTGGGCGCGCGTTTGGCGTGTTTCCCGACTATGCACCGGTGCCGAGGGGATCAACGACGCTAGCTCCTCGGAGCATCTTCCATTGAAATACCGGTAGAACAAGGATAGCATTCCCATCCGACGCATGCTCTAAAGATTGCAATCCGTTTGTTAAGACGGGAGAATCTATCAAGCGGACCGCCCGTTTCTGCACAGAGTCGAGGGTGTTTTTCAGACCAGAGATGGCTGCCAAATTCAACAGTGGGGCGCACTTGCGATTTGTACAGGGTTAGCAGTTGTGTACTATTAAAGTATCTGCGGGCCCTGTACAGTACGCCCAGTTTCTGAGAGGCTAACTTAACTCTGGCCTCGATGGAGCCCCCGTACCTGAGCTGGTCACTTAGAGTTACACCGAGCATATCAATGGAGGACCTGTTCGGAAGAATGCTACCGTTGAAGGAGACTAGATTGTCATTTCGATCCCTTTTAGATGTAATCAGACATGATTGGGTCTTTGAAACATTGAATTCGACGAGATTATTCTTACCCCAAGAGAAAACACTCTCTAGGTAACCGTCCATTCTTTACTTCAAAGCCCTCCGAGCCGTTGGAATTTGTTGCTTTTTATTTCAAAACTCTAGCCTCTCGGAATGCTCTGATATTAAATTTATATGGAAAACGGCCATATGTGTATTTATATGTGGGCAAATGTCATCCAACATTCAAGAGGTTAAGCATTTAACCTCTCAAGCGCTGCTGGCCAATGACAGATGAGAGGTTAAATTGGTTATAATTAAATTTATAATAATAGTATTGATAACTTTGTGTATTTCGTCCGATAAGTTATTGGTAAAGTTGCCGAATTCCGCTTATGTGTATTTCATATACTTTTTAAACTTTTATTGAGAAACAAAGGAATTATATTGAATATTTTACCTTCCCCACCCCCCATCCCCGACATAAATACTTGTTTCTTGTAGCAATTAAGTTGAAACCAAGTTAATTTATGTTTTTAAGTAGAAAATTATCGACACCAACTGACATTACACGACAGGCATAGACAAGCCATTGGAAGCCGTAGAAAATCACAAAAATTTGATAGCCAATAACAAACGACGGACCCCTTCCGACCTCCGACGGGTCTAATTGATGCTGACTTATCTCAAAAAATACAGAATCACCCTTCAGGTTACAAAATATTATGTTTTATATATTATTATATTAACTTAAATGTTTGTAAAAATTGCCAGTTAAAACATGTTATCTCAAAACCGTGCTAGAAGTGATGGAAAAGAATTAAATACTAAATTGTATTCCACCTGCTGTCTTATAAAAGTTTTGCTTATAATTTTAACTTATTTTAGGTCCGAAAGAGAAAAAAAATACTCAAGAAGACCAGGTCGACTCCTGTTCTGAGGAAAGTTGGGTTTCCTCGGACAATTTCGAAGGAGATTTTTCGGATAACGATAGTTATGCCGATCCCAATTTCGATCCAACATCCGGCGAAGACTCTGAAAGCGAAGAAGACGTGTCTTTCAATAAAAGAGGTATCCATGGTCTTGTAGAGCGGGCGAAACAGAAGTCTTTTTTTGAAAATTCTCAGTAAGATTTACCTGTGAATGGGAAAATAATTCATAGGTTCTTAAAATGAGATTAGATTGACAGTAGTAGTTTTTTTGCAAATGCGGTTTTGAATTAACACGTTTTTTTCTGGCAATAAATTTATGTGTTTTCAACTTGTTCTGTTGTATATATTACTTGTTTTGTAAAGGTCCTTAATACGAGCGATCCAAAATGGAACAATCAATCTTTAGAGGTGGCATTGGATGGCTGTGCTTCTCAGATGATCTATCAAATTTCTTTACAATTTGTAATATTATTGTGACATGTTTCCTTCTTCACACAATATTAAACTCTGTGCGCTGGTAGTAGATGCTGAATTAGCATATCCTTCGAAAATGAAAGTGAAAATTGCATACTCTTAACCCTTCTGGCTAATTTTTTCGCTTTTGGGAACAGCTCGTATAGGTCTCATAGAAATAATTCTATCTCTCTTACTGTCACGGTGAAATACAATCTGAACGATGTTAGAAAGAGAAAACAATACGCTTTATATTTGAATCCAAAAGTTAACTACAGAAAATTAAAATCTATAAAACCAAAGTTTCCCAACACAATTTTAAAAAAAAAATTGAAGCTTATCGAATTTTTTATGAATTATTTTTACATAATATGACAAAAAAGCAAGGTGGAAATAAAGTTTATAATAAATTTGTGTAATAAAATGTGTATGTTTTATAATTTTTCATTATCTGTGTAATTTTTAATTTTAATTTTTTTGATAGTTTTTTTTTACTATTTTAGCGCTAGATTGCAGTTTACAACCATTTTGACATTTTTGGCACTAAATGGCTTTTAAATTGCCTAAATGCTGATTTTCAGTTTTTTTTTATGTTTTTAGCGCTAGATGCAGTTTATAACCATTTTGACGATTTTGGCACTAAATGGCAGGTTTTCTCTTTTTGGGGATTTTAGGTTTGAAATTGGTAAATAATGCAGAGAAAATTGTAATTGTGATTTTATAATATTTATAATTTCAGAGGGCCAACTGTCTAGGGTCTAGGGGTTTAACTGATTGTTTTGTTATGCATAATGTGTACTTCTAAAATATTCCTTTGCTTTAAAAATGAATTTATAACTCAGGTGCAGGGCATACGTCATTCCTATGTCTAACTACGTTAAATTGTCGTGAAAACAAGCTTATGTGCCCAAGCGGTTAATTCACTTTGCAGTTAATGTAAATTGTACGGAAAGCACTACAGCAATCGGCTGACTCAAGCGTTCATCTTGTAGATTTAGTAAAACAAATCTTCTATTGAGGGCTGTTAACAGATTTGTTCCAAACATGTTTTTAATGTTAAATGTTTATTTTTGTTACTAATAAATTATTTGTCCTTTTTTTAGGATCTGGACCATTGGTGTGCACAAAATGCAGAGATGCTCCCGGAGTCTCTTGCAAAGAATGTGGATGCAATATCTGCTCTGGAAAAAACCAACCTGAAACTGTAAGTCAAATTACACCAAATGAATTTAAACCCTGACACTAAAACCCAAGTGTTTTCCAAGGGAATGGAAAAAAAACTTCCTATGTAATAAACCCTGTAATATTTTGGATAAATTGGAGCATTAGCCTTTTAAAAGCCAGCATAGGAAAAATATTTTTTTTCAATACGACGTTAAATATTTGACATTTTTCACCTTTCTTACGAACTCAATTTTTATAACATTTCTTTTGTGATATATTACAAAAATTACATCAAAATATAGTAGATAAAACGATCTTCCTAATAATCACTCAAATCTAAGCTTTCCACAATGGATTTATATCAAAAACAATGAATAAATATAGACTTCGAATATGTCAGCGTTCATATTATCAAGCGGCAGCCATTTTGTCCGCCATCTTTGGTGCCCGGCATGTCATTAGCAATTAATATGAATTATTCGGAGTGGCTAAATGCTATCCAGTAATTCGTAATGTCAAGAACGAGAATGGCCCAAGCGATTCTGACCCTGTTCTTCATACAATTTCTTAATACATAAGGTGCAAAATCGCTTCAAACATCCGGATCCTCTGGGGGGACTGCGGCCTGCAGGAGGTTAAGGAATAAAAAATACAAACTTCTTCAAGCAGGAACTTCTGAAACAAGTTTCACTGTAATTTGAAAATTTTGTCTAAAGAAATTTCCCTGAAAAAATATTCTACAAAAATGATATTAGTACATAATTCTAAATTACCCTGGTCCTCGTCCAATTTTTTAATATTAAAATATATTTAATTTTAAATTCCTGAATTCTTCAATTAGTATTTGAATTTGACGAACCGGCTGTGTCGGTAATCATCCACAAATTTAACGTTGTACAAATCCACGAATTTATCATAAAAACGATTTATACAATATATGGTTTGTTTTATCATATAGATAATACTTTGCGATGAGTGCAACCAGGGCTACCACATGACTTGCCTGACGCCGGCGCTCAGCGATCTGCCCACGGAGGACTGGTACTGCGCAGACTGCAAGAGGGACCCTGCCTCCGTGGTGGCTCCGGGGGGCAAAGTGCAGAAGAGGAAGCCCAACCAACATAAGGCCCGCGACTGGGGAAGAGGGATGGCTTGCCAAGGTGACTATAAGATAAATAAATAATGCATGTAGAGTCTCAACATTATAAGACGAATAGGCGAAATCCATCGGATGTCTGAAAGCGTCTGTCGTGCATGATCGGCTGTCAAATTTCAGTGATTTTTCCAAGGCTTTCAATGGCTTGTCTAATCATGTCTACTAATTATCTACTTAGAAACACAAATTACTATTTATTAGTTATTAAAACTACTTATGTATAATCCTAATAGGCTTCATAAATGACCATCAGTTTATCGTACAATTTTGATGTTTGTAGGCGATGACATTCGATTCATAAATTTTCCCGCGATTAACACCTTTTAATGAGGATTACACGGCAAAACGTGTCGTCATCTCTGGCGTTAGTGTAACTACTTTTAAGAGTTTGTGTCTTAACACAAGCACAGAATTTAGCTTGTTAGCTTGATATGGAATACCGCATTTAAGAAAACTGTCAAAATGTTCATATATGGCCGATTTAACACGCGTTAGGTGTCGTAAAAGATACGAAAGCACCCTTCTGGGTCATTCTGTTGCTTTTTCAAAGTTAAACATTTTGTATACTATCTATCATTCATTAAAATAACATGTTTTATCTTTTACTTTCCAGGAAAAACGACAACCTGCGCCATGCCCGCTAATCATTTTGGCCCCATTCCTGGCATCGAAGTGGGGATGGCTTGGAGATTTAGAATTCAGGTAAAATCCACTCTTACTAATTAACTACTTAACCTGTTCTGTGCCGTAAGCGCGCCGGTGCACGCGGTACAGATTTAAAAAAAAAATTTAAATGCGATTTTAACCCTTATGTATAAAGAAAATGTATGAAGGACAAGGTTAGAATCGCTTGCGACAATATCTTTCTTGACGAAACAGTTGATTTGATTAATCTAGCCACTCTGAATATATTTTAAAGTAATTAGTAGGAGGCAGCTAAGCGGTGGCAAAACGAAGAATTCCAAGTTGTAAATTCGCAAAAACATCATTCGGAGATATTGAAATTTGAATTTTTTAAATGATATGTTTTTGTAATAACGAATCAATTCTAAACTTCAAACCTCAATATCTCCGAATGATGTTTTTGCGAATTTTCAACATGGAATTCTTCGTTTTGCCACCGCCTAGCCGCCTACTAGTAATTAGATATGATATTCAGGAGTTGTGCTTTTTCCCGCTTTACCAGCTGTCAACGTTTTAAAGAAGTATCAATGTAATTAATTCTTCAAAAACACCTTTGAATTGTTGGTTTTCGTGTAGGGTGTATATTTGAAGATTTCATACTATAGTTTTCCCGTGATAGGTGGTTTTAACCTACTAGTTCTTATTATTATTTGTGGCATTTTGCAATAAAAATGATGTTATGTCACTCAACAGAAATGACATACAGTGAAACCCTCTTAAGAAGTTCTCTCTTAAGAAGTTTTCCTGCTTAATAAGTTTATTTTTTTTGGTCCCTTGAAGACCAAATGGCCCAATTTTTCCCACTTATAAATTTTCTCGCCTAAGAAGGTTTTTTTTCCTGTCCCTTGGAAAACTTCTTAAGAGGGTTTCACTGTAATTCAATCAAATAAAATTTACATTCGCAAGCCGGGATTTGAACCCAAACTTTGTAACCTTCAGATTGCTATTCGAAAGCCTTATACCCTCAACCACGGAGGCCGTTTACCGAATACCGCACTAGGTTCCCAAGTATCTAGAGCAAGTGAAACTGTCATCTGTAACTGGGGAGAATAATTTTTGTGCGTGTTAATATTTGTTTATAATTTTTTTTTTTTTCCTACAGCTGTCGGAGTCGGGAGTCCATAGACCACCAGTCTCTGGGATCCATGGGAGAGATGTGGAAGGAGCATACAGTATTGTCCTTTCAGGTATAATATTTTTTTTTTTTTTAAATAAAACAAACACTTAGTATTTAACCATGTATATTTATTATTTGATATATCGACCGGTTTCGCTCCGACCGAGCTTCATCAGGATATAATAATAACTAAATACTAAGACAGAGTTGTTGGTTATATATAGGTTGAGTGGGAGAGGGAGAAAGAATATTACAAAAGAAACATAATTAGAAAGAGACAAATTTTTAGAAAGAGATAAAAAGGATTATCAATAAGTGGAAGGGAGACAACAATATATGTGTATCACATTTACATTTATAAACAACAGTTACTGGTAATCATAGACATGTTGGAAGTTGGATCTATTATACAAGATAAAATTATACAATAATTAAATACAATAATATTACATATTACTAGTCAAACATCTCAGAACAACAATGTAACATATATAATATCATGGGTTGGAAAAAATGGCAGGAAATAAGTTGAAGATAGGGCTATAGGGTGTATTTTTTTGATTTGATAAATTGGTTTGGTTATTAAGTAAGTATTCGGACTTATTTGAATTTAACGATTTTCTTATTTCTAACGCTTCTAAGTTATCTAATCTAATGCCTATACTGTTTTTATGTAACATGCACGTGTCTGAAATTTTATTAAAAGAATGATCTTTTGAGATTAAATGGTTGGCAAATTCCGAGAAACCCTTACCATTAATTATGTTTCTTTTGTAATATTCTTTCTCCCTCTCCCACTCAACCTATATATAACCAACAACTCTGTCTTAGTATTTAGTTATTATTATATCCTGATGAAGCTCGGTCGGAGCGAAACCGGTCGATATATCAAATAATAAATATACGTGGTTAAATACTAAGTGTTTGTTTTATTTAAAATATAATGCCTAACCACAAAGTGATTGCTTCTTACGAAAAAAAATATTATTTTTTTTTTAAAGAAAGAAACGATCCCGGGTTACATAACATTAACACAACCTGACAATATTTGAATATCTCCTACTACCACCACAGTAAATGGAAAATGTTGCTTATGTGATGTGATGATGGAGGACTTAGCCAGCCGAGGAATCGAACACGCGTTGGCCCGGGTGGGACCAAACGCGATGCCAACTCAGCCACTGACCGGCCAAAATAATTCAAAAACAAAAGTAGATATTGTGGGATGGATGAAAATGCATGATGATTATATCGGGTCACACAATTTACCCATCACTAGGAAAATTTACCCATCAATAGTTACATTATAGAGAAGAAATAGTCTATTTAAAGAGAACTTATTGTTAAAAGGTTTGTAAACATTCTCCCTTTGTATTTGTAGGTGGCTACGAGGATGATGTAGACCATGGCTTTGAGTTCACCTACACGGGAAGTGGGGGAAGGGATCTGTCAGGAAACAAAAGAACAGCTGACCAGTCTAGTGATCAAACACTTACAAGAGAAAACAAGTTAGTTTATTTTTAATTATTATTCATTGAATGTAATTTCCTAACAAACTTTTTCATCTTTTTTAACATTTCGAAAATTATATCTTTATCTCTTATTTCTTATCTCGTATCGTAACAGTTATTTCTTATCTCGTATCGTAACAGTAAAAAGTGTATTTCATCACATTTTAAAACCAGTTTTTTTAGTTTTCGGATGCATTCAGAAATATTCTATTTATTTGGACCTTATTGCAAAGCGGGTATTTTCTGACCTTTTGACAGAATGTGTCCGAGGGGTTAATCAGATAACAGAAGCATTTCTTTTCATTTAAGAAGAAAGATCGAGAAAGAAGAGAGATCTTCAGGGTCTGTTATCTTTGGGGATGCTGTGTGGAGTGTCTTTTGAGTTAAGTTCTGTGTGGACGATGATACTGTTCGATGGACTCCGTGACCGAGCCATTAATATCCTCGACTATGAATCCAGTGATCACAGGTGCAAATCCAGGCAAGCGCGAATAAATCATATAATTATGTACATATATACATTACAGTATATTTGCAACACGTTCCAGGGAGGGTAGATCCCTCATTATTGTGCTTGCGAAAGACCACCATTCAGAATCGAAATGATTTTAGCCGAGTTTGGTGAGCAGATCTGAATATCCAGGTTCTTCCCAGCCTTCATCTTCCCCATCTCCTTCAATTCTCCACTCCCTTCATCCTCACAACATGTTCCAATCGGGGATACCATAATCCCACTAAAATATTTAAGAGCAGTTTGTGACTCTTGTGCAGTAGTCAAATAAAGAAGTCTAATTGTCTTTTACCATTACCAGGGCCCTGGCCAGGAACTGTGCCGTGAAAGAAGTGAAAGAGGAAGGTGGAGACAGCCAGGAGAAGTGGCGAGACGGAAGACCAGTGAGAGTGGTTCGCTCCTACAAGATGATCAAGCATTTCCCGGAATATGCTCCCAAAGAAGGGATAAGGTAATGGATTTTCAACTAATCATAACACTATTTCCAATTCATAAATCATCTCATTAATAACTCTTTTGTTATTTTTGACTCTTGAGACTACCTGACTCAAGAATTTGGTTCGCTTGATCGCGCCATGCGTTTCTTTACATTCCTTTATTTGTTTACCCGCTCTACATGCCCAAACTATCTAGAGTCCCTTTCTTTATCTGATTTGTTATGTTTACTTTGCATTCTTTTCGAATCTCAACATTTTTAACATGATCATTTAATAACTCAGGTCCGGGGCATAAGTCATTCCTATGTCTACCTATGTTAAATTGTTGTGAAAACAAGCTTATGTGCCCAAGCGGTTAACAAAATTGTGAATTGGAAACTGGATTTTTGCTAACTCCTTGTTAAACTAATCCTATTGAATGTCACCATTAACAAAGAAGTTATGAAGCAAACTCGCCAATAAGGAAGTTGAGTCCTTTTTTTATTTTTATTTATCAATGTTCACAGGCAAACTTAAAAACTAGTATTTTTTTTTTTTAAGTTCATTTTCATAATTAAATTAATTCTACAAGTTTGAATTTTATTAAGCCCGCGAAAACGGCAGCAAGAGCATAATACCGTGCAGCAGTGTTCGTGACATAACCCGGTCCTTGCTTGTGTGAAATATGATATATTTAAAATGGACAAACAAAAAAAATTAAAAAAGTTGTAGTAGTTAGATATTTACTAGTACTAATCAATTCAGTTACCGGAATTTCGAATAAAGTGCTTTTTAATGGTTATTTTTTAAATTTAAAAACATGAAAAGTCATTTTTCACCGAAACTTGCAACAGTTCCTAACATAGCGGTCGATCAAAATATTTTTTACTCAATTTCCCTGTTCTGACTATCTTGGTATGAGAACACAAGACAGCAAATGGATGGCAGCAGGATAACAAACTCCAAACTCTTCTTTTTCCTCGGAACAATTTATTTTAATATCAAAATTACTAAACCAAAGGGTCTAGTTTCCCTTTGGTTGTGATCCACACGATCACCAAACTGATCAAAGAAAAGAGGTCTAATTTCCCCTAATCTTTAGGTACTCATGTACCTATCAGTCAGAGTCCAAATCTCTACACTGCAGTAGGTACCAACATGTACCTCCGAGTGTAATTCTACAACAAGACTCTACACTGCAGTAGGTACCAACATGTACCTCGCAGTGTAAATTTAAAACAAGACTAACTTACAAAACTACAAGTATCTAATTATATAGCTAAAATATGCAATAAAAAATTGGAAAGCTGTAGGCCGTCCGCACAGAATAAAAAATAACATTGAAAAATAAAACAATACAAACTATTTGTCGGCTTTTAACATATTTTTAACGAAATTTTATGCCCGTACAGCATACACATAGATAAACAAAAAAAGGGAAAGGTTTTACGATTGAGCAATTGACAATCCTGTTATTTGAAATATTCCGTCATGTCATAAAGGCCGACGATCCTAAACTACAAATAATAAAACAATTATACCTCAGCATACTATGACTTAAATTTAAAGGAATTTTAAAATTGCATTTCTTTTATGTTTAGTCTAATGTGCAACCTTGACTAGGCAAGCTGCAATAAAAATTTACATTGGTAACGGCTTCTAAGGACCAAACACAAAACAACAAATAAAAATAATATTGTACATCAGCTGGAAGGTAATGTATCTATACAATAATAGGCCATCATAAAATACTAGTTACTACTTGCGTCTGGGTTGAAAGCTCCGACCCGGTTGAACACGTGTGATAATACTAACAGATTTTAAACGAGAATTCGGGAAAAAATATAATTATTGCGAATAATTATTTGAAATTGGTAAATCGCATTCTGGAGTGAACATACCTCTTCCCGTGAATTTATTCACTAAATAGTTAAAAGAATGCGATTCTGATATCTTTAATAGGTAAGTACTGCTGGTCTCCAAAAATATCTACTGTTTATTTATTATTATTACCTTTTATTTAAATATCTACCACACGGTATTAAATGACGATGTATATTCCGCCTTTTAAGCAAAGCATTCTTGCATAAAATCAAAATTAACAAACAAATAAAATAATTAAAAATTGAAAAATACAAACAAACCGTATCAAGTTTTTGTTTAAACTTGGTACAAGTGAACAAATCTTTAATCGCCTTAATGGAGATTAAATGTCCCGTATCTTTCACGCAAGACTCTTCCTTGCTGACACATTGCAAATTTAACGGAGCTCGGTCCCACGTCTTAAAAAAACAATAACAGCCTTTTGTTTATGCTTCGTATAAACAAACAAATCTTTAATCGCCTTTATGGCGATTATTTGTCCCATGCAATAGGCGAACTTGCCAAAACAGTTAAAAATAAACGGTTGCCTGTCCCGCGACTTATGAAAAACAATGTACACCTTTTGTTCATAGTTCATATGAACGAACAAATCTTTAATCGCTTTTATGGCGATTAATTGTCCCATGCAAGAGGCGACCTTGCCAAAACACTTAAAGGAGTCTCTAACCCGCAAAGTATGATAAACGATTTACAATGTTTGTTTATACTTTGTATAAACGAACAAATCTTTAATCGCCTTAATGGCGATTAATTGTCCCGTATCTTTCATGCAAGACTCTTCCTTGCTGACACATTGCGAAATTAACGGAGCTCGGCCCCGCGTCTTATATATGCTTCGCATAAACAAACAAATCTTTAATCGCTTTTATGGCGATTATTTGTCCCATGTAATAGGCGAACTTGCCAAAACAGTTAAAAATAAACGGTTGCCTGGCCCGCGACTTATGAAAAACAACGGAAAACTTTTCATACTTCGTATAAACGAACAAATCTTTAATCGCTTTTACGGTGATTATTTGTCCCGTATCTTTTATGCAAGAGTCTTCCTTGATGACATATTTTAAAATTAACGGGCCTCGGTCCCGCGTCTTATTAAAAACAATGTTCGGTTTTTGTTTATATTTCGTATAAACAAACAAATCTAAAATTGCTTTTATAGCGATCATTTGTCCAGTGTCATGTAACCAACGTGATTGTTTTACTCGGAAAACATAAAAAATTACAATTCTCGCGCATTCGTTAATCGGTTTGCCGTTAAATGTGGGGAAATCTCTAATTATTGGCCAGGTATTGTATAAAGACATTTCCTTACCAATTGATTGCGCGAAATATTCTCCGGATATAGCAGGTGTCGGCTTCTGGATGCCGTCCTGCGGCTCTGCTATGCTGAATGGCTGCGCTGATAGAGGCAGCTTCCAGCGGATACTGCTTGTCTTCTGATGCTGCATCAACTGCAGCGGGAAATATAGCCCCAACAAGGGCTCCTGATGTGAAGATTCTTCGGGCGGGAGTAGCTCGTACTGCCCACCATTATGCTGCTCTAACCGCTGTTCCAATTGCAGCGGAATATCCTGCTCTGCCCGAGGTTCCAATTGCGACGGGAGAGTTTGCCCTGCCAAGGGCTCCTGTTGCGATGCTTCTTTGGGAGAGTGTAGCTCGTACCGCCCACCATAATTATGCTGTGACCGCTGTTCTATTTGCAGCGGAATAGCCATTTCCACCCGAGGTTCCATTTGCGACGGGATAAAACGCCCTGCTATAAGCTCCGGATGTGAAGTTCTTGTGGGCGGCTGTAGTTTGGACCGCACATCAAGGAGTAGTTCCTGTTGCTCCTCCATTTGAACTTGAAAAGGCTGTCCATCGTGATCTCCAAGTTCTGACGATGATCCGTGGCTGGACTGGTCCACCCAGTCATTGACTCTATCCTCAAGAGTCCGTTGGGAAATCCTTGATGCAACTTCTAGAACCAGTGCTGCGTGCTGCTCTTCTGCTTCCAGGACCGCCATTTCGGAAGCCTTTTTTGCCCTTCTTTTTTCTTCGGAAGCCTGTGCTTCCGCCCTTCGTCTTTCTTTAAAAGCTTTTGCCTCCGCCCTTTCTTTTTTTTCGGCAGCTTTTGCTTCCGCCCGTTTTCTTTCTTCTTTTGCTTCCGCGATCTTATTATCGGCAGCCAGCTTTATTGCAGCCATCTCTGCTACAAGGCGGGCCCTTCTTCTCGCGATGTCCGCCATGGTAGCTGCTGCTTGCAGTCGTGCCTCCTTCCAGCTGGTGCTGGTCCCCGCTTCACTGCCGCAGCGGGATGTCGTCTGTGATTGTCGTCCTGCCTCCATGATGCTCATGTTCTCGATCCGGCTCGAAGGACCATATGTTCTGACTATCTTGGTACGAGAACACAAGACATCAAATGGATGGCAGCAGGATAACAAACTCCAAACTCTTCTTTTTCCTCGGAACAATTTATTTTAATAAGCAAAATTACTAAACCAAAGGGTCTAGTTTCCCTTTGGTTGTGATCCACACGATCACCAAACTGATCAAAGAAAAGAGGTCTAATTTCCCCTAATCTTTAGGTACTCATGTACCTATCAGTCAGAGTCCAAATCTCTACACTGCAGTAGGTAACAACATGTACCTCCCAGTGTAATTCTAAAACAAGACTCTACACTGCAGTCGGTACCAACATGTACCTCCCAGTGTCATTCTAAATCAAGACTAACTTACAAAACTACAAGTATCTAATTATATAGCTAAAATATGCAATAAAAAATTGGAAAGCTGTAGGCCGTCCGCACAGAATAAAAAATAACATTGAAAAATAAAACAATACAAACTATTTGTCGGCTTTTAACATATTTTTAACGAAATTTTATGCCCGTACAGCATACACATAGATAAACAAAAAAAGGGAAAGGTTTTACGATTGAGCAATTGACAATCCTGTTATTTGAAATATTCCGTCATGTCATAAAGGCCGACGATCCTAAACTACAAATAATAAAACAATTATACCTCAGCATGCTACGACTTAAATTTAAAGGAATTTTAAAATTGCATTTCTTTTATGTTTAGCCTAATGTGCACCCTTGACTGGGCAAGCTGCAATAAAAATTTACATTGGTAACGGCTTCTAAGGACCAAACACAAAACAACAAATAAAAATAATATTGTACATCAGCTGGAAGGTAATGTATCTATACAATAATAGGCCATCATAAAATACTAGTTACTACTTGCGTCTGGGTTGAAAGCTCCGACCCGGTTGAACACGTGTGATAATACTAACAGATTTTAAACGAGAATTCGGGAAAAAATATAATTATTGCGAATAATTATTTGAAATTGGTAAATCGCATTCTGGAGTGAACATTCCCTATTCTCGCTCACCAAATATTTAAGATAATAACTTTTCTAGGACATGTGGGAAACTCTAGAATTTTTTTTAATGGGACAATATACATAACGTGTTATGTAGGTTCATCTCTAATGCCACAGCTATATGGCGCTTTAGCCACTTTTTCCTTTCCAGCATTATTAAATAAATTATTTGATAAAATAATAATAAGATAGAGAAATGTCAAAGTGTAATATTAGAAATTAGCTGGGTTGTTTCATTGACGCTTAATTTTTAAAAATTTATTAAGCTGTCCTTCGCCGTTTTTTTTACAACCACTTCAAAAGTAAATAAAAATATGTTGCTCATTTAAAATACCTCATTCTGGAATTCATAATAAAAATTATAAGATATCAAAGATGGTTCACATTATGCTTTTATCATGATAAAACACAATGTAACCTATCTTGGACACCTGGAAAAATCATCCTTCATGTTTGTTATTACAGATATGACGGCATCTACAAAGTGGTGAAGTACTATCCAGAGAAGGGCAAGTCCGGTTTCAGAGTTTGGAAATATCTTCTCAGGAGAGACGATCCCACCCCTGCTCCCTGGGAAGCTAAAGGCAAAATGTTTCCTATTATTGTAAGTGTTTAATTCTAAATATGATATAAGCAATTTGAATAACTTTTCCCCTTTTTACTTTTTTTAAATTTTTTAAAAATAGTTTCTGTGGCAAAGTTTGTACAAAAGTGTAAAAAGCAATATGTGAGAATGATGTCACTATTTTTACAGTCCTCACTAAGGTTTCCTGCTCTGAGACGGCCTGAGGTTTTTAATTTTTTTTTGTTTTTTGTTTCTAGTTGTCTTTACATTATCTTCATTATTACGTTGTCTTCGTAAGGTTTGCAGATTGATTATCACTCTGTTTTCTTAGTCATGTTTTTACTTTAATTTTAAATAATATTATTAGTTTTGGTAGGGCATTATATCGATGCTGGAAAGGGAAAAGATGGCTAAAGCACTATGTATAATAATAATATTTGGATGACTTGTATAGCGCCGTTTTTGTAAAAGAATCTGTGGCTTTAAAGATGAACCCTCACAAAAAGCTATATTGTTTGTGCTTGTGTTCTAAAATCAAGTTTTCTAGAATTTCCCAAAACATGTGGAAAACTCTAAAAAACTTGATTTGATGAACACAATCACAAACTAACAATATAGTTTTTTGTGTAGTTTCTTCTTTAATGTCATAGCTGTATGGCACTTGGTCGATATAGTTTTGCACCTTGAAATTTGCAAAAGATGTATGCTAATTGGGAATAAAAAGTTTATTTTGGCTTATTGCCCTGGTTGACTCCTTCGGCACCAATTCAAAATCGGGAAAAGCGGGAGATAGATTCAAATAGTCTTTAATTTTTATGTTGCTGTGCAATGTAGGATGAAAATAAATGTTATAATGTCATTCTTGGACAAACTGACCCCAGATTCCTTCCCACCCTTCCCCCTTTCCACTCCAGGACTTCCTCTCCTTCCAACCCTTAAAAAGACCCTCCACACAGCATCTCCAAAGATGATGCAGTAGTGTCTACACTTTCTGTGTAGAGTTAATGTAAAAAAAAAAGCTTTCATAAAAGGCAGGCAGATTTGCATTTGATGTTTGTCATTTTGACAAAAGTTAGCTATTTTGTTTTAATTTTTTAACTAGGTTATATAATCATTTTATTTTTTAAAACCTTATTTTCTTTTTTGAAATTCTAGTACCCCGATGGTTACCTAGAAGCCGAAGCTGAGAAGCAAGCACAGAAAGAAAGAGACAGAGTGAAGAGTGGAAAGACACCCGTTGCCAAAAAGGCGCAGAAGCGTCCGTTGAGAGAAAGCAACGGGGCCGTGGAAAGCGAGGATGAAGAAGTTGACAATACCAAAAAGCGCAAGGCTAAAGGCGCTAAAGACAAAGACGATACCTCCCCACCCAAGAAGAAAATGAAGACTAGGTCTTCCATTGCGGAAGTTAAGGAAGAAAAACCGGTGGTGAAAACTCCAAAGGCTACTCCAAAGAGTGCCACGACTACGCCTAAAAGGAAGAAGTTAGGTACGTTACAGCATGCATTTTTAAATACATCTATTTGAATTTAACTTATTTTCTTGATTGAATAATGAATTAATGCTGCGGAATCTTTGAAGTGGAAATTAACCAACTTCCCGACATTTCCGATTGAGCTGAAACTCGGTAGATAGACTCGATGTTGATGACAATGTGCTCTATCGCTATTGGTGGCAATCACTCACAAGCACATGGAATTGTATGCATTTTTCTGAAATTAAAATAAATTAGAGCACTTAACCTGTCATTGGCCGTACGTACTCCGATTATACGTATATCGATTTTGGAAGCGATTTTGTCCCGTATGTATAAGAAATTGTATCAAGAACAAGGTCATAATCGCTTGGCCATTCTCGTTCTTGACGTAACAAAATACTGGATAGCATCTAGCCTCTTCGAATAATTCAAATTAATTCACAATGACGCGCCGGGCATCAAAGATGGCTGACAAAATGGCTGCCGCTTGATAATATGAACGGAGTTGTATTCGAAGTCTATATTTTTTTAATTGTTTTTTTATGTAAATCCATTGTGGAAAGCCTAGATTTGAGTGATTATTAGCAAGATCATTTTATCTACATTATTTTGACGTAATTTTTGTAATACAGTGAAACCCTTTTAAGAAGTTCTCGCTTAAGATGTTTTCTTGCTTAAGAAGTTTGGTTTTTTCGGTCCCTTGAAGACCAAATGGCCCAATTTTTCCCACTTATAAGGTTTTCCCGCCTAAGAAGATTTTTTTTTTCCGGTCCCTTGGAAAACTTCTTAAGAGGGTTTCACTGTATGTATAACACAAAAGAAATGTTATAAAAATTGAGTTCCTATGAAAGGTGAGAACTGTCAAATATTTTATGTCATATTGAAAAAATATTTTTTTCCAATACTGGCTTTCAAAAGGTTAATATATGAAATACACGTCAGTTTATAAATCGGAATTTAGCAAGATAGAGAGAGCTCTGTTGATCACAATCACTGGGAAGGAACAAATCTCAGCCAAACAAACCAAGTTTTAAAAGACATTTGAAAATAGATATGTAACTGAGTTTTTATAACTGGATTTTTCTCATATAAGTGCGAACATCTGTAAAAACCCAATATAAATAAATAAATAAATAGTAAAAACACATATTTTTTTACAGGTTGATTTTTTATTTTTTTATTCATTGTGTGCTAGGTTTGATTAGCATATCCAGTAAAAATAGGTTATACCCGGCGACAGGTGATAGAAAAAAAAATCATTGGACAGTAAAATGACTGCCTAGTCACCAAACATAGCTAACCACTTGGAGTGACCGATGGCAGGGGTATTGGTCATCCAATAAATTACCAAAACATACAAATGAAGACCTTGCAATGATCAGTCATCTGATCTATCTGTCCAATATATCTTGCAACCCCGATAGGGTTCAAATCGGTACAGAAATCGATATTTCAGTGAAACTATTCTTTTATTTCCAGTTAAGACAGAGAAAATCTCCAGTCCCTCGACAGTGAACCCTTTCACTCTGGCCGCAAGTAAAAAGACCAAACCCGTCAATGATGAGAATGCCAAAGTTGAAATGGTTCTGTCTCCGGAAGACAGGAAGACTATTGCAGAAGATAGCGCCAACAAAAAGCTGTGGGAACAGTGTTTGGATGCACTGGAGAAAGATGGCAAAAAGGTAAAGAGATTTCTCATTTAATCCCCCATATTCCTGCTAAAAGGTTAGAAAATTTCACTTTGCAATAAAATTGAATAGTTGTGATTGTATCCGAAAACTAAAAACTACAGTAGAACCCCTTTAATTCAAAATCCATGGTACATCAAAAATCAAATTTCGAATTAACAAATTCCCATGTAATTCCAAATTTTATGAAAAAAAAAAATCATAAAAAATTTTCCAAAAATTCAAATTTGGGTAGGTTCTTCGGAGTAAAATCGTAATAATATGACTTATTCTCGTATAAATCAAATTTTCGCAGCCATTTACCGCCGCGGTCTGCCCTATATTTGAAGAAAATTTATACAAATATTTTATTTTTCCGCTTAAATCAAATTTTCACTCTCGATTTCCAGACCCTGAAATTCAGATATTCTAAATAAGTTTGTAAAAATACGATACATTCCCACAAAAATCGAAATTTGGCAACTTCATGAAAATACAACACATTTCCCTGTAATTTGAAATTTCGCAGTCGATATTAGTCTCAGCCGGCTCTTCAAATTCAGATATTCAAAGTAAATTTTTCAAATTAGGCGTT
Organism: Limnephilus auricula; assembly: GCA_951813805.1. NCBI lineage: Eukaryota > Metazoa > Arthropoda > Insecta > Trichoptera > Limnephilidae > Limnephilus > Limnephilus auricula. The sequence continues at coordinate 2,589,890 of OX638406.1, read as the reverse complement.
TATTCGAATTATCTGAGTGTGAATTAACAGGGTTCTACTGTATTTTTGAAAGGTGATAAACTTTTGAATGCAAACATAAAAAGTTTTAAAAATAGCTTACCTTACATTTTTTTTTAACTAAACTTGATAATGAAAAAAATAAAAACACATGTATATTAATTTTATTAGATATAAATGTTATGATCACCTCAGTTTTTTTGTCATTTTGTGTAAAAATATTAATACAATATTCACAAGTTTTAAAAAATCTTTTTGAAATTGCAGTCAGGAACTTTGGTTTCATAAAAGCATACATTTTAATTTTTTTGAGGTTAACTTTTGATTTGAAAGCATGATGTTTTCTCTTTCTAACACTGTTAAGATAATATTTCTCACCATGACAGTAAGGAAGGTATAATGATTTTTAAGAGACCTATATGGGTTGTTCCCAAAAGCGTACAAATTAGCCTGATGGTTAACCATAAAATTAACCCAAAGAGAACTGGAATCGCAGTTAGTGAGGTTGTTAAGGTTAAAGACAATATTTCCTTACCCTAGAACCGGAATTGCCCCTCTTGCTTCCTATAGCAATATTGAATAGTGTATTGATATAACCTTATTGGAACTTTGCAGGGTCTGGTTGACAAAGTGGCTGAAGTATTCCTCTGCATCATCTGCCAGGATGTTCCCGCCAATCCTGTTACCACCAGTTGCTCGCACAATTTCTGCATGGTAAATACTCATTTATTTTGTGGAAATGGTATAAAAGTAAAATTTAAAATTGCCACGGCCTAAGAATCGAACCCCGATCGACTGCTTGGAAGTTAACTACGCCATTATATCACCAACTATTGTGAGATCGGCTGCTTTTATTATTCCCGCAGAGACAGTTCATTTATTTAATATGAGTGAGGGAGATGCAAAAAGTTATCATTTTCCTGCATCTCTCTCACTCGTATTAAAGGTAGCGCGAGTCATCCGTGGGAATATTAAAAGCGCCTAATGGCGGAATAAATTCGTAATATGAATTATCTTGTATTTTTTGAATTTTAGAAATATGCCAAAATGTTAGAATGTTCACACACTTTAGGTGGAAAAAATAGTTCTACCGTTTACTTCAGTCCTATATAAATGCCTCAAAAACCATTACTCCAGTCCTACGTAAATTCCTGGAAAGCCATTTCTCCGGTCCAATGTAAATGCCTGGAAAGCCATTGCTCCAGTCCTATGTAAATGCCTGAAAAGCCATTTTCCAGTCCTATGGAAATGCCGGGAAAGCCATTACTCTAGTCCTATGTAAATGCCTTATAACCATTACTTGATAACCATTACTCCAGTCCTATTTAAATGCCTGGAAAGCCATTACTCCAGTCGTATGTAAATGCCTGGATAACCATTACTCCAACCATTACTCCAAGCCATTATTCCACTCCTATGTAAATGCCTGAAAAGCCATTACTTCAGTACTATGTAAATGCCTGAAAAGCCATTACACCAGTCGTATGTAAATGCCTGGATAACCATTACTCCAGTCCTATGTAAATGCCTGGAAAGCCATTGCTCCAGTCCTATGTAAATGCCTGAAAAGCAATTACTCCAGTCCTATGGGAATGCCTGGAAAGCAATTACTCTAGTCCTATGTAAATGCCTTATAACCATTACTTGATAACCATTACTCCAGCCCTAATTAAATTCCTGGAAAGCCATTACTCCAGTCCTATGTAAATGCCTGGAAAGCCATTACTCCAATCCTATGTAAATACCTGGAAGCCATTATTACAGTCCTATGTAAATGCCTGGAAAGCCATTACTCCAGCCCTATGTAAATGCCTGGATAACCATTACTCCAGTCATATGTAAATGCCTGGAAAGCCATTACTCCAATCCTATGTAAATGCTGGAAAGCCATTATTCCAGTCCTATGTAAATGACTGGTAAGCCATTACTCCAGTCCCATGTAAATGCCTAGAAAGCCATTACTCCAATCCTATGTCTGGAAAGCCATTACTCCAATCATATGTCTCCAAGCCTGGAGAGCCATTATTCCAGTCCTATGTAAATGCCTGGAAAGCCATTACTCCAATCCTATGTAAATACCTGGAAAGCCATTATCCGGTCCTATGTAAATGCGTGAAAAGCCATTACTCCAGTCCGATGTAAATGCCTGGAAAGCCATTATTCCATTCCTAAGTAAATGACCGGTAACCATTATTATAGTCCTATGTAAATGCCTGAAAAGCCATTACTCCGGTCCTATGTAAATTAATTTATTAATTTATTTTATGCATTTTTTTGAAATGTAATAAATTTTTTACACATAAAATGTCAGTAAATGGCCCAACAATGACTAACTTCTGTATATGGGAGTCCCGTTACAAAGTAGGCTATACATTTTTGACAATACTTTTATAGTTGGGGTATAGTGAGTGCTAAAAACTTTTTTTTTATTCAAATGGGTTATTTTCAAAGATACATCGGTTTACAACAAATTCCATTTTCCCGAGTGGGTTCCTTGTTTTTTGCCAGCCTGAAGTGTTTTAATTATAAAATAAAAGCTAGTAATTATGTACCTACTATCTGAGTTTCAATACTTTTTTCCGTGCTAACCATTTGAAAAATATAGAACAAACAATATGGCATTTTGTCTTCACGCATACATACTCTATACTGTTCTTTTTAAAATACACCAATTATGTTTGAATATTTTTATTAATTATTAAATCCTTTTTCTTTCAGTCCTGTCTAAAGCTTGCTTTTAAGAGTAACGAAGCCAACATATGCCCCGCGTGCCGAAACGATCTGTCCAAGGAAGAGATCACGCACAACGAACTGCTGAAAACAGTTCTATTGACCATCATGCCAGGGTATGACACGCGCAAGAAATAAACACCTCCATTTTCTCAAACATATAATTACCATCTTTGTTATGTATAATGAATAAAACATTCTTCAATTTACACATTTGAGCCCAAGTTGGGAGATTGCTTATTCATTCACATAGCAGTGCAAAATTTTATTAATGTAAATCATTCGGTTTCAGGAGTGTTAACTTGCATATATTCTATGATTTATATTATTATGTTGTGTTTTCGGAAAGAGCACTACTACATACACAAAAAAATATATTTTTGGAAAATTCGAAATTGGAAGATAGCCATTTCCCTTTTCAAAATTAACATGGTATTTTAGCTGTCGATCTATCTACCTTGGTTTTTGTTTTGGAAGCAAGAAACTTATTAGGATATTTCACCACCTCTTGAGTAAGATGTCGATTAGCACTACTCGCAGAGTAACTTATACGTTGTTCACCACTGAATATTGCTATCTGTCAAGTAAATGTCAATAAATTTTAATGCAGGCTTAATCATATGATTAAAGCTACTTGACAAGTAGTTACTCGACAGTTTACTCAGAGTTGGTGAAATTCCCCTCTAAGTGTATTATGTATTATCAATGTGTTCATTGCATATCATTATATTCTAGTTTTAATAATAATTCAAACAATGTGCCTTATTTCTTAAATTATTGTTAATTGTTATTTTAGTATTTTACTAACTAGATCTGAAGTTAATATTAATTATTATAGCTTAGTCTACGATTATGTCATGATTAAGAAGTGATTGTTACGTTTTAATTCACATTACTTTTAGATTCAGGGTCATTTAGTATTATATCGGAAGTTATGTTTAAGTCATTTCTTTTGGAATGGAATTTGAGCCAGAATTTTCTATGGTATTTTACAAAAACATTTGAGGAGCATTTTCACGAAGAGATACATATATGTCTACAGAACTTATTTTCTGTAGAACAGCTTTAAGTGAATAATCACTCGGGGTCAATATTTTATGATCTTTAAATTCTACTATATTACAAATTTATAAGGAGCATAAGAATTTAAAAAAAACGTTGGGAATAGATATTTTTGTGAAAATGCTCTGCTATTTTTGGATTTGTTGCCAAAAAAGGCAATCTTGTATTTCATAACTAAAGCTCAAAATTAATAAATAATTTTAAGCGACTTAAATTTAATTTTATGAAGAAGATTGTACGGAAGCTTTTACACAAAAAAAAGATTTTATTAACTGCACTTTTTCTAAATTCTCCTACTGTTGTTTTTGTTTTAATTGGAAATATTTTTTCAAAATTATATATTACCAGAGGAAAAAAATATGAACCAAATTATATCACATTTTATTTTTTTGATAGTTCTGAGATATTTTGAAGCTCTGCAGCTCATGGTGGAAATGACATTGCAAGCTGAAAATTGCGTGTGTAGATCTGGAAGTTCCATTGTCCTTGAAATTTCATGATTGCAGGACCCACTGAATTTTCAGTGAAACCTACAAACTGATTTTTTATGCAATTTGACATAAAATAAAGCATGTAAATTATATTGTTTTTACAAAAGTTTGTGATTTTGTATATCTACTTAATGAAATTTTAATGATTTATTTGAATGATTCACTTGTACCTATAAAAACAACTGCAGGTCGGTGTATTTTGCACAGTTTAACACATTTAATTTTGCAGTCATTTGTGTCACTAGTGTAAGTTTTGTGGGTATCTAAAATCTTTGCTTTTGAAAATTGTCTTTTCTTTGGTTTGTTCCTCCTCTTGCTGGCTGCGAAGATCATGTTGAGCTGTGTATATAACATTTCAAAAATTGATGTTTTTAACAAATTTCATTGATGCGAAGACAAAATTGTTTGCAAAATAACATTGAAATATAAAAATCTATTGTTAATTTTCATTTTATTTTTTGATCGCTGCAAAACGTTTATCTGACAGTGACCATGATGCACTATCTCTTAACGTATCATTTGTCGTAAGCCCGCCGGCGGGCGGGTGACAGATGACAGGTTAAGAAATAAAATGCAATTTTAACCTTTATGTATAAAGAAACTGTACAAGGACAAGGTCAGAATCACTTGCGCCAATATCACTAGCCTATCGGAATGCTCTGATATTAATTTTCTATGGAATACGGCCTTAACCTCATAACTTCATCTGACATTCAAGAGGTTAAACGAAATTATTTGATTTAATTTATATTGGACGTGAAATTTCTGAAGTTGATATTTGAATATTTTTGTTTATGGAAACCGATATTTGGATATCTTTGTTTATGGAAATCGATATTTGAATATCTTTCTTTTTACAAACCGATATCCGAATAACTTTGATTTTGGAAACCGATATTTGGATACTTTTGTTTATGGGAAACGATATTTAAATATCTTTGTTTATGGAAACCGATATTTGTATACCTTTGTTTATGGAAACCGATATTAGGATATCTTTTTTTATGGAAACCTTACGATATCTATGAACATTTTTGGAAACCATTAATTCAAATTATGTATCAATGTTTATAACCAATATTTCAACTATAATTTTTTTTTGGAAACCAGTATATCAATTTTCTTTGTGTGGGAAATGTTATTTTGATTATGCTATGCCAATCTAGCAATTTGTACCCCTGGTGATAGAAAAATTAACTATAAAGAAAGAATATTCTATATAAATACATACACTGAACCCCTAGGTTTAAAATGGAATTTGATTATTTTTTTAAGGTGTACCGTATTTTTAATATAAACATAAGAACCTACCTAATAATTAAGTTTTATTTTTATATCTACAAATAACATCCTCATTGTAAAATCTTCATAAAATAAATAATATAATATTTTGAAGAAAAGTTTGTGGTAGAACATTATTTAAAATATTGTGTGTTCCACTTTATAAAATAAAGTATGTACACAAATACTTTTTTTTCTTAATATATTATATTCTTCTCTGCACAATACATTCCTCATTATGTTAAACGACACTGAACTGGTAATCTGTAGAAGTACCTATTCCAATTTGAACTAAAACAATTGATTTTGACAAAAGTAAGGTAAAATTGAGCATACTTTGGGCACAATACACTTCTATCGATTGTCGTTTCAGTGTTAAACAGTGATATTTATTCAATAATAAGTTAGTATATTTGTTTATTGATTTAGCAGCAATTGCAGTATGTATTAATTCTATTATTATTTTGTATCTTGTCAAGAAAATGTAGAAATGTAATAAAATAAAATTATAAACTTTCTTTATTACAGCAACACCGATTTTAGAACAAATTGTATTAGATTCAAATGTGAGGTTATGGTTGAATTGCAAAAATTCAAAATAACAACAACTTAATTAAATTAGCTTAAGCAAAAACTATCCATAAATGTCAAAATTGAGTTATAAATGCCCATCTATTCGCAATGTCTGTAGCTACAAGATGGTTTTTGAGATCCTTAGAAAAATCAATCGCAAATCATAAAAAAATCATAATGAAAATAGGGTTTAGATGAAAATCACTACTCTCCACAGCGATTAACAAACAAAATTACCTCTCTCCATAAAAGCCAATCACAAGCCTGAACTCAAAATAAATTCAACGTGACAAATGAACACATTATTAACATATTTTTTATTATAATATTTCACTTTGAATTATACTTTTTAAGATTTTACTAAAAAATCACATGAAAAATGCGAAGCATTCTTTGATCGGTTTTTTGTCATTTACCGAAAACAGTACTTTTGGCAGTTATGTTTTTAGATTTTCACGGCCAAAAGCATTTTCGTTGTTTGTTTTTGGGGTGTTATGCCGTGTTGCGCTACCTCCTTCTTTAGTTGACGTTTCTAAACGCATAAAATGCTAAAGAAGGAGGAAGGAAGGAGCCGACGTTTCTAAACGCTTAAAATGCTAAAGAAGGAGGTAGCGCAAAACGGCATAACACCCCAAAAACAAACAGCGAAAAAGTACTTTTGGTGTTTTTGCTTTTAAGGCTCTCAACTATAGGTTAGCCTTCCCATACCTTATTTCAATTTAAAAGTAACACCACTGTGAGTAATTTCATAATACAAACTACCCATCGAATTCCGTCGCATCGTTTGCGTGACATAGTTGTTTTGTTACGAAGAAAAATTAACGTTTTTATCAAATGTTTCTTTTCTCGATAGGCTGCCTCAAGTCTGTATGTTATGTTCAGTGAAACCCTCTTAAGAAGTTCTCTTTTAAGAAGTTTTCATGCTTAAGACGATAGACTTCGCTTTTCGGCCCATACAAAAAGGACGCCCGGGAAAAAACACTTTTCTACATCGAAAATTGCACAAAATGAATATATATTTTTTATACTGCCTTCTAGAGGGTGAAAACTATGTCGGTATGTTTCCGAATTTTCGATGCGTTTCGTATTAACGTAAACATTCACTGTCAAACATGTACGATTTATCAAAAAATATTATTTAAAGAAAAAATGCTGCTAACTCAACTCTCATAAAGAATTATAAAATTATAAAAAGCTACCGACGTAGCTTCTTTTTTCTAAAAAATATATATTTTTTAAAATTTCAATTTCGTGAAAGTTTTGGTGTAGAAAAGTGTATTCTCCATAAACCCCTTTTCGAGCGATTTCTGTAGGTAAATTTGAGCGTTGTCTCATTCACACATTTTGCATTCGCATGTATTGTAAGTGTGCGTGAGCTTATTGTGAGCGGGACAGAATGACAGTCGCGGGTGTTTCGCGTGTCGTTCAAAGTCTAGCCTCTTAAGAAGTTTGGTTTTTTCGGTCCCTGGAAGACCAAATGGCCCAATTTTTCCCACTTATAAGGTTTTCCCGCCTAAGAAGTTTTTTTTTCTGGTCCCTTGGAAAACTTTTTAAGAGGGTTTCGCTGTATATGGTTTTTTTAAGTACTCATATAACTGATTAAATTGTGCCGGATAACCCATACGTAAAATATTTCTAACTGCCTCATTTTTGTGTTTCAATAAAGATCTTTACAAAGCTAGTCATTCCGTTGCTGCAAACTTGTTGGAAAATAAATTTGCTCCATGCAGACCAACAAAAGGTACAAAAAAAATGCTTCATGCGATCTTTTGACTGAGATAGTGCACTTTCTTTTTGATAAGTGTTTTTTTATTTTTTGATATTTTATCAAAGGGTAAAACCTAAGAGTATGGATATTAGAGAGACGGCATGTGGAGTGTGCCCGCGCGCTCCAAGTGTGCCTTTTCGAGAATTTTACCCAAACGGCTTAAATCGGCTGCTGGTTTTTGGCTGTTTAATACTTTCCGACAGCAGCCATTTTACATGGTGACAGCCAATGTCAGCCGTGTGCGTAGAATTCTCAAAAAGGCACACTTGGAGCGCGCGGGCACACTTCACATGCCGTCTCTCTAATATCCATACTCTTAGGGTAAAACGAAGCATGGAGGAATTGATGTGATTTATTTTTGCAAGTTTTGTAAACATAAATTTGGGACTGAAAGAAATAAACAATGCGATTTCACCTTATTGCCATTTCTACATTTTCTTGTGAAGCGACTATGTATTTGCACGGTGATTGTCATATTTTAAAATACTCACAACTATATTATTTGTAGATGTAGATGTCACTAGTTTGCCATGTAAACTTGTTGGGAGGTGTTTTAGTTGTATGAATTTAGCTCATTGTACTTTCTTTAGTATTTGTTGATTTTTAAATATAATATTATGTGCCATTCATTCATTTTAAAATGTCTTGTTTTTTTTACTTCCCTCCTGACGCGGTCCCTAAATACTTGCTTAGGATGCTCCGCCACCCTTGTGTTTGTTACATAAAAGTACAGTGAAACCCTCTTAAGAAGTTTGGCGTTTTCGGTCCCTTGAAGACCAAATGGCCCTATTAAACCCTTTCCGACTGGCTTCATACGATCGTGAGTTTAATTTGAAAAAAATCCTGACAGAATGAATCTGTTTTTGGGAACGGAACTGGTATTGATCGAACATGCGGGAGCTGCTTATATAGAGTACTTTTAAGCGCGTGTGTTTCAAGCAGTAAGTCGCCCAGCCCTATGGGATCATAATTAAGAGCTTTACTAGTGTGGCCCATCAAATTTCCGACACTTTTTGCCGGTCGGAAAGGGTTACATGGTTTTACCGCCTAATAAGTTTTTTTTTTCCGGTCCCTTGGAAAACTTCTTAAGAGGGTTTCACTGTATTTGTGACAAGGTGTGTGTGGCACCTCCAGTATTGCACAATGACAATTGTGATTGGTCAGATTGCCAGCCCTGGAATATTTTGGGAGTTAAACTGTTGTCAAACCTGCAGGCAGCATCCAAATCTGCAGAATTCGAAGGAAGCAGATTCATTATTTGTGTAGCAGCCCAGCCCCAGCATCCAGAATGACTTATGACAAATCAATTTAAAATCGCAAAAATTGTGATCGTACAACTGATGAGAGCCATCGAGAGATCGTGACTGGGCTGATGAGATGCGCCTCTTCTGCTTCTGGAAGACCCTTTGGGCAAGGGCAAGAGCCGTTCTCATGATGTATGAGATTCTTTTTGAAATCAAAGCCACCCTACCTGTATTACAGGTCTAGTGATGTATAATAGGCGGCGTACTCGTGCATATTATGAAGAACAAAAGTTTTTCATCTTTTTGATTTTCTATATCTCAGAAATAGTGATTCTTGAAAAAATGGCTTTATCCATGACTAGTGATCTGAATAGCCAGGTACTCCCCCATCTTCCTCTTTCTCATCTCCTTCCCATCCCCACTTACCTCTAGCCTCACAACATAACCCAATTGGGGATGCCATAGTCTCACTGGCTCTAGACGAGACTCTTGTGAGGTGTTTACATAAAAAAAATGTATCTGTAGATATTTTTCTCAGGGAACCTGTTATTTTTTAAGCCAGTTCTTGGTGGAATAATTATATAAAATTTAAAATATTTAAAAAAAATGAGGAACCGGTTAAATTTTTCATAATTACTGTAGCCATCCTACAATATTTTTTTTCTTTTGAAGAACTGGTTCCAAAACCTAACCTAACCCAGAGAACCTGTTCCACATTGGTCTCCGGTAACTGGAACCGCAGTGACAACCTATTTTATGTACCAACAACTCTTCAAGCTACGTTGCGAGCTTGATGCGATTTTTTTTTCGAAAAAGGCCTATATATGAATATGAGCTAACCTTGTTAAATAGATTTTCTACGAACCTTGCCGACGCCTCTCGATCGCGATCGCGCTTGCGATTTCTTTGCAAAAATGGCTCGATGGGGAGGCGATAAAACTTTGCATTTGGTGATTTATTAGAGAAATCACGAATGTCTTTGGAACACAGGGTCACTAAAATACCCACAATAGTTTTTCAAATTCCCCAAAAGTTTCTTTATCTCCAAAATTCAACCAAATTCTATTGAAATTAGCATTTATTTTTTATTACTTGACATTTTCGGATTGTTGACATCTTGGACACGTTTTATTTTCTTTCCTCAAAAGATTCTTAAATAATTACGTTGTAAGATGTAAGATTATTTTTAGTGTTTCAACAATTACCGCTTATTACTTTTTTTCACCTGCAAGCAACCAACTTTTTTTTTTATGAGAAAGGCATTGTAAGTGCTAAATTTCTCACTAGGTGGCGTTGAGACATATGATGTCTACATTTTTTGGTGAAATACTTTTAAATCGTCAAATATTAATTATTATTTTTTTTTAATTGATAAACTAATGTGGCTTAGTGGTAGCTTATTAGCTCCTGACCGGTAATCAGAGGGGCGCGGGTTCGAGTCCCGTCGGCGGCATGTATCTTTTCTCGGGAGGTTTTTTCAATATGGATGAGTGTTTCAGGCTAATGATTATTGCTTATAATAATTCTGACTATTTGTTATTCTGACATTTATTTGACAAGTACTTGCTCATAAAGAGCACGTTTGTTTCTTTGTTGACTTTGAGCATGTGCATTCATAAATATGCTCAAACAAAGAATGCTCATTTATGAGCAAAGCTGTACAGTTGATGAGCATGTGTGTCAGTACCATAACGTTTTCAGTCCAATGCGATAGGTTCGGCCAAACAATTATAAAATTATTATTCTCTTGGGATACTCAAGAGAAGTAAACTCCAAAAATAACCGGCTCAGTGAAATATAATATATATCGACGGTTCCAGTGACAACAAAAAAGCGGTTCCTTGTAATAAGTAGCGGGTCATAAGATCGACCATCTCTATTTGAAAGTAACGAACTCACGAACTGTCAATTTGACATTTTGAGGTTAGATCACACTGTGCTTTATTTATTTGACTTTCGACTTATCTTTCAAAATTCAAAGAACTTTCAGTATTTAAAAATCTTCGTGTTTCTTTATTATGTTATTTATAATTTTTGAAAAATCCTCAATCAATTCAAACTATTGAAATGACCGGCGTTGAAAAGGATATTAACGACGTTTTCGACGATTTGCTGCTAAGCGAAGAGAAGTTCGTGCAACAGGGTTATGAGGAAGGAGTAGAAGCTGGAAAGGCTGAAGGGAACGTGGAAGGCTACCACTTGGGATATCACAGAGGGGCTGAAATCGGCGCAGAATTAGGTAGACTTTAATAAACTAAGAATAATCTTTTAATTATGTGGTGTGTAAAAGCAAAAGCATCAATCTCCATTTTAAGGCCAGATGCTATGTTTGCTTTTGAAATGACGTGGAGATTGCTATCTTTGCTTTTATGAATATATATTACCTACAAACATTGTATGTAACACACGTGTATACAATATTTTGTAAGTAATATTGTATGTAAAAGCAAAGATAGCAATCTCCATGTCGTTTCAAAAGCAAACAGCAATCTGGCCGAAATGGAGATTGCTTTGCTTTTACACACCTCTTATCGGCCCTTTAGAATCAAAGAAACATATCTCCATTTTTATCGATTTTGAGTTATGGATGTTACTAGCCACAAAATAACACTTTATGTTAAGTGACAAAGAAACATATCCATAGGTTTAACGGATAAACATATTCATCTGTGGTATCTGTAGAAAATCACGGATACTGATCTCATCAGTATCATTACAGATATTGATCTCATCATCACAGATACACAGATCTGTAGAGTATCTATGGAACGTGCTGCAAATATAATTTATATTATTTTCAATTAATTACTTGTAAAATAACACAAATTCATGAAATAAAATTTATTTGCACAAGCCATTAAGGAGAATCAGCATTTCTTAGACTTTTTTTGACTCAAAAACATATCCATAAACAATAATTAAAATTGACAAAAATATGACATCTTCTTTACTCAAAATTATGTTTCCTAATAATAAACATATTTCGCATTTGTTTGTCTGGTACTTGGCTGAATTTTTATTAATTGTTGTAGGTTATTACTTCTCCACTACTTGCGAACACTTAGCAGCTTTTGAAAAGGACTCTTCTTTGTACACCGAGAAGGTTGTCAAACAACTTCATAAACTGAAGGATTCTATAAAAGACTTTCCTAGACACAACAGTGAAGATATTGACATCCACGCCGTATTGGAACAAATCCGTGGGAATTTCCGAAGGATTTGCTCTCTACTCAAAACTGAAAATGAGTACGCCAGCACAACAGCTATTTCTTTTTAAAATTAACATTTGGTAAGTTCTTGCAATTATGAATTTTTTAAAATCATTTTTTGTAGATTTTTCAGAGTCAATGGGACTTTGAAATCCTTAATTTAGGATTTCTTGTGAAGCTGAAGAAAGCAGTAAGGGTAATAGAAGAGGAAGGGAATGGTTGGGAAAACCTGGGTATACAGATCTAGTCACTAAATGTAATATTTTTTAGTAATAAGCATTTATTTTAGTTTTTTTGGTCCCAAAGTAATTATAAATAAATCAATATTATATTTATACCTCAGAGATGGTTTTTCTTCCTCTGTGTATTTGAAGTTGCACTAAATGTACCTATAGCTCGTGTTGTAATGCACAATAGATGGCATTCTAATGTCCGTTTGAACAAAAAATTTAAACTCTAATATTTTATTATCACATGATTTTAAATCTTTGTGAATATTGCTTTCGTCAGGTCGACATGTAATCCTATTTTTTGTTATCAAGTAACATAATATAATTGTAAGAGGTGTCCTTTGCGTACCGCCGTTTTTTCAGAAAGACATCGCTTACATGTAGGTGCCACTTTTATATGCATTTAGGCAATTTATGGGATTACCATTTTTGAGATATTTACGCCTTGAAGTAAATTATTTTCAATACTTTTAATGGTAGAATGCCGGTTTGGTTTGAGGTTATTTATACGACAAGACACAGTCTAAGAAATAAAGTACCTAGCTACAAATGATATAAAATATTATCTTGGTGTTTTGCTAAGCCATTTCTTGCAACTTTTCTCTTTTGTGACCTCTTTTGGAGATGAAAAAATGGAGGAGATGGATTTAGCCCTCTGCCACAGAGTTCGTAATATTTTTTTTTTTATATAGCTGTTATTTTTAAAAGCTCCTTTACTGCACGCCTTTTTGTTAAATTAATCTTCTGAATATATTTTTTCAGGTCTTCCATTTATGGAAAACAATACTAGAAACTAAGATATTTAAAAAATGGATGACATGAAGATTAAACTTCTTAAAAAGCAATTAGATAACACTATTAGGTTTATAAAACCTTTTTTATCCTTAGCCAACTGCCACATGGTGGAATTTATAACTGAAAATTGCTGGGAAAATTTTCTTCCTACTTCAATTGCCCAAGAAGTTGATAAATTTGGCACAAAAGAAGCAATTAATGAATTTTGGAATGTACGGGGAAATATTTTTCTCAAAAATTTTCCCACAACTACAATACAGAAACTTCCTGGTGAGTAATTTTCAACCAATTTCTTAAATATCTCTCCAAATTGGGTTTAAACTATAAGCTGATAAATATAATAAAAACTAAATATATGTAAACTTCTTCACTCGCAAATTCACTTTGTGGCATCATTTTAATTATAGAAAAATAAAATATTTCGTATAACCCACTTCTAAATCGAAATAATTGACCAATAGTTTTGTATACTTTTATCTTGATGAAGAAACCATTGGTTTTTAAACATTTCAATAGTTGTGTGTACTGTATTTCATTTTTGTACATATAACCACTGGAGAGATTTCGGTACAAATTTGGACTGTTTTTATTTTTCTGCGATTGGTATCGGTCCATAATTGGACCCCATTTTCCTACCATTCGTAAAACATTTATTGTAATTATTTGTAACATTTTAATGGACAGCAATTTATTATATAAAATAGACTTTATATCTATGTCCTTATCGACTGTCTTTGAATTCTTCAAGAATGTTTTGCGGCAGTTGGCAACTTCAAAATAATTTTCAAACCAAACTTTTTATTTGATGTACACATATAAAAGAATGGTTTTCTATTATATATTTGCATCTGTGGTTAACAAACAGACAAAGAGAGAACATAAAAACTTAGAACAATATTCAATATAGATATTAAAAATATCCACTGGTGGCAATTTCAAATCTTCAAATCACTAAAGTTAAAGATTTTTGAATAATTTTTTCATCAATCCAAAAAATATACGATAATTCATTAAATATAGGTGAATTCATTGGCTGTGTAGCACTATAATTTGTCTATATGTCTACATACACAAAAGTCGAGTAATGATTTTTTTAATATGTGCGGGAAATTTTCAAAAGTGGCTAGTGCTTAAGGGTATCTTACCGCAAGCGCAGCATAATTTGCGGTTTTTGATGCAGTTTTTAGAAAATTTCTATATTGTTTATCAGAAAACAATATTATGTTTTGAACAAATAAATTATTCTTCTAAAACATGATACAACAAAACGTGTTAAAATGTTTAAAACTATTGTATAAAAAAATATTTACAGAACCTCTAAAAATAGCTTAAAGTTCGATTATATCATTTAATTCTAAATACAAAGGAATTATTAAAATATACTTTATCACCACAACAATGTTGTCTAAACGACTGGACAATAACATTATTTAAAAAATCTTATACACATTGCTTAAATAAATAAAATACAGTTTTTCAATGTGATTACATTGCGATATTTTATAAAATTCTTTGTGTCGCTCCAGTGGATAATAACCTACTTAGTAGTTAAGAGGTTATTCATAGATGGCAGTAAATTGTTGATATGAAACAATATTGGGTTAAATCTTCTGCCAGATCAGTCTTCCATTTTTTATTACTTATTGAAAAAAATATATGCTATGTTACTCCTCGAAGGAGCGCCCCTGCCTGTACTGTGTAAAGACAGAGGCAGTATATCTCATTGCACAAGCAAGTTTTTCTGCTTCTTATATATAAACAAATAACTATTGCTGCTGCCTTAAGCATATTTGATCTATTTTCATCACTCCTGTCCTTGATTTTTCCGCTTTCTTTATATTGTTCAACACATATAATAAACATGTTATCTTTTTTTTTTAGGTGGACAAAGTAACTTTAAGAACTTGATAAACTTCATTGAAGAGGCAGACAAACATTGTTTGAAGGTAGACGGAATACTATGCCTAACAGTAGACCAGCTGAAAGAGAAATTTAAAGGAATGGGCGCTACAGAAGTGGACTCTTTGAAAATTGAAGAGTTCATGTCTAATAAGAAAAGCCATGAGGTAATCATTGAATCTTTTTTTTTAATATTATCATTCATATAATTTCATTTGTAAGAACATTTTGTCCCGTATTCAATATTGATTGGCCTGCAAACGAAAACATTATGAATGCATAATTTGAGATAAATAATTATATTATATATATTTTCAAAAGAGTACTACCCACCCCTCATACCTTTTTAATTCCCAAATCTTTCTCTCCTTCCTTTCCTTAAATAGAACCCTCCACAAACCATTCCCAAATATGACATAGAAATTATTTTCACCAGGGCCTCATGTGGAGCTAATGTAAAAAAAAGGTACTTTGTCACTTTCTTTTGAAACATACATAAATTGACGACCTCCGTAGCAGAGTGGTAAAGTT
The DNA here is from genome assembly GCA_951813805.1 of Limnephilus auricula. Classification (NCBI taxonomy): domain Eukaryota; kingdom Metazoa; phylum Arthropoda; class Insecta; order Trichoptera; family Limnephilidae; genus Limnephilus; species Limnephilus auricula. Next base: position 2,574,080 of record OX638406.1, on the reverse strand, counting down.
CTTGGATCAGTGATCGTTGCTTAAAATCCTGGTGTAATTTAAGTTTCCATATACTCACATGGGTTTTATTTTTGATTTTAGCTTACCTATATATATATCCCAATAAGGAAGTTGAGCCCTTTTTTTATTTTTTTTTATCATTCACAGGCAAACTTAAATACTGGTTTTTTTTTTTTCTTTAAAGATCGTTTTCACAATTAAATTAATTCTACAAGTTTGAATTTCGGCAAGAGTATAATACCGTGCGGCAGAGTTCGTGACGTAACCCGGTCCTTGCTTGTGTGAAATATAAGGGAAAATATTTACAAAACCGGAACACGCTTAATATGGATGAAAAAAATAAATTAAAAAAGTTGTAGTAGTTAGATATTAACTAGTGATAATTAATTCAGTTACCGGAATTACGAAAAAAGTGCATTTTAATGGTTATTTTTTTAATTTAAAAACACGAAATGTCATTTTTCAACGAAACTAGCAACAGTTCCTAACATAGCGGTCAGCGGACCGGGTTACATCACGAACTCTGCCGCACGGTATTATGATCTTGCCGCCGTTTTCGCGGGTTTTAATAAAATTCACACTTGTAGAATTAATTTAATTATGAAAACGATCTTTAAAAAAAAATAAAATACTGGTATTTAAGTTTGCATGTCATCTACATGAACATATTTTTTATAAGTCAAAATTTTTTTGACTCAACTTCCCTATTGGGGACGCCACATAAAAAATACTCTTTATATCCCCGGTAGAATATCACCATTTAGAATTGATACATTGCTTTTAATTGATATAGCTATTAGCTATGTTTAGTAGCCGGTTTTGAATACTCAAGTGTTTCGCAACCTTCCTCTTACTCATTTCCTTTCTCTCTCACTCTTTCATCATTCAAACATTCCTCGAATTGGGGACTGCCTCACAGCATTAAAAATGTCAAAGTCCAGTAACCGATTGAAACAAGTCAGTGACAAAACAGAATGTGATAAAATAATCGGTTAGGTTTGGTTTGTTTTTTCTTTTTCTTCAATGTTAAACAACCTAAAGTTATTTTTAGGTAGAAGTGCTGTCCAGCATAGTTGCCATGCTGGCTTCTTCAGCCAAAGTTAATTATACCATTGAATTAGGCGGCGGAAGAGGTTTTCTAGCCACCATGCTGAACATGGTCTACAATATGCCGGTCCTCAACATAGACTGCGCGGAAAGTAATGCAAAGGGCGCTGAAAAAAGAAACAAAAAAATGAAGGTAAGAAATTATAAAGTTTTTTTTGTTTTCATCGTTATTATGTCTTAGAATGTTGTTTAGAAAATTCAAAAAATAACTTCAATAATCATCCATAACTAGCTAATATATCATTTGACTGTAGAGGTAGGCAGATAAATTAGAAGGCCACACTACTGTGTCTTGGAGCATTGTAATTATTTTATTGTTATTCTGACTCTTAAGGGGCGATTCTGGTTCTACTTAAGAATAACTAATCGTCCTTTACCTAAAAATAAATTACTTTTTATTTAACTGCGATATCAGTCATCTCGGTTGACAGCAAAAAAGTGATTAATTGTAAGGTTAAGGACAATTCCTTATTCTTAATTAGAACTGGAATTGCCCCTCTGACTTAAATATTTGGTCCACTTGATCGTGCTATGTCTTCCTGGGGAGATCCCTTATGGATTAATAAATGATAATTGGCCAAAATATCTGTAGTATTTTTAACACATCACTTTGGGTCTGTGATTATGACAATATATAAATACATTTATATTTATCAGATGTATCTAGCGTCATGAAGATGGCAATGCTTTAAATGTGGAATTTCTAGATCAACAAAACAATTGGCAGCTTGCAAAATTATTTCCTTCATGCACTAAGGAGCTTTGAAATATCTAACCAACTGAAATTACATATTAGTAATTATGATTATTGTGATTTTGTTTTTAAATTATTTCAGAAAAAGTGGCCGGGTCTTGTAAAAAAAGCAGAATCCAATAAATCAGAAAGCATTCCAGAAAACAAAAGCAAAGATGACTCAACAAATGATATCCAAGGATTTGTAAATAAAATAGAAGTTTTTCAAAATAATTCAAAAGAGAATCAGTTTTCAGAAAAAGTTGATGGAGAAAAAGCAATATTAGATGGAATATCAGATTTATCCATTAACAGTCAAAGTAAAAATAGTAAAAAAAATGATTTGTACAAACATGTGACAGATTTTGTTTCTCTAGATACAGATTTGATGAAACATGTAAAGAATGAATTTCAAGATCATCCAACTGATATAAACTTGTGTTTAACTGGTGAGTTTTTATAATTTTTTATCAAAATTAAAGAAATATACTAAAATTACTGATATTATTATGATATTAACAGTAACAATCCATTACAGAGTTCTGATATCAACCCTAATGTAGCAGAACAGGAAGAACTTGATTTGTTTAGATTTGCTCACCAAAATTTGACACAAACTAACATAAAATGATTTGTAATTTAATTAATTTGTGTCTTGTATTAAATTCTTTTTAGGACTCCATACTTGCGGCGATTTGGGTTCCACAACTGTGAAGCTATTTAACAGGTCCCCTGAATCTTCTATACTATGTGCAGTCCCTTGCTGTTATCACCTATTAACAGAACAAACCTTTGAGAACCCTTTATCAGAGACCAAAGAGAGTTTTCAAAACCAAAACACAGGTTTCCCAATGTCTGAACATTTGAGAGGTAACTAACCATTTTTTCTTATTTTTTTAAATAATAGTATTACTAGTTTCTTGATGGTGCAGACAACTAATTAGTATTAAGGGATGTTTGAATGTAGATAGAGCAAGGAGTGTGTGCCTATACAAAGGGCCCAATAAGTTAACCGTTCAATATAGTATACCTGCTCGGTCACCCGGGTCCATGCGCTTGGTATGAGCTTTATCTTTCAAAAGGGGTCTAAGAGCTTACTGCTCAATCGCAAATAATTTGTGCATCGATATTTATAATAACTTCCATATTAATAATAATCACTTTGGTAACCACTGGCCTACATTGATAGGTATAGCCAAGACGTAATTTTTGTTCTTTACTATCAAAACCAGATAAATTTTCGTGGCCCCACATATATCTTGTGGACCCCCATTTTGTTATCAGCCACCGTAGACCCCCATCGAGTCTCCGGTGGACCCCTGGGAGTCCACCTGGACCACTTTGGGAATCACTGGTTTAGATCAATATGCATAGATTGATTCCCATATCGTCTACACTCCTGTTTCAACGAAGTCTCGAAAATGTGGGAAAAATATCTAACAATACTCATTTTATGTTTTAATCACTTATTTTAATAACTCAGGTGCGGGGCATACGTCATTCCTATGTCTACCTATGTTAAATTGTTGTGAAAACAAGCTTATGTGCCAAAGCGGTTAAAGTGCATTGTTTCAATATATTATTATTTTGTTTCAGATTTTACTATTGGTCGCAACGCTAGGATGTTGGCTTCACAATCCATTGAGAGATTTTCTGATTCACAACAATTACCTTCAGACTCTCTATTTTATAGAGCTCTACTCCAGGTAATTTTCTATGTTAATTCATTAGTGTTAATTAAAAATTTTATCATAACATTTTTTCTTTATTATCTTGATTTAGGTTCATAAATTTTTTGAGTTGTTTTCTTTTCCTTCATAGATATAGATAGATTTTTCTATTTAAGTAATATCTGACCGTAACCGGTTTCAGCTTATAAAGGCTGTACGAGACAGTGGCATAACTATACCATCTTGAGGCCCGTGGCAAATTCATTGGATGGGGCCCCCCCAGTGAAAATCGTCACGTTGTAATTGAATTTTAATAACTCACTTCAGAAGTTACCCATTAGTATTACTAATATTGTATGCAATTTTGTTAAATATCTAATATTTTTTTTTTCAAAAGCATAGGTACCTATTACATATTTATAATAAAATAACAATTTAATCTGTACAAGATATTTATCAATAACATTCTTTTCTGTTTCCGCAAAATGACTTAGGTATGACCACAGACATATTATTCATAGACTTGAGAATCAGGGAGAGGGGTAATAACCATCTGTAGCGGGGCGGAGAGGGATGAGTTGACGGTAACGATATGTGATTCGTTAATCCTTCAATATGACAGTATATAGGCATCACGCATTATAATATCACCATTTAGCTCTTAAAAGTAAAATCTGCTTTTGAATGAATAGACCTTTTTACATGGGAGCGCGAATTGTTCGCCCGGTTTGAACAAACTTGTGTAATCCATATAAAATGAAGAAAGGTTCGCTTGTTTTGAGAGTCGAATATTTTGTTACCGTGTTTAGTTAAGATGAAGCCTTGCGAAATAATCCAAAATCATACAAAATCATGTGTTTTTGGTTTGAAAATTTGAGCACTTCGAAATATTATAGATGCCTCAATTAAATACCATAAATAGAACACACCTTGGTCTTGACAGCCATCGAGCATTTTTTTTATAAGTGTTTTTATAAGCCTAGAAAAAAATAAAGTATTAGACCTATAAAAATCACTTTCAAGTGCAAAATCTCCTATATATGAACCCCTTTTCGGATAAGGTTTTTTGCATAATGTGGAAAAATCAATTTTTTAGAAAGCTAACGAAAAAAAAAATTATATTTATGCGCGAACTTCCCAAAATAAAATAAAATACGCATTTTCAGCGTTCATTTGTTTGCGTGATAAAATAGGGCGGAATGCAAGGAATTTGGAAATACAAAATAGTCCTTATGCCAACCACATAAAGACCATCTAGGATTCCTGTCAGTCCACGCCTCTCCTTGGCCGTTGTGACGACTTCAACATTACTTTCGAAAGAGAAAAAAAAAGCATTTTCTTCATCGGAAAAGCTCATACAATTTTTTTCCACCCAAACGAAGTTCAAATCGGACACTATAGCGACACCTGCGATAAATCAACAAACTATTAGAGAGATCTGTAAAACAACAAGATTATGGTGATTTCTTCTTCCATCGAAAGATGTCGATAAATAAAAACGTGATATTTAAAACTTTAAGGGTGGAGTCTCACAGAAAAGTTTTATCCAATCAAGAAACAGGAGGCGTGACAATATATGAAAGACCACTTTGAACTTTGGACTTGAGACATAATTCAAGAAACTAATGGATCCAACCTTGAGATTTATTAAAATCGAATAAGGGTTCATGCCCGGAGAAATAAACAAAGTCACACGATCAGTGCATTCGGAACGATGACCCTAGCAAATGTTTACAATACGAGTGCAGTAGAGGGATAATTAACCATTGAAGTACGGGAAGAAACTGCCTCCGAGATGACAAAAAAAGTTCACGTAAAATGATTATGAAAATCAGATGTATAAAATGCGTCAGTACGATAAAGGAAAAGTTACACACAATGATTGAGGTGTTAAAAAACTTACGAACATTGGTGAAAATTGACGTAAAAGGCGAGACAGAACGAGAATTCCGAACTAAGATTTGTATAAATCAGAAAACGGGAAATATACAATTATGAGAGTTGATATGGTATAGTGAGTCGAGAGGAACGGCAAATCGAAAAGAAAATCAAGGAAAATTCGTACTTTATCGACAGATGGCGGATAGCTTAAAACACTGAAAACAGCTTTAATTTTAATGCGAGGGTTATAATATTATTGAAAACCGACAGCCAATTTTGTTGGAAAATAGAAGGAAATGGTTGGACGTACGGAACCATGAAATTTAAAGGAAAAACCAGAGTATAGACATGTGATTTAACAAGGGAGAAACTCGGATATAAAAGGTTATCGGCCGCCGACGAATTCAAAACATAAACACATCAAAATTTGAACATGATTTCTAGCAATTAAGGACCCTTTTATAGCTTTAGAGGTCGTAAAAAAATACATTGGTCTTATGAGATAATCTAAACAGAGGAAACACATTAAAATAATACGTAACGTAAACAGAGATAGCGGAGTCCTGGGATATAAACAAATCGAATGATAAACATAGATATTTAATGGATATTAATGCTTTTCCCAGGGTGAGTGAAACAAAATACTTACGTACTTTGAATAAAACAATTAAAGATGACATTTAAACGGGGTCGAATTGGTGATACGTTTGTAGTGAAGGTGCAAGAAAATGGAAGAAAAAATGCTTTGACAAAATTAAGTTCCCCTTAAATTATTGGAAAGCGTTTGAATACATGGCAAATCACTTTGGAAAGAGGGAAAAATGTTTTATAGAACGGAAACCCTTTTTAAAATCAGAAAATGGTGCCAAAAAATTAAATCACATCGAAATTAGCACGATTCGAGGGTGAATAGAATGCACATAATGACGAATATAGGTATTCTACCGGTTTCAGAAAGAAATTTAATACATACATAGATGGGCATGGCGAAAGCCATTTTTGCTGTAAAATTCAGCGAAAAACGAAGGAAAAATGTGCAACTAAATGATCGATTATAAAGTTGAAAGAGTTTGAAGGTATTTCAGTTAAAATTTGGATCAAAAAATTTGAAAGTGAAGAGAGATGTACTCAATCAACGGGAAAATAGCGTATTTGCACCCAGTGACAGGCTCGCATTGTGTCCGCGATCATGGACATATTCGTTTACAAAATAAATTTTATATGTATAAATAAAATATCCACTTGATCTGTATTCTCAGAAAGGTTGGGCGAATAGTTGATTATATTTACCAGTCCGGATCCGAATTCCGCGAGTGACTGAAATAGCTAGGGGGGTTGCAACTAAAAAATATTTCTTCACGAAACAAAATGACTTAAGTCAAGACAGTCGATAATAATGTGTCCATTTCAAAAAATTACGAGTTGATAGGAATCATTATTTTATGCCAGGACAAGTGGAGTTAAGATGTTCTGGAATTGAGGGAGGTATAAATGCTGATGACGAGCTCAGAATGACAGTTGATCCGACAACGGAAGGATTATCTACAATAACGCGACATACGTACGGCTAACTTTCAAAGTGAAATTTACAGATCAAAAGTTCTAAGTCCAGTTACATAATTGAAGAGTGTTGTTATAAATTCGTTCAAAATAATTTTCAACACTTAGAGTTTCCTTTAGAATTTGGTTTTATTCTATCAAGTGAAAGTAAAAGAGTTGAATTAAATAATAATTATTAGTGCTAACAATTAAAGTGACTTGCATTTAAACGGAAAAGTTTTAGTGGAAATAATTACCTTATTAATTTAGTTATAAAAATGGTGATAAATAAAAAAATAAAGGGTGTTGTGAGTGTAAACAAAAAGATTATCGTGCCCCAAAATGTTCAACACTTCAGTGAAGTTTATAAAATATATAAAAATTAAAAATTAAATAACAAAAGTGATTAGTTTTATAAATATTAAACAGTGCCTAAAAATAAAGTTTAAAATAAATCCGAGTGTTTAAATTAAAGTGCGTACATCTAAGTGTAGAAAAAGTTTATTTTAAAGTTTAAATAAAATAATAATCAAAGTATTGATAGACAGAGTTCGGTTATTATTGTGAAATAGGAAGGCGTTCGGGAAAATAATAATTATCTAATTTGATAAAATTATGTGAAAATTAAAAATTATTCGCGGTTATTATTTAAATGTGATTGAAAAGAGAAAAATCCCAAATAATTAAAATAAATCAACAGTAAACATCGTGCATTATTATTGATATAAAAATAAAGGAAGGAGGATTAAGTTCACGAATTAAATAAATTTAAATAAATATACTACAACGGACTTGAGAGGAAAACGGACTCCATTTTTTGTTCGAAAATTTAAATAAATCCTTCACGTTAGATAACTTTAAATAATGTCATAAAAAGTACGGAAAGGGATATTGCACAATTTAGAAAACTTTAGAATTTGAACATTAAGTACAATGTAATCAAAGGAGGTAGTCACTTAGAAATAGTTATATTTTCTTAGATCAGGGAGAAATATTGAGGAATTAAATTCACAAATTTTGTAATTTTAAGGTAAGATAAACACAGTGAAATATTGCCAAGCTGTTGTATTCCCAGTGGAAAATTGGTAATTTGGAGAGATCTCGGTAAGTGCTCAATATTAAACATTTTCCAGACCCCGGAGAGCTTTGCAGCAGTTGTACGTGTCTACGATTTTTTTGCGAAATAGCATGATTGACACTAACAAAATGTAACATTTTATAGATCGTTTTTCCACAGGTTAGCGTGATGTATGTTCAGCCGCATCACAAAGTACCTAACTAGAAATTGGGTCAACGAAAATACCTAACTGAGAATATAGGTCATCCACCAAAATACCTATACAGGAAGTAGGTCATTCTGAAATACCTAACCATAGATTTCACCTATCAACGGTACTTACCATTCGGCACTAGGTCATCCCAAATATACCTAGTACTAAAATCATTTCGTCACCTGTGACCTTCACCTTTCAATAAAACGAAAATGCCTAACTGAGAATATAGGTTATCCATCCAAGTACCTATACAGGAAGTAGGTCATTCTGAAATACCTAAACCATAGATTTCACCTATCAACGGTACTTACCATCCGGCACTAGGTCATCTCAAATATACCTAGCACTAACGTCATTTCGTCACCTGTGACCTTCACCTTTCAATAAAACGAAAATGCCTAACTGAGAATATAGGTCATCCATCCAATTACCTATACAGGAAGTAGGTCATTTTGAAATATCTAACCATAGAATTTACCTATCAACGGTATTTAACAGCCAGAACTAGGTCATCTCAAATATACCTAGCACTAACGTCATTTCGTCACCTGTGACCTTCACCTTTCAATAAAACGAAAATGCCTAACTGAGAATATAGGTTATCCATCCAAGTACCTATACAGGAAGTAGGTCATTTTGAAATACCTAACCATAGATTTTACCTATCAACGGTACTTAACAGTCAGAACTAGGTCATCTCAAATACCTAGCACTAACGTCATTTCGTCACCTGTGACCTTCACCTCAATAAATACAATGCAAATATATACGAGTTTCCCTAAAACGGCGCTCTGTAAATCAAGTTATTATTGATATTATCACTATCGAGATCCAACATGAATATATTAGAGGTACCTCACCTTGAAATCAGAATCCTCCGATCTAGGGCAGTAGGCCAAGCCAAATGTTTTATAAACAAACAATTAAATGGGCCTTATATAAACATTTCTCGGGTATCACATTCCGCCAGAGGTTAACGAACCAGCATAATGTATTCAACTTCGGTTTAGTATTATGATTCCAACAGACATATACTTACCCTCAATCGATTGCGCTATTAATATTATAGAGATTTAAATTTCAATTTTAAAGGATTCCATTGGACCCACAATCATAAGACAGATAGTCTTCAACCTTCAGATTACGCAATTCAACCCTTTTTCCCATTTCATACCTTTCTGAACAGATGGGTAACCTTACCTAATTCCTTACACGAGGGGTCAGTACCTTCAATAAAAAACCACTGCAAACAACAAGATCAGACAGTCCACCAATCCATATTTGCCCTGCGAAATTACACTTCCTCGGTGAGGTACGTAAACATTTTCTGAATTAAACAGCCCACAACTGTTTTTTTGAGGAGTGATTTTGATTCCTTCGACGGTGTCAAAGATACGAATTGCACGTGAGGAGGAAGGTGTAGTTTGTATTGACTTGACACGCTGGCGCGGCATTCAAACAATCGACCATTTGCGTATTTGTCATCGATGTCGACCTGAAAGCAAACATAGTTTTTACGAGGTAGAAGTTATGTCAGCTCTCAGAGGCGAGGAACGCAAGCCAATGATTATCCTACGAAGGAGACGAAAGGATCATCTCAAACGGCTCCGTACGCACTCAACGCGAGTAGAGTCATGATAAGGGAAGAAATGGACATACCCCTTCTAGAATCAGTCGAGTTAAAATCAAATCTGGAGGAAAGGAAGTCGGAATAATACTGGAAGTAACATGAGGACTCTGCGCTCTTTCATCTGGCGTGAAGGGACCCTTTCGTAGCAATGAAGTTCATGCAAGAGAACAAAATCAGGACTTAAGGACCATCCTAGCAAACGTAATGATTGAGTCTTTGTCTGGAATGTTGGTCACCAGTATCTATTTGGTTAGAGGAGGAGCCGACTTATTCAGGAAACAACATTCCCCAGATCCTCCTATCACCCCTCCTCACCTTCCCCTTCCCCAGTACATGTAGTGTATACTAATAACAATAATAACTTGACCATTTAGGTGCAGTACGACGACATTGAGAGCTTCGCAAGGAACCTAGCATGCATGTCAAAATTCACTCTTTCCAGGTTATGTTAAAATAACCCAATGTAAACCTATAGACAGAAAAAAATCGGGTAAGAAAACTACGACTTTGAATTTTATAAACCGGCTGACAATTCACTGTAGGATTAGCGTCAATGACACTCCGTTCAAGTTGAGAAAAGGCGGGTAATACGAGTATAGGTTTGAAAATAAAATAAAACAATCTAAAAAACGGGGTCAGTTTATCAAACGAGATTCTTTCACACTTTACTCCAAAAGAATTTGAGGTTACCACACACACTACATTATTTCCTCTACATGTGTATGTGTATTAATTTACACATTCAAATGTAATTACCGAATCAAAAAATCACACAACGTGGTGAATAGGAATAATGTGCAATAAAATCTTAAATCTTATTTACTGTGAGAAAATCGCAGGGGTTTAAGGAAAAGTTAGGTGTAGCTAGATACAAGGGTATATTGATCGAAGGCCAAAAGATAAGGGTAGCGTAGCCAGTAGATCCCGACAGCTAGTGTTAAAGGGAAAGAATAGAAAAACCAAGGGTAGACGACTACGGATCATTACAACGGGTGCCGGGTAGCCCCACAGGTACATTACAGGAGGTCCCGAGACCCATAGAAGTTAGTAAGGCCAGGGGTAGGTTCACTACAGCTGGTGCCGGGTAGCCCAGGAGGGTGGATCGTCACAAATTAGTATCCGCGGCGGGTAGGGTGTCGAGACGGATCACTACACCGTGTGAGGTTGTCTTTGAGTAAGTGCCGCTCTATTCCGTGAAACCCATCCAAATTTACGTGCGCTCGATTTTAAAAAGTGCCAGTGAATATACGAGTATACCTATATACAATGGGTAAAAAAGCAAATAAAAAAGTTGGTACCTTCAGCGGACTAAAAAAAACAAAAATCCACGCTGGAATGTTTGGGTAAGTTCAAATAATCAATTTTTAAAATTATAATTAGGCACCTACAAACAATAACTAAGTATGAAATATGTGTCTGTTATCTTTTATTATATTTAGGAATCAAACAGTTATTTGTAAGATAAATTGCAAAATCAATATATGATAAAACAAGTTCCATTAATTACCTAAATATAACAAACAAATAACTACATATCTTTGCTCATCGGTATTTGGTAGGTCTTTATAGGTAGTACAATTTAAACAAAGTACAATGAAAACAGTAAAAAATAGTATCTAAAAATTTTGCAACAAGAGGTTTGCTAGTTTGATTTTTATAATATAGGTAATTACAGTAATCAAGGTACAGTTAAAATTGTCTACATATCGTAGGATGTTGAATGTTTTGCAGATACGTCCCATTAATGAATTTGGCGCTAATTAGACCATTGAGATATTCTCACAGAAAGTAGAAACACATTTTTATTTTACCAATCAATTGTATGTCAATTTTTTTACAGGCCTTTACGAAATCTACAAAAAAAAACTCACTAATACCACCGATTCCGGAGAATTTCAAAATATCAATGAAAATGTACAAGTAAGTTGTTTGGATGTACCTATTAGCCACTTTATAATTGAATTGATTTATGCAATAATACCTACTCCTATTTAAATACAACCACAAACTAATGTTCTTGCCAAAAATTTGAATATCGTAGTTGAACAAAACATGGTTGAAACCGATTTTAAAGTTCGCGCGCTTTTGCTAAGAAACAGTCGCACTGTGCTTAAATATTATGAACATAAATTATTTAATAATTATTAATTCGTTTCATTTTCCGTAGAAAGTAAAAGAAAACCACTATCACTTTTTGAAGAACTTAATTTATGTTTGTAATAATAATTATTATTTTCATTCGTCAACAATCCCATTTTTTAAATTCCGCTGTTAAATTGACGTAATTAGTTTTGCATTGTCACTGTCACTGTGTATCAAATTTCTATAGGAGATATATTTCATAAAACCTTATGAAAAAAATTATTTCCAAGTTCCTGGGAATGAAATCTTCCGAGGGAATTATCAAACATAAATTATTTTTCATTTATACCTAAGCCACAGCACAAAGTTTCCCCATTTAGGTGTTAACTGCTGAGCTATGGTTTTTTTAAGTTTATAATACCAGAAATAATAAAACTACTTTTTCACTTATTTAACTAGAAATAACTAAACTAAATACATTCTTACTCAATATATAAATACATTAAAAGACAATATTATTAACTTTCATTATTTTGTGGATGAAACGTAAAAATAAACATATTTCAAAGAATGAAATTTATGCAAAAGTAATAAAATATGTTTTTAATTGCAGATAGAATGTGATAAAGAGAACAAGTCACTTCCACACAATCCAAATCAAAAGCAAAGCTCCGTTATTCGAGGAGATAGAACACACGGATTTCCAAAATCATTCTCTTGTGGTGACTTGTATTTTATTTTTTAAATATCATATTTTATGTATAATATACTCGTGGTCGATGGGTAAGGCTCTCGACTAGCCATTTATATATTTTTTAATGTCAATACTGCACAAGAATCCCAACTACCCGGAGCCTGTGGGTATCTGGATATATTCTTTGATGATGCAAATATAAGTTCAATGCTACCCATCCCGTCGGAATAATGATAACATCACAAAATTCTAACTTTTGCATTATTGATTTCATATTTATCACAAGCTTATATGATTTCCGAAATTCCCCGTATTGTCAATGTTTATTTTTCAAATTACTGGAATAACTAAGAACCATTTAGCAAATCATACCCGAGCTGTTTATTACCTTAACCTATTGTCGGCTTATCGCTAGACGGGAAAGTACAGAGTGATTTAAATTTGACCCATTTAAAATAACTAATGATTTGTAGGGGTAGGTGCGTATTCGAAAAAAATACAGGTCGTAATTAAAATTTCAATTAGCAACACAATGTATCATGAATATCAAATGGCCACTTTCTTAGATAATACTTTTAAACAGTATAAATGGAATTATTTAGATTTTTCATTGAAAATTTATATAATATTTTGGAAACCATATAGTTTAAGGTTCTTTTGCCGTATTTTTTCAAATAATATTTTTTGATTAATACTTCTTAAAGTATAATCTATATCCTTTGTGGCGTCGTTTCAATTTAATGAAAATAAATCACTCTGTTAACACCACTATGTTGTATCCTGATGAAGAGACCATTGGTTTTTTAGATTGAAACTGCACCTTCTGCTGAAGAGGACTTCAATATAAGTGGACGCCGGATATTCGACGTAATGTTCCTGATTGACCAGTTAAAAAAGAATTTTTTACACAGAACTAAATTAGGATGATATCCAACCGTTGAATTTGGAAGCCACCTCTGGGCTGGAGCCCTAAAATACTTGATTCTGTGCAAAGGAGGGTGGTCCGTCTCATTGACAATCCATATTATAATATTATAATCCATATATATATATTTGTAAACTGTAAACTCTTCTTCCATCCACAAGAAAATGCTTTTAATGGAAGACCAGTTCGAATTTAAATGTACCATTCTTAAGTTATTAAAAAAAAAATCTAATGCACAGACACAATGTAGGCTTGCTGAATTCTAAATGCTAAAGAACTGGCAGCATTGATCCTCTGTGCACAGGCGAATGTGTGCAAATCTCGACGGACACGAGCGGAATACCCATTCACAATTGATCTTGGTTCACGAGAACGGTTCGTTTCTTCGACTCGTTATTCGTCTTACCGGAATCTGTTATACCCCCTTCATGTATTCCGGACCTCTTCAAAACTCATAATAATAAACCCTTTCCTACAGCTCCTTCCTTAACCTGCCCCACAACCTTGCCTAACCGGTGTCGTTATAGCTCCCCCGTCTTTATACTGCACAGACAGCACACACAGGCGCTCTTATGAGGTTTTTTTTACAATAGCTCCACTCCCGATCTGGCCTGCCACGCAATTGATGAGTAGACGCATCCGCCGCCAAGACCGCCATCACCCCATGAACCTGGGCACCCCTGCTAAGTCACATATAGTTATTTTTTTTAATTACTTGTTAAATTTTAAAATTCATAATAGTTTTAAAAAACAGTTTTTTGAGCCTTCTGCAAAATTTCATAAATGGAAATTTAACATTCTAACAATCAAGCCAACGATACATGAGTACTGGGTATTTTGATAATAATTAATATTTATTTTATTTAATTATTATGTTCATATTTTTCACATATCTTACCAATGTGCGTTTAGGGCGTAAACCACAGAGTTACGGGTTACGCCTGTCCCTTATTTTATTGGTTGCATAGTATTCTCGAGTATCGTAAAATATTTTATAGTAACTCCCAGAAAGTGGGCTGAAATTCCGATTTCAAATTTCTCCGGGACTAGTGGATCACCTTAAGACACTTTTACAAATGTTTCATAATTTACTTATCACAGTAAACTGCAACGTGCACACGACGGGACCGGGAATTTCGGTTCATGTCTAAAACTGATCATATTATATGATGTGAATAAGCTTAAAATAATGACAAATAATGCCTGCATATGGAAGGTAATACGACAATTGGGTTTATACTCTTTTTCACTTCTATTTTTACATGTTTTAATAGCACAAGTTACCATTTTTGCCGTGTTATTTCGTAAAATGTACCGATAAGAGCTCGACGCTAGTCCGCACAAGAATGATGACGCAACATTTTCTAGATTCACGCGTACCTATACGCCAGCCGGGCCGGTTCCATGGAACCCAGAATTAAGGAGGGGGAAATAATACGCTTTTATCACTTAGGGCAGGTCTATACATATTCATATGTCTATGGGTATGACTATGTTATGACTCTATGACAAGCGCCTTTGGGATTCCATTTTTTTTCGACTTTCTCGATCATACAATAACAGTAAATAAAGTTCACACATTTGATCTGTTTTTGTAATATCTTGAGTCGTATCGAATATGATAGAGTAAAACGGTGTGGCATTTATTTAATTATGAGTGCATTTTTTATTTTTAGAACCTAATCAGAAATGAGCTCATTTTGTATTTTTGGACTTACGTATTTTATCTGGCCCTTGAACGGGCTGTGTCACACTGTGGGAGCAAGAGAGAGCATTGCGCGCGCATTTTCTTTCTCTCTTCCTGTCACAGCCAGTGCATGAAAATTATTGAAGTAAAACTTTTTTACGCACGCTTGACTTAAGGGGTAAGCAGGCTAATGCGTTACGAAAAGTGGTGATCGGGTGAGGCGAATGGAAGTAGAGAGGGAGATATAAGTTAGTGAAGACGATGCGGATGTATAGATGGAGTTAAAGAAGTTTTACTTCAGTAGTGTGGTCTAAAGCACACTCATTTTTCTTTATTTATCTAATGATGCGAAATTTTATCTTTAAGATGATAGACTTCGCTTTTCGGCCCATACAAAAAGGACGCCCGGGAAAAAACACTTTTCTACATCAAAAATTGCACAAAATGAATATATTTTTTTATACTGCCTTCTAGAGGGTGAAAACTATGTTGGTATGTTTTCGAATGTTTGCGTTTCGTATTAACGTAAACATTCACTGTCAAACATGTATGATTTATCAAAAAATATTATTTAAGGAAAAAGTGCTGCTAACTCAACTCTCATAAAGAATTATAAAATTATAAAAAGCTATCGACGTAGCTTCTTCTTTCTAAAAAATATATATTTTTTAAAATTTCAATTTCGTGAAAGTTTCG
Organism: Limnephilus auricula; assembly: GCA_951813805.1. NCBI lineage: Eukaryota > Metazoa > Arthropoda > Insecta > Trichoptera > Limnephilidae > Limnephilus > Limnephilus auricula. Next base: position 2,558,162 of record OX638406.1, on the reverse strand, counting down.
GTGTAGAAAAGTGTATTCTCCATAAACCCCTTTTCGAGCGATTTCTGTAGGTAAATTTGAGCGTTGTCTCATTCGCACATTTCGCATTCGCATGTATTGTAAGTGTGCGTGAGCTTATTGTGAGCGGGACAGAATGACAGTCGCGGGTGTTCCGCGTGTGGTTCAAAGTCTAGCCTCTTAACATTATTGCGTTTTAAACTAATTTTTGATAAAATGGTCGATCTGACAATTAAGGACTCAGGCAACGAAGTGTGCATGCGCGGTTTTGCAGAATGCTTAAAAAATAATCAATGCACTTAAAAATAAGAATTTCACAGGATAAAGTTCAGTGACGTCCCCTTTCTCTGCACACCTTAGTGAACATTGTTATGCTGCATGTACATTTACGAACCGAGTCACTGCCTGATATTGTATATCGCCATTCCATTGAATTTCTGAATTGAAAATTTAAGGTCCAATTGGCCAGACTTTTGAATCACGAAACATGACCCCATCTCATTTCTTGTGACCTTTATTCTAAGGCAAGTAAGAAGGTATTATAGTGTTGTTTTTTTTCCAGGTTATCCTCAAGAAGTACTACAAAGGCAATCCTGTACCAGAAGGAAAATTAAAAGGAGTCGCAGAAAAATGTTCTGATTTTAAAGACTACCAAAAACTAGCATTTATAAAGCTAAAAGTTGATAGGAACAAAATAAATCTGACTGATGAAGAACTAAATCAGTTTGAAGACGCCTACAATATTCACAAAGACAAATTGAATTTGTTTTATCTTTTGAAAATGTGCCTTGCCCCTGTAATTGAGAGTATTGTACTCTTGGATAGGTTAATGTATCTAGCAGAAAATGGTTTTGATACGAAGCTAGGAGGTGCTTATCTTGTGAAGATGTTTGATCCGGTAGTATCACCAAGATGTCACGCATTAGTCGCCTATAGGAAAAAGTATGTTTCAAAAGAATAAGAGTTATTACTACATACATATAATCGATGGTTTTATTTAATTATTAATGATTACATTAACAGTATTACATTAACTTTTGAAAGCTTAAATATTTTATTAATTATAATACCTTAGGGGTGTTCACGGCGAGTTCATCGAAAATGAGTTCAACCTAACCTAACCTCTCGTTGTTGATAAATTTGCTTTCGATGAACTTGTTGGTTACCCTTTAGGGGATATATAATTATTTATTTATTACACGCCCTAATGGGCTTTTACAATTAAAACAATAAGGGGGCATACATTAATTATGTGAGCAAAAGTAGGGGGGGGGGTCCAGTAAAATCTCATAATGTACGTCCATAAAGAAAACACAATGAAAAAAATAAAATGTTACAACAAAAGCATTTAATAGACACATTGGTAAAAATGATAAGAAGTATCACATAAATAGATATTCAATGTAAACAAAAATTGCAGAAATTATAGACGTCTATTTGTGCTCGATATATGAACGATTAGAAATAATAAACATTATTTATATTGATTATTTTTTAAATTGATAAACTAATGTTTAAGACAAGGTTTTTTATGCATAGCACAATAGCACAAAGGGTCACAATTATTATAAGCAATAATTATTAGCCTGAAACACTCATCAATATTGAAAAATCTCCCGAGAAAAGATATATGTCGCCGACGGGACTCGAACCCGCACCCCTCTGTTTGCCGGACAGGAGCTCTACCATTAAGCTACGGCGGGATACCTCCTACCCGCCAAATGATTCAATATATACCTAGTGTTTCAGTCAACAATTATCGCTATAAAAATAAGACTATCAAAAACTAGCATTTATAAAGCTAAAAGTTGATCGGAACAAAATTAATCTGACTGATGAAGAACTAAATAGGTTTGAAGACACCCACAGTATTCACAAAGACAAATTGAAATTGTTTTATCTTTTGAAAATGTGCCTTGGCCCTGTAATTGAGAGTATTGTACTATATTGGATAGGTTAATGTATTTAGCAGAAAATGGTTTTGATACCAAGTTAGGAGGTGCTTATCTTGTGAAGATGTTCGATCCGGTAGTATCACCAAGATGTCATGCATTGGTCGCCTAAGAAATAATTATATAAGCGATAATTGTTGACTGAAATACTAGGTATATATTGAATCATTTGGCGTCCGGCAAACAGAGGGGAGCGGGTTCGAGTCCCATCGGCGACATATATCTTTTCTCGGGAGATTTTTCAATATTGATGAGTGTTTCAGGCTAATAATTATTGCTTATAATAATTGTTATTATTTATTTTTATGTTGAAATGTATCTCCCAGATCAGAATATTTATTTCCGAGACTGTGAAGTCTCGGAATCGGGGAATTTTGGTAAGACAGTAAAAAAGGTAGTAATTTTCGGCAAGATTTTTTGGATATGTGGATGTTTATTAATTGGAGAAATTCAGGACAGTCAATTTTGTAATGAAGTATTTTATGTAAAAGTATTAAATCTGTGTTTATTCGTCTTTCTGAATGTTTTAATAGGATCATTTTATCAAGTAGGTAATTATAATCAATGTTTTCTACAGGAATATGCAATTTACAGTTTATATACCTCAGAAACTTATGTTGAATCTTTTCAATGTTGTCGGAATGAATATTATAAAAGGAAGACCATATTGAAGAGTTATACTCTAGTTGGCATCTAACAAGGATTTGTACAACATGATAAATTTGCCTACATTATTGAAGTCTTTTGAAACTTTCAAAACAATGATATTTTATATATCATCTTTGGGGGATATTTTTAAACAAAGGAAGGAGAGGAAGTTCTGGGAAGGAAAAAGGTATGAGGGGGTAAGATTCTGAGGGTAAGTGTGTTCAGGAGTGACGAACATAATGCGATGGGTCGAGAGTCTGGCTGAAGAGGTCTAGGTTAGTTCTCCCTCAACCAGTCTCTTCCAATCCGGTTCGCCATGCAGTAGATGGGACAACGCATACGCTGCCAAGACCTAGACAAACCTCACCCCATGAACATGGCCACGACTGATAAGTCACCAAACATAGCGAACCACTTGGAGTGACCTATGGCAGAGGTGTTGGTTAACCAAAAATTGGTTCCCGGTTCGGCGGTACCCATACCAACCTCCCAAATTGTAAATTGTAAGTTGTGTCTGTTTAGCCATCTTAATCCTATCAGTAGTTACTGAAAAGTTTTTTCAGATATAAAATATATCTATCTCTTTTTGTCAACCTCAATCTATTTATTAATTATTGATGACAATTGTGCAATGTTCACGCCAATAATTCTGTTTAATTTATTTTTGAGTTAGGTTTTTGTACCAAAAGTTATTGAATCACGAAAAATGTTTGTTGACATCTGTAGTTCCTGATTTCACCACTGACAGAGATAATTTGGATAAAATAAAACTTTATTATTATACAAAGTAATATTTTAACATCGGCATTTTTTTATGCGAGGATCCACAAGAGATTAAAGGAAGTGGGGAAAAAAAGTTGAAGGTTGGAATTAACTGGCTTTTACCAGGGCAATATGGAGTTTCTTCCATTCTAGAATGAGATGTAAATGTATTATATTTTAATTCGACGTGCGAAATAATTCATATAAATTATTTTACCCACTGCACATTTAGACCCAGTACTCAAAAGTATTATTTTATACTTATTTTTCGTAATAATAAAGCTAAATCTAACTGTTTGAATAAAAAATATTCCGTATTAACCAGTAGGCGGAGTATGAAACTATTGATAAAAGTAGTAAGTAGGGCCATAGAGCTTACCGCTCTGTCACAGAGATTAAATTTCTCATTGAATATTTTTATTTCTTTCACAATCTTTACCAGCAGAATAATCTGGAATATCCTCAACCTCAGTTTTAATATGGTTCATCACCTTGATTTCTTTTTTAAAAGTTTGAAATCCAGATACGATCCTCGAATTTCCCCTGTAATCATTAACCTCACTTTTTCTGGATGTAGGTGGAGCAATCATCAACAAATTGTTGCCATTACGATCGAAAATCACACCAGCATTACCATTCAAATGTGAGTCCACCATTTTTTGATAATTGGCGCGAGTCGGTAAAGAAGATTTCTGTTCTAAAACACACCGTGAAGTCGGTAATACAGATTTCTGTTCCAGAGCGCACGCATTTTCGGAAGATCTCTGCAAATGTTTCATGACTCTGCCGGTAAAAACTTCGTCATCTTTGTCGGTAATCTTTTCAATGTTGCCAGTAGTTGAGAAAGGTCGATCATTTCGTAGTGATGGGATTATTATATTTTTAATTGTATGGCTGCTGAGAAATTTGTTTTTATTTTCGGTATCTTCGCGGTGCACTCCGATGTTATTTTTGCGAACTCTTGCTCGTGATCGAAATTGCGAGTGTTTTAAATTGCCGAGGTGACTTTGACCACAGCTGAGAGAGTTTGCGGAAAAGAATCTAGTGTTATTATTGGTTGTATCCTCATTTTTTACAGCTCTGGAAGCCGTTTGACCGTTTGCTTTCTGCCACTCCAAGACATTGCAGAGTAATTTGATGTATCTGAAAAAAAAAAATGTATTATTGATAAAACGTTGTGTAAAATAGGGTTAAGGTGATAAAATGATTGTAACAATAGACAATCTACCTAATTGACATGCGAAGGATTTCGTTCTTGGAGAGCTTTTTATCAGGGGGGTGAGTTGGAACAAGCCTCCGCAACTCAGCGAAAGCTCCGGAAACGTTTTGCTGGCGCCACCTCTCCCTGCAGTTTGTAAATAGCTTTCTACTGGGTCTAGTTGATGTCTGAAAGAAAATGATAGATTGTAAAATTTAGTTGGTTGCTTGGTTTTGTTTGATTATAGTATTTAGTAATTGTTAGGTTAGTACCTACCTGATGCCCATTGATGATGGACCCCCCTCTGGAGGTTTTGGAGTCCATGTCTTCATCGCTGTCCTGGAGTGAGAATTCGTCAGACAGCATCTCGCTGCAGTTTTCATCGCCTGATGAACTTCCGCTCTCCTGGTCGCTTCCGGGTCCCGCCATTTCCATGGCTTTGTGATGAAACCCTGATTTTATGATTATTTAGAAATCTGAAACCAATGACATAATTTATTAAACTAATTGTCACTGAGGGAGTCAGTGGTAAAATGAATAAGACAATGCCGTTTCACGACACACGTGCAGCTGAGTGGAAAACACCAACTAAAGCTGTTGAATTGTTGGCTGTGAACAGATGATAAAAAAATCTTACTTATATGACTCCGAAAGGCAAGGAATAAAGTATCTTCAAATTGGGAGACGGATATAGGTACCACCGCCCCAGGAACTATTTATTGGATAACCAACACCCCTTACATAGGTCACACCAAGTGGTTCGCTACGTTTGGAGATTTAGCAGAAATTGGTTGAGGGAGACCTAAGGGTCGGCGTAAGCTGAGAGTCAGCATGTGTCGCACGTCCAGATTTTGTTTTGTAATGTATGGACTTACATGAAACAGCGTATGCTGAGAGGCAGACGTGCTTCGCACGTGTCCATACATTTCCTGCAAAATCTGCACGCGCGACAAATGCTGACTCCCAGCACACGCCGACGTTAACTTTTCACCCGGACTCTTTCGATCCATCAACTTACACCGCATTGGGAGAGATGAATTCATACATCCGTCACACCTGGACACATGAACCCCCAGATTCCTACCCACCCAGAAATTTCTTTCCTTATACCCTCCACACAGCATCCCAAAGATGACATAGGCCCTTAGGGAAATTATTTTCCTTAGGGCTTCCTGTGTGGAGCTAAATGTTAAAAAAATGTTGAAGGTTAATGAAAATGTCCGAGTATATTATTATTATTGGGTACATGAGAAAAGATGGCTAATTAATTTTATAGTCGAGGCAAATGAGAAACATTTTTTTTTAAATTCATCAGCGGTTTTGCGGTAAAAGCGAAATAATATCCCCGACAGTTTTGTGTTATGTAAGTATACCACCAATATAGATATTATGAATGAGGAAATACGAATAAAGTACCTACACATTTTTTTATATTTACTTCGACCAAGAATGTTATATTAAAAGTGTACATAATGAAATAGTAGGTAGGTAAGTAAGAATGTGGTTGAAGCAAGGAGTATGTAGTATATTAAGATAGAAGTATGTTGTGACGGAAAAACTCTAGAACTTTTTAGTTAGAAAAAAAATTGAATTTGAAAAAATCAACCCGTAAAAAACAAGTTTCGTTTTATGGTTAGCTTAGTTTACTAACTACAATAATTGTTATTTTTTGTTTAGTTTACTAAATTCTTCGACTGAGGAATAAACCTTCCTACCTAGGAACACAAACCAACCCAAATCCAGAATTTATGAGACCGACCTTTATTGCGTTTATCTGCGGTAACGTCATCGAATTTCAGAGAAATGCGTGTATGTGCGTGATTGCTATCAAAAGTTGATAAAATGAATTGTCATCGACAACGAGTCTATCTGCCAAGTTTCAGCTCGATCGGATATCTGAAAGTGAGTTAATTTCCGCTTCCAAGATAGGACTTCATTCATTCAATAAAACAATCGTAATTTACGAATGTACCTTTAAAAAATGGCAATTAAAATAAATTTCGTTTAAAAATATTATACCTAACCTAGGAAGGTACTTTATCGCTTATCAGAATTCCTCGAACAGTTCTAAATTTGAAAATGAAAGTTCGCGCCACGCACATCAATGACAACCGAAATCTACATGATTGATATTTGAAATGTGAAACCTGTATGCATCTGTTCACAGTGCACCTGTACAACTTCCTTGTCTTCACTCATTTTTTGTATAAATGTAACTACTAAGATATGGCTAAGATCACCCTTAATGGGTGAAAGCCATATAAATAAATTTAAAAAAAGTGAAACAAAATTATTGTCTGTTTTCAAGATACATCCCGTGATTTTTCGTTGGTAAGAACATGGTAACAACTAGCAAATGTACAGGTATTAGGAAATGCATAAATTGTAAGTCTAAAAGAAGAAAAAATTTGGACCTACCTGACTTTTTTTCCTAATTCATACACTACAAAAATAGTTTGGTACAATCTAGTTATGACTGCAACACAATTATATGTTGTGATTTATCTCCATTAATATAGAATTATCCCACTGTAATATTTTGTATAATTAAAAATATCCACTGGTGGGAAGGGTAGGCATCACCACTTTGGATCAAAGTTAGTCGGCGTGAATCTAAAACAGTATAAACATTGAAATTTCCAACCTTTTTACGTCTGGTATTTTTAGATAAAAGCAACTGTGACAATTTTCGATTAAACTTCACTACGAATTGATTTACATTATGTTACTTTAGATAAATTATAGCTTTTTATATCATTTCTCTTGAGTAGTAAAAATACGAGTGTAAAGTAGGTACATTTTTTGTTTTCATTAGAAATGTGAGACTGGATAAAAGGAACAACTTAAAAAATGAACAATATTATGGCTAAGATCAGTGACAGATTTCCCTGATTAACTTTATTTAGTCATAAAAAAATTGTAAAAATAAATAAAAACCACTTTTTTTACTAAAAATCGCTCCGAGGCTCCGAGTATAAAACTCAGAGACAAACTCGTGGTGTATACAAAACTGTTTATTTTAATTTAAAATGACGCCACAAAGTCTACGATTATTGAAGAAGTTTCTAGACTCCGTTTGCCAAACGATTTTTATGCCTTTTACCTATATTTGTGGTGACATAGGACACAGAGTCGACTGACGTAAGAAACGAACGAATAGCATGCGGGCTGGCGGCCCCGCAAGGGAAACAGGGGGGGGGGGGGGGCGCCCCCCCTATGTATCTGCCACTGGTTGACGTACCGAATAGTAAACTCAGGGGGGTATTTCACCATCCTCCTGTGAGATTATCCATACGATAACGAATATTAATAAATAAACAAATAAATACTAGCTGCCGGTAAAAAAAACTCAGCTACCTTATACTATATGTAGCCATCATACATTATACATGTATTTGTCTACTCAACTCAAATTCCGATTTTTAAACTTTGATTAACCAACTAGACGATATAAATATAGTAGATATGTGATGGATCGATAGGTATGTTTTTAAGGTAGTCGAATACAATGCAATGGATTTGCGATCACTGATAATATTATAGTACATTCATCTAACGAAGAAAATATAACATTCATCTGACGAAGAAAATACTATATTCATCTGAAGTTAACAAAGAAAATATAATATTCATCTGAAGTTAATGAAGAAAAAATAATATTTATCTGAAGTTAACGCAGTAAATATAATATTCATCTGAAGTTAACGAAGTAAATATAATATTCATCTGAAGTTAACGAAGGAAATATAATATTCATCTGAAGTTAATGAAGAAAAAATAATATTTATCTGAAGTTAACGCAGTAAATATAATATTCATCTGAAGTTAACGAAGTAAATATAATATTCATCTGAAGTTAACGAAGGAAATATAATATTCATCTGAAGTTAACGAAGGATATAAAATATTCATCTGAAGTTAACGAAGCAAATATAATATTCATCTGAAGTTAACGAAGATAATTTAGCCATTTTTTAGATCAGCAAGAGTTTTTTTTTATGTATTTGGTGTTATGGTCCACAAATCTCCTCTTCTATTTGCGTCCTTATCAATTAACAAGGGAAACTAAAATTCATTCCGGATTCCGGATACTAACTTCCGTCCAGTGATAATTATAAGTGATTATAATTTAACAGCTGTTACTGTCAATACTTCTGCCGTTGAGAGATGAGATGACCACTATATTTTTTACGAATGCAAAAATAAATCTAGCAAATAAGTAGATTCCTAGAATCCTAGGTTATATCTAAGTGGAATAGATAGGTTCATTCTGTCATTCCCAGAGTGGAAGATACTGTCAGTATTGCCCTGGTGTAAGACCACCATTCAGTATTGAAACGTTGCTTAATAATGGCTTTAGCCGTGTTTAGTGACTAGATCTGAATAGCCAGGTACTTTCCTACCTTCCTCTTCCCCATCTCCTTCCCTTCCGCACTTTCCTTCAGCCTCACAACATACCCCAATTGGGGATGCCATAGTCTCACTGGCTCCAGACGGGAGCAGTAGGGACTCTTGTGAGGTATTCTCTATAAAAAAAAAAAAAATCGTGGTAACCCGTGTGTCACGCACAGGCAATGTATATGGAGCTTCATCGACAGTCATCCAGAAGAAGACTGGATGACTCAATGCTCCAAAATACTATAGAGAAACGGCCTGGATGAAAGCGATACCCATTGCAGAACCGAAGAATTTATATCCTGAGAACTAGAAGAGCCGACCCCAATAGCCTATAAATACCTAGGCAATGAGTTGGGACATTGCAAGGAAGAAAAATAGTAGATAGGTAATGCAAATACCCCCCAAAGTTCGTGTGCAGTTTTGAACCTTTTTCCGGAAACCATTTGACAATAACTAAAAAAAATTGGAAAGCTATTGTTAAATGTCTGTTAAATAAATACCTCCAGGCTAAAAAGCTTGGAAAAAACTCCCAAATGAACTAAAAATAATGAAATAATCGTATTCAGATAAAACATAAAAGTTATAATTTTCGTTGTTTGTTTTTGGGGTGTTATGCCGTGTTGCGCTACCTCCTTCTTTAGCCGACGTTTCGGACAGCGTTGCAGTGTTCATCATCAGGGCAGTTCCGGCAGATCTGACGATCATCACATCGTCGGATCTGCCCTGATGAGGGACACTGCAACGCTGTCAGAAACGTCGGCTAGGGTAGATTGATCGTCGGATCTGCCCTGACGATGGACACTGCAACGCTGCAAACACCCCAAAAACAAACAACGAAAATGCTTTTGGCCCTGAAAATCTAAAAACCTATCATATAAGTTATCACTTCAATAAATCATATTAATTTCAATTTGGGAAGCGGGTTCGCATTACCGCCGCCCCGAGAACCATTTATTGGATAATCAACACCTTTGCCATATGTCACCCCGAGTGGTTCGCTATGTTTGGTGACCTACCAGGGTTTCCCGGGTTCATGAGGTTAGGTTTGTCTGGATCTTGGCAGCGGACGCCTTTGCCCACCAATTGTGTGGCAGGCCGAATCGGGAGAGACTGGTTTGGGAGGCCTTTTGACCTCTCCAGCATTGCCTTGCAGCGCAGATGAAGGGATGGGTTGACTCCTGGACACACTGAACCTTAGATTCTTGTCCACCCCTCGTATTTATTTCACAGAGCATCCCCAAGGATGACGTTGGCCCCAAGGAAAATTATTTTCCCCAGGTGGAGCTAATGTAAAAAAATGTGCATTTTGTGTTCTTTGATAACTTTCATCCTAGATACATTATTTAACATTAAAAAAATCCATTTATTGGTCCGCGGGATTTAAAATTACGAATTTAGTGGTCCATAAGGTGACCGCTGGCTGAAAATGGCTTTTTGATGACTGGTGTGTTCAATAGAATACCTTTGTTTATAACATTAAATTTTTACGTATTTCACCACACAAATTAATCCCATAATAAGGATTAAAACTTTTACTTCACAAAACACACAACCACTCGTCACAAAGGTCGAACAAAGACTGACGTAGTAGGAGAATTGATATAATTTGAATATCGAACTTCCTTCCCCCTTAATATGTGTGGGCGGAGCTTACAATGGGGGGTGAATTTCAGCCAATCACAGAAGGGAAGGCGATGAAATGAAAAAAAGGGTTCAAAATTCGACCACGCGATTGGTGCAATTTCTGTTTAGTTGTAGATTTATTTCCGCGTGTGAAAAGAAAATTGAAGAAAGTGGTGTGATTTTATGAACAGGTTTTAGGTTTGGTATTAGGTACCTCCTACTGATTTTCGATATTTGAAAATGTGTGAGATTCGATATATTGTGTTTGATCAATCAAAAAAATCACATGTTTGATCATCAAATCAGACGATTCAAAATTAAGTTCTTATAAAATCCTTATTTTATTGGTTAGGTAAACCAAGCCTGGTTGTTATGGCGTAACGTCTATTATATCGGTATTAATATAATATATAGATAATTACCTACCTAATCTGCGAGATAGAAAACATTTACTTATTTTTATGGTTCTTACCACTTTATGTCCGGGTTAAATCTTCCCCACAGGAAAAACTAAACTATTCCACTTTTCCACAACTGATCATCTAATCAATCCATGCTGTGAAATTGTAGATACTATTAAAAATAAATTGTGAATACCTCACCATAGTCCCAACTGCTGCCGTCTGGAGATGGTGAGACTATGACATCCCCAATTGGGGTATGTTATGAGGCTGAAGGTAAGTGGGGAAGGGAAGAAGACGAGGCAGAGGAAGGTGGGGAAGTACCTGGCTATTCAGATCTAGTCATTAAACACGGCTAAAGCCATTTCAAGCAACGTTTCAATTCTGAATGGTGGTCTTACACCAGGGCGATACTAGGAGTATCTTCAACTCTGGAACGTGTCGCAAATATATTAGATATATATTATTTTAAATAATTAATTGTGAAATAACATTAAAATAAAATTTATTTTCGCACGCCGGGTTCGAACCCGCGGCCTTCGGAATGGGAGTCTAACGCCCTACCACTGGACTACGCCGGCCGTCGAAGTATAAGTATAATAAATACAGAACATACAAGAACAACACGTCAACCCACCAGAGACCAAATGGGAAAATAATTCACCAACTCCAGATATTTTCATATTAGAGGGTTCGGCTCGCTAGAACTCCCAACTGGACCGATAAATCCTACTGATTCCTCAATATAAATATTTAAAAAATCTTTCGTAATCCTACATGTATTTAAAATGATTAATTTTGCATTTTTATGTATAAATTCTGTGACAAATCGCTTGCTGAGGGTTGGTTTGTACTATGTCCATTTATGTTTTTTTTTAAAACTGTGAATCAATAATATTAATCATATGTTTATCCACCTTATCCACACAAAAAAAAAAAAATTTTCAGCAGGAACTTACGTATTGAACATCACTTTTTGTTCTATCTCCATAGTAATTACAAAAAATTAGGGTGTATGTAAAAATTACTAATGTTTGATTACTCTATACATTTTATTAATTCATACGACAAAACTAAATTTTCTCATTTCTAACGAAGAATTTATAGTGTTTTTTTAAAATTTTATTATCATTGATTAAATCATTTTGTATGTGAATGTCAAATTATCATTGTGCCATATGATGAAATTACTGTTGGTTTGGCCTATCTCCGTCCAAAGTATGGATATAGTATAAACAAAAATTAAATATGGTCATGGTACAAACCAACATTCACGTTTTTGCTATTTTGTTTAGAAAAAGTGTCCTTTTACGTTCTTGATTATGCTTATATTCAAATAAAAATTCAACCAATTATGCTGTTATTTTACTTAAAGGTAGATATTTTATATTATTACTAGCTGACCCGGCAAACTTCGTACCGCCTCAGAATCAATAAAGGTTGTGTTTAATTTATTAGCTGAAATAAATTAAGTTTTTATCATGTTAAAATAAATACAAGTTCAAAAAATGAAATTGAGCTGTTGACTAAGCACGAAATGTTCGGCACACTACACCATTGACAGTTCGAATTGATTCAAATTATGTCGACCAACGCACATTATTTGAAAAGCCGTTCCATATGTTTTTCCGATGTTTTAATAGTTATTCTGTTAATCGGGACGGAGACAAATTCAACCAATCAAAGATCATAAAAATTGGTCCAGCCGCTCTTAAGTTATAAATGGTGTAACTAACCCGACTTTCTTTTATAAGAAACTTAATTAGCTACATTATTCAATAAAACAACACCAGAAAAAGGATTTGTAAGTAGGAGGTTTTTCACTTTTAACCATTTTTATAGGTCAGACGCATAATTTTTTTCTAAGCTTATTAAAAAGCTTATCAAAAAAATACTTGATCACTTCAAAGGCCAAGATGTCTTCTACTCACAGTATTTAATTAAAGCATCTATATTATTTCAAAGCGATCAAAACTAATACACAAGATTTTATACGATTTTGCATTTTTCCGCATGTCTTCACCTTAATGATGAATGTATAAAAAAAGGTGTTACTGTAAAAATAAAATTTAATGAATCTTATATATAATATAGATCGTCCGGTTGATTAAACAGATATCTCCAAATACAAAGTTTTCAGATAATGAGGAAAATAAATTACAAGTGTCTGTGTTGTACATATTAAATTATTCCATAGAATAATACCGGTAGGTATAAAAGTCCAATACATTAATATTAGATTTCAACCCGAAACATCAACATTTTGTTTAATTTACTATTATTAATTAAAAAAAACTATACCATAAATTTTTGTGCATTGCAATTGATTTGGTCTTGTTTATGAGTAATCTGAGTAATGTACTAGGTAGAGTGCACACTTTTACATAAAACTGCACACAGAGAGAAATGTTATTCTAACATACGATAATTTTATTCGTAAAAACGATTAAAAACGGGACTGAAGTTCTTACGAACAAATTAACACTGTTTCAATGTTAATAGGCGGTAAAATGTAAGAATAATTTGTTGGTGTACGTACGAAATTATACCAACAAATTATTCATAAATGTTCCCACCAATAAACATTGTAACCATGTTAATTTGTTTGTAAGAACTTCAGTCCCGTTTTTAACCGTTTTTACGAATAAAATGATCGTATTTTAGAATAATATTTTTCTACGTTTATACTCAACTCAAATATATTTTTTTCGTATATGTCTTACCAATCAACTCGACGACCGACATATTGTTACATAAACCAAAATATACTATAATGTATTGATATAAACACATAAACTAACTTAATAAATAATATTAAAAAATAATAATCTTTTTAGACGCCAATTGGGCTTAAACGTTCAAACATATTTAGACTCTTGTGCAAGTAAATTTTATTTGATTAATTTGTAGATATTATTTCACAAATAATTAATTAACAAATAGTGTATTGACGGCTCGTTCTAGAGTGGATGGTACTTTCAGTATTGCTCTGGGGTAAGACCGCACCATGCAGAAATGATATGTTGCTTGAAATGGCTTTAGCCGTGTTTGGTGACCAGATCTGAATAATCAATTAGGTACATAACTACCTGCCTCTTCCCCGTCTCCTTCCTTTCCCCACTACCTTCAGCCTCACAACATACCCCATTTTGGGATGCCATAGTCTCACTGACTCTAGACGGGAGCAGTGGGGACTCTTGTACGGTGTTCACAGAAAAAAAAAACATTAAAAAAATCAGTAGGGCCGCCTCGGGAACCATTTAATGGATTACCAACACCTCACCAATATGTCCCCCCAAGAGTTTCGCTACGTTTGGTGACTTACCGGGGGTTCGCGGATTCATGGGGTGAGGTTGATTCAGATCTTGGTGACGGATGGGTTTGCTCACCAACTGATGTGTGGCCTCATCGGGAGAGGCCGATCAAGGGAGACCCTTTGACCTCTCCAGCCGGACTCTCTCGACTCTTCACCTTACAACGCAGATGAAGTCCATCACTCCTGGATAGACTGACCCCAGATTTCTACCAACCCTCATATCCATTTCCTTCCCAGAAATTCCTCCCCATCCTTTCCTTTAAAAAAACCCTTCGCACAGCATCCTAAAAGATGACACAAGCCCTGAAGCGGGAGTCAGACAGTTCACTCGAGTGAAGGTTTACGCCATGTTTTTTCGGCCTAATGTTCCATCTTCGTTTCATTCCATGTTCAGACGGCGCTATGGAAATAAGCGTTCACTCGTCCATTCCCACCACAGCGTCGCCGAGCGAGGTCAACCGCGCTGGAATTCGTTTGATTTCCAGCGCGGTCCGGCCCCGAATTTTAAGGAAAACATGTCAGATGCATCGATTTTTACGCAATTTTGTTGACACAATTAAAAAAAAAATATGTAAAAAAAGTATTGTTTCGTCTTATAAACCTTTTTATTTTTTATGACATAATAACACAATTTGATTTTACTTTTTTTATTACGAACATTTACCTACAAATGAATGATCTTATATATATTAAAAAAATATATAACACATGGATAATAAGGGAGACCCAACAATTTCTATGAGACGTGTTCCAAAAAGCAAACAAATTTGCCGAACGAATACCATTTTGACGTTTTGCGTGCGACGTGACAGCGTCCTTCCAGTACAGGACGCGAGACTTCCAACATTGTTGGATCGGTTCACTTGAAGATTTTATTCGGCAGTATTTGGCCCTTTCGTTTCATTTCGTGTTCAGACGTGTCATTCCGAGTAAAATAGGCCGAATGAAATGCGGAAATGAACGATTAGTGAACCGTCTGACTCGTGCATGAGAGAAATTATTTTGTTCAGGGTGTCCTGTGTGGAATAAATGTAAAAAATCATTTAATAAATTTTTACAAGTACAGTTAGGTATAAGTTACAGTTGTTTGTCATTTTTTCAAATACCTACCATACTAGACTAATGCCCGTGTTGTGGTAGTCATAAGAACTAAAAAATACTAATTTGTAGAAGCAATAATAAAATATGAAAAAGAAAATATTAGGAAATAAACGCATTTAAGGATAGAAAACTGTATAAAAATTAAAAGTAAGCTGAAAAATAAAGAAAAACAATCGGAAACTGTATTTTTTTTTAAAGAAAGACAAACATTCCCGGGTTACGAATAACCCAACAACATTTGAACGGTCTAATTTTAATATTTTTTCTTCTTTGGAAAGGTAGTGCGGTTTATTTGAAAATTAAAAGATAATTAGTTTATTATCATGTTCTAATCAGGTGATTGGCAGCTGATATGCTCGTGAATGGCGGTGATTTATGATTAACACAACATAGGTATAATAGACTATAGACCTACCTACCACTTTATTTAGCAGGTATACACCTAACATTATCACCGATAATATAGGTTATTAAACCAGACATTACCTCATATCTTAAATGAGATAGGTGTGATGATGGTACTATACAAATACCTACTAAATGCTATAATACCTTCGTATAATACGGCCCACCGCTAGTACAGTTTGCTATACTAATATTGTAATTTTAGGTAAACGGGTTTAATAAAAAGGATCTAAAATATTTGAAAAAAATCTAAGGAAGCTCTACCACTTTTGTGAAACCCGATTTAGAGCTAAACGTAGCTTTAAAGGAGCCGATTTGGTATCACTGAGCCAAGTTACAAAACCGCATTTGGACAAAGAAACTATACCTACTTTGCAGCAAAACGTCACAATATCCTTCCCCAAGACATAAAACTAATACATTTTTTTAATGAGTACAAATCAAGAATAAAAATATGGCTGAATGAAGCCAATGAAAAAACTGTAAGTATAAGTTACTAAAAACGGAAGACCAATAAACTATAATTAAATAACTTTAGTCCGCCTCAGCACAGGACCCCCTAGTGAGGACTGAGAAATACAATACCTATACTTAAATTTAGACTTACATTCTGTATGTACAATTATTTTGTATAATCGCTAAAATAAAATAAAGATATAAAAATCAATGGTGTACTGATTGATGTGAATGAGTTGGAACCATATGTGCTGCCCCCTGGATGTGCCGCCCGCGTGCACCGCACGCCCTGGACGCCAGTTTACGGCGGGCCTGCTTACTACCGCGGAGAGGAAAATGGCGAAATATGATTGCAAGTGTGTATACCTGAATACATATGAAATATGCACTTAACAATGCCTAAATATGAAATGACAAAGCGTAAATATGAACTGACAATGCCTAAATGTGCCCTGACACTGCATAAATTTGCAGCTATTCAGATATGAATAATAATTTTTTTCGTCATCTTCTTCCTCTCCCCATTAATAATAACAATAATTGGATAATTTGTAGAGCGCCGTTTTTGTGAGAAATCACCTCAAGGGCACTTAACACCAGCGTCAGAACAAACCACAATAATGTTGTAATTGTCATAGTCCCATTACTGACGGTTGGAATTGAAAAGTCTTGCGTCGAATTCACATGCAATGTCACTGTTAAAACCACCAAGTACTATAACATTGCAATAACACACGTTACAAATAAAAAATATGAAAATAAACTAATATCACATCATTAAATAAACCTAAGTTTAATTTATTTTATACCTATTAACCAATTGATCCTTCATAAAAGCTCTCATATCCGTGTAATCAATAGCAGGCAGGGTAACTAATCGTATATGTTGAGTAGATATGATTCTTGGTTACGAATCAGGAGGTCGCGGGTTCAAATCCCGGCGAGCAGAAGTAAATTTTATTTGATTAATTTGGGTAGCTTTCACGGTATCCGCAGAACGGAACGGGTGCCGATTTACTCATGTTAAATATCGAGCACCGATCAAAATCAAAAATAATATCTACTATTTATAATTGTGTTGTATCTGTCCGATAATCGCGTCGCAACGTCTATAAGAGCGCCAGTAGCTCGCAAGACGCGTCTGGTGTCATACACATTGAATGTAGACGGCATAATCTCTCCGATAATAACAAAAACTACATTAATAATCAAACAGTTTACGACGAAACACGTGTAGAACCGGCGCCATCTTTGTTCGGAAAATAACAAGTGACAGTTGACAGCGCGGGAAATAGATAAAACAAATGAAAGAAGAACACGCGGAACTATAATTTAAAGGTGTGATCTTCGAACGAAACGCATTTTCGTTGAAAATTATAATGTCTTTGTTTACTTTTCAATTGTTTTAAAATAGAACTTTAAATAATGCTTCGTTCCATTTTGTAGAGATCTGCAAAACATACAATATACCTACAATGTAGTAACATTGTTGATAGATATATTTTGTGTCTATTTTGAATCTTGCGATAAAGATATTTTGCAACCATGCAGCGGCTGTTGATTTGTACAGTAATTATCATGACATATTTATTAATTTGGGTTTATTTTGCATGTTTATAAACAAACAGAGAATTTGCCACACAATTAAAATAAACTTGCTTTAGTCTGAAGTACTTATCTATGAATACAAACGCTGCAAATAATAAAATAAAAACTTAATATTTGCAGTAGGTAGGTACTTTCTTCTTGTGTTATGCTTTTTTTAACGATTTATCAGTTTGAAGTGGTTTTTCTTATCTAGTGTAAGAAATGAACGTAATAACAATAACACACATTATTCGTAATATTTGTAGAGTAAATATATTATTATTTATTTGCCAACACTCTGTTCGATTTTGTATTAGTGTGTGGCGTACAGGAATTTTTAATATTTACACAATTGTAGTACATATTTTCAAGTGATGCATAATTTAAATACAGTCATCGAACTTTATCAGTTAGGTATACATTGTTTTTATACAAACAACATTGATAGTACCGAAGCAAGTCATCGTCCTGTTAGAAAAATAATATATTTAGGTCTATCTATAGGTATAACCATTTTATATTTGCATTGAAAATATTTGCCTCAGTTATGTATGGCCGACAAGCCTCCCATTAATATGCTTGGATGTTAAAATTCGACGGCCGGCGTGGTCGAGGGGTAAGACTATCGACTCTCAATCCGAAGGTCGCGGATTCGAACCCGGTGTGCAAATAAATTGTATTTGATTGATTTGTGTTACTTCACAAAATATTAATGCACAATATTAACAAACAAGTCCTGCTAAACCAATTTAATTGGCTTGTCAATAGGTGCTTATATTTTAGTTAGATACATATAAACAAAATTAAAAAATAGTGGAAGATACTATCAGTATCTCCCTGGTATAAGACCACCATTCAGAATTGAAACGTTGCTTGAAACGTTGTGTTTGGTGACTAGCTCTGAATAGCCAGGTAATTCCCTACCTTCCTCTCCCATACTCCTTCCCCTGCCTGCTACATTCAGCCTCACAACATACACCATTTTGGGGATGTCACAGTCTCACAAGCTCTAGAAGGGAGGAGTTGGGACTCTTGTGCGATATTCAATATTTTTTATATTTGGAAGGCGGGTATGTGTACCGCCGCCCGGGAACCATTTATTGGATAACCAACACCCTACAGATTGACTCGTTCTCGATGACAATTCATTCTATCATCTTTTGGTGATAATCAAGCATAAAAATATTTTGGAAATTGACGACATTAAAGTTTAGTTAATATAGGAAATAAATATAGGTCCTATCCAATTGGGATTTAGCACAGTTTTGACTCGGTTCCTGGGAAGAAAGGTTTAATCCTCAGTCAAACCATTTTTTTACAGATTTGAAAAAAGACGATAAAAATGTGTTTCATTTTTACGGTTTGATTTTTTTTTAACTTTTCCTTCCTCTGGCA
This sequence comes from Limnephilus auricula, assembly GCA_951813805.1. Taxonomy (NCBI): domain Eukaryota; kingdom Metazoa; phylum Arthropoda; class Insecta; order Trichoptera; family Limnephilidae; genus Limnephilus; species Limnephilus auricula. The sequence goes on along the minus strand of OX638406.1, from coordinate 2,538,923 downwards.
ATTCCATGCCACAATACTTTAACTCAGGGTTGTTATCAGAACTCTGTTTTGGCCTTCTATGTACGCCTAGATCACGTCTAAACTTAAAAAATAGAATTGTTCGAAATATAAAGCAAATACTATGTTTTCAGATTTACCAGATTATTTTTCCGATTTAGAATTGATTTTACGCCTTAAAACGATGACCTTTAGGCACATTTAAATTCAGAGAATATTACTTACCTGCATGAATTAAAATAAAAACTGTATATTTTAATTATCAATTAACTGAATTCTTCGCTCTGGAAGTGATAAAGCTTTCCGACTTACTTTTGTCTTCCGCGCGCTCAGAGCTTTTAGATAAAGAAATATTTATTTTCATAAATATGACAAGAAAATGGAAAAAAAATATTTTTATCCAATTTATTGAAAAAGTAAGAAATTTGTTAAATGTGTTTGAAAGGCTGTTTTTCAATGGGATTAAGCCAGAAATTTTTAGAAATTATAGATTTTTTTTTAAGAAACTTAATATCGTACGTATACCAACAAATTATTCTTAAATTTTCCCGCCAATAAACATTGAAACACTGTTAATTGGTTCGTAAGAACTTCAGTCCCGTTTTTAACCGTTTTTACTATTAAAATGATCGTTTTTTCGAATAACTTTTTCTCCGTGTACAAGTCGTATGTATACAGGGTGTTAAGGGACGTACTTGACTTACTTTAACCAGTGATTCCCGACACGGAAATAAAAAATGCAAAAAAAAATTTGGTCTACCGTTAGAATTTGTACGTTTATTTTTTCACATTTAAAAATTTAACAAAAATCAGTAAGTTTTGGACAGTTATGGTCGGAATAAAGGATTGGGTGGATACTCGGCTGAGTGACCAGTGATGATACGTGAAAGATATTAATTTTTGGTTCGTTATGAAGAAAAAAATTAAGGTAAACATAGGTACATCAAAAAGTCACCGGAGACTAAAATTTGAATTTCTTTTTTACTCCGAAAAATGTCAAGTAAGTCAATTACCTATGTTTCCTAAAAATCCTTTATAGCGTAACTTTAGGCAATGTTAAAGTATATAATTTAAGATGAATCCTGCGGAAATTTCATTTAATTGTAGCAATTATGAGAGAGTTAAAACTGAGAAGTCTTTTTCAGAATTTCCCCGTCAAAGCCTTATTCAAAATGTATCTAGGATCCCAATGTACGGACAGGCCTCGAAAAAGTTTAGTTTAATTTTATTTAAACACTAGTAAACCACACGATAATCGTAAATAAATACCTAACAGCATTAATTTTGTCAGCCTCCGTGGTCGAGGGGTAAGGCTCTCGACTAGCAAGCTGGAGGTCACTTGTTCAAGTCTCGGCGTCTGCAATTGAATTTTCATAGAATAATTTGTGTTATTTCACAAAATATTCAGTTTTGACGGGATAGTTGCACAAATATAATGGATTTAGCCGTGTTTGATGACTAGATGTACATAAATAGCCATGTACTTCCTTACCTTTCTCTTTCCCAACTCCTTCCCCTTACCACTATATGCGGCCTCATAACATACCCCAATTGGGGATGACAAAGTCTTACTGGGTCCAGACGGTTGGGAACAGTTGGGACTCGGAACAATTTCAGATAAAAAACAACTAACGCCCTTCCTAAGGCCAGAAAATTCCTAGGGCCAGTTTATACGCGTTGTCTTGGGTGGGAATTCTGACATAAAATGTATTCGCGAGTCTATAAATGTATTTTAGGTGGATTTCAGAATCTTTGTGGAGTTGAGATACCTTTACCATTTAGGGGCTCCCAGTACTATGCGTATGGCTTAATTTTGGAGTGTTTGAAGTTTTTTATATGCGAGAATCGGAAACGTGTGTATGCAAGGTATGGACGCGAGGTCTACTGTTTACAAAACTATTAGAATAATACATTCAACAATCAATTACGCCCAGCTCTCCCTGAAATAAGGAATTTTACTCTATAAATTATTGTGTTTCTTCATTATAAATCATTGTGCCCTTTCAAATGTCTGAAATTTCATGAAATCGTAGAATTAACGAGCAGCAGCCCTGAAATCTGAAAGATGTCATAATTGGTTATAACTAGGTTATTATTGTGTTCAGAAACAGAGCAATTATTGCGACCATTATTTTGTATCTAGTCGCAGAAGCAGTGTTAGGTTGTTTTGAGACGGGAATTGTCATCTTGGTGATTTCTGCAGTCAGTAATGTTTGAAAATTCAAACAATTTTCAATTAATTTATTTATTTAGGTACAATAATTTAGACTTTACAATTTATTTTGTTAATTTTGAACTTACTAGGTGGTTTTCCGAGTCCATTCGAAATACAAAAAATCATTAAGTAATAATTTAAAACCTAATACAAAAGTAACGTAAAAATTCAATAAGTAGGTAATAAAGTAAAATTAATTAATTCATTTTAATAAAATATATATAAAATTGATGTGTGTAATAATGGCATTGTGTGTATTTTATTGCCTGCTATTTATGTTGTCTCTGTACAAAGCTTGTGTTGATCGTTGTGTTTTTATGTTTTCTCTGTATGCTTGTCTAATTGGTCTGTTAGTGATATGTGTTTATGTTTGTTGAAATTTGTTTTTTGTTCGAAAATGTAGTTTTGTTAACGTGTAACTGCCGTATATTTAGTACGTCAAACTTGTCGAATATTTAATACGTATCAGTCAGTCTATGCTTTTTAAGTATTACCGTTAAGATGGTTTTCTGTGCGATTTCCATTTGATCGGTAGGTGAGTTTGTTGCTCTTCCCCAAACAATGATACCATATTATATTATGGATTGACAAAGCGCAAAATATATTTGTTTCGTTTGTATACTAATACGATTCTTATATTTAGGAAAATGTGTATGGTTTCGAGGAGTTTATTTGTTATATGTTTGATGTGACGTGTTCATTGTTCATCTGGGGTTATGGTCAATTATTATTCCTAAATTCCTAACAAGTCATGTAGTATCACTAACAGTTAATATTTGTTTAAATTACTATCACGGATAAATAATTGCAAATGTTATGTTGACCATTAGATATTATTATCATAATTTATTGTTTGTTGAGGCGTTGATTGTTTCATTTTTCTAAATTATACTGTTTTCGGTATTGTTTGAAGTGGCTTGTTTATTGTTGGGAAGAAAGCACACATTACGTGGGTAAATTATCTTGAAATTAAGGCGAACACTTTATTACGGAATCGTTTTACAATATAAATACAAAAAATAAGCGTTGAAAAAATTTATCCCTTTTCTACAGTTTCCGTTGACTAGAATTAAACGCATAAAAAAATATTTATTAAAATTAATTTTATGGGTAAAATTATCTGTGACTGTCTCCATTGATAAACTTTATTCTTTCTTATAAAATAAATAAAAACCACTGTTGTGATTGAAACGGTGACTTCTAAATTCTGTATTCCAACGATTTTTATGTCCATTACCTATATTCATGGTGATATAAGGCACAGAGTAATGAATCACAGATTTTTGGCTAATGGCTTCCTTTTAATATTTGGGGAATATTTCTCCCAGCCTGACGCGGACTGATAAAAGTTATGCTATCTCAATTTTTATAACAGTGAGAGTTAAGAAAGAGAAAACATCACGCTTTGTATTTAAATTTACAAGTTTACAACAACAAAAATAATAAAACAACATTGTTGATCAAGTATTTGGATACCTACGAAAATAATTAATCATTTGATACCGCGGATTTCTATTTTACTTCTAATATTTCGCGTTCTAAAAAATAATTATTCTCTATAACATTAATTAATTAATTAATTTCAAAATACAATAACACTGCTCATAATTTAGACATATCATTATAGCCATTTCCTTAGGCTCTTATTTGTATAAATCTTCTGTAATTACCCGAAGCAATTTGTTTGCTAATCTGACAATCTAAAGACTGATAACTTAACTCAACAACACTCCGATTTTATCTCTATGTCATTAATTAATCATTTTCTGCGAAGATTTCATTCATTGTCCTTTGCGATTTCGTATTAACACTTCTCTGGAGCTCTTCCTCTGTAAAAAATATTATTTTTGTATATTTGGGTAATAAAAAAAGTGATTTCAAAGTCTGGCAACAATTTATGATAGTTAGGTTTGTGTGTTGAAATTTCCTTTATATCAAATGATGTAAGACGCAATTGTCACGGTGCAATACAAACCAATTTCTGTCTATAATAATATAAAATACATTTAAATATTGTTTAAAACGCTTTGTTACGGGAAATGCACTAAACACATACTTATTATATTATTATATGAAGCATTTAAGTTATTTACTCATTTATACCAGTTTTTACTGCTTTTGAGTTGAAAAACATTGAACAAAAAATAATATATCGAGCTGTCTTATATTTTTCCAGAAACATAATACAGTGAATTTTTTTTGGGTGATGCATGAAACCTATTTTATTTTCTTATTAGGCGGCAATCTTTTGAAGCCCTGTGATCAATGGTCACTCCTGGTGAGATTCTGTAATATAATTGCTGACTCTTTAGTGAATTTTGACAATTTCATGACATTTTTCAGTCAAACTAACTGTCCTAGAATTTTTATTGAATTTTGTACTATCTATAAAGAAAACTGCTGACTCTATAGATCTTAAAATGGTGACATGTCCAAGTGAATATGTCTCTGCGATACCTGACTGTTTGCTGATTTTCGCGATTTTTTTTCAGTGTGACCCTTTTGATTCCATCTAGTGAAACTCTGTGATAGCTGACTCTTGTCAGATGATATCTGTGATATATAAGTGAAATTCAAGAGATTGCTCACTCTTGGTTGAATATTGTGATTTTTTCCACTAAGACTCTAGCTTAAACTTTGTTATATACTCTGGTAAAATTCTGTGATCTTCTCTGACTCTTGTCACGAAAACTCTGTTATCTTTGATTTTTGCCAAGTGAAACTCTGTGATCGCTGACTCTCGTCAGGTGATACTCTGCGATCGTTGACTCACGTCAGCTTAAACTCTGTGACGTATCCCATCCTAACTCTGAGAAGTCTAACTCCTGTGAAACTGAGTGTCGACGTGTAATGAACATTATATCCGATGGAATGCAATTCTTTTTTAACACCGAGCTCATCCAGTGGATCTGATTCCGCGCTGGATATTCAAGAATTTGAGCTCACCCCTCTTGAGAAAGGTGAGTAAAAAAAAACATATTTCATAATATTAATTAGGTAAATTTGAATGCTATTTTTTCTCAGATTTAACACACTTTAATATGTCGTAGATCGATAAGCTATAGATTAACGATTAGAAATTCTTTATTAAAAATATAGTTTTTTTGAGATACTAATTTAATCGTTGGCCATTTAAATAGTAAGAAAACCATTCGGGCTCCTCCGTAACCCCTCCCCAGCGTGTACTTTCCCATACGTCCCCATTCCCGCCCCGTTTCCCTCCCGCGCCCCCCTTCTCTCTCGCGTTCCACTCCCATCTTCCCCACCTTCCCCACCCAAGTCCCACCGTTTCGCGAACTCCCCTTCCGGATTCTCTCTCCTTCCATCTCTATCCCTGCACTATTTTTCAGTCACACACAAGCGTGCCACCTATTCTGTAAATATTATACAAATTTCATTTCGCAAGAGCTCACCAATATATATATATTCAAATCTTCGAGGGCGTGCTCACAACAACTCACCAAAGTTTCATCGCAATCGGATGAATTGTATATTCGGGATAAGTATAGAAACATTATTTTTTATGTATTCATCTCACTTGGTACGCAAACAAACTAACAAAATTTATTTATTATTTTTTTTAATTAATGTTTAAGACAAGTATTTTATGCGTAGCACAAAGGGTAACAATTATTGTAAGCAATTAATTTAAAAAAGTAAAAATGGTGTTCAAAGAATTAAACACAAAAAATAAATAAATACATCTTTAGTGTTCAAAATAAGCAGTTTCGATAGAAAATTATTATCTGCTCAGCAGGATTATAAAGAAGAACGGCAACAAGATAATATAGTGAAGAAGCTATTTATGGTATGTTTAATGTTTTCAGAAGCTAAAATCGGTATGTTTTGGTACATTAATAATGGTAGGTTCAGACTGGACGACGTACGTACGCATCGCTACTCAAGCAATGCTTAGCAACCCATACATTTTCTTTGAAAATGGCCACAGACATCGCACGTCGCGATGCGTGTGGCCAATGTGATTCTAAAACATAAATTTTCATTGAAAATCTATGGTTGCTAAGCAGTCCAGATATTGTTAGGCGTAGCGATGGGCACGTACGTCGACCCAGTCTGAATCTACCATAATCGTGTATTATTTAGCTGATATATTTAAATGAGTAGGTAGGGTTGGGTTAGGGTCACATATACTCGTATAATCCTTTTCAACAATAATGGGCATTCAAATAGGTAAATTAAAAAATATATATTAATTGCAATCCTCAGCACGGGAGATACCAGTGAGGATTTCAGATTCTCCACCATTACGCTTTTCGATTTGGCCATTGAATTAATATTATACCTCCAAACAGTGGCGGATTATCCCTAAGGCAAACTAGGCACGTGCCTAGGGGCGCAAGGTTACAAAGGGGCGCCCCTAGAATTTTTAATAAAAAAAATAATATTAATTGTGTAAGTAAGTACGCATCTGCTTACAAAATATAAAAGATTATATAATTCTATAGAGATGTAGAGCTTTCGAAGCATGCTCGCCTTCTTGATTATTACTACATCGCATAACTTTATAATATTAGTGAGCGGAGTTTTTCCTGTCTAAAGAGAGTGAAAAATTATCTTCGCTCAACCATGACAGAAAAGAGATTAAATTCGTTAACAATACTTAACCATTGAATCAAACTTATTGCTATTTTTAAACTATGACGTTGTTGATAATTGACAACTTCGCAAGACAAAAATGTAGATGCATTTTTTTTTTAACAATTTTAATTCAATGTGATTAGTAAATACCAATTTTTAAGTAAATAATTGATAACTTAATTTTTATTTATCACGTATTAGGTTTTAAATTGATTTATTAATTATCCCTACTAATATTGTAACTGCGAAAGTTTTTTTGTGGGTGTGTGTATAGGTATATGTTACTTCTTCATGCAAAAAACTACTGAACCGATTGCAATGAAACTTGGTATGTAAAAAAAAGATAGCTGAGAATCACATTTTATACTAAAATTCCCAGAGCATTAGTTATTATATGTATAAGTAGTAGTTAAAATTTATAATATATGGCCGCTAGAGGCGCGTCGATAAGGTGCTTGCCTAGGGCGCTCTCAACAATGTATTGAACTCTTACAAAAAGATTACATTGAACTTTAAAAAAAAAAACTAAATTGATACATATTAGATCACCCAATGCCAAGGCAAATATTTTTACACCTGAAATTAAAACACACACTTCTGATTGCTTACATGTTGGTATCCCTGCATTGTGTACATGTGAAAATATTGAACTGGTTAAAGAATATGTTTATTTAGGTGATATAATTGACAGTTTTTTCAAATGGGATTTACAAATTAATAAAGTCTGTGAACGATTGAGATCTATTGTTAGTAGATTGTATAAATGCAAAATTCTATGTTCCAAGATGCACACTTCGTACAAATTATTTATCATTAGCTGAAACTATTATTAGGTATGGAATTACTGCTTGGGGACTTTCCTGTAAAACAAATATAATAAAGCATGTTCAATCAGTTCAAAATTCATTACTTAAATTATTAGCTAATAAAAATTTATACGAACAAAGGCATAATGTTCCATACCTTTATCAGAATCTCAAAATTCTCTCTGTAAGAGCAATTTTGTTCTAAAAAATTATATTTCAGCAAATGAATAGCCCTATGTATATAAATAGACTGGAACACACTTACAATACGCGTTTTACGTTAAATGAAGGATTAATCGTACCGAAGCATTTAAACAAATATGGACAAAGAACGTTGGACTACATTTTCCTAATTGTTTAAATATGTTACCTGTCGAAATAAAAAATGTACAAATGTAAAAACAAATATTATATTAAAGAATTTGAGTACCTCAAAAACAGAGGTGATGGTTGTAGGAAGGGACTGAACTCAGTGCAACATACTCGCTAATGGGACTCAGCTGAAACAGGTGGACAGCTTCAAATACCTTGGTGTCGAATTCTCCAGCGACAGTCGGCAAGACGGAGAAATTGATCGAAGAATAAGTGCGACCATCAGTGTGCTACGTCCTCTCTACAGCTCAGTGATAAGAAAAGCCGAGCTCAGCATCAAGACAAAGATGGCAGTGTTTAAAACGGTATACCACCCGACGCTCACGTACGACCACCAGATATGGATGCTAAACGAATAAACACGCTCTAGAGTCCAAGCTGCTGAAATGAGGTACTTGAGAGAAATGGCAGGGGTTACGAAATGGGATCGTATAAGAAATTCTACGATCCGAGATGATCTAAGCATTGAACCACTGCTACTCTTCACAGAAAAATCGCAACTGAGGTGGCTTGGACATGTACTAAGAATGTCTGATGACATAATTCCGAAGAAAATACTGAGTGCCATTCCAGAGGGTAGAGGCCCAGTAGGCCGCCCCAGACACAGTTGGGCGAGGCCACTTCAAAAACTGTGCGAGGAGAGGATGGGTCTGCCATGGACGGAGGCCGAAAATTCGGCGCAACGTATGGAGGAGCCTTGTCGATGCAGTGGGTCCCCGACCCGACTAGGACAAGGGGAAGAAGAAGAAAAAGAAGATAAAAATAGTTTGTATTAGACTCTAATACAATATATTTATTTATGTTATGTTACACCTTTTAAGCTATACCTCTTGTGCTATAAATGTATACAATAGTTTTATTGTTGTTAAATAGTATCTCTGTTGATCTCCTCATGGTTGATTATTTAAAAAAATAAGCTTTCATTTTTGTTATATCTGTGGGTTATATAATTACATCATTTATAATGTGTTTGCGCGAGTTGTAATTCAAATTGCCTTTTAATGCTTCCATTTATTTCCCTTTCTTTTGTTTTTGCCCAGAGACTTCGAAATTGAGCACTTCGAAAACAAATGAAACGGTTTATTATTTATATTCATATTTTGTTTTTCATAATGGTTACTAAAGAGAAGAAGTTAAAATTGTTGACTTCTCAACGAGATGCTTTAAATGGACGTATTACAAAATTGTTTGAATTTCAGGAGATTTCAGATGAAAGCATTCTAGAGGAGTTCTTGTCGCTTGTAGAAACAAAAGACTCGACAAGGAGCAAATATGAAGAAGCAACTCAACAAATAAAAGTCATCAATTTGGAAATGGATGTAAATTATGACCCAGATTTTGAAAAATGCTTGAGTTTCGAGGATATGTTTTGCAAAATTAAAAGGAAAATATCTTTGATTCTAGAGCCAAAATCTCAATTAAATATAGTTAATAACTACCTACCAGCAATAGAATTGCCCTTCTTCGATGGAGAAATCGGTAATTGGCCAATATTTTATTCGAGTTTTGTCAACACAGTAATAACGAGTTACTTTCGAATTCAGAAAAATTCAGCCATTCGGATGCAAGAATCGTCCGTTTAATAAATGTTTACTTTGTAATAAACCATCACACGGACATTTGTATGAATGTCAGGAATATAAAAATTTAAGTTTTAAAGAAAGATTTAACTTTGTCAAGGGTAAAGGATTTGGTTTTAGATGCCTTAGCGAAAAACATAAGGCTAGAGCTTGTAATTCAAAAGAAAATTGTCATAAATGCAATGATAAGTTTCATCATACAATGTTGCATTTTGAGCAACAGGGTACGTCACAGAGAAGGGAGTCAGATTCGCCAAACGAGGATATTAAAACCAATCAGTTTACCCGCGTTTGTTTTAGACTCACATCCAGCCCATTTCAAGCTCTATGCACCATCTGGCAATTGGCCTCTGATGAAGAAGAAGTTTTTCCTGAAGCAAAAAAGATCATAGAAGAATTTCTATGTATGGGTGATTTTGTATACAGTATGGAAACTGAGGAGAGTGCAGAGGAAACATCCTCTAAGTTAATCGCATTATTGAAGACCAGTTCGACCTAGTCAAGTGGACCAGCAATTCGAAAAATGTTCTGGAATCCATTTCAGATTCACATCGCTAGTCAGCGATAAAGGAATTTGATGACGTGGGAATGCATAAGATATTGGGCTTATACTAGTTACCAAGTTCCGATTTTTCTCGTTTGTCACTTCTACACATAAAACACCCTATGGGTCTAAACACGTAGAAAGCGTGTTTCGGCTTTCGGACTACCCGCGCACAGCGCCCAAGCGCGCCGGCGGTATTTTGTACCGAGTTGCGGACATCTGAATCTGGCTTCACTGTGTGCGCTTTAGTACGTTTACATACAAACATTCTTGTCGGCCGTCAGCTGCCCATGCGCCGACTGCTTTACCCGCGTTCTACGTGTTTCGACCCTATGGGTACGGTAATAAAGAAAGCGGGTTTCGGCTTTCTGGTTAGTCGGCGCATGGACGGCCGGCTGGCGCGGCCGCGCCGACGAGAATGTTTGTATGTCAACGTATGAGGTCGAACACAATGAAGGCAAGTTCAGATTTGTGTCCGCGCGAAGCGGCGCCGAGAAGCTTTACCGGAATGAATTCTTAATTCCTGCTCGCCGGTGACGCCGGTCAGTGCAACTCGGTGTTGTTATGTTTATGATTTTTACCACGTTTTCATGGATTTTTGGTTATTTATGATTTGGTGTTCTCTATGGTCACCTCCATGGTTATTTAAAAACTATGTCAAACATGTATTTAACTAACATAAGTCTGTACTTTTGATTGGATTGCTGATTGAAATCAGGAATGTTATTCTTAAACTTCAGTTTAGTATTTTTTTCCCTGAAACATGGTTTTTCATTTTGGCAACACTGGTGAAGCTTGTTTCTTGTTTTGAAGGAAGTCTATTATCAAAATGCGCGATCTATTAATTGCCGCTGTTTTCAACAAATCGCCAATCTGGGATAAAAGAGATGCATTTCATAGCAACAGAAATATTGACAAGTGCTGGAAACATAACATAACATTTTGAAATAACCTCAAATGTCACAAGTAAATTTTTTTTAGGCGTGCGTGTACAGAATATTATCACGTTCTCCTGAGTTTTTTTTTAAATATTTAAAGATAAATAATCATTGCTTTACCGTCTGCATTGTATGAGGGTGATAAATACTAAATATTTTGTATGTATATTAAGTATTAAATACCATTTGCTGTTATTACGAAATACAAGCTGACAGCCGTTGTCAGGCTACCGCGCAGGTTGCGCAGGTTTTATCCGCGTTCTGTATGTCCACAACTCGTGCCAATTGCAGTCGACGGACTGGGGCACTGAGCGCCGTAAATCTGAAAGCCAAACCCGCTTTCTTTATGATCGTACCCTTAGGGTCTAAACACGTAGAAAGCGTGTTTCGGCTTTCGGACTACCCGCGCACAGCGCCCGAGCGCGCCGGCGGTATTTTGTACCGAGTTGCGGACATCTGAATCTGGCTTCACTGTGTGCGCTTTAGTACGTTTACATACAAACATTCTTGTCGGCCGTCGGCTGCCCATGCGCCGACTGCTTTACCCGCGTTCTACGTGTTTAGACCCTATGGCAGGAATAGAAAACCCCGCTGATTTGTCTGTCACGTGGGCTTACCCTTAGTCAGATATTAGAACACCCGCTATGGTTTCATGGTCCACCATGGATGAAATTGAGGTCTGATCAATGGCCCATTACCGCTTATGATGTCACCATGGTGACTAAGCCGCCTGAACTGAAGTCTGTATCGTTGGTAGTAACTTCTAGTTCAGAAGAGTTTCACATACTCACTTTGTCTAAACGCTTTTCTTCGTGGAACAAATTATTACGTTGTTTAATTTATGTATTAAGATTTCTTAAAGTGTTACCATGTCGAGAATACATCAGTGGATCGGATTTGGAGTTCGCAGAACTGAAAGTGTTTCGAGAATTACAAATAGCTTATTTTCCCCGTGAGTTAATTTTTTTTTTTTTTTTTAATTTTTCTTTATTCATCTAACTGCTAGTCGCACGTTTTGAGAATTTTACGACCACCACGCTAGGCACATGCTGGTGTTGTGGTGGTCAGAAATTAATTAATTTACAACAGGGAAAGACGTGTAAATCCGCATTTCAACGTTTGAGGCCGTTTTTGCAAGACGGACTTATGAGATTAGGAGGGCGTTTAGTTAATTCGGATTTAAATTATGATAAAAAAAACCCATAGTCCTTCCACGAAAGGATCACATTTTGAATTTATTGGTTGGTCATTATCATACAACTCATTGTCACTCGGGTCCCGCATTGTTGACGTCTATTTTGAGGCAGAAATTTGGATACTATCGGCCCGTAGTTTAATTCGAAATCGAGTGTATAAGTGGAATTCATGTTTCCGTCTACACCCTAAAACAATCGCACCTTTAATAGCCGACCATAGAGTGATTGTCGTGTCAATGCGTCTGTAAAATCATTTACGCATGTCGGCATAGATTTTGCAGGGGCTTTGAAGGTATATATCACGGGGACGTGAAATTCGTTCTCAAAAGGCGAATATTTGCTCCATTTGGAGAATTATTTGTACATTTGTATATAGTTGACATTTGAAACATGAGAACGGTTCGTATCTACGATTCGTTCTTCAGTTCAGCTGGCTGTGTAACGGTTTGCTGGCCATTTTCTCCCTCCTACAACATTGATCTCTTTAAAGCCCAGTTTCAATCCTTCCTTTAAAAAAAAAAACCGTTCGCACAGCATCCCCAAAGATGACACAGGCCCTGAGGGAAATTATTTTCCTCATTCTCCAACTACAATTGGATATTTTTTTATCCAAGGGTACATTAATTTTGTCCAATCAGACAATAATTTGTCCAATAGGACATTCATTTGTCCAATTGGACATTATTTTTGTCCGATCGGACAATAATTTGTCCAATCGGACAATAATTTGTCCAATAGGACATTCATTTGTCCAATATGACTTTAATTTTGTCCAATCGGACAATAATTTGTCCAATAGGACTTCATTTGTCCATTTGGAGAATCGTTTGTACATTTGTATATAGTTGAGATTTGAAACATGAGAACGGTTAATTTCTACGATTCGTTTTTCAGTTCAGCAGCTCGGCTGTGTAATAATTTCTCCCTCCTACAACATTGATCTCTTTAAACCCCAGTTTCACTCCTTCCTTTCCAAAAAAAGTCCGTCCACACAGCATCCCCAAAGATGACATAGGCCCTGAGGGAAATTATATTCCTCATTCTCCAACTACAATTGGATATTTTTTTATCCAAGAGTACATTAAATTACAGTAAATTTTGTCCAGTCGGACAATAATTTGTCCAGTAGAACATTCATTTGTCTAATTGGACATTAATTTTGTCCAATCAGACAATAATTTGTCCAATAGGACATTAATTTGTCCAATTGGACATTATTTTTGTCCGATCGGACATTGATTTGTCCAATCGGACAATAATTTGTCCAGTAGGACATTCATTTGTCCAATATGACTTTAATTTTATCCAATCGGACAATAATTTGTCCAATTGGACTTCATTTGTCCATTTGGAGAATCATTTGTACATTTGTACATAGTTGACATTTGGATATAGTTGACTTTAAACCCCAGTTTCACTCCTTCCTTTCCAAAAAAGTCCGTCCACACAGCATCCCCAAAGATGACATAGGCCCTGAGGGAAATTATATTCCTCATTCTCCAACTACAATTGGATATTTTTTTATCCAAGGGTACATTAATTTACAGTAAATTTTGTCCAGTCGGAAAATAATTTGTCCAGTAGAACATTCATTTGTCCAATTGGACATTAATTTTGTCCAATCAGACAATAATTTGTCCAATAGGACATTCATTTGTCCAATTGGACATTATTTTTGTCCGATCGGACATTGATTTGTCCAATCGGACAATAATATGTCCAGTAGGACATTCATTTGTCCAATATGACTTTAATTTTGTCCAATCGGACAATAATTTGTCCAATTGGACTTCATTTGTCCATTTGGAGAATCAATTATACATTTGTACATAGTTGACATTTGGATATAGTTGACTTAAAACCCCAGTTTCACTCCTTCCTTTCCAAAAAAGTCCGTTCACACAGCATCACCAAAGATGACAGGCCCTGAGGGAAATTATTTTCCTCATTCTCCAACTACAATTGGATATTTTTTTATCCAAGTGTACATTAATTTTGTCCAATCGGACAATAATTTATCCAACAGGACATTCATTTGTCCAATTGGACAATAATTTGTCCAATAGGACATTCATTTGTCCAATTGGACGTTAATTTTGTCCAATACGACATTCCTTTGTCCAATATGACTTTAATTTTGTCTAATCGGACAATAATTTGTCCAATAGGACTTCATTTGTCCATTTGGAGAATCATTTGTACATTTGTATATAGTTGACATTTGGATATAGTTGACTTAAAACCCCAGTTTCACTCCTTCCTTTCCAAAAAAGTCCGTTCACACAGCATCCCCAAAGATGACATGCCCTGAGGGAAATTATTTTCTTCATTCTCCAACTACAATTGGATATTTTTTTATCCAAGGCGACATTAATTTTGTCCAATCGGACAATAATTTATCCAATAGGACATTTATTTGTCCAATTTGACATTAATTTTGTCTAATCGGACAATAATTTGTCCAATAGGACATTTATTTGTCCAATAGGACATTCATTTGTCCAATTGGACATTAATTACGTCCAATCGGACAATAATTTGTCCAACAGGACACACATTTGTCCAATTGGGCAATAATTTGTCCAATAGGACATTAATTTGTCCAATTGGACGTTAATTTTGTCCAATTAGACTCTAAATTTGTCCATTTGGAGAATTATTTGTACATTTGTGTATAGTTGACATTTGAAACATGAGAACGGTTCGTTTCTACGATTCGTTTTTCAGTTCAGTAGCTCGGCTGTCTAACGATTTGCTGGCCATTTTCTACCTCCTGTCATTGATCTATTTAGTTGTCCTCCTTACAGTTTCACTTTCTTTTCCAAAAAAAGTCCGTCCACATAGCATCCCCAAAGATAACATAGGCCCTGAAGGTAATTATTTTCCTCATTCTCCACCTGCAATTGGATATTTTTTTATCCAAGTGGACATTAATTTTGTCCAATCGGACAATAATTTGTCCAATAAGACATTCATTCGTCCAATTGGACACTAATTTTGTCCAATCGGACAATAATTTGTCCAATAGGACATTCATTTGTCCAATTGGACATTAATTTTGTCCATTTGGAGAATCATTTGTATATTTGTATATAGTTGGCATTTGAAACATGAGAACCGTTAGTTTCTACGATTCGTTCTTCAGTTCAGCAGCTCGGCTGTGTAACGATTTCCTGGACATTTTCTCCCTGATACAACATTCACTTGTGTGTTTAACAACAAGAGCGATACACCTTGAACTGGCGTCGAGTTTGAGTACCGAATGTTTTCTGAATGCTTTCAAACGATTTGTCTCCCGCTGTGGTCCTGTGTCCAACATAAACTCAGATAACGGAACTAATTTTGTAGGAGCCAAAAGAAAATTCAACATCTTTAGATTTTGGTGAAGAATTCGCAAGTGTTTTAGGCAATAATAGAATAAGCTGGCACCTAAATTCTCCAATCGCACCCCATTTTGCTGGAAATTGGGAGTCAAACATTAAAAGTATATAGACTCATCTTTTTCGAGTAATTGGAGAACAGATTCTATATTTCGAGGAGTTAACTACAGTACTCGCACAGGTAGAAAACATTTGAAATACAAGGCCATTATGTAGGACGCTTTCTTCAGATCCGTCTGAACCCCTCGCGTTAACACCCGCTTATTTCTTAACGATGACTCCGTTGAAACACATGCCCGCCGTGGAAATTGAGGAGGATAATTTGAACCTTCTATCACGTCATGATTTGCTCGATAAATTGATTCAATCTTTCTGGAAACGTTGGAGGTTAGATTACTTGCATACCTCGCAAGTAAGTCCCAAATAGAATTCTCCCTCTAATCCAGTCAAAGAAGGCTTAGTGGTAATCGTGGGGACTGAACATTCTCCTCCATTACATTGGCCACTAAGTATAATTATCGAAGTTTTTCCCACAAAGGATGAAGTAATTCGTGTTGCTCGTGTTAAAACAGCGTCGGGAACATACATTCGTAAGTAAGGCTTACCCTTTGCCGACTTAATAGTAGGTTATTAATATTTGTTAGATTTAGTTACTTATAGTTTCGGAAATCTAGGATAAGTATTGGTTATATTTGTTTGTCTGAGCAACAGATGCAATATGCGGTTTTTTAAAAGGGGTGATTTCCCACCCTTTCAAGGTGAGGGTGATGTTTGCGCGAGTTGAGTAAGTACTATCGATTGCTATTAATCAGAGTAATTCAAATAGCCTTTTAATGCTTCCATTTATATCCCATTCTTTTGTTTTTGCTCAGAGACTTCGAAATTAAGCACTTCGAAAACAAATGAATCCTGTTATATAATTCTGGTTTTATATGACGTTTGTCGGGTTTTTCGCTGCCGTAATGAATGCCTTACACGCATTATTTTCCGCCGACACATCGAGTGTTATTAATAAGAGAGTGAATGAAGTACTGAAGTTTTGAACTACCGCGACAACCATTTGTTACTATGTCGTGTTTAATTACTGAAATTACAGTTATTAGTTTACAGGTTTATAGATAAGTTTAATTTTTATTTAATTTTAATACCTTACATGAATTATTTCCAACCCATTTTACTGTTGTCATGTAGGTGTCTATTAAGATGATCCACTAGTCCTTGACTCATTCGGAATCGGGCGGAGCGAACGATTTTTGGGCGTTTACCAATAAAAACCCTAATCTCTAGCAAACAATAGTGTTTTGTTATTCCGCAAGTATATTTTTAAAGATCGAAGCGCCGCGTAGACTAAGGCATGTCCGTTTGCCCCGGGCCCTGGGCGTACACTGAGCGACGGGCTAAAATCCTTCTGTACATGGCATAAGGATGAAATTCGCACTTACAAATTCGTTGGGTACCGCCTATTTTTATTCACTGAAAAGAAACGTCGCCAAAATGCACGTTTTATTTTATTTTGTGAAGTTCAGATACAAATATTAAAATGTTTTCCGATCACTCTATAAGAAACTTAATTAGCTACATTATTCAATAAAACAACACCAGAAAAAGGATTTGTAAGTAGGAGATTTTTCACTTTTAACCATTTTTTATAGGTCAGACGCATAATTTTTTTCTAAGCTTATTAAAAAGCTTATCAAAAAAATACTCGATCACTTCAAAGGCCAAGATGTGTTCTACTCACAGTATTTAATTGAAGCATCTATATTATTTCTAAGCGATCAAATTTTCAAAACTAATACACAAGATTTTATACGATTTTGCATTTTTCCGCATGTCTTCACCTTAATCAGAGTAATTCAAATAGGGAAACTGAGGGAAATTATTTTCCTCTGAGCCTCCTGTGTGGAGTTAATGTAAAAAAAAATATGTATATTGTTTTCCCACTGTTTTTTGTTATTATTTGCAATATTTTATTATTTACCATCATGATTTTATATAATTGAACTATAATTACCCAGGCGTCGCGTATTAAATTCCTCAGCTGGCTAAGTCCTCCATCACGACACTAGCAACATTTACGCTTACTGTGGTGGTAGTAGGAAATTTTCAAATATTGTCAGGTTATTATTATTATTAAAAAAAAAAATTTACGCTTTTGCTGTTAAACCGTCTTCTACAAGCTGACCGCAAGCGGCCCCTCAACTGACAATATTTGCAGGCAGCAAACATTTCAGAGCTGACGAACACTTCAATATTATGCCGAAAATGTTAAGAAAAAGTATGTAAATTATCTGTCTGCAGCGCCAATTGTATGAATGCAGTCAAATGCACATTATAATTTATTCTGCTAATTCTTAAGGCCGCGTTTACCTGCTCAAAAAGAAGAAGAAGTTACAAAAATAAGAATGTTGGGGGGAGCGCGCTAATATTAAAAACGATAAAATGCAAGCGAACATTGTGAACATGTTTAATAAAACATTACATTACATAGAAGAGAGGACTTATCTATACTTTGTAGACCCGAGCTCATTTTAAAATGAGCAAAAATCTCGTGCGGTTGTGTTAAGTAGCATTTAAAGAAAAATTGTAATTTTTTTAATACACATAACTTGCAGGGTTGCCAATGCTCATGTTACAAAATACCCGCAACGAATGTTCAAAATCCAAGAATCGGGGAGAGCAAAATGCCAAAATCCCCGTAAATTCCCCACACGTAGGGTTACCAGGTTTGAAAATGAGTTTTCCCGAAAAAATCCTAAATTATCTAAAGAGGATTATATGGGAGGGGAGATTTAGCATATGATTCTATTTTTTTTTTCATCACACAGTTATGATCTACCTTTTTAGTTAGGCGGGTAATTTCTAATGATGGTATGGCGAATATTAACATCTCTATCTTTGTCAAACGAATGTTGATTGTATGGGTGTGTCGCAACATTCGACAATTCACCTTTATCATTTACCCAGATTATGAAATGTTCATTTATGCGGGTTTTGAATAGGTACTCTACCAGTTTATCGTATATAATATAATGGGGATTTTTTATATTTATTAATTTTATTTTAATAATTGGTATTAGTAACGTTACATATTGCATACTACATTATAATTAGAACATTTAACTTGGTAATAGTCTGAGTCTTCCCTTTGTTCTTTTTATTTATTTATTTTATTTCCTTGGATTAATTCTTACCTACTATGTTTCACCCTTAAAAAAATGGCGTATTTTGTCAGAGGCTAAAAATATTCCCGCATTGCAATAAAATCCAAATAAATGGAACATTTGTAAAAATATTCGAAAACTAAAAACTGTTTTCGAAAGGTGATGAAATAGGCTTTCAAATTTCTATATTAAAAATTACTATGTATTTTTTTAAAATACATTTTTTTTTTTGCGAAAACTTTAAAGTGTTCAAAATGGCTCACTTAACTTTTTTTTCTAACTAAAATTACAGATAATAAAAAAAAATAAAACACATACTTATTTCATTAGATAAATGAATTTATTATAAACCTTACTTTCACATCACTTTTTTTCGTTTCATGTAAAAAAAAATCTTTAAAAAATTCACAAAGTTCCATAATTTTTTTTTCAAATTGCTATCGGCAACTTTGGTTTCAGAAAGGGGTAAATTTTAATTTTTTATGGTTTTTTAGATTTGAATATATAGTTTGTTGTATTCTCTTTCCAATACCGTTTAGATCACATTTCTGACTATGATAGTAAGGGAGAAACAACGATTTCTGTGAGACCTATGTGAGCTGGGACAAATATGGTCTCTTGTGATTAAACGGGTTTTAATAGGAAAGCCCTCGATTGTATATAAACATGTGTGTCAATACCATTAAATGCATTTTTAATACCGACCTACCGATGTAATAAATGTTGTTATTGCATAAAGTTTTCACCTCGGCGCTGATCACTGTTATAATACGGTAGATCTTATAACTAAATACATAAGGCTGCATATGCATGCATGTAACAAAATTCGAAACGAATCACAAAAGGGAAAGGGATGAAGCAACAGTAAACAGCGCGAAAAGCCACTTGCAGTTACTTCGATCCTTTCACATAATTTGTGGTTCGTTTTGCGTTTTATTACATGCGTGTAACGCAGTCTTATAATGCACATGTATAACCCTATAACAACCAAATAAGCAGCCTTTTTCTTTTATTAATATGAATTTAAAAACTGCAAAACTTTTTTTGCAGTCTATTAGGAAATTATTTTTGGAATCATTTAATGGATGACCAACAACTTTGCCACGACATGTTACCGCTAAGGTTCGAAGTATCGCCTTGTATCGCAGTTGCAGGGATGGATTTATTCGTTACTCCTGGACACTGTTTTCAGATTCCTACCCATCCCTCATACCCTTTTCCTTCCCAGAACTTCGTCCTCTAAAATAACGCTTTTCCCTAAGATGACAAAGGCCCGGAATGAAATTATTTTCCTCCGGGCCTTCTAATCTGTGTTGAGCAAATGATAAAAAGGTATATACATATTATTGACATTTTTTTTTATATAGCGGGGTACATAATGGTATATTATATATATATATATATATATATATATATATATATATATATATATATATCTATATATTACACGGAATGTTATTAAAAATACGATCATTTTTCGTAAAAACGTTTAAAAACGGGACTGAAGTTCTTACCAACAAATTAACAGTGTTTCAATGTTTATTGGCGGGAATATATAAGAACAATTTGTTGGTATACGTAAGTTCGTACGTATACCAACAAATTATACATTCCACCTGTATGTAAGGTGGATTCTGCGCTGGTTTTAGACCAGTTTTAAAAAAGATATGGTTCCAATACAATATTAACTATTTTCAAAAATCCTTTGTTTTAATACAAAAGCCATCTTCTCATACATTTGTCAAGGTTGATCGGAAAGATTCTTTGTGAATACAATCAACCTCTGACGTATTTTTGTTCCACATAATATTATTTTCCTTTCGAATATTATCAACCTTTTATAATATGTTAATAATATGATTACTGCACGGTTAACTGGTATATGTAAATGTATGCAGACCGAGAAATCTGGTTTGTAATTTCTCGTTTTTTTTTTTGGTAGTTGGTCTCGGAACTCGGCTCGATCAAGAGGCCTGTGTTGTTAATACTGTTGTGCTGTAAACAAGGAAAAACACAGAATTATTTATAAAACTCCTGTTTAAAAAATACTATAAATTAAAAGTTCTGTTTAAAAAATAGAGAAAATATCTGAATGACGTTTTCGTTTTACGTTAAAAAGGAAAATATATTAAATAAAAACTAAACGTTTTGTGTTAAATAAATAAAATACGTTGGTTTTTTTAAACACGGAAAAATACAATAAAAAATAAGGATCATATTAAAAACAGAACACAAATAATAATCAAATTAACTTTATATAATTTTGTGATTCTTATATTGCAAATAAAGATATTGAGTTCGTGATATAAAAGGGAAATACATTATCGAGTTTCCTTTGTTTGTGTTACATAAAAAAATCCAGTTTGTGTTACATAAAAGAACAAAAATAATAATTTTTAGATTAGAAAATAATCTAGGTATGTGATGCAAAATAATATTTTAGAATTCTAAATAAAGTTTATTTAACCGAAATATTCAAGTGATAAATAAATATGATTCTTTTAAAAAAAGTATTTAATTGGAATTACTGGATGAAGAATAAACCGGATAGTGAGTTTTATTGACATCATTTTTAAATAAATAAAAAATTTGAACATTGATGCAAATACGATTAACCTATAAATATGTCGATCGTGCATTTGATTATCAGTCTTATATTAGAGGCCCTAGCACGCTTGCTCTATATCGATCGGTAGGATAACTATCGGTAACTTCTCATCGTTCCCTAGGACAACTGCACATCGCTAACGTACAAACAACAGTTGATGTCGAATATGTTAAGGACACTTAGCGCCTCCGCCCACTGAGGCAACTGAAAACTCTCAACTGCCAACTGTCTTTGTATGACAATGTGGTGGCCCGCACATTTCACAATCTCACAAAACCCCGTTGTCAATGGTGACGCAAGCGGTGACTTGCGACTTGCTCTGCTGGTTGCCCTGGTCGGCCATTGATAGTTGTCAGCTGTCAGCTGATTGTTCTTCGTCTATGGTTAAACAAGCTTTTTGACCAATCAAGACAGAGAAAACAGCCGGTTTTAGTTGGTTTTCAGTTACCTCAGTGGGCGGAGCGCCTTAGTCATTGTGAACTGTCACTTATTCGTTAGCGATCTGTGGTCATGCTAGGGAACGATGAGAAGTTACCGATAGTTATCCTACGGATCGATATAGAACAAGCGTGCTAGGGCCTCAGATTATAGTCAGACATCTACGAAAAGCCAAATTTGAATTCACTCTGCAGTTATATACGTAAAAGTGCACCACGTATCTGGTACAATACTCAGATTACTCATAAACGCCCCCGAATCAATTATAAACTACAAAAAACTGTAGTAAATTAAACAAAATATTATCGTTTTCTGGCTCACTAGTAGGATATTTAAAAATGTCATACTAATTCCCGGTGTTATATTATAGCATATTTAATTCTTAAAACCCAGATTCATGTAAATGATATTATTTTATGGTGTGCATACGAATATTGCTTTCCTAATTATCTCAAACTTAGTATTTGGAGATATCGGACGAATCAATTAGACGATCGATGTATGAATAAATATGTTTTATGTGAATACAAAAGAACACTTTCTTTGAGACAGTGAAATTATGACACCCTTATTGGGAATGTAATGGGTGAAAATAATTTGAAAAGGGAAATATGAGATATAATATAAAGAGAATAATTTAATAGGCTAGACTATACATCACACGCTCCGTCATTCTCTCCCGCTCTAACCACTCGAGCGCCTTTTGCCACATTATGGCACTATTTACAAAACCTCGGATTGCTTTGGTGCCAAAATGTGGGAAATTTAATTTTTTTTTCTAAACGACTAAATAATGAATTGTACATTCAAAATATAACAAAACAAATATACTCTAGATTCTTTAAAGTGTTTTAAGTTTAAAGATTTAATTATATTTTTTTTTACAAATCCTACAAATATGTGATAATAGACAAAAGATAGGGGAATTCATTGGCTACATAGAACTATAATAAGTTTGTATGTCTCCATATTCAAATTCGGAGGTATGATTTTTTTAATGTGGACAGAAAAATTTCCTCTAGCAATCCGAGAAAACATATTTTAATTGCTCTGTCGCTCCAGAATGAAAAAGGTGCAAATGGGAGATGTCAAAAAAATAAAAATAAAAAAAGTTTAAAAATAAAAGCCGTAAACTCTCAAATTTTACCCACAGAAATCGCTCGAAAAAGGGTGTCGGGAGAAAACAATTTTCTATGTCCAAACTTTCATGAAATTTTAATTTAAAATTTGTTTTCGAAAGAAGAAGCTATGTCGGTATGTTTTTATAATTTTGTAATTCTTTACGAGAATTAAATAATATTTTTCCATAAATTATTTTATGTTTGATAGTGAATTTTTACGTTAATACGAAACGCATCGAAAATTTAAAAAACATACAGGTTTCACCTTTTAGAAGGCAATATTAAAAAAAAAATCATTTCATGCAATTTTCGATTTAGAAAAGCGTGTTTTCCCGGGCGTCCTTTTTGTATAGGCCGAAAGGGTAAGACTGTCGTCTTATAACAATTTAGTTTGTCGGTAGCTGCGTTATGTGAAATACTCCTAGGTTTCCCAGCATAATGCTTATGTTTTTTAAATTTTCAATAAACTTTTAATTTTAGAAAAATCGTAAAGTTATAACCACTCGAGCGTTTTTTTCCACATTATGGTACTATTTCCAAAACCCCGGATTGCTTTGTTGCCAAAATATGGCAAATTTTCAAAATTTTTATTTTTATTAAAACGACTATATAATATATTGTACATTCAAAATATAACAAAATAAATATTCTCTAGATAATTTAAAATGTTTTAAGGTTAAAGATTTAATTATATTTTTTTTATAAATCCTACAAATATGTGACAATAAATATAGGGGAATTCATTGGCTACATAGAACTATAATCAGTTTGTATGTCTCCATATTCAAATTCGGAGTTATGATTTTTTTAACGTGGGCGGAAAAATTTCCTTTAGCAATCCGAGAAAAAATATTTTAATTGCTCTGTCGCTCCAGTGGTTATATCATATCCGACAAACTTTATTAATTAATAAAGTCGGAGTTTATTATTCGGTACTCGAACCTATGAACAGTGGTTGTACATTGGATAAGTTGGCCGAGTTTTCTAACTATTACGAGTATTTTATTTTTAATAATATTAGTTATAGTATGGATAAGCTATTAGGAGGATGGTGAGAATCCCCCAAAATGTTGTAGAACGGGGAGAGGAATATTGGAAAGTACCTAACAAAAATTTCATATTCAGAATAAACAATAGGTACCTATTATCAACTAAATGGACGAGTGGTTGAAGGTGTTGGTTGCCCAGGAAATACCGATATCCTAGGTTCAATTCCCAGTTGAAAAAGTTACCTTTTTTTTCTGTGTCTAGTTCTCTTTCGGTTTCGTTTAGATTTATTAGTATTATCTGCTACTCGTGTTTATCTAAGAGTATTACACGTGCTTTTTTTTTAAATTGTTTTAACTAGATACTATTTGTGATTCCTATAGAAACATAAAAATCCAACATATCTCGTCATTATGACGCTACTCGGGCCATTCGGACGCAACGCAAACGTATTTTTCTAATTTATTTAAATGTACATGTTTCTCAAAAACCCGTCTTATTCGACGTTTTAATTTGTCTTTCGTCGGGTTTTGACCCGTGACCTCTGGACACATTTACCGCTCGGCTACGGAGGTTCCATATCATGTTATTCAACTATCATTCATATTACAAGCAATTATTTAATAATTAGAGTAATTCTACTTAAAAACAATGATTGCAGACACGACCAGTATGATAATAAGCGGTTTGATCCAGGTGTGCTTTATTTAAATATAAATAAACATTTTTTTACAGGTTGGTCCAATAAATATAGCCACTTTTCAATTACTATAAAAAAATGGTTATATATATTTAGTTAAATAGTAGACTATTAACATAATGATCATAGTTTAAGATATAGAAGCTTATAAAAGGGGTTAAGACGTTAAACACAAACTTTGGACAAATACACCACAATTAACAGGCAATAAAAGCATCCAACAATTTTCACTCGATTCAAAATCAGGGAAAAAACAAATAATTCATTTCGCTCAAACCCATCGCGACGGGATATATTCCATAGCGGTGGGATCAGTAGCGACGTGTGATCAAATTTTTTTTTTTGTTTTAATAAAAAATAATGTCATCGGACAGCAAAATGTCGTAGACATTTTTAACTCCAATTATGCTCAGGAATCACTGGTTAAAATCCGCCTTAGCGGTGAATGCATCTGCCCACGTGGCAGGCCTAGTTGAAAGAGAACTTTTGACCTCTCCAGCAGGGCTCTCTCGGAACATCGCCTTGCACCGCAGTCGGAGGGATGAATATTATACGTTTGTAATTCGTGGAGACACTGACCCCTAGATTCCTGCACACCCCTCATACATTATTTCTTTCCATTAATACATCTCCTACCTTTCCTCAAAATACCCTCCACACAGCATCCCCAAATATGACACAAGTAAAAAAATAAAATTAAAAATATATTTATTTGTTTTTTTTTTTTTATTGAGCCACTCCACACATTTCTACATATTTGATTTGTTTCGAGAAATATTTTTTTATTACTAGCCTTGAACATAATATGAACATTGTTTTTCTCACGGAAAGTAAGATTCTTGTACGAGTTTTACCACACTAAAATGTTGGGATATATTCACGCCATTGACGAGTAGAGTTAATCAATTATATGTTTTTTATTTAGATGATTCTATGTAGTTTGTATTGCGAAATGTACCAGTAAGCCTTGATCATATGATTTTAAATCTTTAATGGACCAATATTTGACTTCAAGAGCGAAAATGGGGCGGGCTGACCTAGTCTAAATAGCCGGACTTTCATAGTTAGTAATAAGGCTTCTTTTTAAAAGGCAAAATAACTCATTATTATCCTCAGCACAGGCTTGTTCTGGTGAGGTTAAAAATTTTAATGTAAATAATAATACTTACCGTGTAAAGAAACAATGAATAAATAAATATATAGAGATTATCCTATACCACTAAAACCCAAAAAGTCACGCAAGTAACATTTCTAAGGTGTCCACTTTAAAATAAGTTACATCAATAAAATACAATCGTATTTCAATGAAACGGGCACTACAATGAAATGTATACTGTACTAGACGACCGGTGCACAACGCGGCTCGGTCGAGGGGTAAGGCTCTCGACTCCCAAGCCGAAGGTCGCGGGTTCGAACCCGGCGTGCGCAAATATAATTTATTTGATTAATTTGTGTTATTTCACAATGATTTAATTAAAAATAATATATTGTATATTTTTGGTACGTTCCAAAGTGGAAGATACTCTCATTATCGCCCTGGTGTAAGACCATCATTCAGAATTGAAACGTTGCTTGAAATGGTTTTAGCCAACATTGGTGACCGGTTCTGAGTAGCCACCTTCAGCCTTCAGGAAAAGGTTTTCGCAAATACAGACCGTTCCTAGACTACATTTGCCAAAAGGTTTTCGCTAATACAGATTGTTTCTAGACTCCGTTTGCCAAAAGGTTTTTATGCCTATTCGTGGTGAAATAAGGCACACTAAGAATATAACCATTTTTAACTTGTGCATTCCTTTTAAAGGTTTAATGGCAAAGAAAAAACATAATTCCCGTTTTCTAGTAAGTACTACCACAATCAAAAATAAAATTTTAAATTTAAAAAAAAATAATTATTTGAATAATGTTATTATTAAGTTATGCAAGTATTTTTAAAATGGAATTGTAAGCCGAAACAGCTGTAACAAAAATAAAAACAAAAATACTTGCAGCACTTAATAATAATATTTTAAAATTTAATTGAAATATATATATTTTTTAAAATGGAGTTCTTCGAATTAATCATAAAAACATTTAAAAAAAAAAAAACATATTCTATGAGTCTAGAATCACAACAATATAACTTATGAGCAACATTTGTAATTAAGCAAATATGGACACCAGTTCTTGTTAATTTAATAACAACTTGTTTAATCTGAAGACTTACCTTATTTTCTATCTAGCCTTGTACAGCGCCCTTCGGTGACATTCCTTCGAATTTTTGCTATAGAAATAATTCAATTTTTATATTATTATAACAGTGGAAGAAAGAATGGATTGGACATGATTATGATTTTTATGTAACACCTTACTAAACACCTATTTCTCTTCTGTGTACAACCAAGGTAAACTAATGTACCACCAGGTTTGGCGACATTATGAGATGAGTTTAGTAAGGGCAGGTAAGAAGGGCTATTTTGATGGTGGTTTTCCCCTCATATTTAATGCAGGCTTTGGAGAGGACTTAATTAAATAAGGGGGAAAAACGAATACTGATTGCTCGTTCCATATTATTTCGTTTTTACAAAATAATGAGACGTAGAAGTGACATCAATCACTGTGATCGTGTTGACATTAATGTTTTAAAAAATATGACTTTGATATTCTTTTTAAATGTTCGTATAACCGTTTAACCCCAAAAATTTACAACACGCAATTATTGTATAATTACATGGCTAAAACTGACGAAAAATGACATAAATAAGTCGTAAATATATTGAATTATACAAATACAATAGTAAACTGACTATTTTCTGAATAAAAGTACGACTTCTGTTCATATACCAGAAGCTGTCACCCCGCGTAGCGCACGAAGCAAGAAAAATAAACATTACTGCGCATGCCTGGGATGCCAAATGTAATGTTGCCGGATTTAAAAAAGAGAATTAAGGTAGCGACATACTCGCAGCTCACATCAAAAAGTTATTTATAACACAATAGCGCTCGCCATACAATCCCATGAGACCCGCCAGACGTAAAAAGATGATGCGCTGTGATCGCGGTTTGAATCTTCGCTAATCGGAATTATTTTTCGTATTCGCTACAGTGGCCATATCAGAAAAGTTATGCGACCCCCTCTCTACCGTAAACAGGAGAGGGGGTCATTTTTAATACTCGGAGCATGCACGGAGCTGTCAAGTTAACATATCCAGTACAAAGAAATGATATTCTCTCGACCGCTTCCGATTTCAACTGACCCCTTCTCCTGCCGTAGGAAGGAATATTTTATAACGTAGTGTGTCGGTAGAAAAGATACTTATAACGCAGTATCTTTTTGATGTGAACTTCGCGTTTGTCGCCCGCTTTAAGGTAGCGACAGACTCGCAGCTCACATCAAAAAGTTATTTATAACACAATAGCGCTCGCCATACAATCCCATGAGACCCGCCAGACGTAAAAAGATGATGCGCTGTGATCGCGGTTTGAATCTTCGCTAATCGGAATTATTTTTCGTATTCGCTAGAGTGGCGATATCAGAAAAGTTATGCGACCCCCTCTCTACCGTAAACAGGAGAGGGGGTCATTTTTAATACACGGAGCATGCACGGAGCTGTCAAGTTAACATATCCAGTACAAAGAAATGATATTCTCTCGACCGCTTCCGATTTCAACTGACCCCTTCTCCTGCCGTAGGAAGGAATATTTTATAACGTAGTGTGTCGGTAGAAAAGAAACATATAACGCAGTATCTTTTTGATGTGAACTTCGCGTTTGTCGCCCGCTTTAGGGTTTTTTTATTAGTACCAAAACGAATCCTAATTGTACAGTCTTTATACAATGTGTAATTAAAATACCGTTTAACAATTGGAAAGTGATTTTTTATTAGCAAGGCTGATAATGTTTTGTTATGAAGAATGAGTTACTTACATCAAGAATCATTCATAACTGTGTTTGGAAGAACTAAAATAACTACATTTCAACATTGGTTTAATAGGTTAGATGACAACCGGTTATTCCAAAGCATTTAATACCGATGAGTAAAAAGGTACGTAATATTTAAGCCGTGATTTCGTACCGATCAGTGATAATAATACGCAGGTAGGTACATATTGATCTTAGTCAAAGATTTTCCTGTTGTTTGTAAACTAATATGGAAAATTGACGTCAACAGAACCAAGGTAATTCTCGGAACAAATCTTACTACACAAAGTAATTACGACAATTGGGTTTAACCCAGCTTTGTCACACAATATCTGTATGTATCTGTATAAACAGGTTTCCAATTAAATATCTATTTGATTTTAGTAAAAAAAACTTTATTTGGAACCATGTCAAACACATTCAATATATGTTTTAAGATTTTCACGGCCAAAATTATTTTTGGGATGTTATGCCGTGTTACGCTAACTCCTTCTTTAGCCAACGTTTCGGACAACGTTACAGTGTCCATCATCAGAGCAGATGTCTGCAACATACATTCTATATACACTTACTAGTAAGCGAAGGTTAATAACTTAAAAAAAATAAAATAAAAAAATGGTTCCGAAAAATCAATATGTTATAAGGAATTTGCGGAAATCATCGGAAACCCGAATATTGGTCATTTACCGGTTTCCACTGGTTTACTAGTTTAACCGTGTTGCCCTCTTGAGTTTGTACTTTGTTTGCGCCACTTTCTAAGATAATATCGATAGGGCAATGAGCCATTTAAAAACAAATTCTACTTAAATTATCAGGAAATTTGTTGGTAAACAATGATAAATTCTTAGAGACTCGGCGCCTTGTATAGGGTTGGCAGATTGTTCAATAATGACAAGCTCTAACATTGTACAAATCTTAAGTACGTCTGACAATTGAATTTCGGAGCCATCTCAGGGCTGGAGTAACAAAATACCTGATTAACCTACTCGATTCTGTGTAAAGGAGGGCGGTCCGTCTGACAGAATGCCATCTCCAATGCACATACAGGTCAGTTTTACAGGTATTTCAATAGAGCCTGCTCTAGGGAAAGGAAGGTAAATGATTATCACCTGTTCACAGCTGATGTCGGCTTCACGAGAACGGGTCGCTTCTCCGACTCGTTTTTGTGCAAGTAGACTCGCATCTGTTGTCGAGCTAGCGTCATAGAACAGGTTTAATAAATTTCTTTCTACAGCTCCTTAAGCCCCCGTATCCCCAATTTCTACAGAATTATAACACATATCCCTTGACCCTCTGAGTTTTTAAGTTCTTAAAAAAAAAGTTATGTTTGAAGATAATATCTATATCTGTATATTTGCCGAGCCAAAACGTTAACGGCCTTACAAAAAAAAAACACTCCGCGGCCGTTAAACGGTGTTTTTGTGAATCTTTAGATTTGACAACGCCGTATTTTCTTGTTCAAATTGGAGTTTTCATAATAATCCGCTAGGTGGTGTGATTGATGCGCCTGCGCATTGCTTTCCCGCTGAATAAAAAAATAGCCGCGGAAATGCTGAAAAAAGACGATCGCGGTGTTTGTGTGATTAAGATGATATTTTCGTAAATGATTTCAATCCTAGACTAATTCGCACTTATATTCATTTACGCAATATATTTACTATTAATTTGTGTTGTTTTTCGTTAGTTTAAGTCAAATTGTGACACTAAAATCGTGTGTTCTGAATTGATCTGTCAGAAAATTGTTCTTTAGGTTATATTCAGAAATAATTTGCATTTTAAGATCTTTATTTTATTATAAATTCTTGAAAGTGATGTTTTTTGGTGACTAAAATGTCTAATACATATTTTAGTAAACGTATCAAAGAAATTAATGTGTTAAGATGTGCAAACAATGTATTCAAACGTGAGTTTTTTTATTGTAAATTTTTGGGAATGGAAAGCTAATTTCAAGATTTTTTTATATTTTTTTATTGTGTGAAGGAGTAAATAGTGAGGTGACAGTTTTATTTCAAAATCATTAAATAAAAGGACTGTGTTTTTTGAATTTTGAATTTTTCCAAATATTTCAATGTTTTAATAGAAAGTGTTTGGGGTAAGTGAGTTTTTTTTTTCAATTTGATGTTTGAAGCTTAAAATACTACAGTTTTTAAACATTTAAGTATATTTTAGATATGAAAATCTTAAAGGTAATTACATTTTGGTTCTAAAATGGTATTTGTTTTTACGACATCTCAAAAAATAATAAATATATAGGACATTAAAAAAAGAAATTCGAAATTCGTTGAAAATTACAAATGGAACAAATATATACAACAGATAAACTACCCTCCTTGGCCGTGTAAGCAATGTACATATCTTTCCATGAACAATTTTTTGTCAGTTCTTAATTAGTAAGGATTCTTCATACATGGTTGTTTGACCACTGTACAAATTTTTCAGAAAGTAAGGCTGGTAAAATGGCGACGTTGTCAGATCAAAACCATATATTTTGTTTAGTAAGAATTTGAAAAACGAAATGTACAGACTTTACACAACGTGCTACAGAAACACCGTTTAACGGCCGCGGAGTGTTTTTTTTTAGTAAGGCTGTAAGTGTATAAAATTGCCTCGATAAAAAAAGAATCGGAAAGCATGCCCCAAAAAGCATTAAAATGTTAAAGGTATGGGGACATACATTGTTTACGTGAGCTGTTTAAAAAAAATAGACTTCTCCCCCCTTGGGAATAAGTGAGATTTGGTGGGACCACCCCCCTCCCCCCTCATGTGAGATTTTTTCATACCCTCGAAATAAATGTTTTTCATATTAGCCATTTTTTCAGCCAGGAAAATTGAACACTTCAAAAGAAGTGAAACGATTAAATTTTTTTAAAATTATCTCTATAATTATATATGTATATTCTTTTAAAGTTGACGTGAGATTTTTTTTGATCCTTTAGTGGATATTTTACTGGAGATTTGATGAGATTTTACTGGACCTCCTCCCATTTTTTGCTCATATAATTAATGTATGCTCCTACGAGAAAAATCTGTGTTTTTTAAACATTTGTCGAGAGATTTTTGCACTATTTTAAACGAGTCATGTTTTATTAAATATTTTCACAATTTTCGATTAATTTTAGTCATTTTAAATATTAGCGCGCTCGCTCTAACATTCGTATTTACATGTCTTCGTTTCAAACCATCTTCTTCTTCTTTTTTGAATGCTTCCTACCAAGCCGTAACTCACAACACTGCCCAAACGGGTGACGATATAGATCCCCTGTTTTTACACTGTGTAGAAAGGGAGATCTTATGAGGTTATAACAAATAAAACAACGACATGAACGTTTTAATTGTCCTTTTTTATTAGACACTTTTGTTTCTGTTCTGGAATTTATAGATTACCAGTTTGGTTTTAAATATTACCAGCCACGGAAATGAAATTAATAAAGGTGTGATCAATACCGGTTTGAAAAATAATTACGTTGCCTACGTAAGATATTTGGACTCCTACGTCACAGACAGGCCAAAACCGTTGACACTGCACAAATCGAATTATTGCATTTGGCAGCCACCTCTGGTCTGGAGCCACAAAATACTTGGCCTTGAAATTCCGTTGACTTTTGATAGATCACCTGTAACAAACGGTTGGCTATCTTTAGAGCACATGCGACAGGTGGGAATGCTGTCCTTGTTCTACCGATATTTCAATGTGGAAGACGCTCCGAGAAATCAGCGTCATTGATCTCTTCGGCACCGATGCGTAGTTGGGAAATACGTCAAACGCACGCCTAATATATTTTTTAAACGGTTGACTTTTTTTCACATGAGAACTGGGCGTTTCTATGAGTCATTATTGAGTTCAACAGCTTAGCTGTGAAGTGATATGCCGGTTTCTGTGTTATCTCCCTCCTACAATATGGGTCTCTTCAAAACCCATGTTCACCCTTGGCCCTCCTGAAAAACACCCTCCACAAAGCATCTTCAAAGACGACGGAGGTCCCGATAGAATTTATTTGGTCCAGGATCGCCTGGGTGGAGTTGATGCAAAAAATAAATTGATTATCTTTTCAAAATAATAATAGTAGATATGTTCTAATATCTTTGTGATATTTTTTAGACTTGTGTGCAAACGTTTCGATAATAAACGAAAGGTATTTAACTACTAATAAAAATAAAACACAAAAACAAATAATTTAAACTTTACTTTCACCGTCAACTTCATTTTTGACCTCATAAGTGGTTATTCACTTGTGGATTTTTTGAGGTTATGTCCATTGCGATAAAAGTAAATAATTTCATTATTGATTATACAATAATGACTTGGCAGTTCAAAGTTGTTTCAACATTTACATAAATGATATTTATTTATTTATTTCTATTTTCGTTTACATAGATAATAAGTTATATTATAGTAATTATTTTTTTATAATGAGTAACTGTATGTAAATAGGTTAGTATCTAGTAGTGTTTTGTTAACCCCTTACTAGGAGAATCTGTGCTGAGGTGTTCGCATGTTTTAGATTAAATGTTATTTTGTCGACATAAGTATAAACACAGTATCTTTCTTAATATTGTCAAGAAGGGCACTTCGGTTCGATGAAAGGCGGCAGTATCGTATAAAAAAAATTAAGATTAAAAGCAGTTAAAGTCAGATAAATAATTATCTTGAAAATCAGGTCTTAAGAAGGGATAATTTTATCAATCATTTTTGTTACATTCATTCGTGAAAAATCACCGGGTTGTCTAAATTCTTTACAAATCAGTTTCAATTTTGAAAACGACAAAAACAATTGTCTATTAAATTATTACCTACTTCATCGCTTGTCTTGGGAGGCGGGTATAGGTACCGCCACCCCGAGAACCATTTAATGATTGACCAACTCCCCTGTTTGGGTTACTTCGAGTGTTTTGTAACATTTGGTGACTTAGCAGAGGTACCCTGGTTCATGGGGTGATGTTTGTCTAGGTCTTGACGGAGGATTGCGAGAGTGGTTGAGAAAAACCTTTTGACCTCTCCAGACGTACTCTCTCGACACATTGCCTTGCACCGCAGTGGGAGGAATGGATTCACACATCCATCGCTCCTGGACGCATTTACCTCTAGATCCCTACCCACTACCCACCCCTCATACGTTTGTTCTTCCCATAAATTCCTCCCTCTTATTTCTCTAAAAAGACCCTCCACACAGCACCCTCAAAATATGACAGAGGCTGTGAGTGATTTTTTTCACAGACAGACAGCCAAAATTAGTACATTTATTGATCTTCAGACCACGGTTATTACAAAACTTCATCGAATCGGTCCCATTGAGCTGGAAGACATATTTGCTGGAGGCCCACCAAATAGTGGGATAGTGATAACGGTGAATCAGACTAAATCAATCATCCATAAGCACTCGTAATCAGTAATCAGTGAGGAAATGTATCTCCCTAGTAACCCAATAATCACCAGCCAACAATTCCAATTTTTTTGTATTTCTTGGGCATTAACTGTGTAACAATTTGTAAAGATTTTTTTAAGAGTTTTAGGTAAGTACTTTCCATATACATTATTTTTTACTTAAATTTATTTTTTTTTGCTACCGGTTTCGACACATCCGTCATTCACTACCAAACATAAAACTAACTTAAAATTTACACAAGTACAGAAATAGTTAGATGTTATGAGGTGGGGATAGTGGGGGGGGGGTGATTTTAAGGGAGAGGGAGAACAGTGGGAGGAGTCAACAAAACATGGAAACATTGTTAAAATGGTGATTTACAGGATGCTATTATATTGTTAACTAAATTAATATTTTATTTACCTTTTTATTTATTTCTAAGGTTTCTAAAACGCACAAATTAATGCAATTATTTTTATTAGATTTTTTTAAACTGTGTTTTTTTTTTATTGAAGCTATGGCCTGTCTCTATTAAATAATTTGCGAACTCGGAAAAGTTATTATTTCGTAAATACAGAGTTCTTGTTCCCTTATTCCAGTTTTAAAATTTCTATTCATCGTACTTACATACTGTGCGTCACATTAATTACATTTTAAAGTGTATATCATGATCCATCATTCGAATGATGGAGGACCTAGCTAGCAGAGGATTGAACCCTCGACGTCTGGATGGGAACACGACGCATTTATCAACTCAGCTACTAACATTATAATTTATCCA
The DNA here is from genome assembly GCA_951813805.1 of Limnephilus auricula. NCBI lineage: Eukaryota > Metazoa > Arthropoda > Insecta > Trichoptera > Limnephilidae > Limnephilus > Limnephilus auricula. The sequence continues at coordinate 2,504,237 of OX638406.1, read as the reverse complement.
TGATATGATCATTGATCATACACACTTTCCTTATCAAAAACTTAAGGGCATGATAAAATTATTGAGAAAATGTTATATTCATATTACAAAGCGTCCTTTAAGGTACTTTGAGGGTCTCGATTTTCCACACATGGTGCATTTTCGTAAAAAAATGACTCTAGAACTGCCTATAATCAAGATCTGTTATCGGATTATAAAAGGAAAGTGAGATAATTACAAACCATTCTAACTTATAAATTTAGTCATAGAGCATAAGGTCACTGTTACAGAAGACAAAAAGCTGTTACATATTAAACGTCCATTAATCTATGAAAAATTCGAAATCGGAACCTCCGCCTCTTTTTAGGAGGGATTTGAAAATAAGGTTAAAATTTGTTTTTATATGTTGATTTCGAAATGGCTTGTAAAAAACATCAACACCTTTCTTCCGAATTGTTTATTAAAATAACAAGGATATTTAAAATTGATTTCACGGAACCAAGCGACATAGAGTCTAAAGACGTCCGACGAACTACTACAAAATGCAGATGGTCTTTATGCCGAACGGCATAAGGTTGAACGAATGCGAAATTGCAGTGTTTGTTTTATTTTGTGAAATTCAGGCACAAATATCGGTTTTCTAAAGAACCTAATTTGCCACATTATACGAATAAACTTTATCCGAAAAGGGATTGTTGATTAGTAGGAGATTTTGCACTTGAAAATACTTTTATAGGCCTGATATTTTTTTCCAGACTTACAAAAAGATTTAAATAAAAAAAAAAATACTTGATTATTTCCAAAGCAAAAATGTGTTCTATTCGCAGTATTTAATTAAAGTATCTTTAATATTCCAAAGCGATCAAATTTTCAAACAAAAAACACATCATTTTGCATTATTTCGCATGGTTTCATCTTCATAAAATTGTTTTGACTTTTAGGTCATGTTATGAAGCAAAACAAATAAATGCAAGAATGATAAACAGCTTAAAACCGGTTTTAATATCAAACAAAATATATTTGTCCATCTGCATTTGCTAACAAATCTTTGTTTTGTGTGTATGAATAGGTACACACAAATTCATTTAGTAACGAAAATAAAACTTCTTATCTTCTGTTAGTATTTTTACAAGTTTATTTGTAGTCATAACAAGTATACTTCTGGTGTAAATATTGCAATTAAGAGGCGCTTTAATCATGTCTGTCTTTTATCTCTGAAATGTTGTCAAACGATAATAAATATACTTATTATCAGTGGTTTATTATAATCATTGAAGTATTTTCAGTGCATTATTTCTAATTCATCATCGTCATCATCACCAGGTATCCTCTTTTTGTTGAAGTTTGAAGAAAAGTTCTTTATATCATCCACTACCCTTTCGATCTACTGTGGAACTCTTAATCCATTGTATTGGTAAGCTGGTCCAATCATTTTAACACGTGGTTATATAACATATTTAAAAAATAAAATGTGTTCAAATACCATCGTTTTTTGTCAGGCCGATATGTTGATAGATGTTGGTAGTATTGGTTCCTAGCTAGGCAGATTGCCTGATCCAAGGAAACAAGTGCTCCAGTAATGCGTTGTACACCTATAAATTATTCCGAAATTATCATTTTTCTTTGAACTATCAGCATTATTAAGGCCTTTTCAATGTTTCCGATGTTTTTCAAATGTGATTCTAACAGCTTATTTATTAAATACTCCATACCGTAAAAAATACCGCTTTACAAAACAAAACAAGTTTAATGAGTCTAGTTTTTTTTAACTGTTAATTCATGGTGGAATTCCATTGTATTAGATATGAAATTAAACAATTTTTTTCACTTCGTTCCACTTGTTTATTTACACCAGGACCGGTTTCGTCCTACTATGGACATTTTCAGACTTTTTACTTAGAATAATTTTAGAAGAAGAAATTCACTTAGAATAATTTTACTTCAGAGAGCAGTAGTGAAACTTAAGTATGTAATTAAAAATGTAATAACCCAAATATATGGAGAACCCTAATAACAATAATTACCATAGTGCTATCAATATTTAACAATTAAGCCCTAAGCAACAAGAAGGGAATATCTCAACATTACCAAAATAAAATATCAGTAATCGCAAACCTTTTCAATTATATAAATTCATGTGAATTAAAAATATCTTTTTACCATGTATCATCATTCATAATTTTAATAATAAACTTTATAATTACCTATATGTACCTTAACTTAACAAAATAACTTATAAAACCTTAAATTAACAAAATAGAAAAATTCATCATATAGAGACAATGTTATGCACCCCTGCCATAAATTCCGTAGCATAAGAATTTCGTCTACCAGTCTGATAATGTCGGTAGTAAGACGAAACCGGTCCTGGTGTAAATAAACAAGTGGAACAAAGTGATAAATTGTTTAATTTCATATCTAATAAAACAAGATTACCTTTCCGGATTATTATTTTTTTTTTTTTAAAGAGCGGAGACGGTTTACTAGTAGTTCCCGTGAGCACTTAGGCCATAGGCCCATTGTGCTGTCTCCCATTTTACCTCATTCCTTTAACAGTAACCCAGCTCCTTTTAAAAAGTTCACCAGGGTTGTCATTGGATAGGAGGCCATATCCTCTGGTTCCACAGTGTGTTTCCCAGGTCTCATCTCTCCTCTCCACTCCCCCTTGTTTCCCTGAAGGCCCAACAAGGGAAGAGCTACCCCCTTGGTTTCTCGAATGCCCCGTGAGGGAAGAGGGCCTAATATCTCCCCTCCACTCCTTAGTTCCCTGAAGGCTCCACGACGGAGAGTTCACTCCCCTTTGGTTCCCTGAAGGCCCCACGAGGGAAGAGGGCTTAATATCTCTTCTCCACTCCCTAGTTCCCTGAGGGCTCCACGATGGAGAGTCCACTCCCCTTTGGTTCCCCGAAGGCCCCACAAGGGAAGAGTCCACCCCACCTTGTTTCCCTGTACGCCCCATGAGGGAAGAGGGTCTAATATCTCCTCTCCACTCCTTAGTTGCCTGAAGGCTCCACGACGGAGAGTCCACTCCCCTTTGGTTCCATGAAGGCCCCTCAAGGGAAGAGTCCACCCCACCTTCGCTCCCTGAAGGCCCCATAAGGGAAGAGGGCTTCATCTCTCCTCTCCACTCCTTCTTGGTTCCTTGAAGGTCCCACGACGGAGAGTCCACTCCCCTTCGGTTCCCCGAAGACCCCAAGAGGGAAGAGTCCACCCCACCTTGTTTCCCTGTAAGCCCCATGAGAGAAGAGGGCCTCATCTCTCCTCTCCACTCCTGCTTGGTTCCCTGAAGGCCCCACGAGAGGGAGGATGTCATCTCTCCACTCTGCTCCTCCCTGGTTCCCTGAAGGCCCCACAGGGAAAGAGTTCATGAAAGTGGCCTAAGACCTCCTAGGTTCTCCAAAGGCCCCTAGTTTGTAATGGTTCAATTTTCGTCCCACGAGTGTCTAGGGAAATGGAAGGTCCACCCCAGCAGAGCCCCGAGTGCTGGGGTAAGGTCTAAATACTCCGAGATGCGACCCTGTTTCTCGGAGGCACCGTTCATAACACTGTTCCCCAGGTCATTCAGCCTGAGCACGGTAGCTAACACCTTAGCTTGGGTTGGCTATTGCAGGTCGTGTTTCCACTCCCTGAGCGATGGGTTCGCCACACTCCCTACGCTTCCGGATTAGGTTTAGTAGGTAGTTATGTGTATCGCTGTCCAGGAAATATTTATTGGATAACCAAAAACTCTGCCATAGGACAAAGCAAGTGGTTTGCTACGTTTAATTAGCTGCGGTGCCCAGGTTCATGGGGTGAGGTTTGTCCGGATCTTTGCCGCGGATGCTTTTGCCCGCCTACTGTGTGAGAGACTGGTTGAGGTAGACCTTTTAACTTCTCCAGGCAGACTCGCTCGATCCATCGCCTTGCACCGCAGTGGGAGGGATGGATTCATACGTTCATCGCTCTTGAACACATTGACCCCCAGGCTCAGGGCTCTGCACTAACCACTGAGCTAATTCGACTCTATCCCCTTCGTCCATATTTAACTGTATTCGACTAAGAACTACAAACATTATCATAATTTTATTTTTATTGATTGCTATCTTTACGTATGATTGCAAGATTTTTCCCGAACTAAATGCAACCAAGATAGTGTCTTGAATAAATGAAACGATTTTTATTTTAATGTGAGACATTATAAACTATTTTATCAGTGAAGACAATATTAGCAACTCCTAAAGGAAAATTAAAAAGAGAGAAATCAGAAAATGTTACTGATATTGTCTAAAATGATTATATTTTATAAAATTTAATATAGTTTGAGGTTAAACTCACGTTAAATTATTTAAAAAATGCATAAATAGCTGCTTGATTCCTAAATTTAATAAAATAAAATGGATAGAATGTGATAAGGTCCGTAATAATTACAGATATCTACGTAGATAGATAAAATTCACTTAATTAGCTACTTACTAGAAATTATGTCGATAACAATTATCAAATAGATTAGATATGAAAATGGGCGTGCACTTACTTTTGAGACTATAATAATAATGATTTTTTTGTAATTTATTGTCAGAAATAATCAATTTGGGAGGCGGGTATGGGTACCTCCGCCCCGGAAACCATTTATTGGACGACAAACACCTCTGCCACAGGTCACTCCAAGTGGTTCGCTACGTTTAGTGATTAAGCAGGGGTGCCCGGGTTCATGGGGTTAGTTTGTCCGGGACTTGGGGCTTTGGTGTTGGAGATATGGCTTCACGCGTCCATCACTCCTGGACATATTTATCCCCAGATTCCTACCCACCCCTCAAACCTTTTTCCTTCCCAGGACTTCTTCTCCTTCCTTTCCCTTAAAAAAACCCTCCACACAGCGTCTTCAAAGATGACATAGGCCCTGAGGGAATTTTTCCTTCAGGGCCTCCTGTGTGAAGCAAATGTAGAAAAAAAATCAATTATTCGTATATAGATTCGAGTTTGGGAGGCGGGCATGGGTTCCACCGCCCCATGAACCATTTATTGGAGTGCTAACACCTCTGCCAAGTGTTTCACTACGTTTGGTGACTTAGAAGGGGTGCCCGGATTCATGGGGGTGAGGTCTGCCCGGATCTTGGCGTATCCACCAAATGCGTGGCAGGGAGATCTCTCCAGCGGGACTATCTAAAAAAAATACCCGTGCACCGCAGAGGGAAGGATGAATTCATAGGCCCTTTATTACTGGACACACTTACCTCTAGATTCTTACCTAACCTTCATACCTCTTTCATTTTCAGAAACCCTAGCACGCTCGCTCTATAACGATCGATAGGATAACTATCGGTAACTCCTCATCGTTCCCTAGGACAACTGCACATCGCTAACGTACAAACAACAGTTGATGTCGAATATATCAAGGACACTTGGTCATTGTGAACTGTCACTTATTCGTTGGCGATCTGTAGTCATGCAAGGGAACGATGAGAAGTTACCGATAGTTATCCTATCGATCGTTATAGAGCGAGCGTGCTAGGGCCTCAGAACTTCCACTACTTCTTTGCATTAAAAAGACCCTTCACACAGCATCCCCAAAGATAACGTATGTCCTGAGAGTTTTTTTTTTTCAGGATAACCTGGATGGAGGAAATGTAAAAAAAAAATAGATTTATTATCATAAAAAAAGTTATTTAACATAATAAACGTTTGGTCTCTAGTTATTCAATATCGCTCAAAATATCAATATAAAAACATCCCCTAAAAATCTTTTCAGCTGTGAATTTGTACAGGGGCTGGTTTAATATTCATTAGGGTAGATTTTGGTGAAATAAAGGGGGACTAAAGCCTATTTGTTGTGACACTCGCTGCGGATTAATTCCTGACAGATAATATAGGTACTATGATGCCACCATTCAAGGGCTTTATTTATTTTCTCATAGATAAATAATTATTTGGGAAGTCAAAATATCGTTTGGGTTTCATTATATTTAGAGAGGGTCAACAGGAAACAATTATAAAAAAATAACTTCAAACAAAAGCTGCTCTATCTTTTTTCAGTTTTTTTTTTTTTAAATTTAGTTTCAACACATTTTTTAACATCACAATTATAGGGTAAACACTGAGAAGGTAGATATGATTAAAGATTTTCATGACAAAAAGTAATTTCTGCTGTGTAAGGGTCTATTTAAGGAAAAGAAGGAGAGGACATTTCGGGAAGAAAAAAAAGTACGAGGGGTAGGTAGGAATCTGAGGATCAGTGTGTCCAGGAGAAAAGTACTTTTGACCCCATCTCTCCGTTGCTGTGCAAGACAATGAGTCGAATGAGATCAACTGGAGACGACAAAAGGTCTCTCTAAACCGACCTATCGAAAAACACCTCACCCGATCAACCGGGAACCCCTGCTAAGTCACCAAACGTATTGAAGCACAGGTTATCTATGGTAGAAGTGTTATGAAAAATGGTTCCCGAGGGGGCGGTACCCCTACCCGTCTCGTCAATGTTTTTGCTGTTGTCGGATATTTTGTTAAACATTTTGTCGCAGGAGACCGAACTTATGCCCCGGTAGTAGGCGCTCAAGAAGAAGAAGAAGGGGAGATACCTAAATATAAATAAAACTTATATTATACTTTATACCTACATAATGTACAAACTTTGCTTGAAACTAATAAAAAAAATAATAAAAAGAGGGAGCGCGCTAATGATTTCGATAATATTCAAGCGAAAACCGTGAAAAGGTTTAATAAAACAAAATCTCTCGACAAATGCTATGTTGCACGTAAAAATATTCTGTGAATTTTTCCATACCTATGACAAGTTAAATAACAGAACAAAATGTATTTCTAATAATTTTCGGGAAACACATTCCGATTTTTTTCTATCTTGTGAATTTCATATAATTATTGTTTAAGCAGGACGATGTGCAAATATTATGTATTTTTGAAAATAACATATATTTTTCAAGAACTTAAAAACTGAAAATCTTTAAGTGAAGTATGTTATAAATCGGTAGAAATGTGGAATGCCGCGGCTTAACACTGATACATTTTTTTCTCCTAACGTCTAGACTTCTAGACAATCTAGAAATTGCGTTATTAGTTATTAGTTATTACTTATTACAAAAAGAAACTCAGATTATATCTTCAATAAAACCAAAACAAATACTGCAAATCCAGTTTATTTTTTACATATTTGCACAAAAAGTCAGAGAAAAGCCAAAACACATTTGCACAATAATTCTAAAAATCCACAATAAAAAAACAGTAAAAAATATTGCCCTACTAAAAGCGCTCGTTATAATATGACCGCCATTGAGAAGAACCCGATAAAATTAAAGTGTCTTTATGGCAGCCGCGAGATATGACCTTTTTATGTACGTATTTATTAGTGATCACGCGCGACACGTGTCTGCCACGTGATGCACACGCGAATACCACGTGGATTCGACAGATTGTAGGACGAATAAAAGCTCATCTCGTTTTCGACCAACCCTCAGGGATGTTGATATAATTTTTTTATTTGATAATCTCTAACGCGAGCTGTTATTGTAATATAAATGTTCGTGCTTGGATGAATGGTCGAAGAATCAATTTTAAGTCGCTTGGGAAATGTTGTGTTTTCATTACCCCTGGTGAAGTGAGAAAATCGTTGTTAAATTAAGAGGAACGGCTGCGCAGCCCGTTTCAGAAAGTTTCATCCAGAACTTGAGATAATACCCGGTGGTGCAGAAATAGATTTTACTAAAATATTGCTGTCACTGTTGCTCTTACTCCACCGGATATTGAGCGAAAGGGACAATGCACTGACACCTAACTAAAATGGAGGTTTTGTATTCCCCACTTTTCTCCTCCAAAAATGGACTGATTTTCAATTTTTTTTTACCAACTACATAAGAAAAAACTATTCTATGTCTGTACGTTTTGCTTTTTTTAAAAAAACATTGTCTGGTTTGTATACTGAACATCTTTTGACGGCGTTTAAACCAGTCAATTTTATTGATTTTTGGAAGGTCATAACTTCCATAAAAAGTAACTTATCAAAAAAAACAAAAAGTACCGACACGCTAGTAGTTGATACCTATTTTATGCAAAAACAATATTTTCTCTAGGGTTAAAATCCAGAGAGATAAATAGGGAATACGTTTGTATGGAAAAATCACCGCCGGGTATCCTTTTAATTTTGGTTTTGAAGCCAAAATATTTAACCAAACTGAATAATATATATTTTAATCAAAATTTATATTAAACTAGCTGACCCTCCCACGCTTTGCTGTGGCTAACGAAACACAACGCCATCTAATGGATTGTTACCTAAACTAGATAACCAAATGTTGTATCAATAAATTAACTCACACCACCATCTGTCAGAAACTTATAGAACTTACAAATTATTGTCCCATAAAAAACATTTAATTCGCAATAATAAATATTGAGCTAAATAATCGAGGTAAAAACTATCCCATCTTTTTAGTTGGACTGAATTACACACAGAAAGCCAAATTTCATCAAAATCGGTTAATGTTTCGGAGTTTACCTCGGACGAACATTGAAACGAGATTTTTATATATAAAAGAAAGATATCTATAAAGAACGAATTGCGCCGTTTATTTAAATAACGATAATGTGTTAATTAAAGAATTTCATTTTTCTTAATTTTGAAGAGTGATTAATTGAGAAAATTTAATTAATAAAATAATTAATAATTAATATTTATTTAAAACTTAATTTTTTTTTTTTTTTTAAGTGTTAATTAAACTTATTTTATTAAAAAGATATCTTGTCTTATCTATTGTGTGATGTATTATATTATATAATGAAGAAATAAAATAAAAGTTCAACATTTTAATAAACGCTTTTTTTTGTAGTATTTTTAATTTTTATATGACAAATTTATTTCCCATTTAAATTTACACCCATCAAAGTGATTTGAATTAATATTTTTTAATTTAATTTTGTATTTCTGTAATAAACAGGGTATTTTTTAAAAAAATGTTTACCATTTACTAACAAATAATTGCCCAAGTTGCTTCTAAAATAATAAACTAAATTGTAATCTTTAATGGCCTATATTTTATAATTTAAAGCATAAATAAATAAAAAAAGATTAAAGCATAAATAAATAAAAACGATTAATGTAATTTTGATAAAAAATTACTGAGGCGAAAACAAGTTGTAATATTTCATAAAATAAAATACTTTTTTGTTTAAAACCACGAGATTTATTAATTTGACGCTTTGTTTCTCCAGATGTGTTATTATAACCATATAATTATCTTTCGGTTTTTTCCCATTACTTGTGTACTTATGTTAATGTGTTTTATGGCCGTCTATGTATTTCTTATATTTGTATCATGTTGTCTCTCTCTATACTTTGTTATATATATATACACATCTTATGTACTTGTTGTTTAGTATTAATTTGTTCCCTGAAGATGCTTGAGTAAAGCGAAACCGGTCGGTTCATAAATTAATAAATCTCGTGGTTTTAAACAAAAAAGTATTTTATTTTATTAAATATGTCAAACCACAAAGTGATTGCTTTCTACAATAATATGTGATATTTCAAGTCATAATAGTGATGGTTTCTTCGCTGAAGAATGGTGACAAAAACTGATAAATGCGTCTTTGTTTTTCCAGGCCTTCAGTACGAGGAGAAAGAGAGAAGAAGAGAGACATGGCAGACAAGAAAAAATGGAATCCAAACATCATCCACGAGCTGGCGGGGACCCATCAGGGCCATGAGACTGGTCATCCTCGTGGCGCTCCTCCCAGCACTGCTGATAGCCGTGCCGCTGTACCTAAGGTAAGATGGTCCTAGACCTCTTTTATTATGAGGGGTGGTTAGAAAAACAGATACAAGACAGACTAAGCCAGAAATGCTAAAAAAAGTGTTCACAGACCTCTTTCTAGAAAAATAACAGAGACAAGGTTGATAGAGGAGGTGGTTTGCACTCGGCAAACGGTATTGTGGGAGACCAAGAGGACACACTCCCAAAATGTAGCCAAAATTCGTAAAAAACAGCTGAAAAATGTTTTAAAGACGTCGTCACAACAACTTCTTTATCACAGATCGATGAAACAGTCGCAACGGTGAAGTGGAGAGTTTTGAAATGATCCAGACAACTTTACCACCAGCAGGGTCTAACCACGAAGAATATGTGCGAAATACAATACAATTTTCAAAATATAGACATTTTTAGCAATACACTTTACAATAATATCGATTAGAAGTAACACGTACGATCAAAAAATTAATACAAGAGTGTCGTATGTATCTGGAGCTTCTCCTATTCTCATCTTATATTCCTCTTCCTCCCCTCCTCCCCTCCTCCCCTCCTCCCCTCCTCCCCTCCTCCCCTCCTCCCCTCCTCCCCTCCTCCCCTCCTCCCCTCCTCCCCTCCTCCCCTCCTCCCCTCCTCCCCTCCTCCCCTCCTCCCCTCCTCCCCTCCTCCCCTCCTCCCCTCCTCCCCTCCTCCCCTCCTCCCCTCCTCCCCTCCTCCCCTCCTCCCCTCCTCCCCTCCTCCCCTCCTCCCCTCCTCCCCTCCTCCCCTCCTCCCCTCCTCCCCTCCTCCCCTCCCCCGTCCTCATCTAAAATTAATTTTAAAATGTAATAAAACTCCATCTCTAATCAACTTTAACATACAAGATTTTTTGGCTTTACTTCATTTAACAATTATATGTATATATTTTTGAATAAGCTATTTGTCTCTTACCAACAAATAAATATATTTAAAAAAAAAATCCCACAGCACAAAAACGGATGAAGTGAACAAAATTCAGAAAACAGAGCAGACACACAAAAAAGAATTGATTGCTATAATTCGTTGAGGGCTACCTCGTCTAGCTTACAGGCCAAGAGCTCCTTTCCCAAACAGTGTAAAAAAAGTTGACAAATTCTCAAAAATAATTAGAGATTTTCGTGACGAAAAGTGTTATCTTGTAATAAAAAATAATCACGATAGTGACAAAACGTCTTATTCCCAAACATCCAAGTTTATCAGCAACATTCTCTTAACACTAAAAACTGAAGGGTATGCAAATGCAATTATTACAATTTAAGCAATAAACAATAAACAACGGTATCGGTATATTATAGGTATTAGGTATCGGTATCCAAAACTAATAATATAACCTATTTTATGTACCTACCAACAATAATAATCAAAAATCGGACAATAGACAAGTGACGATTTTCGGATATTTTCAACCATTTTTTATTTGTTTCAGATATTACGTATTCTCGGGACAACTATACCCAGTTGGCATGAGCGATATGAGGCTCATTGATAGAAAAGTATCCACAACATGGTGCCAAGTAAGTTCAAATCAATATGTCGATTATCTAAACATAAAATTAGCATATTTTCTAATTTAGAAGACATTGAAAGGCGGTGCCATATCTCGTAAAAATCAAAAACCTGGTTTGTTCAAAGTCGAATTTTGCAGCCCTTTACCAGGTTTTTCCTTCTTGCTCCTTTCTTCTTTCACGCAATCAGCCCAGAGGCCCTAGCACGCTTTCTCTATAACGATCGATAGGATAACTATCGGACACCTCTCTTCGTTCCCTACGACAACTGCAGATCGCAAACGAATAGGTGATAGTTCACAATGACTAAGTGTCCATAATATATTCGATATCAACTGTCGTTTGTACGTTTGAGATCTGCAGTTGTCCCAGGGAACGATGAGAAGTTACCGACAATCGGTCGGTAACTTCATATCGAGCGACTGTGCTAGCACACCAGGTCCGCCTTCAGGTGTACTCATTTAGTCATGGTATTTAGTGCCTTGTCATTTGGCATTCTTTCAACAAGGCCAATGTTTTTGGTTTTTTGAGAGAGATCTAAAGGGCGGATTGAAAATTTCAAGAATTGTGATAGAAAACAAGGCGTTTGTTTAGACTTAAGAATAGGTCAATCAAATAATATATTATTTTATAAGACCACAAAATGACCATCCCGGGAAGACATGCTCATTTGCAAGCGACTTGATAACTATTTGAAATTATACGATTTAAAAAACCTACGTGTTTATTAACACTAATAAGTCATATTGGTTTAAGTTTAAAGGGATTAAATATTGATACTGATATGCATTGTTTGTCAATTAATATTGTAAAACGATATCTAAGGCTTAACAAAGATAAAATTCTGATATACTGTATATTCAAAACTGTCGATTTAGTGTCAAAAATGACAATATTGATTTATTCACTTAAATTAATTCCATAAATTTTATTGTTTCTTGACTTGCGGTATTTTGTTTTCAAATGATTTTCCTTTCCAAACATAAAAAAATGTACTTTTTTGTCAGTAGGTAAAATTGCTTTTTGCACAAATTTCGTTCTTCAATTTATTTATTTATTTTATTTATTTATTTATTTATTATAGATAGATACAAAAGAAAGTACAGATTACATATTAGGAAGCTTTGCCTGTCCAACTAGGAATGTTTCCCGTTCCAGGACAGACAAATTGACAGGTTTAGTTCATATTATTCTTTAAGAAATGTACATAATTTCATAATAAAAACAAAAGAACAAAAAAAAAAACATTTTTCTTTGTTATGTAATGAAGAAATAGATAAATATATATGTAGATACATTTTTTTTGTGATGTAGAAAAATTAATCTGTAGCATATCATATTCTATTCGGATTTACCGAATTAACCAGGTGACATATAATATATTCAGATTTACAGAGTATGAGATAAGTAGGTAGTTGGTAGTATTGAAAAGTATAAACCAGGTACGTGATAACAGAATGTAGGAATTATAAAAATTTTACAACATAAAAATATTAAGTTATGTTAGGTAACGGGTTTAGAAGTGTGAGCTTATAATACATATTACATTAAAATTTATAATATTAGATATAATTTATGTATGCAATAATATATACGATTTTTTTCCTAAGCGTTGTAACTACGATGTGTAATAAATTATGTGCAATCATGATTATTTTCACTGATATGAAACATGTTTTCAGTTCATTATATTATACGACAATACCAATACACACCGCGCTCATGTCTTGAACTAATCCTGCTAAAATATAAAAACAATAACTATAAATATAGGTAGAAATATAAATAGATACTATGAATATACATATATAAATAATACCTCATTTAATGCTAATTTGGTAACGGTATTGTGAAATTGGTGTATTACTTTGTTCAATTTACTACTTCTGTTCTACTATTTTTAATATTTTGACAGTTTTCCCATGAGTCCTGAACTTTTTCATTACTAGAGGCATCTCTAAATTTAAAGATAATGTCAATGTTTATCTAGAATTGTATGTATTTTGATGATTTGTACAAAGTTTAGTTTGTTTAGTAGCTTTGTAAATTCTTCTCAATCGTTTCCGTCCTGTTCCATTTCACATCTTCCTCAGTCTGCCTTTTGGTAGCATCAGCTTGGGTATCTACGCAGTCACAATTTTCGTCGTAATATCATCAAGTTCTTTTTACATGCATCGTTGGGACTTACAGAAAGATACAACGATCATTATGTCTTTGTAATTCACCTGCTGTGATATTATAAATAATCTTTGTTGAATCCTACTGCTCATGAATTACATATTTTATACATTATTGTTTCATTATACATTATATACCACATACTTTAAATGAAACACGATGCACGATGCACATATATGCACGAAAAATAATTTATACAGATTAATATACTTTTGTACATTCGCGAACCAATAATTTATCTGAATATTAAAAAGCATAACGCGTTAAAACGGGTTTATTTGGCAATATTGAAAATAACACCATCCTTTAGCCATCCTTAACCATACTTAAGCCATCCTTTAGCCATCCTTTAGCCATCCTTTAGCCATCCCTTAGCCATTCTTTAGCCATCTTTTAGCCATCCCTTAGCTATACTTTAGCCATCCTTTAGCTATCCTTTAGCCATCCTTTAGCTATCCTTTAGCCATCCTTTAGTCATCATTTAGCTATCATTTAGCCATCCTTTAGCTATCCTTTAGTCATCCTTTAGCCATCCTTTAGCCATCCTTTAGTCATCCTTTAACCATCCTTTAGCCATCCTTTAGCCATCCTTTAGACATTTTAGTCAACCTTTAGCCATCCTTTAGCCATCCTTTAGACATTTTAGTCAACCTTTAGCCATCCTTTAGCCATCCTTTAGCCATCCTTTAGACATTTTAGTCAACCTTTAGCCATCCTTTAGCCATCCTTTAGCCATATAACATAACATAATAACAATAACTAATAACAAATAGTTTAAACAAGAAAGAAAAACCCACTAAGGCACTGCCTGAGTGTGGGTAAAATAAAAACAAATCTTTATCCACCCTTTAGCTGTATTTAACACAATTGCACTCGAACTTGCAAAATTTTCCTACAATTGTTTCCGATTTCAAACAGTTTCCAGTCGGGGAAAAGTAGGAACTGGACAAAATGACATTCCGGTAGTAACCAAGCATATTTTTAAATTCAAGACCAAACAATGGCGGCACTAAAATTACTTAATAATTAATAAGAAAATGATATATCTTATTCTGTTAAGATACGACATGTCATTATAGCAAATTCTTTCAAACAAAAACTAATTATGATAATAATAGAGACATTACTCAGCTTTTCAAACATCATCATTTTTATTTTTCGTTCATACATTGTAATTATTATTGTTTTATTATCAAATTCAAACACGATGAGTTTGACTTTCATCGCATTATCTCACATTGTAAATTGTAACTACAAAGTATGGAACAAATTGCTGGCTTTTTCTACGCTTATCAGTTTCGTAGGCAATACAAAAAAAAATCAATGGTCGATTTTGGATATTGAAATATTTCGAAAGATTTCGGATATTAAAATGAGTTATGAGGTGTATTTAGGCTAGTTATCTACATAATATATGCGGTATAAATGCGGTTGTCCTCAACATTGTTTAACTAAGTTAGGACTCTTTTGAAAATTACATACCTACCTACGTAGCTGGTACAGGCAAATCATTCAAAAATCGGGCCTATTTTCTCAGAAGGTAAAAATATTCTTGCTTTGCAATAAAATCCAAATAAATGCAATATTTGTGAACGTATCCGAAAACTAAAAACTGTTTTGGAAAGTTCAAGAAATATGATAAAATTTTATTATTATTTCCATGTAATTTTTAAATTGAACTGAAATTTGAATTGAAACATTAAAAACTTTAAAAAATGGCTCGTCTTAAGTACTTTTTTCTAACTAAAATTACTGATAACGAAAAAATTAAAAAAAAACATATATATTTTATTAGTAAATTGAATTGTGAATGTTATTGTCTCCTTACTTTTTGTCTAATTGGGGTCTAATTTTTTTTTTCAAACTGTCCGTAACTTTAGTTTCATAAAGGTGTATGATTGAATTATTTTGTGGTTAACTTTAGATTTAAATATATAGCGTGTTGTTTTCTCTTTCCAACACCGTTCAGATCTTATTTTTCTCTATTATAGTAAGGGAGACTTAACAATTTCTATGAGACTGTGAGATTTCTGTGAGCTGGGACAAGTATTAAACGGGTTAAAAACGGACCCATCTGAATATATTTGTGCACACAAAAGTTTCCAAAAAATATTCTAATTAGATCGAAAAGTTTCTCTGTATATAACTATATATATTTATCTATTGGTATGTACTAAAAATACCACTACTAAAATTAATTTAATTAAAATATTTTTCTGAAAATATTGTTCATAAACATTAAAAAATACCACCGAGTTCGAGCCAGTACGAACCAGAATAAAATATTAAAAATATGAACGAGCATTGACTTTTAGAGTGCAAAAAAATAATCAGTTTATCATAATTTGGAATTTGTTTTCGAATATTATGATAATTTAACATTTTTATTTGAGGACTCAGGAATCGGGTAAAAATAAAATACGGTAGGCTGTTTATCAAACAGGTAAATCCATGTGTAAAGTATTTAAAGTAGGTTCTTATTGAATTTTATAAAAAAAACGTAATACGTTTAATAATTAAAAACATACCACGATCATACACACATACTAAAATAAATATACCTACCTATGCATGTCATTGGTCTAGGCATGTGTCCATTTTAGAACTAGCGAGTACCCGGGATGCGTTAAAATGCCACAAAAAGAAATTGTATTTCCATGCGAGTCCTTTCCCATGCGTCGCCGTTCCCACCCTCGTCCCCCTTCCACTTTTCTCGTCTTCCACCCTCCCGTGACCTCCCCCCTTGCATTTCCCTCCCGCATTCCTCTTCCACCTTCTCTGCCTTCCCCCTACCTCCATCCTCCCAACCGCTAAAGCTTTATATGAAATACACATATTTTTCAAACAACTTGCACGCCACCTATTGTAAGTGTTTATATTAATTTCATAATGCCAGAGCTCATCATTATATATAGAAACCTTTGCTTAAGGGACAAACAGAAAAACGTTCATTTTTATATATTAAGATTGTACAAAAACATGTTCTTAGGGATGTTCTGCAAAATCAAATAATTTTTTAAGTTTGTATTAAGTAGGTACGTAGGTCTATCTATCTGCCTGTCTTATTATATAATATATATATTTTTTAAATACAAGCCTGAGTTGTTTGGCCTTCCAAAGGCATTATCAAAATGTGGTTCGGAAGGAATAATAACTACACAATAGAAATTTTTAAAAACTATAAATCAATCATTATATATAAATAAGATAAGTTATACATAACCAATGATGACCTTAATATTATATTTTGACAAAGTATATATTTAAAAAAAAATTTAACCCATGTTTTACATAAGTTTTTTTTTAATATTATATAAATAAATACTAACAAAATGAAAAAAATTAAAATCCATAAAAAAATAAATTAAAAATATAAAGCCTCGATAAATAACGCAAAATCACTTATAATCATGTGTTTTTGGTTTGAAATTTTGACTGCTCAGAAATATTATAGATGATTTAATTAAATACTGCTAGTAGAACACATCTGGGCCGGAATTTTACAAAATAAAACCAAACGCTGCGATTTTGCGCTGTTTTTTCGGCATGAATTAAATTGGCCGCGTTCAACGAGTTTCGAATTGAGAATTAAATCTTTTGCCGTTCGGCATAAAGACTATCTGCATTTTGTATCAGCTAACGCCCCATTACGGTGGCGGACGGACGTCTCTAGACTCTACGTCGCTTGGTTCCGTGAAATAGAATTTAAATTTCCTTGTTACTATAATAAACAACGCATAAAAGAAAGGAGTTAACGTTTTTTACAGGCCTTTACGAAATCAACCTGTAAAAAAACAATTCTCAAATACCTGCCACAAACTTACCAAAAAAGTTTTGTAATTTATTTTTAAATCCCTCCCAAAAAAGCGGAGATTCAGATTTTGAATTTTTCAAAGACTAGTGGATCACCTTAAGAGGAATATAAACGCCAGAAATATTTTACTTCTCACCCCCTTAGGACTCCGCGTATTTTTGGTATTATCTGCACGATGAAAGAGGCGCCGAAGTTGTTTTTAATTTTAATATTTTTAAATTTAAATTTTTTAATTTAAATTTTTTAAATTTAAATATTTTTAATTTATACTTTTTTAATTAAAATTATTTTAATTTTATGGTTTTTCATTTTTTTTATTAATTTTTTTTCAAGAATGAAAAAAAGTTATTAAACGGAAATAGTCAAAAATAATCTTAGCCATAAAGAGGCATTTAAAAAAAATTGTTTCTGATATAACTTCATATTTATGTAATGAAAAAACAAATTATTTAGAACTTTTATTTTTTATAACGTAAGTAATAATTTAATTTTAATTCCAATAAATAGAGAAGGTAGAAAAAGCTTCAATGTATCCATAGCATATTTTTTCATATGATTCGTAGTAAAGATAAATCTATATAGTAATTTGGCGCATGGCTTCATCTTAAAGCACAATTTTCTATGATCAATACACATTCAAACTACATGCCAAAGACACTCAAAATTTGATAAAGGAGATGATTAATTATTTTGTTCACTGACAGCAATTCGATTCATTAGTTAAAGTGACAGAAGGATTATTGAGGGATTAGTGGATATTTTAAACATTATTATTATGATTAACGATATTTATCACTTTACTCATTATTGATAACCCGGATTTGTTATTCTGACTTAAGACGATAGACTTCGCTTTTCGGCCCATACATAAAGGACGCCCGGGAAAAATCACTTTTCTACATCGAAAATTGCACAAAATGAATATATTTTTTATACTGCCTTTTAGAGGGTGAAAACTATGTCGGTATGATTTCGAATTTTCGATGCGTTTCGTATTAACGTAAAAATTCACTGTCAAACATGTACGATTTATTAAAAAATATTATTTAAGGAAAAAGTGTTGCTAACTCAACTCTCATAAAGAATTATAAAATTATAAAAAGCTACCGACGTAGCTTCTTCTTTCTAAAAAATACATATTTTTTAAAATTTCAATTTCGTGAAAGTTTCGGTGTAGAAAAATGTATTCTCCATAAACCCCCTTTCGAGCGATTTCTGTAGGTAAATTTGAGCGTTGTCTCATTCGCACATTTCGTATTCGCATGTATTGTAAGTGTGCGTGAGCTTATTGTGAGTGAGACAGAATGACAGACGCGGCTGTTCCGCGTGGCGCGCGTATATTTTTTTTAACTTATAAACGCGTTTTACAAGTTATTCTTTGACATATTAAGAACAATTTATTGTTCGCGCAAGTACCCAAGCAATATGAATATGAATAAATAGGACCAGCAAAAATTTTGTTTGGTTAACAACAAGTTTTTCTGCTGTATAATTGATTTGGTGGTGTTTTTGAATAATCTGAGTATTGTACCAGATAGAGGGTATACTTTTACATATAACTGCATACTCGGCGATGATCGACGTATCACATGAGAACGGCTATGACTCAGAGTGAAACAGCTTGACTGTGGATTTGCTGGCCTCTGTGTTTCCTCTCTCCTGCAACATGGGTCTCTTCAAAACTCATATTCATTCTTCTTGTTTCAGAGACAACTCCTTCATTCCAACGCCACCTTCAACGCCTTCCTGATGGCCTCTCAGCCTGACCTGGCTCTCGAGCTGGTGCCGGTCTCTATGACCCGCGAATTGAGTCTAGAGGACGACATGAAGGAGTACTGGGGTTTCTACCTGTTGCAAGGGTCTTCTGTCACGGTCTCCACTTGTGTCAGGTTATATACCATTTAAAGAAACTAATACTAATTTACTTCGGTTATCTGGAACACAATTCAATTGGGACGAATTCCAATCGAAAGTTCATGCAAAACGTGTGTCAGTATGTGGTGAACCGTCTCGACACCCTACCCGCCGCGGATACTAATTTGTGACGATCCACCCTCTTGGGCTACCCGGCACCCGTTGTAATGATCCGTAGTCGTCTACCCTTGGTTTTTCTATTCTTTCCCTTTAACACTAGCTGTCGGGATCTACTGGCTACGCTACCCTTATCTTTTGGCCCTCGATCAATATACCCTTGTATCTAGCTACACCTAACTTTTCCTTAAACCCCTGCGATTTTCTCACAGTAAATAAGATTTATGATTTTATTGCACATTATTCCTATTTACCCCGTTGTGTGATTTTTTGTTTCGGTAATTACATTTGTATGTGTAAATTAATACGCATACACATGTAGAGGAAATAATGTAGTATGTGGTAACCTCAGATTCTTTCAGAGAGAAGTGTGAAAGGAATCCGTTTGATAAACTAACCCCGTTTTTAGATTGTTTTATTTTATTTTCAAACCTATCCGTATTACCCGCCTTCTCTCAACTTGGACAAGTATGTCATTGACGCTAATTCTACAGTAAATTGTCACCCGGTTTATAAAATTCAAAGTCATAGTTTTCTTACCTGATTTTTCCCTTCCTATAGATATACATTGGATTATTTTAACATAACCTGGAAAGTGTGAATTTTGACATGCATGCCAGGTTCCTTGCGAAGCTCTCAATGTCGTCGTACTGCACCTAAATGGTCAAGTTATTATTGTTATTAGTATACACTACATGTACTGGGGAAGAGGAAGGGGAAGGATGGATGATAGGTGGATTTTTGGGGAATGTTGTTTCCTGAATAAGTCGGCTCCTCCTCTAACCAAATAGATACTGGTGACCAACATTCCAGACAAAGACTCAATCATTACGTTTGCTAGGATGGTCCTTAAGTCCTGATTTTGTTCTCTTGCATGAACTTCATTGCTACGAAAGGGTCCCTTCACGCCAGATGAAAGAGCGCAGAGTCCTCATGTTACTTCCAGTATTACCCCGACTTCCTATCCTCCAGAATTGATTTTAACTCGACTGATTCTAGAAGGGGTATGTCCATTTCTTCCCTTATCATGACTCTACTCGCGTTGAGTGCGTACGGAGCCGTTTGAGATGATCCTTTCGTCTCCTTCGTAGGATAATCATTGGCTTGCGTTCCTCGCCTCTGAGAGCTGACATAACTTCTACCTCGTAAAAACTATGTTTGCTTTCAGGTCGACATCGATGACAAATACGCAAATGATCGATTGTTTGAATGCCGCGCCAGCGTATCAAATCAATACAAACCACACCTTCCTCCTCACGTGTAACTCGTATCTTTGACACCGTCGAAGGAATCAAAATCACTCCTCAAAGAAACAGTTGTGTGCTGTTTAATTCAGAAAATGTTTGCGTACTTCACCGAGAAAGTGTAATTTCGCAGGGCAAATATGGATTGGTGGACTGTCTGATCTTGTTGTTTGCAGTGGTTTTTTATTGAAGGTACTGACCCCTCGTGTAAGGAATTAGGTAATGTTACCCATCTGTTCAGAAAGGTATGAAATGGGAAAAAGGGTTGAATTGCGTAATTTTTCTGAGTCCGCCTAACTCCGAAAGTGATAGGTACTTACGTAACTATCTGTCTTATGATTGTGGGTCCAATGGAATCCTTTAAAATTGAAATTTAAATCTCTATAATATTAATAGCGTAATCGATTGAGGGTAAGTATATGTCTGTTGGAATCATAATACTAAACCGAAGTTGAATACATTATGCTGGTTCGTTAACCTCTGGCGGTATGTAATACTCGAGAGATGTTTATATAAAGCCCATTTAATTGTTTGTTTATAGAACATTTGGTTTGGCCTACTGCCCTAGATCGGGGGATTCTGATTTCAAGGTGAGGTACCCCTACTATATTCATGTTTGGATCTCGATAGTAATAATATCAATAATAAGATAATTTACAGAGCGCCGCTTTAGTGGAAACTCGTATATATTTGCATTGTATTTATTGAGGTGAAGGTCACAGGTGACGAAATGACGTTAGTGCTAGGTATATTTGAGATGACCTAGTTCTGGCTGTTAAGTACCGTTGATAGGTAAATTCTATGGTTAGGTATTTCAAAATGACCTACTTCCTGTATAGGTACTTGGATGGATAACCTATATTCTCAGTTACGCATTTTCATTTTATTGGAAGGTGAAGGTCATAATTGACGAAATGATTTTAGTACTAGGTATATTTGGGATGACCTAGTGCCGGATGGTAAGTACCGTTGATAGGTGAAATCTATGGTTAGGTATTTCAGAATGACCTACTTCCTGTATAGGTATTTTGGTGGATGACCTATATTCTCAGTTAGGTATTTTTGTTGACCCAATTTCTAGTTAGGTACTTTGTGATGCGGCTGAGCATACATCACGCTAACCTGTGGAAAAACGATCTATAAAATGTTACATTTTGTTAGTGTCAATCATGCTATTTCGCAAAAAAAAATCATAGACACGTACAACTGCAGCAAAGCTCTTCGGGGTCTGGAAAATGTATAATATTGAACACTTACCGAGGTTTCTCCAAATTACCAATTTTCCACTGGGAATACAACAGCTTGGCAATATTTCACTATGTTTATCTAACCTAAAACTACAAAATTTGTGAATTTAATTTCTCAATATTTCTCCCTGATCTAAGTAAAATATAACTATTTCTAAGTGACTATCTCCTTTGATTACATTGTACTTAATGTTCAAATTCTAAAGTTTTCTAAATTGTGCAATATCTCTTTCCGTACTTTTTATGACATTATTTAAAGTTATCTAACGTGAAGGATTTATTTAATTTTCGAACAAAAAATGGAGTCCGTTTTCCTCTCAAGTCCGTTGTAGTATATTTATTAAAATTTATTTAATTCGTGAACTTAATTCTCATTCCTTTATTTTTAAATCACCTTGTGTTATAATAATGCACGATGTTTACTGTTGATTTATTTTAATTATTTGAGATTTTTCTCTTTTCAATCACATTTAAATAATAACCGCGAATAATTTTTAATTTTCACATAAATTTATCAAATTAGATAATTATTATTTTTCCGAACGCCTTCCTATTTCACAATAATAACCGAACTCTGTCTATCAATACTTTGATTATTATTTTATTTAAACTTTAAGATAAACTTTTTCTACACTTAGATGTACGCACACTTTAATTTAAACACTCGGATTTATTTTAAACTTTATTTTTAGGAACTGTTTAATATTTATAAAACTAATCACTTTTGTTATTTAATTTTTAATTTTTATATATTTTTTAAACTTCACTGAAGTGTTGTTAATTTTGGGTCACGATAATCACTTTGTTTACACTCACAACACCCTTTATTTTTATTAATCACTATTTTTTATAACTAAATTAATAAGGTAATTATTTTTACTAAAACTTTTCCGTTTAAATGCAAGTCACTTTAATTGTTAGCACTAATATTAATTATTTAATTCATCTCTTTTACTTTCACTTGATAAGAATAAAACCAAATTCTAAAGAAAAACTCTAAGTGTTGAAAATTTTTTTGAACGAATTTATAACACTATTCAATTATGTAACTGGACTTAGAACTTTTGATCTGTAAATTTCACTTTGAAAGTTAGCCGTACGTATTTCGCGTTATTGTAGATAATCCTTCCGTTGTCGAATCAACTGTCATTCTGAGCTCGTCATCAGTATTTATACCTCTCTCAATTCCAGATCATCTTAACTCCACTTGTCCTGGCATAAAATAATGATTTCTATCAACTCGTAATTTTTTGAAATGAACACATTATTATCGACTGTCTTGACTTAAATCATTTTGTTTCGTGAAGAAATATTTTTTTGTTGCAACCCCCCTAAGCTATCTCACTTACACGGGAATTCGGATCCGGACTGGTAAATATAATCAACTATTCGCCCAACCTTTCTGAGAATTCAGATCAAGTGGATATTTTATTTATACATATAAAATTTATTTTGTAAACGAATATGTCCATGATCGCGGACACAATGTGAGCCTGTCACTGGGTGCAAATACTCTATTTTCCCGTTGATTGAGTACATCTCTCTTCACTTTCAAATTTTTTGATCCAAATTTTAACTGAAATACCTCCAAACTCTTTCAACTTTATAATCGATCATTTAGTTGCACATTTTTCCTTCGTTTTTCGCTGAATTTTACTGCAAAAATGGCTTTCGCCATGCCCATCTATGTATGTATTAAATTTCTTTCTGAAACCGGTAGAATACCTATATTCGTCATTATGTGCATTCTATTCACCCTCGAATCGTGCTAATTTCGATGTGATTTAATTTTTTGGCACCATTTTCTGATTTTAAAAAGGGTTTCCGTTCTATAAAACATTTTTCCCTCTTTCCAAAGTGATTTGCCATGTATTCAAACGCTTTCCAATAATTTAAGGGGAACTTAATTTTGTCAAAGCATTTTTCCTTCCCTTTTCTTGCACCTCCACTACAATCGTATCACCAATTCGACCCTGTTTAAATGTCATCTTTAATTGTTTTATTCAAAGTACGTAAGTATTTTTGTTTCACTCACTCTGGGAAAAGCATTAATCTTCATTAAATATCTATGTTTATCATTCGATTTGTTTATATTCCAAGATTCCGCTGTCTCTGTTTACGTTACGTATTATTTTAATGTGTTTCCTCTGTTTAGATTATCTCATAAGACCAATGTATTTTTTTACGACCTCTAAAGCTATAAAAGGGTCCTTAATTGCTAGAAATCATGTTCAAATTTTGATGTGTTTATGTTTTGAATTCGTCGGCGGCCGATAACCTTTCATATCCGAGTTTCTCCCTTGTTAAATCACATATGTCTATACTCTGGTTTTCCTTTGAATTTCATGATTTCGTACGTCCAACCATTTCCTTCTATTTTCCAACAAAATTGGCTGTCGGTTTTCAATAATATTATAACCCTCGCATTAAGATTAAAGCTGTTTTCAGTGTTTTAAGCTATCCGCCATCTGTCGATAAAGTACGATTTTTCCTTGATTTTCTTTTCGATTTGCCGTTCCTCTCGACTCACTATACCATATCAACTCTCATAATTGTATATTTCCCGTTTTCTGATTTATACAAATCTTAGTTCGGAATTCTCGTTCTGTCTCGCCTTTTACGTCAATTTTCATCAATGTTCGTAAGTTCTTTAACACCTCAACCATTGTGTGTAACTTTTCCTTTATCGTACTGACGCATTTTATACATCTGATTTTCATAATCATTTTACGTGAACTTTTTTGTCATCTCGGAGGCAGTTTCTTCCCGTACTTCAATGGTTAATTATCCCTCTACTGCACTCGTATTGTAAACATTTGCTAGGGTCATCGTTCCGAATGCACCGATCGTGGGACTTTGTTTATTTCTCCGGACATGAACCCTTATTCGATTTTAATAAATCTCAAGGTTGGATCCATTAGTTTCTTGAATTATGTCTCAAGTCCAAAGTCCAAAGTGGTCTTTCATATATTGTCACGCCTCCTGTTTCTGATTGGATAAATACCTTTCTGTGAGACTCCTCCCTTAAAATTTTAAATATCACGTTTTTATTTATTGACATCTTTCGATGGAAGGAGAAATCACCATAATTTTGTTGTTTTACAGATCTCTCTAATAGTTTGTTGATTTATCGCAGGTGTCGCTATAGTGTCCGATTTGAACTTCGTTTGGGTGGGAAAAAATTGTATGAGCTTTTCCGATGAAGAAAATGCTTTTTTTTTCTCTTTCGAACGTAATGTTGAAGTCGTCACAAGTAAAAGAATCGTGGGCGTGGGAGGGATTTTGTCACGCTACGGAGCCGGAGGTTCCGAGTTCATTCCGCTGTAATTCGGTAGATTTCGTCCACGCCGGTTTTTCCGAATCCAATATCGGTCGGGAAAATGAAGGATGTCCTCGACGTCCGAGACAAAAAATGGAAACAACGTGGGCGAGGGAAGGGCTTTCGCCACGCTACAGAGCCGGAGATTCCGAGTTCTTTCGGCTGTAATTCGGTAGACTTCGTCCACGCCGGTTTTTCATAGTCTGCCGACATTCGCATCGTTAAATTAAGTGCCAAGGAAATATTTCAAATACAAATGATTTGCTGAATAAAAGCAAGAGGCAGCCATTGAAGACGCGTATGGTAGATATTGGGTCACCATTTAATTCAGCGAGGCATCGAAGACTAGTGTTAAATAGCTGCCTCTTGGTTTTTTTCAGCAAATCAACTTTATTTTAAATATTTCCTTGGCACTTAATTTAACGATGCGAATGTCGGCAGACGATGAAAAACCGGCGTACAGCCGAACTCGGAACCTCCGGCTCCGTAGCGTGGCGAAAGCCCTTCCCTCGCCCTCGTTGTTTCCATTTCTTGTCTCGGAAGTCGAGGACATTCTTCATTTTCCCGACCGATATTGGATCCTGTCGTTCCAGGTAGTGAGACCATAGTTTACACATTTATGTTTTACACATATATAGGCTAGGACAAAATGCTTTGAACAATGTTTTTTTTTACATTGTTGCATTGAAAGAATCTTCGAGCAATCATATTTGTCAGTATACTTCTCCTTTGTCGTTCAATGTCACCATCGTCCGAAAGATCTTCAATAATGATGTGCCCCAAAAATTTAACTTCGTAAATAATTTTTGTTTATCTCATTACGTTGTACGGGAAGCAATATCTCTTTTTCGTGGTGGAAAACCATTAATTAAGTCTTCTTGGACTTGTATATAATTTTATTGTCATTTGCATATTCTTCACACATTTTTAATAACATTTTCAACCCCTTGATCGACGGAGCTAGGAGAATCATGTATAATTGGGTACATACAACACACCTTTAAGACGATAGACTTCGCTTTTCGGCCCATACAAAAAGGACGCTCGGGAAAAAATACTTTTCTACATCGAAAATTGCACAAAATGTGTATATTTTTTTTATACTGCCTTCTAGAGGGTGAAAACTATGTCGGTATGTTTTCGAATTTTCGATGCGTTTCGTATTAACGTAAACATTCACTATCAAACATGTACGATTTATCAAAAAATGATTATTTTATTTAAGGAAAAAGTGCTGCTAACTCAACTCTCATAAAGAATTATAAAATTATGAAAAGCTACCGACGTATCTTCTTCTTTCTAAAAAATACATATTTTTTAAAATTTCAATTTCGTGAAAGTTTCGGTGTAGAAAAGTGTATTCTCCATAAACCCCTTTTCGAGTGATTTCTGTAGGTAAATTTGAGCTTTGTCTCATTCGCATATTTCGCATTCGCGTGTATTGTAAGTGTGCTTGAGCTTATTGTGAGCGGGACAGAATGACAGACGCGGGTGTTCCGCGTGTCGTTCAAAGTCTAGCCTCTTAAAAAGTCAGGTTAAAAATTAGATCACAATAAACCACAAAAGAAATAAATAATATCATGCATGTTTTCCGTGCATTTCTTATTCGATGAATTGTACACGTAAATAATATGGCTGCAGTTATTTATGCATTCTTATCTGTGGACGCATCTAGAAGTAATTTTTTTCCTTTGTTTTTTCCTATTTTCAATGTTAAATCTACGTGATAACCCCAAAGGCAAATGACACATGTATTATTATGTTTATTATTTATTACAGTTCAAGAAATATAAAATTCAAAACCGTATAGTATTAGATGCCACAATAATAAAATGCTAATTTTACATAGAATATATAAAATCTTACCTTAAATTTATTCCACATTAAGGCGATGCACTACCAACTAAACCCAAATCAGTTAATCAAAATTTCTATAATTTCAACCCTTCATTCATATCAAAAGAATGATTTGTTTCTAAAATGTGATTGGCAAATTCAAATTATTTAGTGGTGTACACAAAGTTATTTGTTTCATTTAATGAACCTGAAAAGGTTTTCTTTAGGTAGGTTCTATCTATAATCAATTAGATAATTCTTCTATTTTTGAAACTGATAATTCGTGGTGGAATTCCATTATAATAGTATAATAAAACAAATTTAAAACTTTTTCCACTTTTAATTTAATGACCGTAACCGGTTTCAGCTTGTCAAAGCCATCTTCAGACTGGTCTGAAGACCAGTCTGAAGATGGCTTTGACAAGCTGAAACCGGTTACGGTCATTAAATTAAAAGTGGAAAAAGTTTTAAATTTGTTTTATTATACAATTAGATAAGTTATGTTACGTTATACCTGCACTATAAACACATGTTTTCCAGTGACTCGTTCTAGAATACAATAATAATCTGTCAGAATGATACCAGTTATATTTGTATATTATTAAATGTTTGCTGTAATTATCTGACTCATAAACGACAAAAGTGACATAATAATATTGTAGGAACTACTCGCAATTTGATTTTTAATACTGGCAATTTATTATGTAGCTGCCCTATAATGCCCTATAATATTTACATACTTAAAAGTAGTATTAGTTTTTAATTCCTGTTTAGTTAAAAAAAAAAAAACAATATCACCGAATACCGCTAGAACGCAAAATTACAAAATTAAATAAAATAACAATATCGAGAGAGAATCGTTTTTTTATACGTAAATATCATATAGTATGGACATTAATTTAAAGTTTGCATAATACCATTACAATGCAAATATGATGTGACATTAATGTTATCTTGTATTACGGTTGACTTCAATTTATATGAATTCATATGGAGATATTATTACTTACGTAATTTAGTACCAACTTATTTGTACAAATATTTTATAATTCGATCATAGAAATTTTTTGGACGGTGAAATCAGTAACTATAAAAACTCAATTCACATTGAAACATTTACATTCACGAAGCCAATTTTATTATTTACGACTTATTGGGTACCCGGGAAATGTTTATTCTAAAGTATTTCTCCTTCTCTTGAGTCGGCTTTTCATTGCATTTATTTTCGATTAAATCTCATATTTTGAACAAACAAGAATTTGGTCGCTAGTCCAAAAATTGTTCCCGACAGCATCAGCACCGCGGACAAACTCTCCGTATTTTAAGTGTAGAAGTAAGGTAATTATTGCTTACCATTTTTAATAATAGTATAGAAATTAGACAAATAAATCATTTTTTCTTATCTCTTGGAGAGATTAAGCAATCAGTTCTCTAGACGTCGCTGTAAGATAAAACGTCATATTGTTATGAATTTATTGCCCCAATGTTTCTATTTAATCTACGAATAAGAGGATTTGTGCCATCTCGTTAAGCCGAAAGTTTTATGATTTGATTGATTTAAGGCAGCTGATTGACAATTAAAATAAATTAATTCGGAATCTCTGAGTAATTAATTATTGAATTTCTAAAAATATGATTTATTGTCGCATTGATAGAAGGTTATACAACGAAACACGTAATACTCTCTTGCGTGCTCGCAATAATCTATGTACAAAAATATTTTTTTGCTGGAAAATGAGAGGGTAAAAATGGCGGGTACTCGCTAGTTAAACGGCATAAATATCACAAATGCATTCAACAACATGTGTCTCTTCAATACCCTGGTTCCCTCCTTCCTTTCCACAAAAGGCCTTCCACACAGTCTATAGAGATGGGGTTGGCTCCGAGGGAAATTATTTTCCCCATGGCCTCCTGTACGGAGAACTTGTAAAGAAAACAACCCAAATATGATATCAAAAATTGTAACGAAATTATTTATTGTTTTTGTGCTTAGGGCGGTCCACTCACCGGAGAAACTGAAACTAAGTAAAAAGTGGCTGGATTCAATGGTTTCCAACCAAACTTCTACGACGGCGCTACTAATTTTACGATTTCAGTTTATTATCTCAATTTGTTTAACCATAGACGAAGACCAATCAACTGTCATCGTAGAAACTAACACAGCGAGTTTCGAGTTCCTGCTTGCGTTGCCATTGACAACGGGTTTTTGAGAAATTGTGTAGTGTGCGGTCCATCATATAGACATACACAGGATAGCGAGTTTAATTGAAAACTTTTTTTATTTGGTTTCTCCGTCAGCGGATGCGCTAATTCGTCGAGCTCCATTTTAAAAAAAAAAAAATTTAAATTAAAGTTTAAAAAAATGTAACGGAATTATTCATTTTCCCAATATTTAACAAACGAGAATGTTGGTGAAGGCACGCATATATTATATTATTCGATTTAGTTAAGCAAAGGTCTATTCAAGTTTCTAATAAAGATGTTCATTTATTTCAGATGGCCAGGGGCTTCTCTAATTATGATTCGAGGCCACAAACACCTGCAGGAGTGTGCCTATATTGGTGACGACTCCTCGGAAGAACTCGAAGAGATTTTGAGAGCCAACGGAGGGAAATTGGACAACGCAACAATACAAAAACTATTTCCTGATCAGCCCACAAATAAACCAGGTGAGAAATAAATGCAACGATTGAAGACTTAATATTGAGAGCTCTCGCCAAGGAAAAGAGCATTTTAAAAGAAGGAAAAATACTAACCGAATAATTGCATTTAATTTCTCAGAATTTTCTCTCTTTGGTGTGCCCCAAGGCTCAATCCTAGTACCACCTCTATTTCAGTTTTCACGTAATATTCATTACGAAGAATCCTTTTTTCTATATAGGCCACTAAATTGTCTTTACCGATTTTTTTCTAGATTTTGTAAACGTTATTTAATTTGTAACGACGCAAAAACATTTTTATTAAATGTTTTTTAATTATTTTAATTTTATTTCAGAGGATATGACACGTCATCTTGTAGGGGTTCAATTTCACGAACCACGACTCCCAGCTGAACAGTTGAACAGAACTGAAGAAGTTCATACGGGCCGCAGTGATGAGAAAGATACTCCTGACTCTCAGGTAATGATTACAGTCATCGTTTTTATTTTTACAAATAAAATTGTTCACAAATATAAAAAAAAAGTAAAAACCTTAAATTGGAATATTTAATCATTGGAGATAATGTTAACATTGATGATAAAATCAACAAAAAAAAATCCAGAAAAAAATTCGCTCGCATTGAGGAATTGAACGCAGGACCTCAGCTTTGCCAGAGCTTTGCTTTAACCACTGAGCTAATTGAATGTTGTCAACCTATGTCATATTCAACAGTATCAATTTTTTGACCAAGAACTACTCAGACTAAAGCTGCTAATCTAGATAGTGTCTTGGATAAATATTTCCCATATATAGTTTTATTTTTGACTTTGTTACAAGTCCAGGATGAACATTGAATATATTTTTAATAGTGGAATAACTCATCGAGTAAAACCTTCAATTGTAAATTAATTCATTGGCCAGTTAAATTTCCAGATGCAACCGAATATTTTTCTAATTTTTCTTCAATATTGTTTGTTTGAGAGATGTTCACATTATCTTTAAAGATTAAAAATAAAATCATTGGTAACATTACGTTTGGTTCAATAGATGCTAAAGAAGATTCTGGGGCAGTTGAGGTTCAAGCAGGATACGAAGAAGAAGGCGAAAGTTCCCCATGGCAGACCAAGCTACATTGTTCCAGTACCACAGCTGGTGCACCGTTACAGGGACACCAACATCAATGAGGGAGAGGGGGCCTTCTTGTCTTTCAAAGGTTAGAAATACCAACTGCATAATATGCCAAGAGTTTGTTTGGTAACGTTAATCAAGGGCTACCTAAATCACTTGCATTTTTTGCTCCAACATTTAAAAAAATGTCTTAGTATTTTCTTCTGTATACCTTTTTTCCTCTTTCGTATGGTGGGGGGTCAGAGGGGGACACCTAGGTCTGCGAGCCAGTCTAGTGACTCAGGCCTTACCACATGTGGACCTCAATCTGACCTTATCAATCCGGGGAATGGATGGAGCGGGCATTCGTTGACCATATGTTCGGAATGGCATGCAAAATTGCAAGAAATGGCATGCAAAAAATGCGTTGGCACTATGTAGACACAACGGCAATGGGAGCACTCTATTCTATTGATGGTGGACTAGAGTTTACGAGGCAAGTATAACCCTTAGATAAGACTGTCTTTCAGTGGGGTTTTGTATGAGATGGGCATTTCCCAAGTTGGCCGATTGCCACTAAAGTTTCCACCTACTTTCTGGGGTGAGAGGAAATCTGAGGATATTCTCTCCTCCAATGCAGAAGGGTTTTCAGGACTTCAATACACCAAATAATACCCTAGAATAATACATTGATGCACATATTTGGGGTTTGCACAATTGCACGATTTTGGTGACATTGCGATGAGATTTGGCGAATGTTATTGGTTGTGCAATTCGTTCATTCCGAATGAGATCATTAATTTCTGGTCTCTTGAAAAGTCGACAAAACGGGATTTCTGCAAATCTTGACAGTTTGTTGTAAAAAATGCAACTTTGTTAGTTTTTTTAAACACAATACTAACCTAACTTTGTAATAGAGCAATGGGGAACAAATTAAAAGGTATTTATATGATAAAAGAGTGTAAAAGTTTGGATTTCAAACATTTTTGTACTACAAGGCTAAAACTAAATGAAAGAGTGCATTCGAACATGAGGATTTTTTTAAACAATGGCTATCGTCTTAGTTTTTTTGTATTAATCCATAAATTGAAAATTATGAGCAAGTCTACACATTATTGTACAACTTCATAAAACAAGATCTACTGTTGTTGAGCTCGAGTTTGATTACACCAATTCGGCAATCAATCAACTTGACTTATCATTTAAATTATCAAATTTTCTGCTCCTAATCAAGAGAGATCTTGATGCAATCTCCATTTTTTTAAATGTTCACAAATTACTTTGTAATACGTTAGATTCAAGGCTTTTTTTAATGATTTGTTTGCAGATCTCGAAGAAAAGTCTCCGGTTGGAGAAATAATGGATCAAAATAAAACCGACGCACTTATACAACTGATTAAGAATGTTAAAGAAACTGATAACGTTATGAAAATTGATAAAAAGACACACATCTCTGGAACTCCGGACAAAATTCAACTAAATGCCACAGAAGATTCCGTTGATACAGTAAGATAAATATTTCTTTTTTAAATGGATTGTATTATATTGATTAGAATAAGTGCTTATTAGTTCATGGTCAACTTGTATATTATGTAAAAGTCTCAATTATTGATTATTGATGATGTCAATTTTTTAAAAGAAAAAAATTATTATCATATTGGTTAAAAACCGTAACAACTCGAAATAGCAATCTCTTGTTTCTTTTACCAAACGTTTAACAATATCCTTTTTATAATTAGTTAATCTAGAGATAAAGTTTTACACCTCTATCTGGATATGAAGATTCTCCCAGACCATTCAGCATCTAAACGTTGCTTATAATGGGTTCAGCCGTCTTGGAGACAAGATCTGAATCGCTATGCACTTCCCATCATTATTTTTCTTTTCTCCTTTTCCATTCTTCCCTTTTTACCATTTTGCTTCTCCCCTTTACCCCATTTCTTTTCCCTTATTCCTTTTTCTCCGTTTCCCATGTTTTCCTTTCCCCCTATCCCTCTTTTCTCTTTCCCCCCTTTTCCCTTTTTCCCATTACTTCTCTTTCCCCTTTCTTCCTTTTCCTCATTTTCCCTTTTCCCGTTTTCACGTTTTCTCCTTTTCCCCTTTTCCTGCCTTCCTTCACTTTCTGCAGCCTCGCAGCATTTGCCATTGGGAGTTACAGGTTACCAGTGACCCCATACAATTGGTTTCCTTGTGCGGTATCACATAAAAATACTCAAAAAGAAACAATAAAAAAAAAATATTTTAAAACCGTCCAGTTTAGAAAGCCATATATATTCCCAATCATGCAGCACTTTTAAATTTTCAGAATTATTTATTTTTCAGTTGAGAAGAGAGTTCGATGAAGACGTGGCCGAAATAAACGCGGTCCAACAATCTTCCACGGAAATATTTGAGGACATTTTCAACAAACTAAATAGCCTCGGAGTGAGAGGAAAAAATGTACTCGACCGACTGAATCAAAAACTAGCAAGTGACATTTTACCAAATAGGAATACATCAACACAGGTAACAAGAGTCACGCTTCCATTTATTTGCAAATTTAATAAATTTTACTATCCGAAAACACATTGTTTACTGAAGTAGAAAAAACCTAGCTTTTCATTCTGGAATGTCTTTGTAACCGATCTATTTTGACTTCAAAGAATTTTCAAACCTGAAATACTGGTAGAGTCAATTATATTCGTTATGTTGTTTATATCCTAAAAAATAAATTACATCACGTTTTTGTTATTTTAATTGACAGAATTCAACAAACAGTCATGAAAACGTAAGTGAAGATATCAATTTGAATGAAGAACCAAAAATGTTATCGGAAGAAGATATGGCTGACAAAAAAATTGAAACTCTTCGAGTACTAATACATGAAATCATGGAAGAGCAAAAGAGGATCAGAAAAGGTTTGTCTAAAACAACACAATAAAGATACCATTAATTATTTCACAAAATTGTTGCTTACTTTAACAGATATTTTTTTTGTAGAACGAAAAGCCAGAAAGCTCAAAGATGAACCGGTTAAGAAAAGGAAAAGAGAGTTACTAATTGAGCAAACTTTGAGGCAGGAACTTAATGAACACGATGAGAAAGGAAATGCAGCTATTGAAGAGGTTCGACAAGAACAAAATATGTATAATTTATAAATGACTGTTTTCCCCATCAACAATGCCTTATCTAGACAGGGCATTTCAAAACCAAAATGTTGATTTAACCCCTAAAAGCCTTTGACATTTTAAAGTGAACATTTTGACTTAGGAGAACTGTTAGAATACAGATTCCTCGGAAAATATTTTCGAATTATTTATAATTGCAGATAAAATCGCTGTATTTTAACGTATTTCAAATTAAAATACTGTTCCTGAAAGCAGATGAAATACTCTAAATGGTTTAGTGTTACAAATCGACATAAGCAATAAAAAATATCAAAATTTTGAAATCAAACAAAGATAAATTTTTAAAGTCACTTACCGATGGTTTTTATAAAAACCAAACATGTAATTACTTTGATAATAATTGTTCGTTCGCTTATTTTGACAGCTAAAATCATTTGGATATTTTACAGGGTTTCGAGCCCGATGGAATTGCTGATCACCACGTCCGGCTGAACGAAACCACTCCCAACGACATGTCCCATTCTGAGTTCTGGTCGTCCTTCTCTTCAAGTGAGGAGGCTCTGCTGGAGTGCGAAGGACTGATACTCAATCTTCCCCTGACGCCGCACAAGTCCTGCGAAGCCTTTGGAATAGACGATCATGCCGTGGCTTCAAGGGCTAACACTGTCACTTACAGGTTAGAAGACAGTTTTGTTATCAACGTCATTTTTACAAGTTTCTTCGGCTCTAGTCATTTCCTTACTGCTGAGGATCACGACCCCTATCGGACAAGTCCTGCGCTGCATGGAGAGCAAACCAACGCCAGTGATATTTCATCACTCCGACGCATCTGTGACTTTCCTCTGCTTTTCCTGCCTTCCACTTTATTACTTTTACCAGTGACCATTCTACGTGATTAACTAGCTTGAATGATGTGGGCTTATCATATGTTTTATATTTATGTTGTTAACAGTTCGATTAGAATTCCTTTGGAATGATATATTTGAAGATTTTCAGCAGTTAATATTCGAAATCCATCACCGCACCATCCAATCAGAAAGAATTTGGCTCATCAAGTATTGGTGGTATTCGCTCATTTTAGTCAGCCCCTGTGAAGGATATTTCAATCCTCAGACAAACAAACAAAATGTATACCAAAAAATACATTTTTAAAGTTCAAAGCTAAAAGTTAAAGTTAAACTTCAGTTAGTTGGTGAACAGTGAGCAGTGTGCCCAACTGTAGATTTACGATGTCCTCCATTTGTAGATAAGGATGCCGCATTAGATTTGAGTGAGAAAGAATTTGGGCGCACGTGGATTATTCTCGTTACACGGAATAATTGTCCTTGAAATTAAGTAAAACGAATCCTGCTATGAGATTTGACTTCAACATACTTTTTGCTAGCCGATTGACTTATCAGACAATTGCTTGATCAATACTAAATAACTTTATTCCTCAGGGTTCCAACAAACGGTTACTACTTCTTCGTCTTCAACAGTGAGAATGAGGTGCAGACCAATTACATTCGCGTGAAGTTTGACATGATGAAGACCAAGTATGATCTCAAAGATACTCTGATGGAATGTAAGAATTCGACGGAAAAATGCGCTATGCCGTTGGCCTTCTTCAGCGCTGAAAAGGTACCTTCACAAAAACATTTTTTAATCACTTTAATTATATTACATTTCTTCCCTACCTGTATCAGCTTATTCGCGGTCTGAATTAGTTTTGATTTTAATGTCACCCGATCTCAAATATATATTTGATTTTGAAATTTTATGCCTCCTACACGAAGAAAAACGTTATTCTAAAATATGATAATTTTATTCTTAAAAACGGTTAAAAACGGGACTGAAGTTCTTACGAACAAATTAACATGGTTTCAATGTTTATTTGCGGGAATTTGTTGGTATACGTACGAAATTAGATTATTTCAGAGAGCTTAGGCTGCTGTGCAGTATAATAATAGCTGACATGATTTATTTTTGAGTGATCAGTCAACGTTTTGGACAGTCTGATATGCGGTCTGTGTACCTACTTGGTGAGGCAACTGGTAGTCATGGAGCACATAACAATTTGTATCCAACACAGTGGTCAGCTTTGTTTCCATGTGCAATGGAAACTTAGGACGCCAAACTCTGTCGATTGACAAAGTATGCCGAGCGCTGCGGTAGACACGAGAAACCTCCTCAGGTATGGGCATAGGGTGCTTATTCACAAGTAGATCAATGAAAGGCAGCATTTCGAAATATCACAAATAACCTCTATTTGACTTATAAGAGCATTACATACATAAAAGGTACATTAGAAAACTTACCCCCATCAGATAGACCGTACAGAAACCCTAACTATCTAACTAAACTGTGGATGGATGGAGACGCCGTCCTTCAATCAATCCGCGACTGCTACAGCATGGGCCACCAGCCCGCCAGCTCCGTCTCACGTACAGTCCCCAGCCAAGGGACTACCAGGACTCCTCCGATTGCCTCCGGTGACCATCCATCCTTACGTTATCGTTGCCTCCAAGGCGCGCGTGGTGAAATGGGAAGTCGGCGATTCCGCCCTCAAATAAGTATCCCGACCGGTAATATTATCATTACAGCCCGTACCCGCCGGCTAACGCGAACGAAGCGAGTGAGGATGCCGTCCTTTTGTGCAGATTTCTAACAAACAGAAACGGACAACCCGGTGTCCATTGACACGCGTTTTTATTTCTTCGGGTTTACTTTCAGTCTCGCATTACGCGTATATTCCCGCGAATTTGCACTCCAACGCAATAATCCGCGTTACTCGGGATCGGATGTCTCAATTAAATTCCTGGAGCATTTTGCTCCGCTCGACTTTTTAAAAATCCACGATTATGAACTTGGCACTTTGACGTTCCTACAAGGCACGAGCCCATCTGCGCCCCGTAGGTAAGTGCCGTACCCCGCAAGAATAATTATTTTTCTCTTATTTTGCGCCGATATATGGCTGTCAAAACAAAACCATAGACAATAAACAAAGCAGTACACAGTACCTGACTACAATTGTTATGTGTATTTTAAATATTTTCATAACAAGTCCTACGCCGTTCATCATTATTAGCCTTACGGATTTTAGAGGTTCGGAGATGTACTCCATTTCCTCATCTTTCTTTAACTTATCATTAAACGGAGCCCAGAGTAATTGAGGAGGGTTGAATTGTTCCTCCCTTTGAGACAACGTTTCGGATGGCCTTCACTGCCCAGCAAGATTACTATTTTGGTTTTTTGAGGTACTCAGCCGTATTCCATTTCCCTCTTCTTTCTTGGACCTACCTTTTAATATGATTGTTGAGGCGTATTGGTGTTCCTCCTCCTTTTTCAGAAAATGTATTTGAGACATCAGTGACACCGTGTAAATTTATTAAGCATCCACTTCAAAGCTGGGTACAACTTAAATGCTTCAAATATTGACTCTGAATGTTTGTATTTTCAGGTTGTGTTTGAGGTTCCGCTACGCGACAACGACTCCCTCTGGAATGAAGAATTCGTTGTGATCTCAGAATGCGAACCTAGAACCGCAATTTACATTGTTTGTGTCATTGCTGTACCACTACTAATTGTCATAATGGCTTTCCATTAAACTTTTGACAAACGTAATACACTACTATATAATAAAATATAGTACCACTTGAAGAATTAGGTATATTACGAAAGCGAAATGTGGCTTTTCATGTAAAGTGACTTTTGGTGAAAATATGTATTTTGATGGAAACATGATTTTGATGGTGGCTGTTGAAGGAATTATAGTATTTTAGATACAGCTGAGGCTAATTACATTTATCGAGTATTTAAAATTATAAAACCGATTACAAAGGCATTCTACATAAATAGGAATTATCAAAGAAAATCTGTTTAAAGATTAGCATTCATACCCACTATTGATATATAACTGATAATTTTTTGGTAGGTGCCTAAGTTATTATTATGTCAACTTCTAATATTAGCATTATCCATACATAATACATTCTACGTAAAGAAATTATACATTTTGTGTTCCGTATCGATGCCTGGAATCCATTATGAGAGAGCTAGCTCTTTCGCCCTTTTATTTCCGTTTCGCGCGCATTTATTCCCTATATTTGTCCTTTTATTCGACCTGCCACACTTTCTCTCCCTACTGGCAACACTATAGTGACGCGCATTTCGGATCACGTGATGTTTACTTCATATGACGCAACTTTTTCGCGCCGAAAGTTGTTTCTTGTTTCGCTGTGCTTAAAAACCAATTTTTAAGCCAAAATCATCGTTTATTCCCTGTCCTTTTTCATTCTCGATAAAGATACCGCGACCGAGTGTTTTTATACGAAATTAACTCTTAAATTAGTGCCTTTTGCGTGAATTAATTACGTAATTATTTGTGCAAAATGAGTGACTCCGAGAACAAAGGAGAGAAATCGGCTTCGCCTTCGGTCGAGAGCAATGGTCAAGCGCAAGCTTCCCGGAAGCGTCGACTAACCCGCGAAGACTCGAACTCGGATTCCTCGGAAGAAGCCCCCCATTACCAGGACCCGCGAATCGAGCGCCTGATAGAACAGGTCCTGACGGAAGTTATGGTTGCCAACAGAATTGTGATTGCGGCAGACTCGGAAAGGGAAGACTCCGCGGGGGTATCGAGTTTCCTAGAAATGCCCGCCAACCTAGCCGCCCAGAAAAACGTGTTGGAATTCGGGAATCCTAGTACCGTGGTAAAGGAGTCACCGACTCCGAAGGCGGGCGTAAGAAGAGTTGCGGTGATTTCGGTTCTTCAGCGTTTTGATTCGGAAAATGGTCGCGTGTTCGTTACGCCGAAACGCAGAAAGCGTACACTGCAACGCCCGCCTTCGTAGAACTGGAGGTGAACGAGGAACTGAAGAGGTTCGAAAGGAACAACTCCTTCGCACCAGCCCTGGATCGTTCCCTGGGAGCCCTCTCCAATGCCATATTGTCCCAAACGGAGATGATAAAAGGGAACATGCAAGCACTGGTGAACTGGGCAGCCGAACCGGACACCTGTTTGACCCCTTCGACCCTGTTTGAAAGGATTCAAGGAATGTTTGCCAAGGAGTCCACATACAGTAGGACCACGGATGACGTCCTACAAATTGTGTGCGGAAGGCGTACGGAATACCTACAAAATAGGCGAAAGGCTCTGTTGGAGGGAATAAGGGACCCTTACATCAGGGAAGGCCTTGCCAGGATCCCCCCGAGTTCCAGCCACCTCTTTAATAAAGAGGAACTGGCAGCTTATATTGCGGCAAATGGGGGACGAGACAAGGTGTTGGGTGGCGCACCCTCATCTTATACCCCCCGTCAACCTCAACCCTCGACTTCTCAAGTGGCAAGGCCGGTGAGAGAAGCTCCTCCCTCCCTCCCCAAGAAGCCCTTTCGACCCGCTCCTAGGCCAGAGAAGGATAGGACCTATAGGCAGCCTGCCAAAAAGCAAGAGCCCTCTCGCAAGGCGACCGGCGATCGGGGTAGGAGGCGATGGAGGTGACTGGAGACCAGAGCCATTCTGGGGAGGGCGCCTGGAAGGGTATCAGGAGGTGTGGAAAGCGCTGGGGGCATCGCCGCTAATCCTGAATATTCTGAGAGGAGCAAGGATTCACTTTGTGTCAAAACCTCCTCTAGCTCTCCCATCGGCCGAGCTCAGGCAGAACTTCAGGACCAAGTCGTCTCCGAGCATGACCACACATATCGATATGATGAAAGCGCCAAAGATCCTGGAGGCAGCAGACGACTCCCCAAGCTTCCTGTCAGGTATGTACCTCACCTCCAAATCAGACCACACCTTCAGACCCATCTTCAACCTGAAGGCCTTGAACGTCTTCATAGACTCAAAGCCCTTCAAACTTTTCAGTCATTTTCGGGTTCCGGAATTCCTCCAACCCTACGATTGGCTGATAAAAGTCGACCTCTCCCAGGCGTACTTCCATGTGCCGATTGCAAGATCGCACCGGAAGTTCCTGCGCCTCGTCTACAATGGAGAACTCCTTCAGATGACATGTCTGCCCTTCGGCCTGTCATCAGCGCCAAGGATCTTCTCGCTGCTCTCAAACTGGGTAGCTGGACTACTAAGGAAAAAGGGGCTCCGGACGGTAGTCTACCTAAACGACTTCCTAGTGGCAAACCAGTCCAGAGAACTTCTGGCCTCCCAAGCAGTGGCTATAGTTCACACACTTCAACAGCTAGGTTGGTGCATAAACCCGGAGAAGTGTATCCTGACACCCACGCAGAAATTGGGTTCCTGGGCATAACATGGGACACGAGAGCAGACCAAAAGTCTCTCTCCGACCGCAAGTGCTCTGGTCTTCGCCAAGCCTTGCAGGTTCCCTTAGAAGTCGGCAGTTGTTCTCCCAGGCAGGCTCTCGGTCTACAGGGAAGACTCAACTTTGCAAATTTTGTGATCCCTCGTGGTCGCTTGCATTGCCGCAGACTGCAGAGGTTCAGCCGCCGCATACAGCACCTGAAACCATCCCGGCCCGTTGCTCTGCCCAACGCAGCACGGCAGGACATAGAGTGGTGGCTGGCAGCTATCGGGAAGACGAGCCCCATTCAACCTCTCCCATTCCATCATTTCCTGACAACAGACGCGGCGGACACCGGATGGGGAGGACAACTAGACGACACCACAGTTGCGGGCCAATGGACGGGGGAACAGGCACTATGGCACTCAAACCGGAAGGAAGCATACGCCGTGTTAGCAGTTATCAAAGATCAAGCTCATGCCCTGGCAGGGACGAACGTCTTGCTGCAGACAGACAACAATACAGTAGTGGCTTACGTAAACAAGGAAGGGGGCACAAAATCATTAGCCCTTCTGGAAACAACACGGGAGCTACTAGATTTCGTAGACCAGAGGGAGATATCTCTGACAGCTCAGTACATTCCGGGAAGATACAACGGAATTGCGGACCGTCTCTCTAGGGGCGCACTGCTTCCAGAGTGGCATCTTCTAAATCCGGCAACAGAAGAGATATTTGCAAAATGGGGTCATCCTCAAATAGACCTGTTCGCTTCAGCCATTGCTCACGTGGTACCAACCTACGTCTCGCAAGACTCAAGCGACTGCTTAGCCTGCTTTCCCAACGCGTTCAGTCGACCTTGGGACTACAAACTAGCTTGGGTATTCCCTCCACCAAACCTCGTTCCGAGAGTGCTCACACATCTGAATCAGGCAAGGGGCATGTTTCTTCTCGTCGCCCCAAAATGGGAGAAGACCTTCTGGAGAAGCGACCTAAAACAGCGAACAGACGAACCCCCCATGCGCCTGCACAGCCTGGAGAAAGTCCTAATAGACACGTCGACAGGACTACCCCCTCCCAGGATCCAGGATCTGGAATTAGAGGTCTGGAGAATTGCAGGTGGGAACAAGTCCTAACGACATGGAGTCAGGAAGAACGCCAACTCCTCAAGTCATCCTGGAGAGAGTCTACACCGAAGACCTATAAACCTGCATGGGATAGGTGGCGAAATGGGGCACCCAGAACGGCGTGGACGTCAACAATCCCCCACCAACAATGGTCGCCAGGTATCAAGCCCACCTATTTGTTCGAGAAGGTCTAGCCCCAAGGACCATTCAGGTCCACAAGTCAGCCATTGTCACATTCTGCGGCCCAGCTCAGAATGCAAGAAAAATCAGCTCGGATTTCTTGGTGAGACATGTTCTCAAGGCAATCTCAACGGCAAGAGGAACCAAGGAGAAAGCACCCATTTGGGACCCAAGACAAGTGATAGACTGGCTGATCAAGAATTCCCCAGCAGAAGACTCACTGTTTGAAGCGTCACCGAGGGCAGTAATACTTCTCATCCTGGCATCAGGTAGGAGATCACGATTTAACACTGCTCAGAATCACTCCAGACCATTTTATTGACAAGAGGAATACCATTACCCTATGGCCAATTTTCGGGGCAAAAACTGATACAGCCATCCACAAACAATCAGGCTGGAAACTGACAGGTTCGCATAAAGACAACATCAACCTCCTTAAATGGTTGAGGAAAGTCGTTGCTCTCTCTACAGCCAGAAGAGGCCCACTACTAAAGAACCTGTTCGTGACTACATCAGGAGAGACAAAACCAGCGACACAGACAATAATAGGGGGGTGGATTAAGTCAGTCCTCAGAGAAGCAGGAGTCCACGCAACCCCGGGAAGTGTACGCTCGGCTGTAGCCTCCTTAAATTGGTTGGAAGACTACCCCATAGAGGAAATACTCGCAAGAGGGAATTGGAAGTCTGATCATACCTTCCGGAAGTTCTACCAAAAGGAGATAACGCACTCCAGTAGCGACCACCTCCAGCGCTCAATGGCTCCATTCTTTACAC
Source organism: Limnephilus auricula (assembly GCA_951813805.1). Taxonomy (NCBI): domain Eukaryota; kingdom Metazoa; phylum Arthropoda; class Insecta; order Trichoptera; family Limnephilidae; genus Limnephilus; species Limnephilus auricula. The sequence continues at coordinate 2,462,170 of OX638406.1, read as the reverse complement.
CAGTATAAACAATGCAACATCACATATAACGCAAGTTTCAGATCACCAGGTGAGAGCAAACACATCTCATAATGGATTCCAGGCATCGATACGGAACACAAAATAGAATAATTTTACCTACCAATAAAATTTATATTTTGTTTCCATCGATGCCTGGAATCCAGGTAATTCCTACCTGGTGCATTACGAGTCATATGAAGTAAACATCACGTGATCCGAAATGCGCGTCACTATAGTGTTGCCAGTAGGGAGAGAAAGTGTGGCAGGTCGAATAAAAGGACAAATATAGGGAATAAATGCGCGCGAAACGGAAATAAAAGGGCGAAAGAGCTAGCTCTCTCATAATGGATTCCAGGCATCGATGGAAACAAAATATAAATTTTATTGGTAGGTAAAATTATTCTATTTTTTCGTTGCACCCGGCTCCGTCCGAGTTTTTTTTTATCTATCATCATTTAATATTTTACTATAAATTAGGTTTTTCGTTTTCACCTTTTACAGGAAGCCCTATGGAATATAATTCCCCTAGGCCATATGTTAACTCTGTGGATGCTGTGCGGAGGTTCTTTTTGGGAAAGGAAGGCGAGGAAGTCCTGAGAAAGAAAAGGGTATGAGAGGAGGGTAGGAATCTAGGTGTGTCCGGGTGTGACGGACGTATGAATATATCCCTCCCACTGTGCATGTCGATGTTCCGAGAGAGTCCTTCTGGAGAGGTCAAGAGGACTCCCTCAACTAATCTCTCCCGATCGGGACTGGATCCCGAGGCGGCGGTACTCATACTCCCCCTCCCAAATTGAGAATATTCTCCATCTTCTGTCCTATATTATAAATTCCAGCATATTGTGTTCGGAATTTTTATAACCCTCTTTAAATATTTACCATAGTACCAAGTATATTGATCTTATTCCTGAAAATGAAAAAGATATTTCAATAGAATGTAATTATTGAAAGTATTTGTTGTGGTTTTCAATTGAAACTTATCATGATTATCTCGGGATGGAAACGACACAGTAGGCTGAAAATAGTTGCAGTGGCCAAGAAACTCGCAGAAGAACTTTCTGTAAATATTTTATATCTCTAGAATGTTCGGTTCGCTAGTTTTTTGTGGAATAGGAAATAATAAAAAGAAATCATGTTAATTCGACAGTGTAAATAATATAGTATTGGGCAATGACGTTACAATATATACGAGTATATAGACGCGCTGTAGAAATCTCCAAGTGGCAAGTTAAAAACGAGTCAACTGTAGTGACTTTGATTTTGCAGTTTTAGTATTAAACTGCCACGCGTCGCTGGTAGTGTGCTACTTCTAAGTATATTGCATTGAAAAAAGTGCCAAAATGCCCTCGTGTGTATTGTCATAAATAATACAATAGGGAAGTTGAGTGAAAAATATTTTGACTTATAAAAAATATATTCACGTAGATGACATGCAAACTTAAAAACCTGTATTTTTTTATTTTTAAAAGTTAGTTTTCATAATTAAATTAATTTTACAAGTTTGAATTTTATTAAAGCCCGCGAAAACGGCGGCAAGAGCATAATACCGTGCGGCAGAGTTCGTGACGTAACCCGATCCTTGATTGTGTGAAATATAAAGGGAAAATATTATGGATGAAAAAAATAAATTAATAAGTTGTAGTAGTTAGATATTTACTAGTACTAATCAATTCAGTTACCGGAATTTCGAAAAAAGTGCATTTTAATGGTTATTTTTTAAATTTAAAAACATGAAATGCTATGCTATGTTAGGAACTGTTGCAAGTTTCGTTCAAAAATTACATTTTGTGTTTTTAAATTTAAAAAATAACCATTAAAATGCACTTTTTCGAAATTCCGGTAACTGATTTGCTTAGTACTAGTAAATACCTAACTACCCCAATTTAAAAAAAAAAAAACCGTATTAAGCGTGTCCCGGTTTTGTAAATATTTTCCCTTATATTTCACACAAGCAAGGACCGGGTTACGTCACGAACCCTGCCGCACGGTATTATGCTCTTGCAGCTGTTTTCGCGGGATTAATAAAATTCAAACTTGTAGAATTAATTTAATTAAGAAAACATACTTTAAAAAAAAAAACTTTTATTTATGTTTGCCTGTGAACATTGATAAAAAAAATAAAAAAAGGACTCAACTTCCTTATTGTTTTCCGCCCGAATTTTTTATGCGCCTTTAGATAATGTAAGGCATACTAGAGTACAGGGTCTGGGTGCTCAACAGACAAATTACGACGTCAGTGCTGTCGCTAAGTAAACTTTTCTGTTGAAAATACTTTAGTCACTCTGTTTATTTTACGCTTGAGGTTATACAACATGAAAATCAGCAGTAACAATAAGTACAATAACATTCGCCGCCATTTGCAACGGGAGTTTCTCTATTATATCTTGATCACTTGCAAAATCGCCAAGGCTTCCTAATGTAGTCGGCTTTGAGGCAAAATTCGACGGAACTTTTGAATACGAAAACGCCGCCCAGTCCTACCGATTATTTCGTTTATAAGCACATATTATTTGACTGTTTATCTTTGTCATACATGTTTAAAGAGTGTTTCTTACTTGAAAAATTTAATTTTTAGTTTGTGGCACAATAGAAAATCTAGATGTATTGTAGCGACATTGATATTAGGTAACTAATTTTAATAAATTTTAATTGAAATATCAAACACAATGGCAAGTTGTACACAAAAATTAAGTAGATATTTATGATTCGAGCATATTATTTCAGTCTATGCCAAAATATTTGTCTATTCCAAATAGTATAAAATTTAAAGATATAATTCAGCTGGTCTGAAAATAGGATGAAACTATTGGTACAATGTAGCTCAGTGGTTTAGAGCTGTCGCCGGATTTGCGAAAGGCCCTGGGTAAAAACATTCTTCATGTGTGATTTTCAAATTTAGATAATGATCATTGTTAAAATAATTTGGATACCATAATTTTTCATTACATAGGTTATAGGAATATAGAATGATTAATTAAAAATGTATCTACTATGTAGCCAAGAATGTAAATAAAACAATAAAAATATATAAATTGTTGCTTGTTATTAGTTATTATTTTATGTGTATTTTAAGCCGAATTCTAATTGTTTGTAAAACATAATTTTATACCTAAGTATGAACATAATACCTAAAATTAGTGAAATTGGTAGGAAACTTTATGTGAAAAATATGTTTAAAAATGATAGAAACGAGCATTATTCAAAAAAGAAAATTTAATACTTCTAAGACCCTCAGACTCAGACTTCGGACTTATTCTGTCAGTGGGTCAAAATATTTACGATTTGCAATAAAATCTAAATTTTAGAATATATCTGAACGTATCCGAAAAAGTTAAAAACTGTTTTGGAAAGGGGATTTTTGAAATGCATTCATATATTTTAATTCGAAATAAACATAATTTTTAAAACAAGTTTGCCAACATTATTTTTTTTAATGGTTTTTCTTACGTTTTTTCTAACTAAAGTTAAAAGTTAAATAACGAAACAAATACGCATATATTCATATAAAAATGTATCTATTATAAAACTGACCGTCGGATCGTTGATTGCGGTCGAGAACTTTGGTTTCAAAAAGGAGAACATTTGAACTATTTTGTTGTTAACTTTTAGATTTCAATATGAAGCGTTGTGTTTTCACTTTCTAATTTGTTATATCATATTCCTCTTCATAATAGAAAGGGAGACACAACTATTTCTATGAGATCTATAAGAGTTAAATACATTGGAGAGCCGTTTAAAACAACTTATCTGAATTTGCCAAACATATTTTTTATGTGCAGAAACATATTATATTTCATTTCAAACATAGGTACCTACCCAGTTGGAACTTACCAGAGATACATATTTTGAATTTGAAATAGCACAAATTATTAAAAGTAGATACATAATATTTTGAATATGAAATAACACAAATTATCAAAAATAGATACATAATATTTTGAAAACAAATCAAATCAATACCTACTATAGTTAAGATTTTTTAATAATTAGTTATAAGTACATACCTATTAACCTATAAACTATTTTGGTTGTAATTATTTATACTGCAATGTACATGCATTTAGGCTGTTAAAAAAATGTTATTTATACCAAAATGAATAAAAAACCACCAAAAATAACCCACAAAAATATTTTATTACTATTATGTTAAAACTGTAAGATGGTTCAGACTTTTGTTATCTCAACGTTTCGGTTCTTTAGAGGTTTTAAGGGATGAATTTATCACCGAAAAAAAGATCAACCCTTATTTAATTTTCTACTAATTAAAAATGAATCCCCTGGACGATTGGTCGCGGTAATTAAAACTTTTTAATTTCACTGGAATGGGGCTTACGGAAATGTTTAAGAGGCTTAAACTGGCGATGGGCGTAAACGAAACATTGGGATAAACATTATGATAATATAAAAATCATGATAGGTATTCGAAACAACATAATCGAATAAACGATAATCGAAAAATCTTGATAACAGAAACATCATGATAGTCACAAACGTACACATTGCACAAGAGTCCTAATTGTTCACGTCTGCACGGAGAAAATGTTATTCTAAAATACGACCATTTTAATAGTAAAAACGGCTAAAAACGGGACTGGAGTTCTTACGAATAAATTAACAGGGTTTCAATGTTTATTGGCGGGAACATGTCAGAATAAAGTCCCGTTTTTAACCGTTTTTACGAATAAAATGATCGTATTTTTAAATAACATTTTTCTCCGTTTGGAGACAGTGAGACTACGGCACGCCCGATTGGGATGTGTTGTAATGATGAAGGTAATGGGGGGAAAATATGAGGAAGAGGGAGGTGAAGAAGAACATTGCTTTTCAGATCTTGTCACCAAACACGGCTAAAGCCATTTCAAACAGCGTCCAGGGCGATACTAAGAGTATCTTCCATTCTGGAACGAGCCACAAATGTACTATATATAATAATAATTGGATAATTTGTAGAGCGCCGTTTCTGTGAGAAATCACCTCAAGGGCGTATATAATATATATTATAATAAATTGTGAAACAACACAAATCAATTAAATAAAATATACTTGCACATTCGAACCCGCAACATTCGGATTGCTAGTCGATAACCGAAAAATAATGATAATTATTAACATCACGATAATTGAAAAACGTGATATTTGAAACAACTTATCTAATAATTGAAATATCTTGATACCTAATTGAAACATCGTGAAAATCGAAACATCATGAATCATGATAATCGAATCATTCGATTTCGAAACACTGGTGTAGTTGAATAATATTTCGAAACTTTTTGATTATTGGTAATCGACAAAAACGAACAGATCTTAACTGAAAATATGGTTTGCTGCTTAATTTTTTAGTTTAGGTGTAAATACCTAATAAATTAACGATAATAAGAATTTTTCGTTTAATTCTCAATTTACTTAACCAAATACAAGTAAATACTCTCATGAAAGGTATAAAACTGAGTTACTAAATCTATAGGTTTGTACAAGTCTGGCTTTTCACGTTAATACCTACTCAGCCAGTAGCTAGCAGGGGCGTCTTTGTAAAATTGTAATAGGGAATTAACTCTTTCAGTCCGAGATTAAAAAACTGGGCCAATTTATTTTTTCGAAATAAAGAAAAAAAATATATATTAGCTAGGTATTGGCACATAACACATTAGGTAACATTTATGAGAGTGAGAATCAGGAATGACATTTCCCCGAATACAAAGACTAAAACTTATTTTTAGGTAAGATTTTTTTACCTAGATTTAAACGCAGTGAAATATCCATTCCTTTAAGCATCCTCAAATTTAAACCTTAGAATAAAGAATAGTAAGTATGAAGAAATGCTTTGTGAGCACGTGGTGCTACATATTTACAGTCTTAAGTCGTGAATATTTTGTACAATTGATAAACAAACTTGTATACATACAAACTGCCAAAAATAGTTCATGGAAAGATACCTATATAAATCACTTATCCAGTCAAAGAGGGATGATATCTGTTGTATACACCCACTGAATAATGTTTTAAAACTGACGAAAAATAACATAAGTAATAGTAAATACATTGAATTACACTAAGATAATAGTGATTTGGTCATTAGAATAGAAATTATGAACGAAAACATGATTTGAATCACACATCACAATCACAAACCAAAACTGTCATTTTACCGGGAAAATCACTCATTTGGCGCATGCGTTAGAGTACTAAAATGCAATCTTACCAACACTTTCGCAGCACAATTAAAGAATAGAAAATGTACAGTCTTTATTCAATGTGTACCCAACTAAAACACCGCTTAACGGTTGGGAAGTATTTTTTTTTATAGATAGTTCTTTGATAAAAAGCATAAGCTAGTGCTAGACAATGATATCATCTACGTTTAGAAAAATTTACAATTTTCCAAAATAAACTCGAAACCGTTAGAACAATTTTTTTACAAGATATTCGGTGGAACGTATCTCCCGTATACAAAATTGTATTACCTAATAATACATATCTAATTCTATAAAATACTTACCGAAAGTATAATATAAGCTTTTAGTTATTTCTTACCACTCAAAAACTTTTCTAAGAAATGTCGATACATTTTCGAAATAGTTTTTCATTCATTGTTTTTATTTCTTGCTAGAGCAATCCCGATGAGTTACAAAACTCATTTTAGGACAGGAGGAACTTACAATTCATAGGTAGGAGGTAGTAGTTACAATTTTACAAAGGTATTTGGATATCATAATATTAGTTTTACATTCAGTACAGCATAAAAATAAAAATAGAGACAGGTTAAGTAGAACAAACAACAAGAGAAAACAAGTAAAGAGATGGAAAAACTGATACGAGTATATAAGATAGAACAAAAAAAGACAAGACGATTACATATTTTCATTTTTAAATGTAGTTAAAAAATATTCTTTTAAAGCATTGCTTTGCAATTTTTTATTATGCTGGATATTTTTGTACATATCTGGAAGCGAATTATATAGTGTATAGGCAATATAGTTCAGAGATTTTATCCCATATTTTGTGTTTGAGGAATGCGGATTTTATTGTTATTTCGAGTATTGTGGTTGTGGATGTCTTGATTGTAAATTGGCTTGGTGTTAGTATGAGTTGATTGTTGGGATATTTGTAGGATGGTGCTTTGATTTCATGTTTAGGAAGGATTGTGATTGGAAGGATACCGGAAACTGAATAGATGTCCCTGACATGAGTGTCCCATGGAAGTCCATGAACATTTCTGAGAGCTCGGTTTTGAACTACCTGCAGGTCGGCTATCAATTTCTTTGAGGCAAAGCCCCAGATACAGCAGAGATAGGACAGGTAAGAGTGTACCATGGCATTGTAGACTGAAGTTAATAAAGGGATGGGTAGTAATCCTTGAAGCCTATATAGTACACCAGTTATGGGTGTAATTTTCTCCTTTACATGATTTACGTGGAGATCCCACGAGAGTTGGGAATCTATGATCAGACGCAGATATTTTGTGCTCATTTTCTTTTCGAGGGAGTTGTCTCCAATTTTGATATCGAGGCTGAAATTTTTTTGTTACCGAAAAGTATATAGTGGGTTTTTTTTAGGTTAAGGGTTAGTTTGTTTATTCTCAACCAACTTGTGAGATGGGAAATATCAGCATTCATTTCCGTTTCAAGCTCCGCTAGGTTCGGTTTAGTATAAAAAATTACCGTATCATCCGCATAAAGTTGTATAGTTCCTTTAATACCCCACTTTGTTATGTCATTTACGTAGATTAGAAAGAGCAACGGTCCAAGAATTGATCCCTGTGGTACTCCACATGATATTTTACCTAATTCACTCGTTTCTCCCCCTAGTTCTACTGCCGAAAAGCGATTTGATAGGTAAGATCAGAAAAGTTCCAGAGGTGTACCAACAATTCCCAAATGTTTCAGTTTTTCGATCAATACGTTATGAGTTATGATCCACCGTGTCAAACGCCTTTTTTAGATCAATAAATATTGCCGCCGTAAAATCAGGTATTTAGATTATTAATTCCAATGGCTATAATCGTATTTGTTTTAATATGTAAGGTCCAGTGTGAACACATGAATTAAATATATGAACATGTTGAAAACAGGTAAGATTATAGTATAAAAATTATAATGAAAATAGAAAATATAAAATAGAAAACAGAAAAATGAAAAAAATATATAATCCTTATCTCATTCCCCTCTCCACTACCTTCAGCCTCACAACATACCCCCAACTGGGGATGCCATAGTCTCACTGGCTCCAGACGGGAGAAGTTGGGAATCTTGTGCGGTATTCATATAAACAAAAAAAATACTACTGCCAACCCTGAAATGGTACGTGTCGTCATTGTTCTATTAATTTCTCTTTTGCATTTTAAAACTAAGATTTTGTAAGGAAGAGGACTAACATCAATGACATTGGTACACGAGCTCTCTCTGGGATCAGTTTTAGATGTATTAAAAAATAATCATAAGCACATGATTTTATGGTAAATTTGGTTCGAAATTTAGTCGTGCCATATCAGGGTGCAAATAAGAATTTAATTAATCTCTAGATTTAATATCAACTTTGATATTGTCATTAAAAATATTGTAGCTACAGCTACGAACATGGCTCCAAGGTGTTAAGGTAGTTAGGTATAATACAACACGAGTGGCGCTAGCTGATAACACCAGCCTGTTAGCTTAACACCTCCACATCCTCCCCCAGCCCCAGCCCCTACTTTTAACATCCTCCCACAATCCCCTCCTACCCGAAAGCACAACATTAAATGTGGAACAGTAGCGGTTCGTATTTTTTTTTATATATTACAGTAACAAACAGTACATTGGTTACAGTGATGAGACATGTCTTATTTGTAATTACCGGGTGATGTGCGTAGTGTATATGTGCGTGAGTGTATGTGTGAGTATGTTTTTAGGTGTGAGAAGTGTATGCGCATTGAATAGTTTTTATCGATGACATGTTTATATCATTGACATAATGCTCTTTTTAAATTTGGGCAGTGAGTCGGAGAAAATGTCGATGTTAGAATTTAGGCAAATATTATTGAATGTTTGAAGAGCACGGTTAATTGGCGAATTAGTTGCTGCATTTGTTTTGTAATTAAGCGTGTGGAACAGTGCAGCATGTCGTGTACGCCTTAAAGGTATATTGAAATTAATTAAGGATAGTAGTTCGGTACAGTCAAAATTATTATTTAAAATTCTGTGTATATACGTTAAATCAGCTAGTGCCCGCCTTTGTTGCAAGGTTTGAAATGTAAATTCAAAGTTATTGTTGAATTTGAAGGTAAGATATTTTATAAATCTGTTTTGAATGTGTTCGATGCTATCAATGTATACTTTATACTGCGGGTTCCATATTGGCGACGCATATTCCTGTGTACTTCTGACTAATGCAAATTATAGCATTACTATTGTACATGGGTTACCAAAAACTTTACTTATACGAAGAACAAAGCCAAGCATTTTATATGACCTATGAACGATTAAGTCGATGTGCTTATTAAATATAAGTTTGCTATCAAGGTAAACGCCAAGATCAACATTTATATCTAAACAGTTAACTTTACAATACTCGCAAAGCCTACCCTAGTCACCTTGTAACGCTTCGCAGTCAGAAACAGAATGCACAACTTTGAAAATTTTCATGTCGTCAGCGTACAGCTTATATTCGGAGTTTTGAAAGCATGATCCAATGTCGTTTATATAAATATTGAACAAGATATATTGAACAGACCTGAGAACCTTGCGGGACACCCGATAATACCTCTAAAGACTTTGAGAAGACGCCATTGATTACGATTACCTGATTGCGATTACTAATATAGGACTTAATCCATTTAAACAGGTCACCATGTATACCAAGTTGGATGAGTTTTTTTAAAAGAATTGAGTGAATTACGCGGTAAAAGGCCTTAGAGAAGTCTATATACATAGCATCGACCTGCTCCTGTATTAATAATATAGAAAAATACTTTTTAAAGGATAACTTAGAAACCTTAGAATTTAAAAAAACCTTAATAATAATGAGTCCATTATCAATAAACCAAAAATATTATTATAGTCCTATCTTACACATGTTTCCTGTCACTGTCCGTTCTGTCTCCTCCCCCACTAATCCCTAGCCACGCCCCCACCCCTTCCACAACATTCAGTAATAGGTACATTGTGCTCACCTATTGTTTTGTATTGTCAAGTTATTATATTATGTTTGCCCTGAGGAAGGAACGCTCGTACTGAAACCGGTCGGCGTAAATAAAATATACAAGTGGTTCTAACAAAGAAATATTGTTACATTTACTCTAATTTAAATGTTACCAATTTATAGAAGTCTTAAAGTCAACTTCAATTTTAATATTACCCATGAATATTTTAGTACTTCATTAGGACTCGCTGTCTTTATATTATGTAACTCATCACACCAGTGTAACGTGGCTGGCCACACGTGAATTTCTGCAGCGGGAAGCTGAGTGAAAAATATTTGACTTATTTTATTAAAGCCCGCGAGAAAGCCGGCAAGAGTATAATACCGTGCGGGAGAGTTCGTGACGTCATTCGGTCCTTGATTGTGTGAAATATAAGGGAAAATATTTACAAAACCGGGACACGCTTAATATGGACGAAAAAAATTAATTTAAAAAGTTGTAGTAGTTAGATATTAACAAGTACTATCAATTCATATCACCTGAATTTCGAAAAAAGTGCAAATTAACTAACTAACTAACTAACCATCACGCCGTTTCCCCGCAGGGGTAGGCAGAGAGGACGGACCGCCAAACACCTCGGTCTTGGCACACACTCTTTGCCTCATTCACGTTCATACATCGTCTCATACATTCTCTTCTATTTTTCTGACTCTTGACATGGCCCGACTCAAGTATCTGATTCACTTGATCGTGCCATGTCTTTCTCGGACATCCCCTACTTCTTATACCATTCACATTGCATCGTATATTCTCCTTACGCTCCTTTCTTTGTTCATTCGCTCTACATGCCCAAACCATCTGAGGGTTCCTTTCTTAATTTTACTCATTACGCTTACATCAGCCTTGCATTCCTTTCGAATCTCCACATTTCTCACACGATCATACATGGTTTTACCACACATATGCCTCAGGGATCTCATTTAAACAGCATTCAGTCTACTTTCATCCTTCCTCTCCCAGTTCCATGCCTCACTGCCATACATCAGGGTAGGTACAAGCACTCCATTGTGGACTGCTAACTTCGCTTCTTTGGACAGCTTTTTGTTAGCGCCAACGGCATTCAGTCCTCCATTAATGGAGTTCCCTGCATTTACCCTCCTTTCAATGTCTCTATCAGCCTTCCCATCTCTCGTAAACATACTACCTAAATACATAAACTCATCCACTTGCTCCAAGTATTCATCATTCACAACTATATTGCACACCGTTTTCGGACTCACTCTTTCAAACACCATGACTTTAGACTTACTTACATTCATCATATAAATTTAAAAACACGAAATATCATTTATCAACGAAACTTGCGTTAACATTCCTAACATAGCAATCGGTGAAAAATGACATTTCGTAATTTTAAATTTAAAAAGTAACCATTAAATTGCACTTTTTTCACGAAATTATAATAATTGTTGTAAAAATATAACTTTTGGGCATTAGTTACCAATTTCTAAACCTAAAATCGGCTTCAAAAAACCTTTAATAAAGGGATATGGATAACAAACCAATCTATTTTCAGTGTCGATTTTTTTACTTCTATGCAGGGATATACAGTATAGACAAGTAGTTTTATCCTTGATCCATATGAACATATGTATTATACTTTTGTTATTCGGCGGTATATCCTTTCTGCAGAATCTAGGGTTTTTTTAAAGGTATTTTGGCACTCTAGATCAGAGGTGGCTGCCAAATTTAACCATGGGACCCACTTGCGATTTGTACAGGGTTAACAGTTGTATACTATTAAGAATTTGCAGGCCCTGTACAGTACGCCCAGTTTCTGAGAGGCTAACTTTACTCTGGCTTCAATGGAGCCCCCGTACCTGAGCTGGTCACTTAGAGTTACACCAAGCATACCAATGGAGGGCCTGTTCGGAAGATTGCTTCCGTTGAAGGAGACTTGTAGTGATCCGTCTCGACACCCTACCCGCCGCGGATACTAATTTGTGACGATCCACCCTCCTGGGCTACCCGGCACCAGCTGTAGTGAACCTACCCCTAGCCTTTACTAACTTCTATGGGTCTCGGGACCTCCTGTAATGTACCTGTGGGGCTACCCGGCACCCGTTGTAATGATCCGTAGTCGCCTACCCTTGGTTTTTCTATTCTTTCCCTTTAACACTAGCTGTCGGGATCTACTGGCTACGCTACCCTTATCTTTTGGCCTTCGATCAATATACCCTTGTATCTAGCTACTCCTAACTTTTCCTTAAACCCCTGCGATTTTCTCACAGTAAATAAGATTTAAGATTTTTTGCACATTATTCCTATATACTACGTTGTGTAATTTGTTGTTTCAGTATTTACATTTGTATGTGTAAATTAATACACATACACATGTAGAGGAAATAATGTAGTGTGTGGTAACCTCAGATTCTTTAAAGGAAAGTGTGAAAGACTCCCGTTTGATAAACTAATCCCGTTTTTAGATTGTTTTGTTTTTTTTTTTCAAACCTATCCGTATTACCCGCCTTCTCTCAACTTGGGTAAGTATGTCATTGACGCTAATTCTACAGTAAATTGTCACCCGGTTTATAAAATTCAAAGTCGTAGTTTTCTTACCTGATTTTTCCCTTCCTATAGGTATATATTGGGTTATTTTAACATAACCTGGAAAGAGTGAATTTTGACATGCATGCTAGGTTCCTTGCGAAGCTCTCAATGTCGTCGTACTGCACCTAAATGGTCAAGTTATTATTGTTATTAGTATACACTACATGTACTGGGGAAGGGGAAGGTGAGGAGGGGTGATAGGAGGATCTGGGGAATGTTGTTTCCTGAATAAGTCGGCTCCTCCTCTAACCAAATAGATACTGGTGACCAACATTCCAGACAAAGACTCAATCATTACGTTTGCTAGGATGGTCCTTAAGTCCTGATTTTGTTCTCTTGCATGAACTTCATTGCTACGAAAGGGTCCCTTCACGCCAGATGAAAGAGCGCAGAGTCCTCATGTTACTTCCAGTATTATTCCGACTTCCTTTCCTCCAGATTTGATTTTAACTCGACTGATTCTAGAAGGGGTATGTCCATTTCTTCCCTTATCATGACTCTACTCGCGTTGAGTGCGTACGGAGCCGTTTGAGATGATCCTTTCGTCTCCTTCGTAGGATAATCATTGGCTTGCGTTCCTCGCCTCTGAGAGCTGACATAACTTCTACCTCGTAAAAACTATGTTTGCTTTCAGGTCGACATCGATGACAAATACGCAAATGGTCGATTGTTTGAATGCCGCGCCAGCGTGTCAAATCAATACAAACTACACCTTCCTCCTCACGTGCAATTCGTATCTTTGACACCGTCGAAGGAATCAAAATCACTCCTCAAAAAAACAGTTGTGGGCTGTTTAATTCAGAAAATGTTTACGTACCTCACCGAGGAAGTGTAATTTCGCAGGGCAAATATGGATTGATGGACTGTCTGATCTTGTTGTTTGCAGTGGTTTTTTATTGAAGGTACTGACCCCTCGTGTAAGGAATTAGGTAAGGTTACCCATCTGTTCAGAAAGGTATGAAATGGGAAAAAGGGTTGAATTGCGTAATCTGAAGGTTGAAGACTATCTGTCTTATGATTGTGGGTCCAATGGAATCCTTTAAAATTGAAATTTAAATCTCTATAATATTAATAGCGTAATCGATTGAGGGTAAGTATATGTCTGTTGGGATCATAATACTAAACCGAAGTTGAATACATTATGCTGGTTCGTTAACCTCTGGCGGAATGTGATACCCGAGAAATGTTTATATAAGGCCCATTTAATTGTTTGTTTATAAAACATTTGGTTTGGCCTACTGCCCTAGATCGGAGGATTCTGATTTCAAGGTGAGGTACCTCTAATATATTCATGTTGGATCTCGATAGTGATAATATCAATAATAAGATGATTTACAGAGCGCCGTTTTAGGGAAACTCGTATATATTTGCATTGTATTTATTGAGGTGAAGGTCACAGGTGACGAAATGACGTTAGTGCTAGGTATATTTGAGATGACCTAGTTCTGGCTGTTAAGTACCGTTGATAGGTAAAATCTATGGTTAGGTATTTCAAAATGACCTACTTCCTGTATAGGTACTTGGATGGATAACCTATATTCTCAGTTAGGCATTTTCGTTTTATTGGAAGGTGAAGGTCACAGGTGACGAAATGACGTTAGTGCTAGGTATATTTGAGATGACCTAGTTCTGGCTGTTAAATACCGTTGATAGGTAAATTCTATGGTTAGGTATTTCAAAATGACCTACTTCCTGTATAGGTACTTGGTGGATGACCTATATTCTCAGTTAGGTATTTTTGTTGACCCAATTTCTAGTTAGGTACTTTGTGATGCGGCTGAACATACATCACGCTAACCTGTGGAAAAACGATCTATAAAATGTTACATTTTGTTAGTGTCAATCATGCTATTTCGCAAAAAAATCGTAGACACGTACAACTGCTGCAGAGCTCTCCGGGGTCTGGAAAATGTTTAATATTGAGCACTTACCGAGATCTCTCCAAATTACCAATTTTCCACTGGGAATACAACAGCTTGGCAATATTTCACTGTGTTTATCTTACCTTAAAATTACAAAATTTGTTAATTTAATTTCTCAATATTTCTCCCTGATCTAAGAAAATATAACTATTTCTAAGTGACTACCTCCTTTGATTACATTGTACTTAATGTTCAAATTCTAAAGTTTTCTAAATTGTGCAATATCCCTTTCCGTACTTTTTATGACATTATTTAAAGTTATCTAACGTGAAGGATTTATTTAAATTTTCGAACAAAAATGGAGTCCGTTTTCCTCTCAAGTCCGTTGTAGTATATTTATTTAAATTTATTTAATTCGTGAACTTAATCCTCCTTCCTTTATTTTTATATCAATAATAATGCACGATGTTTACTGTTGATTTATTTTAATTATTTGGGATTTTTCTCTTTTCAATCACATTTAAATAATAACCGCGAATAATTTTTAATTTTCACATAATTTTATCAAATTAGATAATTATTATTTTCCCGAACGCCTTCCTATTTCACAATAATAACCGAACTCTGTCTATCAATACTTTGATTATTATTTTATTTAAACTTTAAAATAAACTTTTTCTACACTTAGATGTACGCACTTTAATTTAAACACTCGGATTTATTTTAAACTTTATTTTTAGGCACTGTTTAATATTTATAAAACTAATCACTTTTGTTATTTAATTTTTAATTTTTATATATTTTATAAACTTCACTGAAGTGTTGAACATTTTGGGGCACGATAATCTTTTTGTTTACACTCACAACACCCTTTATTTTTTTATTTATCACCATTTTTATAACTAAATTAATAAGGTAATTATTTCCACTAAAACTTTTCCGTTTAAATGCAAGTCACTTTAATTGTTAGCACTAATAATTATTATTTAATTCAACTCTTTTACTTTCACTTGATAAGAATAAAACCAAATTCTAAAGGAAACTCTAAGTGTTGAAAATTATTTTGAACGAATTTATAACAACACTCTTCAATTTTGTAACTGGACTTAGAACTTTTGATCTGTAAATTTCACTTTGAAAGTTAGCCGTACGTATGTCGCGTTATTGTAGATAATCCTTCCGTTGTCGAATCAACTGTCATTCTGAGCTCGTCATCAGCATTTATACCTCCCTCAATTCCAGAACATCTTAACTCCACTTGTCCTGGCATAAAATAATGATTCCTATCAACTCGTAATTTTTTGAAATGGACACATTATTATCGACTGTCTTGACTTAAGTCATTTTGTTTCGTGAAGAAATATTTTTTAGTTGCAACCCCCCTAGCTATTTCAGTCACTCGCGGAATTCGGATCCGGACTGGTAAATATAATCAACTATTCGCCCAACCTTTCTGAGAATACAGATCAAGTGGATATTTTATTTATACATATAAAATTTATTTTGTAAACGAATATGTCCATGATCGCGGACACAATGCGAGCCTGTCACTGGGTGCAAATACGCTATTTTCCCGTTGATTGAGTACATCTCTCTTCACTTTCAAATTTTTTGATCCAAATTTTAACTGAAATACCTTCAAACTCTTTCAACTTTATAATCGATCATTTAGTTGCACATTTTTCCTTCGTTTTTCGCTGAATTTTACAGCAAAAATGGCTTTCGCCATGCCCATCTATGTATGTATTAAATTTCTTTCTGAAACCGGTAGAATACCTATATTCGTCATTATGTGCATTCTATTCACCCTCGAATCGTGCTAATTTCGATGTGATTTAATTTTTTGGCACCATTTTCTGATTTTAAAAAGGGTTTCCGTTCTATAAAACATTTTTCCCTCTTTCCAAAGTGATTTGCCATGTATTCAAACGCTTTCCAATAATTTAAGGGGAACTTAATTTTGTCAAAGCATTTTTTCTTCCATTTTCTTGCACCTTCACTACAAACGTATCACCAATTCGACCCCGTTTAAATGTCATCTTTAATTGTTTTATTCAAAGTACGTAAGTATTTTGTTTCACTCACCCTGGGAAAAGCATTAATATCCATTAAATATCTATGTTTATCATTCGATTTGTTTATATCCCAGGACTCCGCTATCTCTGTTTACGTTACGTATTATTTTAATGTGTTTCCTCTGTTTAGATTATCTCATAAGACCAATGTATTTTTTTACGACCTCTAAAGCTATAAAAGGGTCCTTAATTGCTAGAAATCATGTTCAAATTTTGATGTGTTTATGTTTTGAATTCGTCGGCGGCCGATAACCTTTTATATCCGAGTTTCTCCCTTGTTAAATCACATGTCTATACTCTGGTTTTTCCTTTAAATTTCATGGTTCCGTACGTCCAACCATTTCCTTCTATTTTCCAACAAAATTGGCTGTCGGTTTTCAATAATATTATAACCCTCGCATTAAGATTAAAGCTGTTTTCAGTGTTTTAAGCTATCCGCCATCTGTCGATAAAGTACGAATTTTCCTTGATTTTCTTTTCGATTTGCCGTTCCTCTCGACTCACTATACCATATCAACTCTCATAATTGTATATTTCCCGTTTTCTGATTTATACAAATCTTAGTTCGGAATTCTCGTTCTGTCTCGCCTTTTACGTCAATTTTCACCAATGTTCGTAAGTTTTTTAACACCTCAATCATTGTGTGTAACTTTTCCTTTATCGTACTGACGCATTTTATACATCTGATTTTCATAATCATTTTACGTGAACTTTTTTTGTCATCTCGGAGGCAGTTTCTTCCCGTACTTCAATGGTTAATTATCCCTCTACTGCACTCGTATTGTAAACATTTGCTAGGGTCATCGTTCCGAATGCACTGATCGTGTGACTTTGTTTATTTCTCCGGGCATGAACCCTTATTCGATTTTAATAAATCTCAAGGTTGGATCCATTAGTTTCTTGAATTATGTCTCAAGTCCAAAGTTCAAAGTGGTCTTTCATATATTGTCACGCCTCCTGTTTCTTGATTGGATAAAACTTTTCTGTGAGACTCCACCCTTAAAGTTTTAAATATCACGTTTTTATTTATCGACATCTTTCGATGGAAGGAGAAATCACCATAATCTTGTTGTTTTACAGATCTCTCTAATAGTTTGTTGATTTATCGCAGGTGTCGCTATAGTGTCCGATTTGAACTTCGTTTGGGTGGGAAAAAAAAATTGTATGAGCTTTTCCGATGAAGAAAATCCTCCTTTTTTTTTTCTCTTTCGAAAGTAATGTTGAAGTCGTCACAGCCCCCCTAGAGTTTTAAATCCAGCGGTAAACACGCCTCCTAGTGTTAGTCGGTGGAATTGGAACTCACCATAGGTCATTTAATTCCTTCAATTTTCTATTGATGTTCCGTACCCCTGATCCTCGCTATTAAATCTTGCATGGTTCCGTTCCATTTTCTTCATGTGTCATTCATTGAAGCTAGTTCCATTTTCCGTCCTACTACTCGTACGTTCCTACTTGTACAAATCTTTCTCTCCTTCTTGCTGTCCTACTTCCCCCCTATGACTCTACTCCCTCCTTCCTTTGTATCCTTTTCTCTCATTCTACTCTTTTTTTTTCTTCCATGTTCTCACTCCCTCTTCTCTCTCTCTTTTTTTTTCTTTGATTGTTTAACAGCCTCTGAATCTGAACCAAGTTTGTATAATTTTCAATTGTTTTCTTTTCCGCGTTGATTCTACCTCTATGTGTAATTATAAGACAATGTAGTCATACAATATATATATATATATATATTTTTTTTTGTGAATTTAATCAAAATTAATATTTTTTTTTTTATAAGATACTAATGCGCCCCGCGCCCGCGCAATAGAAGTGTTCCTCAATCCATTTTGACCCGGAACTCCTGTACAATGGTTCAGTTCAAAAGATTGTTCCTCAATCTCGCGGTTTTCTTTTTTTTTTTTTTTTTTATTTTTTTTTTTATTTTATTTTATTTTTTTTTTTTATTCCCTTGATTTATTCATTTCTCGCTCTTTCCCTTGCACACGTCTTCATTCGAATGTTGCTCCCCTTTTTTTTTGTTGTACTCCAAATTTCGTGAACAAATGACGCAGTCTTAATTTTGTATTTGTCTAACTTTAACATTTGATTTTTTTTCTTCTTGGCCTAAACCTACGTTATGAAATCTTTTTTTGTTTTCCTAATTCTACGTTACATGTTTAATCTAATAATTTTCTAACCCTACGTTTCGTTTTTTTTTTTTTTTTGTTTCTTGTAATCTGCCTAACCCTAAGTTACATTTTTTTTCCATTCCTCCTAATTCTACATTATATTTGTTCCATTTCGTTAAAGACACGTAAAATTTTTTTTTCATAAGCAACCTAAACTCTAACATATCTAAATCCAATAACCACTATATCTACCTCTATTTCTCCTCCCCCCCCCTAAGCAAAAATATTCCCTTTTAACGGCTAAACTCCCCTTTATCTTATCATTCTTCCAGCATAACATGTTAATTTACGAACTATATCTATTTGAAATTCCTTATACCCTTTATTTTCCTATTTTTTAATATGCCTATATCTCTTGTCTACATAATTATATAGAACTCTAAGTTTTCGCAATAAACTATCCCCTAAATTTAACTTTCTCCTGTTCCCCTTTTTTTTCCTCAATCAATTTCTATCACCTATATCCTCTTCTGTTGTTTTTCAGTTTCATCGAAATAATATCTAGCTAGATGTATAGCACTATAATCGCCCCGTATTTCTTTTGTTTTCGGATCCACTAGTGTGTACGTGTTACAATATGGTATAGCCGCGACTACATAAGGACCCTCATACAATAAAGCAAATTTCTTTATTTCCTTTTTCAATAAACTAGACTGAGTGTGCCTCTTAAGTTTCACAAAAGTCCCTACTTCATAAGTGACTAACCTATTCCTTATATTGTAAAATTGCTGTCTTTTTCCGGCGCTCCTTACCAAATTTTTTTGTACCGCATTCCTAACCTCTTCTTCTGTTAATTTAGGTATGTTACTTTGACGCATAAATTTGTCTAAGCTGTACTTCGGTTGTTTCCCAAACACGACTTCATTGGGTGAAAAGCCAGTTGTACAATGTACGGTGTTATTATACGTTTCCTCAATGTCTTTTAGAAACATAGGCCACCTGGTATGTTTTTCATGGCAGTATATTCTAAAATTTCGTCCTAGCTCTTTGTTAACCCTTTCCGTGATGTTTGGCCCAGGATTTCGCACAGAGGTGTGCATAACTTTAATACCTAGCCTCTCCAAACCCTGGTTCCACCTCTTCGAAGAAAATTGGGACCCGTTGTCCGTTAACATCGCCTCAACCCTCACCTTTTTAACAAATAGTTCTACGCACTTTAATACTGTACCAGTGTTAGCTACCTTTAATTTATTTAACTGGATGAATCTACTGAAAGAGTCCTGAATCACAAAAATAAATCTCACTCCCCCTATACTCTTCGGAAGTGGTCCATATAGGTCCGCCATTGCTAACTCTCCCACTTTTTGTGTTATAATTGACCTGCCAGGCCCTACTGTCGGACGTATTTCGCGCTTCGCCAATTGACAAAGTCGGCAAGTTTTAACCATCCATTTAATTTGTTTACTCATTCCCGGCCAGAAATATCTACTCTTCAAAGCTTGACCCGTTTTCAATCCGCCTGCATGACCGATTTCCTGATGTACAAATTTGATTAGGTCTTTAGTTAAATCGCTAGGTATGGCTAATACAGTCCCATTTTTCACCGTTTTGTAATATAATGTCCTGCCTTTTAATTCGTAATTTTTCAAATACCTAGACGCCTTTTTTGTGATAGTCTTGCTAGGTTCCCCTTTTAAGTGCGCTATTAGCTCTCCCAGAAACTCGTCTAGAAGTTGTAGTTGATCTAAATTTTCTAAATGTGATTTTATCTGTCGCTTCCCATCCACCGCAAAAACTGCTACCTCGGGACATTGTACCTTTTCCTCCTGCACATTTATCGCATCCTGAGAATAACGTGATAAAATATCGGGTCCAATGTTTTCTTTGCCTTTCACGTACTCGACTTTGAAATTAAACTGATTTAGGTATAATATCCATCGTGTTACTCTTGCACTGTATAGCTTCCAAGTTTTTAAAAATGATAATGCTTGATGATCCGTTCGTATTATTAACCTCGCGCCTCGCAAATAAGTTTCAAATTTATGTAATGAGTAGATTATCGCATATAACTCCTGTTCAGATACGGTCCATTTCAACTCAGCGCCGGTGAGTGATTTGCTAACAAATCCGATCACATGATGATTTCCGTCATCATCTAATTGATATAATTCTGACCCAATGGCGAACCCGGAACTGTCAGTTTGTAAGTAATAAGTTTTGTGTGGGTCGTAGTGTGTTAGCATTACACTTTCCAAGAACAAAGATTTTACGTTGTCAAATGTCTCCTGCTCTACGGCGGTCCATCTCCAAGGTCTATTCTTTTGTAACAAGTCGCATAATATTTTTGTTGACCCCCCGTATTTATCCGCAAACCTTCGATAGTAATTGCACAATCCCAGAAAACCTCTTACTTGCTTCACCCTTTTTGGTGCCGGGAAATTCTTAATAGCTGAAACTTTCTCAGGGTCCATACGTATGCCATATGGTGTGATTATGTGACCCAACATCTTTACTTCCGTGAATAAAAATTGACATTTTTCCAATTTGCAAGTCATATTTGCCGCCTGCAATCTTCCTAAAACTGCGTCTAAATGTTTTAAATGTTCGTCAAAGTCCCCACACGTGAATACGACTAAATCATCCAAATAGTTCGTGCAATAATCCTTCATCTCGCCCCCCAGAATTTTATCCATCGCGCGTGAAAAACTTCCTACCGACGTCTTCAGCCCTTGTGGTAGTACGTTGTAAACGAAAGATTTCCCATTATAAATGAAGCCTGTGTATTTTCGACTTTCCTCACTTAAAGGGATCTGAAAGTATGCCGAATTCAAATCCAGAGTTGTTACGTGTTTTACACCGTGAAACTGCTGCAATATTTCTGACGTAAGAGGAGGACGTTCGACGTCTCCGGACATGTGAGAGTTTAATGACCTAGCATCGAGTAAAATACGCACCCCTCCGTCCTTCTTCAAAGTATAGGTCAAAGGACTCGCGAAAGGAGTCGCCATTCGACTGATTATACCTAGGTCTTCTAATTCTTTTATTTTGTTGTCAACCTTGTCCCTGTAAGCATATGGTACTGGATAAGATCGCTTGACGAAAGGCGCTTCATCTACCATCTTAATCTCGTGTACATATTTATCTGTTAAACCCGGTCGATCTATGAATACGCTACTGTGTTTATCCAAAACTATTTTCAATTTACTTTTCTTGACGTCATCTAGTCCTAGTCCGGCTACCATTGTCGCTATCCTTTGTTCCGCCTCTCCCTCTAGGTTTGACAAGTGGCTATGCTCAATTACATGTATTACCTTACTTGCGCAATCTATGGTTTTCGCGCACGACTGTTCTGCTGATTTACCTTTCGAAATTACTCCGGAATTTATGAGTTCAATCTCCCTCCTTCCCTGCTCTGTAAAAATTATTAATTCCCGCTTTTCTCCACATTTTACCTCCGCAGAATAATTATCCAACCAGTTTACCCCTAAAATTATAGATCTTATTAATTTTGGCACTATTAAACATGACGTATTTATTTGGAAATCTCCGAAACGCAAAGGTATTAAAACTAACCTCGATATTTTTAAGCTTTTCTGTCCCATTGCCCCTTTTAATTGCATAGTATTCACAGGTAGAATTGGGTATTTCATCTGATCACTCAAGTGACACTCCCAGAACTCCTGTGCAATACAAGTTATTTGACTGCCTGTATCTATTAAACAACCTACTTGTATCCCATCTATATACGCTTTGGCCTCGGGTAATTGCGATAATGTATTCCCCTTTCCTACCTCATCGTAATCATTGTCCTCGAATATCGTATTAAATCCCACTATATCTCTCCCCCCCTCGTGTTCCCGCACCTCTACCTCGTTCCATACATCGCTAACCTGTTGTAGTGAGTTTACAAACGCATTCACTTCCTCTTTTGCAATCGATTCACTCTCAAATTCACTCTCTTTTCTACGTACCGCCTTACATGCCTTGATTGGAGTCGTTATTCCCTGTCCGTTTTTTCCCAAACCTTTCGTTATATCCCAATTATACTTTAACATGATTTTTAAAGCTACGTTATGCTTTGGCGTCGCTGCCCTTAGTTCTTCTGGAGTCGTAATCCTCAGAGCGTTTGGACCGACTCGCTCTCGTTTCCCGCTACTTCAATCATGCATAACTCCTTCCCATGGTCCGAGGTTGTAGCGCCACTGATGATTACCGGTAAACCCGATCCACTGCATGCCCTGCATCCTGTCGTTTCCGGTGCCCCTCCGATGGCTGCCACCTTCGGTCGTACTGCATGTCGTCGATCTCTAAAATTTTCATGGCCACTCCTCTCTTCTCTAATTCTCTTGTCTATGTTCTTGTCCTGCGGGGCGCAAACCATGTTATCTAGTTTTCGCAAAAACTCTGCAGCATCCAATTCATCCCCTTGTTCGCGAGAGAACCACAAAGCTTGAGTTTCTTTCGGAAAATGTCTCATTATCTCGTTTATCACCCCTAAAGGTGTGTCAGTAATTTTCAATGCCTTGGCGAGCTCCCAGTATTTTGCAAAATGCGCCAACATAGTTATATCCTTTTTCGGTTCCCATACCGCGTCTGATAATCTCCTCCTCATGTTTTTCTGACATATGTCTCCCCAATAGTTGGCGATAAAGTCTCTTTCAAAATCTTCTATTTTACTCCAGCGTTTAGAATAAAGCTTCATCCAGCTTTTAGCACCAGCCTTTAAGCTCTCTTTAACAACCATCATAATATCAGTGCGATTGGTACGTCTTGTATAATCTTTTAAGTCTTCCAAAAATGCGATTGGGTTCTGAGTTCCCCCGCTAAATGTTGGTTTTTCTTGTGTGGGTAACATTTCAACAAGCTGAAGTACGTTTCGCGCCGTATTCGTTGCCGTAGTCTCCGTCGTCACAACCGTTTCTTTTTGTTTTTCCATCTCTTGTATCCTGCTGACTAGAGGACTTAGAGCCTGCTGTATAATGAGGGTAATCTGCCCTACATCCATTTGAGAGCTTCCACTTGCTGTGCTTTCGACAGCGGCCACAAACTCTATTCTCTCCCTGTCCTGTCTGGTATTTCTAGGCATCTTTCTATTTCTCTCCGCTAAACTCGATGACAGTGAATGAACCCTTTTCTCTGCGTCTTCCCGTTTCTTCTCTTTTCCACACTCACTTGTTTTTTTTTTTTTTGTTATAATATTATTTTTAATCTACTTTTAAAGCTATTTTAACTCTACGTTTCCTCTGTAAAATGGCTTAAATCATATAAAATTTCATCTCTCTCTTTTTTTTTTCGCTTTATATTTTTTTTCTTTATTCGGTTTTTTATTTTTTTATTTTTTATTTCTTTAGTGTTTTCTTTTTTTTCTTATTTTTCTTCTTCTTAATTTTCATTGATTTTCCCTGTAACGAAATTTCTTTTCGAGTTATTTCGGCTCCTTCTTCAAGTAAAATCTCGCATTGACTTTTTCCTGTACTTAACGAGCTGCATCCTTCCTCTTCTATCATATCTTCAACGCGTAACTCGGACTTACGAGAATTTTGAAAAATATCTCGCAAATCTTTTCCTATAGTCACCTCACTATTTTTTAATGTTTCTCCTTCCGTTTTTTGTTGTTCATCCATTCTCAATAAAATCTTTCTCTCAAAATTTTTTTTTTGTTTTTATTCTGTCAATAAAAGGTCACAAAACGCACGCTGTCCTCTAAATACACACACGTAACACGTTATTTTATTTTGTGTAAATAGTTGTGTACCATATTCAATAATACAATTCTTTTGTTTATTTTTTTCTCAAAACGTTAATGCTTCTTTTAAATAAACAATCAATTGTTTATACTTGACGTATCCACTCTTCTCGAGAATTGAAGCGATTTGTTTATCTTTAATTTTTATCTAATGTTTGATCTTTTATCTGTGGTTTATCTATTTTTTTCCAACCTTAACAATGTTTTCTGTTTATATATTTTTTTTCGTGGATACGTAAAGAATGTTTCAAACACCCTCGGCCTTGCATTTGTTATTTAATTCAACAACATTAAAATTCCTGACCTATTTTTGATGTTTAAAGTACCGAGTCATTTATCAAAATACCAATGGGTCTTGTTGATAAACATTCAGCCGTGCATTTGTTTACGTATTGGGATTTATTGCATTTCATACTTCTTTATAGTACTAAGTTGTCAAATTAGCAAGCCCTTGAATATTTCGCTTTGTTATATGTATGTACAACATACATATACATACACATACACATATATATATATATATATATAAATATATATATATACACATACATACATATACACATATACATATTATTTCCTTTACACAAGGAACAACCCTTTCTAAGTGCAATCAAATGTTTTCGAAAGCGGTGATCAAACAAATTTAACTATAAATTCTATGAACAATTTTGAACGGAAGGTGAAGCTTGATTTTTATTTTATTTTCAAATGATTTCTAAAAATGATTTATTTTATTGTTTATTTAATCAAAAATTTATTTATTATTTTTTTTTTTGTAATTAAACAAAAATCAATTTAAATCAATCAATTAATTAATTAGATCAATCAATTAATCAATTAAAACTTCTGCTAATTAAACGATTTTATTATTATTTTTATTTCGTTTTACGTCGACGTAGTAACACGATGTTATGAAATTATTATCATTTACATTGTTTACGTTTCAACCGCAGTAGTAATGCAATTGTTTACATATATCCGCACTGTCATGTCTAATGTTTACAAAACATTTGAGGAGCCATCATTTGTTTATTTATTTTTTTTTTTAATCGTTCCGTATTCGATGTTTATTTAATAACACGACCGAGATACGATATTTTATTATTTCAAAGATGGGGTTATTTGTTTGTTTATTTAACGTTATCATTCGAGTATTTATGTATACGTGTTCATTTATGGTTCGGTTTTTCAATTTTAGTTTTAAATTATTATTTATTTATTTCAATTTAATTTTAATTTCGAAAAGCTTATTATTTCCAATTTATTATTAGTTTCGAAAATCTTCCACTTGTAAAACTTTCTCCTGGTCACGGCACCAGCTGTAGTGATCCGTCTCGACACCCTACCCGCCGCGGATACTAATTTGTGACGATCCACCCTCCTGGGCTACCCGGCACCAGCTGTAGTGAACCTACCCCTAGCCTTTACTAACTTCTATGGGTCTCGGGACCTCCTGTAATGTACCTGTGGGGCTACCCGGCACCCGTTGTAATGATCCGTAGTCGCCTACCCTTGGTTTTTCTATTCTTTCCCTTTAACACTAGCTGTCGGGATCTACTGGCTACGCTACCCTTATCTTTTGGCCTTCGATCAATATACCCTTGTATCTAGCTACACCTAACTTTTCCTTAAACCCCTGCGATTTTCTCACAGTAAATAAGATTTAAGATTTTTTGCACATTATTCCTATATACTACGTTGTGTAATTTGTTGTTTCAGTATTTACATTTGTATGTGTAAATTAATACACATACACATGTAGAGGAAATAATGTAGTGTGTGGTAACCTCAGATTCTTTAAAGGAAAGTGTGAAAGACTCCCGTTTGATAAACTAATCCCGTTTTTAGATTGTTTTGTTTTTTTTTTTCAAACCTATCCGTATTACCCGCCTTCTCTCAACTTGGGTAAGTATGTCATTGACGCTAATTCTACAGTAAATTGTCACCCGGTTTATAAAATTCAAAGTCGTAGTTTTCTTACCTGATTTTTCCCTTCCTATAGGTATATATTGGGTTATTTTAACATAACCTGGAAAGAGTGAATTTTGACATGCATGCTAGGTTCCTTGCGAAGCTCTCAATGTCGTCGTACTGCACCTAAATGGTCAAGTTATTATTGTTATTAGTATACACTACATGTACTGGGGAAGGGGAAGGTGAGGAGGGGTGATAGGAGGATCTGGGGAATGTTGTTTCCTGAATAAGTCGGCTCCTCCTCTAACCAAATAGATACTGGTGACCAACATTCCAGACAAAGACTCAATCATTACGTTTGCTAGGATGGTCCTTAAGTCCTGATTTTGTTCTCTTGCATGAACTTCATTGCTACGAAAGGGTCCCTTCACGCCAGATGAAAGAGCGCAGAGTCCTCATGTTACTTCCAGTATTATTCCGACTTCCTTTCCTCCAGATTTGATTTTAACTCGACTGATTCTAGAAGGGGTATGTCCATTTCTTCCCTTATCATGACTCTACTCGCGTTGAGTGCGTACGGAGCCGTTTGAGATGATCCTTTCGTCTCCTTCGTAGGATAATCATTGGCTTGCGTTCCTCGCCTCTGAGAGCTGACATAACTTCTACCTCGTAAAAACTATGTTTGCTTTCAGGTCGACATCGATGACAAATACGCAAATGGTCGATTGTTTGAATGCCGCGCCAGCGTGTCAAATCAATACAAACTACACCTTCCTCCTCACGTGCAATTCGTATCTTTGACACCGTCGAAGGAATCAAAATCACTCCTCAAAAAAACAGTTGTGGGCTGTTTAATTCAGAAAATGTTTACGTACCTCACCGAGGAAGTGTAATTTCGCAGGGCAAATATGGATTGATGGACTGTCTGATCTTGTTGTTTGCAGTGGTTTTTTATTGAAGGTACTGACCCCTCGTGTAAGGAATTAGGTAAGGTTACCCATCTGTTCAGAAAGGTATGAAATGGGAAAAAGGGTTGAATTGCGTAATCTGAAGGTTGAAGACTATCTGTCTTATGATTGTGGGTCCAATGGAATCCTTTAAAATTGAAATTTAAATCTCTATAATATTAATAGCGTAATCGATTGAGGGTAAGTATATGTCTGTTGGGATCATAATACTAAACCGAAGTTGAATACATTATGCTGGTTCGTTAACCTCTGGCGGAATGTGATACCCGAGAAATGTTTATATAAGGCCCATTTAATTGTTTGTTTATAAAACATTTGGTTTGGCCTACTGCCCTAGATCGGAGGATTCTGATTTCAAGGTGAGGTACCTCTAATATATTCATGTTGGATCTCGATAGTGATAATATCAATAATAAGATGATTTACAGAGCGCCGTTTTAGGGAAACTCGTATATATTTGCATTGTATTTATTGAGGTGAAGGTCACAGGTGACGAAATGACGTTAGTGCTAGGTATATTTGAGATGACCTAGTTCTGGCTGTTAAGTACCGTTGATAGGTAAAATCTATGGTTAGGTATTTCAAAATGACCTACTTCCTGTATAGGTACTTGGATGGATAACCTATATTCTCAGTTAGGCATTTTCGTTTTATTGGAAGGTGAAGGTCACAGGTGACGAAATGACGTTAGTGCTAGGTATATTTGAGATGACCTAGTTCTGGCTGTTAAATACCGTTGATAGGTAAATTCTATGGTTAGGTATTTCAAAATGACCTACTTCCTGTATAGGTACTTGGTGGATGACCTATATTCTCAGTTAGGTATTTTTGTTGACCCAATTTCTAGTTAGGTACTTTGTGATGCGGGTGAACATACATCACGCTAACCTGTGGAAAAACGATCTATAAAATGTTACATTTTGTTAGTGTCAATCATGCTATTTCGCAAAAAAATCGTAGACACGTACAACTGCTGCAGAGCTCTCCGGGGTCTGGAAAATGTTTAATATTGAGCACTTACCGAGATCTCTCCAAATTACCAATTTTCCACTGGGAATACAACAGCTTGGCAATATTTCACTGTGTTTATCTTACCTTAAAATTACAAAATTTGTTAATTTAATTTCTCAATATTTCTCCCTGATCTAAGAAAATATAACTATTTCTAAGTGACTACCTCCTTTGATTACATTGTACTTAATGTTCAAATTCTAAAGTTTTCTAAATTGTGCAATATCCCTTTCCGTACTTTTTATGACATTATTTAAAGTTATCTAACGTGAAGGATTTATTTAAATTTTCGAACAAAAATGGAGTCCGTTTTCCTCTCAAGTCCGTTGTAGTATATTTATTTAAATTTATTTAATTCGTGAACTTAATCCTCCTTCCTTTATTTTTATATCAATAATAATGCACGATGTTTACTGTTGATTTATTTTAATTATTTGGGATTTTTCTCTTTTCAATCACATTTAAATAATAACCGCGAATAATTTTTAATTTTCACATAATTTTATCAAATTAGATAATTATTATTTTCCCGAACGCCTTCCTATTTCACAATAATAACCGAACTCTGTCTATCAATACTTTGATTATTATTTTATTTAAACTTTAAAATAAACTTTTTCTACACTTAGATGTACGCACTTTAATTTAAACACTCGGATTTATTTTAAACTTTATTTTTAGGCACTGTTTAATATTTATAAAACTAATCACTTTTGTTATTTAATTTTTAATTTTTATATATTTTATAAACTTCACTGAAGTGTTGAACATTTTGGGGCACGATAATCTTTTTGTTTACACTCACAACACCCTTTATTTTTTTATTTATCACCATTTTTATAACTAAATTAATAAGGTAATTATTTCCACTAAAACTTTTCCGTTTAAATGCAAGTCACTTTAATTGTTAGCACTAATAATTATTATTTAATTCAACTCTTTTACTTTCACTTGATAAGAATAAAACCAAATTCTAAAGGAAACTCTAAGTGTTGAAAATTATTTTGAACGAATTTATAACAACACTCTTCAATTTTGTAACTGGACTTAGAACTTTTGATCTGTAAATTTCACTTTGAAAGTTAGCCGTACGTATGTCGCGTTATTGTAGATAATCCTTCCGTTGTCGAATCAACTGTCATTCTGAGCTCGTCATCAGCATTTATACCTCCCTCAATTCCAGAACATCTTAACTCCACTTGTCCTGGCATAAAATAATGATTCCTATCAACTCGTAATTTTTTGAAATGGACACATTATTATCGACTGTCTTGACTTAAGTCATTTTGTTTCGTGAAGAAATATTTTTTAGTTGCAACCCCCCTAGCTATTTCAGTCACTCGCGGAATTCGGATCCGGACTGGTAAATATAATCAACTATTCGCCCAACCTTTCTGAGAATACAGATCAAGTGGATATTTTATTTATACATATAAAATTTATTTTGTAAACGAATATGTCCATGATCGCGGACACAATGCGAGCCTGTCACTGGGTGCAAATACGCTATTTTCCCGTTGATTGAGTACATCTCTCTTCACTTTCAAATTTTTTGATCCAAATTTTAACTGAAATACCTTCAAACTCTTTCAACTTTATAATCGATCATTTAGTTGCACATTTTTCCTTCGTTTTTCGCTGAATTTTACAGCAAAAATGGCTTTCGCCATGCCCATCTATGTATGTATTAAATTTCTTTCTGAAACCGGTAGAATACCTATATTCGTCATTATGTGCATTCTATTCACCCTCGAATCGTGCTAATTTCGATGTGATTTAATTTTTTGGCACCATTTTCTGATTTTAAAAAGGGTTTCCGTTCTATAAAACATTTTTCCCTCTTTCCAAAGTGATTTGCCATGTATTCAAACGCTTTCCAATAATTTAAGGGGAACTTAATTTTGTCAAAGCATTTTTTCTTCCATTTTCTTGCACCTTCACTACAAACGTATCACCAATTCGACCCCGTTTAAATGTCATCTTTAATTGTTTTATTCAAAGTACGTAAGTATTTTGTTTCACTCACCCTGGGAAAAGCATTAATATCCATTAAATATCTATGTTTATCATTCGATTTGTTTATATCCCAGGACTCCGCTATCTCTGTTTACGTTACGTATTATTTTAATGTGTTTCCTCTGTTTAGATTATCTCATAAGACCAATGTATTTTTTTACGACCTCTAAAGCTATAAAAGGGTCCTTAATTGCTAGAAATCATGTTCAAATTTTGATGTGTTTATGTTTTGAATTCGTCGGCGGCCGATAACCTTTTATATCCGAGTTTCTCCCTTGTTAAATCACATGTCTATACTCTGGTTTTTCCTTTAAATTTCATGGTTCCGTACGTCCAACCATTTCCTTCTATTTTCCAACAAAATTGGCTGTCGGTTTTCAATAATATTATAACCCTCGCATTAAGATTAAAGCTGTTTTCAGTGTTTTAAGCTATCCGCCATCTGTCGATAAAGTACGAATTTTCCTTGATTTTCTTTTCGATTTGCCGTTCCTCTCGACTCACTATACCATATCAACTCTCATAATTGTATATTTCCCGTTTTCTGATTTATACAAATCTTAGTTCGGAATTCTCGTTCTGTCTCGCCTTTTACGTCAATTTTCACCAATGTTCGTAAGTTTTTTAACACCTCAATCATTGTGTGTAACTTTTCCTTTATCGTACTGACGCATTTTATACATCTGATTTTCATAATCATTTTACGTGAACTTTTTTTGTCATCTCGGAGGCAGTTTCTTCCCGTACTTCAATGGTTAATTATCCCTCTACTGCACTCGTATTGTAAACATTTGCTAGGGTCATCGTTCCGAATGCACTGATCGTGTGACTTTGTTTATTTCTCCGGGCATGAACCCTTATTCGATTTTAATAAATCTCAAGGTTGGATCCATTAGTTTCTTGAATTATGTCTCAAGTCCAAAGTTCAAAGTGGTCTTTCATATATTGTCACGCCTCCTGTTTCTTGATTGGATAAAACTTTTCTGTGAGACTCCACCCTTAAAGTTTTAAATATCACGTTTTTATTTATCGACATCTTTCGATGGAAGGAGAAATCACCATAATCTTGTTGTTTTACAGATCTCTCTAATAGTTTGTTGATTTATCGCAGGGGTCGCTATAGTGTCCGATTTGAACTTCGTTTGGGTGGGAAAAAAAAATTGTATGAGCTTTTCCGATGAAGAAAATCCTCCTTTTTTTTTTCTCTTTCGAAAGTAATGTTGAAGTCGTCACAGACTAGACTATCATTTCGATCCCTTTTAGATGTAATCAGACATAATTGGGTCCTTGAAACATCAAATTCGACGAGGTTATTCTTACCCCAAGAGATTTTCCGTAAACCGACTGCATATTGTATATAAGTATGCCGGGGGCCAAATGTCCGAGGATCAACTGTCATGGAATGGTAGGTACTCGTAATATCACCTAGGAACGCGTTTGCAAAGAAAAAATACACCGTTAACGTTATTGTAACCTCACCTTTCCACCCCCATGTGCATTTATAATACTGTTGTATTTTGTGCGTATTTTTTGTTAATGATATATATTTTTTTAAAGTACCTAAGACAAACATTCCGGGGTTACGAATAACCCAACCACATTTGAAAATCTCCTACTACCACCACACTAAGCGGAAGAGTTGCTTGTGTTATGATGGAGGACTTAGCCAGCCGAGGAATCGAACACGGAACGCCTGGGTGGGACCCAAACTTGATGCCCACTCAACCACTGACCGGTCAATAATTAAGGTATTCTCTCTCTCCGATGGCGCTACAGCCCATATCGAGCTTTGGCCTCCTGCAACTTTCGCCTCCAACTCCTCCTGTCCTCAGCGGCTGACTTCCAGTTTGTTATCTGGAGAAGCTGTGCTGCATATCCCCTTATCTCGTCTTCCCACCTCAGTCTGGGTCTTCCCACTTTTCTCCTTCCACCTGGGTGTCCAGTCATAATTCTTTAATCCAGTCATAATTAAGGTATAATATCAGAATAATTATATTATTTTAAATTATCGGCAATTTGGGAGGCGGTTATGGTACCGCTGCTCCGGGAACCGTTAATCGGATAACCAATTCATTTGTTATAATTAGTCATCCAAGTGGTTCACTACGTTAGATGATTTAACACTGGAATCTGGGTTCACGAGGTGGTTGTCCAGAGGCCCTAGCATGCTTGCTCTATAACGATCGATAGGATAACTATCGGTAACTTCTCATCGTTCCCTACGACACCTGCATATCGCAATCGAATAGGTGACAGTTCACAATGACTAAGTGTCCTTAATATATTCGATATCAACTGTCGTTTGTACGTTTGAGATCTGCAGTTGTCCTAGGGAACGATGAGATTAAAATCTAACTTATCTTACGGTTACTGACAAAACTCACGATTTGTATATTATAAGGAAGAAATAATAATAATGTTTGTGCTTTAGGCAGATTTGAAAAAATGTAATGAGTATGAGTTATTCAACCGATTGTTATTTTATTATGCCATTTACTCAAGTACCTATTCAATGATTACGTGTCTGATTTGTTAAAAAAGAACGCCTACATTTTCTGGTGCTGCAATATGCATAGCACATAAGCTAGGATTGTTGTCGAATCTCATGTTCAACATTCCTTTAAGGTGAATGTCAAAAGAATTCATATTCTACGCTTTCGTAGATGGCGCTCGTATAGTATTTTTACTTATAAACGCTTTTTAGAAGTTATGCCTTGAAATATTAAGAAAATTTTATTGTTCGCGAAAGTAGACAAGTAATATGAATATTAAGAAATATTTTTGTTAATTAAAAAACTTCAATCTTTCAAGAAAGGCATATTTATACAATATTTCATCGGTGATTCAATCCAATATTCTATTTGTTAGCCTTTCTTAAAAGATTAAAGTTTTTTAACTAACAAAACTATTTGTTAATATTCATATTTCTTTTGACAATCACCTTAAGGTGATTGTCAAAAAAATTCATATTCTACGCTTTCGTAGATGGCGCTCGTATAGTATTTTTACTTATAAACGCTTTTTACAAGTTGTGCTTTGAAATATTAAGAAAAATTTATGGTTCGCGAAAGTAGACAAGCAATATGAATATTAACAAATAGTTTTGTTAATTAAAAAACCATAATCTTTCAAGAAAGGCTGACAAGTACAATATTTCATCGGTGATTCAATCCAATATTGTATTTGTTAGCCGTTCTTAAAAGATTAAGGTTTTTTTAATTAACAAAACTATTTGTTAATATTCATATTGCTTATGTACTTTCGCGAACAATAAAATATTCTTAATATTTCAAAGGATAACTTCTAAAAAGCGTTTATAAGTAAAAATACTATACGAGCGCCATCTACGAAAGCGTAGAATATGAATTCTTTTGACATTCACCTTAACATCGCCTTCAACATTTCGAGAACATTTTTTGTTTTTTTACAACATTGTTTTGCAAATCAAAATAAATGGAATATTTCTGAATGGATCCGAAAACTCTAAACTGTTTTGGAAACGTCATAAAATACGCATTCAAATTTAATGATTCAAAATAAACACATAATATTTGAAATTTAAAAATTTTGCATGCAATAATAAAGTTTTAAAATTGGCTCTTCTTATCTAAAATTACTGTTAATGAAAAAAAAAAAATATATATTTTATTAGAAAAATGCAATATAAATGTTTTGTCAACCTCACTTTTTTGTCGTTTTGTGTAAAAATAATTAATAAAAATTTCTCAAAGATTCATAATTTATTTCCAAATTGCGGTGGGAAACTTTGGATTCATAAATGCGTACATTTTAATTATTTTGTGGTTAACATTTAAATTTGAATATAAAGCTATTTTTAATATATAAGATATTTTCTCTTTCTAAAACCGTATACAACATATTTCTAATCATGATAATACCCCGTCGCGATTGGTTTGAGGATACACACGCTGTTTCATGCATGCGACAGGATATAAACGCGCTTCTCTGATAACAAACTCAGTTGCGACGTGTTGTGGAAAAATATTTTTTATGTTTTTATTAGAAAGAAAATGGCATCAGACAGAAAAATGTCGTTAACACTTTTAACTCCAAATATGCTCAGGAATCGCTACCTCGGGTAAAATGCCTCGGGTACAACCTATATTAAGATGAGTGCAGAATAAGAAACAATCAGCCATTACATAATTTTTATTTAAATTTTTTTTTTTTTTTAAGGAGGAGACGGTTTACAAGCAGTTTCCGTGAGCACTTAGGCCATAGGCCCATTGTGCTATCTCCCATTTTACCTCAATCCTTTAATAACAACCCAGTCCCTTTAATAAAGTTCACCTGTTTCTACTGTATGTCTCCCCAGGTATCTCTCAGAAACTGGGCGTACTGTACAGGGCCCGCAGATACGTTTATTAGTACACAACTGCTAACCCTGTACAAATCGCAAGTGCGCCCCACGGTTGAATTTGGCAGCCATCTCTGGTCTGGAGCCTCGATGTACCTGAAAAACACCCTCGACTCTGTGCAGAAACGGGCGGTCCGCTCGATAGATTCTCCCGTCTTAACAAACGGATTGCAATCTTTAGAGCACAGGGGTCGGGTGGGAATGCTATCCTCGTTCTACCGGAATTTCAATGGAAGATGCTCCGAGGTGCTAGCATCATTGATCCCCTCGGCACCGGTGCATAGTCGGGAAACACGCCAAATGCGCGCCCAACATATGTACACAGTTGACATTTGTCACATGAGAACAGGACGCTTTACGACTCGTTCTTGTGTTCAACAGCTCGGCTGTGGAACGATTTGCCGGCCTCTGTGTTTCCTCCTTCCTATATCATTACTTCTTTTTATATATATATATATCTATAACATTATTCCTTCCTCTCCTCAAAAAGACCCTCCTCACAGCATCTTCAAAGATGACATAGGCTCTGAGGGAAATTATTTTACTCAGAGCCTCCTGTGTGGAGTTAATGTAAAAAAAAAAAAAGTATCTGAGCCTAGTTCCCACCAGGGCAGGATATTGGCACCATAGGCGATTTGGAGTCTCTTCATCCTCTTCAAATTTTCTGCATATATTGGTGTTTTCCACTCCCAATATCTGTGTCTCCTGAGATGGCAGTGTCCCGTTAATAGTCCTACCAGTTCCCTATTACATAATTTAAAACTCATAATTATGAGTATTTTTAATACAAATATAATATAATTTAAAACTCATAATTAGGAATTTTTTTCTTATACAAAATTTAAAACTCATAATTTAATTACACTCATTGCACATAACCTTAAAAACTGTAGATTTTAGACTGGACCGTGCGGTTGTTATCAAAAAATTAACATTTCTCCTGCCATGGGAGTTGTCGTGTTTTCCATCCGCAACGGAAAGCACGAACTTTGCTTCTGTGTGTAAGGCCACACCCCCATTGATAATGATGTAAGTGAAGTTTAAGCAAAAGTGGAAGGAAAAGTTGTCGCAGGAGACGACAATATTGTAGGAAGAGACCCGGCTTATGTGAACACTCATAGAAATATTTGTATTTTTTAAGGCAGCTTGAGATAATAAATAATTGACTCATTTGCTAAGTCGAGGCATTTGTGAAGTTAGTGCTAACAAGTCAAGCATTATTTGAACATTCATAGAAAGGCCCGATTATATTATTATTGTTATAATTAACTTCATACACTTTATTTGGCCCTTTTGAAATCATAAGATTTGTAAGTTTTTAACTACTTAACCTTTTCCACTCTGACCATTTTTTCTCAGAACCAATTGGCTACTCTGGTTAAAATTTTGAACGGTTTAAGTTAAGTTTTTTATTTAAAAATGAAATTTTCGATACTTCATTTTCGGAGCACCCTATCTGATAATTCGTATGACCATAAAGATGTTTGATAAATTTGGTACATATTTTGCATAAAGTACTTGCTAAATCACACATAAAGTAACTAAAGGATAATACATGTGCTTTTAATGTGTTTTATTTGCATAATTCCTTCTGCTGCATAGCATTAATTTGTATAAAATAGGTGAAATACACAAACAAACGAATGTAAATCCTGGTATTCATTCCTTTCTAATTGTCCTGTACCGCATAGGGGATGACCGGTGTCTACCTGAACTCGTGAACAATTGATTGGCTTAGGTTTTATGGCCAGTAAACGGGATCTTATTTTGCATTGGTGACTTTACTTTAGGTTTCGACCTTCATACAGGAAACAAAAGATAGACCAGCCCACAAGACATGCAATAAATAATAAGTTTCGATAACATTCTACACGGCGTTTACAAGGTGTGCAAAACTGTGTACACATCAATGACACTTTCTGAGTATTTTTATCACAATAAATAAGCTGACGATTCGGTCCAATTATTTATTAAAAATTTATGTCTTACTTATTTATTGTATTATCACTTACAGTTTTTTTAGAGTATGATATTTTTCAAAGCATTCTCCCACATGAATTGCCGGTTTGTTGTCACAACTTTTGCAGTGATGCATTGTTCATTTTCTTTGCCTTCCTTCTCTATCAGAACCACAAACGACGCAATCCCTATACATTTTCTACGCATTAGGCGTTGTGACATGATTCAACCGCTGTTCTGGGCCTACCGAATGTCTTCTTTTCTTGTATTTACACCTTCTCTATGATTTCCAACCAGCTAAATAATTAGCCTATCCACAAATTGAAGATTACTCATTGGATTTTCATTGTTTTGTAAATCTTATTTTCATTGTACAAAATATATGAATTTACAACCGAAACTTCTAAACCCCCTAAAAAAAAGCTGCGCCACCATTGTATGTCGAAAAAAAATCTTGAAGATGAGGATGAGGTCTTATTATCAATAATAACACCATAAAATGCATTGAATACTTTGTCTTTCAAATCTCTCCACTTTTTTCACAATATTTTCTTCATCACTATTATCACCATCTTCGCTGAAATAAGCAAATCTCCTTATTTTCGGCGGGATAACGTCACTTCCACTATCTTTATCACTTGGATTGTTAACGACTTCTTCCCTATCACTTATTATATTATATCTATCACATCATTGTCATTGAAATCAATATTATTAATGCAAAAAGGTCTTCATCATCACTATTATCTATACAATTACATTCGTCATTATAATTGAACTTAGAAGTAAAAATTTCATTATTTTCCATGATGGTTAACTATCTATGCATATTAAAAAATTCTACAGATTACTATTTTTATTATTTTCAAGTACATAATATCAATATTGGGGCGATAAGAAATGTAATAGTTCCACAAAACGAAAAACTATGGTCACAGGAGGTGGGAGTAGCCTCGGAGAACCGTCATAAATGTAGGACGGACAACTGACTGATCCGAAAATATTGGAATATGACAAATAATCCATAAGTTAAAAATGATACATCTATGTTTCCAAGAGTATATCTAATTAAGGGTAAATTAAAATGAAGGAATTTTAATTTATCTAACATGTCACGACGTCTCTTTGTACTTCTCGGAAACAACGAATCGAACAATATACCTAGGTAGATAGAAATCGGAGCTTAAACTTATTTCTGCGCCGGGCCAGAACCTCTGGCCCACGGAGCTCCCTACCAAAATCGTTTCGGCCAGAATGTCTGGCCTACAGAGTGGTAAAGGTTAAATGTCTACTACTTCACCAATGACTACCTTAGAGAGGACTTGGCATACTGATAAAACTTTCTCTCTAAACGTTTACACAAAAATGGCAGCCAAGATGGAACCAATATAATTTTTATTATTTATAATATACCATATAGCCACTCAGATCTATAATCTTCTTGAAGGTTTTTGGTCCTAATGAACTGTTTAATTTTGACAAAAACTTTGTGTCATTTCCGCTTTGCAATTAAGACTCAATAAATGAAATATTTCTGAACGTTGCCGAATACTAAAAACTGATTTTGAAAGGCGATGAAATACGCTTTCAAATTATATTATTACAAATAACTATTAAATAGTCAGAGTGGTTAAACTGAATAATAACCATCATCGGGATGTATTTGGGAGGGTATGCGAAGTCCTACTCTTAAGAATTTTATTTAATGATACTAATAAACCATATATTTTAGAACTATCTCAATGACAATTCTTTTTTCAAACTTTCTTCAGCCACCTGAAGAAAAAATGCAAATAAGATCATCCAGATGAACACAACAAATTCACATTTCAAAAAAAATCTTTATCATAGAAAAATCTTATAAAAAAAAATAATCATAGACCGACAAAATGCAAAACGGTCGAGTTAAATTCCGACTCCATGGTCGAGGGGTAAGGCTATTGACTAGCAAGCCTAAAGCCACGGGTTCAAATCCTGGCATGTGCAAATAATTTTTTTTTTAAAGATATTCATATAGTAAGCCATCTTAGATAACTTGTGACAAAAAGTAAATATTCAAATAAAACATTTATTGCATAAAAAAACTAAATAATTTCTTATTTTCTGACATGTAACATGGAAGTGTTTATTTCTTTTGCGTTTTACTGGTTAAAACGGCTTGGCTCTGTTCCCGCTTGCGTTTATTGATTGGGTTCCTCGGGTCGTATATGTCAAACCAATCGTCTCCTTTGGTAGAGGCATCCTTGGCTAACACTGCACCCTTGTTTTCAAAATGCAACTCGTGGGCAAGCCTGTAAAAAAACATTGATTGTAGATTTGTTTAATAATATGTAAATAAGAGAATCAATTATCAGGAAGACCAAGAGTATACAAGGTGTATCGGTACGTACCCGACAAACTTTAACCAGCGATTCCTGAGCATATTTCGAGAAAAAAATATTATGACGACTTTACTGTCCGGTAACGTATTTAAAAAAAAAAATGAATTAAACATATTTTCACCACATGTCTCCACTGTGTCAAAATTTGAAAGCGTCCACTGTGAGAACACATGCTTCAATTAAAGCATATAATGTCGCAGCGAACGAAGCCCGTATTACACAATCCAGTACCAGAAAATAAATATTTTGTGTAACAATAATAATTATGCACATTTTTCGTATGCAAATCTAAACAAAACATTCAGCTTGACACACTTAACTTTATTTCCACTAATTTGTAGGTACAAAGAATGTATAGTTTTAAAAACAATCGATAAAATAAAAATAAAACAACTCGACCGAACACTCACACACACGAGAACTCATGAAACAATACTGACCACTAACAGAATGCGTGATGGAGTAAGTCGCGGGGAGAGGGTAATGCAAAGTTGAGGACAGTGACGGAGTTTGGATTGAAAAAATGGATGTGAAAAAAAAATGTTTCCAGAGAGCAAAGTCGTCATAACATTTTTTACTCTAAATATGATCAGGAATCGCTGGTTAAATTTTGTCGGGTACGTGCCGATACACCCTTTATATATATAGTCTCCTTTCAGACACCGTAAAAATGGAGAAAAGTATAAATATATTTTTAAAAAATAATTAAATTTGATACTACCTTATATTTAAGTTTGTATTTAATTATAAGTTAAGAAAGTGAAATGTAAATTTCTTTTAACTTAATAAATAAATAAAAAGTAATCTACAACCTCAGTACAGAAATTAAAAAATTACATAAAGGAAAGTTCATAGTTATTGGATGTCCAACCGTTGAATAATATTTAAAGTAATTAATTTTTTATTGGAATAACTCTTGATATAATAAATTTAAAGGTTATATCCATCAATGTAATGTTTCATTGAAGAAGAAGATAATACTAATAAAAATGTGAAAAACCGCACAAAAGCTTGTTTTCACGACAATTTAACATATGCCCCTCACCTGAGTTATTAAATAAAGGGAAATATTTTGGTGTGACAATCACATATTTTATTCAATTCCTTCCTTTTATAATATTAAAAAAAAAAACAGTAGGATGCTTCGGTCACAAGCTATTGTACCATGAGTTTTGGCGCAAATATAAAAGGAGAAAATTTAGTCTTGAAAAATCAAAGGAAAAATGGTGGAGATGATAAAACAGAAATCTACAGAAATGGATCTATTGTACGAAGGAAAATGGTAAAACAGGAATCTAATTATATTGCAAATTAAATTGAACCACAGAAATATAAAGAATTTCATTCAAATGCACATATTATTTTCAAAGATTATATCAATTAAAACAAATTCCAATTTTTCTAACAGGTTTCTTGTTTTCGCCTGCGTGAAGTGTGTTGATAGATAGATATGGTTTTATTAATTTATTTTTAAAATGTCTGAAAATTCATTCTAGCATAATAACCATAAATAAATAATAATGTTACCATTCATCACTATTAAGTACTGCGACATCATCTACTGGAACCACCTTCTTCGTAGTTGAGGAAACTTCACCTTCTTCAGGTTCATGGTGCTTTGTCTTGGCTGAGGATAGTTTCTCCTTGAATTTGCTCAAGAGTGCCAACGTGAATGCTTCCCTGGAATATAAAGTAATTAGGGTTGAATATAAATTTTTGTAATATATCACAAAATAAATGTTATAAAAATTGAGTTTGTAAGAAAGGTGAGAACTGTCAAATATTTTACGTCGTATTGAAAAAATATATTCTTCCTATGCTGGCTTTCAACAGGTTAATAATGTAATGTTGTTAATTTAATTCTGTGAATATAAAAGAAAACAGGTTATTAATTATAAAATTTTAATTTATCGTGTGAGTTTAATAAAACTTCCATAAAATCAATCTTATTAAGGGTATCTTACCGCAAGCGCAGCATAATTTGCGGTTTTTGATGCAGTTTTTAGAAAATTTCTATATTGTTTATCAGAAAACAATATTATGTTTTGAACAAATAAATTATTCTTCTAAAAGAAGTTACAACAAAACGTGTTAAAATGTTTACAACTATTGTATAAAAAAATATTTACAGAACCTCTAAAAATAGCTTAAAGTTCGATTGTATCATTTAATTCTAAATACAAAAGAATTATTAAAATATACTTTATCACCACAACAATGTTGTCTAAACGGCTGGAAAATAAAATTATTTTTAAAAGCATTAAAACAATGCTTAAATAAATAAAAACCGTTTTTCAATATTAGGATATTGTTATCTTATATAAACCAGAACAGAATTCAATTCTCGTCAGTATTCGAGATAGTCTCAGAGCGAGCGGACGTCAAATTTTACTAGAAAAAAATGCGGGCACATGAGGAAAGGGGTCACACTAACGGTTTGGCGTTATGTTACGATGTATTATTTTAGGTCCAAGCAGACTTTTTTACTAAAAATTCCGTATATGTGGCCGATGTAAACAACCAGCATTCTAAAAAGTTGTAGAGTGGCCCGTTGAGCAGAATCGTATCCCTAGTTTTATTTATTTACGCCCTACATGGCTTTCACATAAATTTATAATTATACAGTTGTGTTAGTTGTAACAATGGTATATCTAACATTCTATCGACAATATTCTCAAGTTGATAACCTAGATCAGGGTTTCCCAAACTTTTTCTGCAGTGGAACACTGTGATTAAATTTTAACGGAACCCTGGGCTTATTTTTAAGATTAAGTAATTCCTAATATTAAAAATTTAAAAAGAAAAGTTATTAAACCCATTATTTATTTAGTATACTAATAAACTATACATATATTACAAAAACAATAAAACGGAAAATAAAATAAAAATATATATATACACAAAAAATGGAATAAATGAAGCACCGATGATATGCTTGGTGTAACTAACTCTAACGCCGTTCTTCCACGTAGCTATTCACAAGCGACGCTACCGCTACCTGTCAAACAAATTTGCTAGTGTAGCACCTAGCGGCGTTTTCAAACACTAATAATAGTATGGAAAATACAGACGAGCGGCGATCGCGTCGCTTGAAGGTAGCTCCATGGAAGAACGGCGTAAGTGAACAGCTCAGGTATGGGTTTTACATTTTTTTAATTCGTGGAATTTTTTTTAGTTATCAATGCTCGACTATGCAAAACACAATGACTGCTGGTGGCTATTGTTTGGCTATTTCTGGTTACGTGATACAACACCTTCCATCTATCGTACCATTGCTGATGGGGGGAATTCCCTGGGAAGTTTTTGAATAATATTTAAATTCCTTAATAAGAAAAAAATTTCGACATTGTAGGCAATCAGATTAAATTAATAATCAAGAAAATTGTTACTTTTTTTTTCTAAAATAGTTAATTTATATTTTCGGAAATCATACACCCAATTCTGTTTTAATGTAATACATTGGTTCCAGGAAATGATGTGTAGAATAAAAACGCGTAGAAACAACAATCTAATGTAAATTTGACAGAATGGTTCGCAACATTGAGTAAAAATTGTGTAAAAAAGTATCAAAAATGTACCAGAAAACTAAAAGCGTTCCTTGTTGTTAAAATTAATTTACCACTGGAGCGACAGCGGAATTTCTAACATTTTTCTCCGATTGCTCGTGATTTTGTGTTGACGATTTTGAAAATTTTCCACCCAAATTAAAAATAACATACTTTCGAATTTTAATAGGGAGACATATAAACCGAACGCAGTGCTTTCTCGACAACTAATTCATATTCTATATATAAATAATCATCTCATGTCTTTAGGATTTATAAATAAATTACTAAAAAATCGTAAACATTAGAAAAGCATATATTCTTTGGGTTTTTTAGTTTTAAACCGCCGTAGGAAGTTCAATTTTCTGTCCACATTAAATATTTTATATGAAATTTCATGTAAATGTCTAATACATGAACACATTTACAAATATCTATAATAAAACCGAATT
Source organism: Limnephilus auricula (assembly GCA_951813805.1). NCBI lineage: Eukaryota > Metazoa > Arthropoda > Insecta > Trichoptera > Limnephilidae > Limnephilus > Limnephilus auricula. The sequence continues at coordinate 2,419,031 of OX638406.1, read as the reverse complement.
TTATAAGTTATGAAGTGTTTCAATGTTTCGTATGAAAAAAATTTCGTCACATTTTCTGGTCGTGGAATGCATACACTTCGTTGTACTAAAATGTAATTAGTAATGCACTTAACAAGAATAACTTACATCACATCACACAAATACATCCATTAACTATAATACACAACAACACTTAACTCGATTAATGCTTTATTTATTGAAAGTAATGCATTTGCAAAAATAGTCATCTCGAACAAATTATTAACCAACAAACACTATTTTGACAATATTAACTTGATTTTTAACCGTTACGGCATTTAAACACTTTAAATATATTAAAAAATTAAGCACTATTACACTGGTATACAGATATGTTAGAAAAATCGACTCAACATGGAAATAATGATATTTTAGAGCATAAAAGCCTGACAGCGCGTCATTTCAAATATTCTCCATCTTAGACTTAGCAATCCGAGAAATATTGAAAATGACCGATATTTTATTTTTCTTGCCAATATATTCAGATAATTATGATCACATAATAATGCGTAATTGAATACCGTATTGTTTTGGCACCTGTCAGTGAAAAACTGTCGGTTACGAGTCATAAGCTACTGCCTACCGTCTAGCAGCGTAGTTGATTGTATCGAATAATTAGTCAAACAAGTTTGATCGAAATCTGATAAGAATCGTATAATCATGAGCTCTTTCAGTAAATGTAGGTAATGTTTCTATCGAAATTTATCTAAAACATGCATATTCAACTTAATAAACATAATTTGAAAGATGCGCATTATTAAGCGTTTCACGTGCAAACCTTACTCAAGGGTACCATCTAGTGGATATTTTTCGCTGGTCTGACTCGACTGTGAGTCTAAGCGTCTTCCCCGTTCTAGGATACCTCATACCTCTCCGCCCCGAAATATTTTTTCGGTCAACGCAAATTAAGCCTTAATAACATAAATGAATTGTGCGCTTGTGAATAAACACAAATTTCAGAAATCAACGTCTAAATTTTACAAAAATTATTTCAAAATGTCAGATATTTTCAGTTACTCTTGGGGAATTGTTCATTTATTTTATTATAATATTTTTTAATTGTATGAACGAGATACAAAGTGAAGTGACAGTTTTGTTGCCAATTAATTATATAACAGGAATTTCGAAGTTCATTTGAAAATTACAAATACAATATGTACAACTGATAAACTAAACTACCCTCTTTGCCCGTGTAAGCAATGGACATCTGTCCATGAACAATTTTTTTGCAGTTTTTTAATTAGTGAGGTTTTTTTCATACATGGCCGTTTAAGAATTATTGTTAAAAAAATTTCAGAAAGTTTTTTAGTAAGGCTGATATGGTTTTATCTTTGATGCATTTGAATGAAAATATATTTTATACTTTTGTTATTTGGCGGTACATCCTCTCTGCACACCCCTTCAAGGACACTTAGTTATATTTTCTGTAAGAAGGTATATCCTATTTTCTCTAAACTGACTGCATATCTAATATATAAGTAGGCTGGGGATCAACTGTCATGGAATCGCAACCATGATACATTCGTTATAATATTCAACACTAGCTTTTGCCCGAGACTTATTATTTTCAATAACAATAATTATTATTTTCAATATATTGAAAATAAATAGCTAGCTTTATAAATTATAGCCTATATGTTATTCTGATGTATGAGTTATATTATTGTAAAGTTTCATTAAAATCCATTCAGTAAATTTTGCTTGCAAGAGTAACAAACATACATACATCCATACAAACTTTTGCGTTTATAATATTAGTAAGATTTCAGTTTAAATCAATAAATATGTAAGAATAATATATTATTATTTCTCTTGACTACAACACTCGAGCTTACTTTTAGAGGTAATAAGGAAAATATTTTGTGGGTTTTAAATTATTATTATTAAAAAATCGTGATATAAATATTTGGAATGGAATTAAAATACACAATATTAAAGATCACAAACATAATAAATATTAAATAATACATTTATTTATAATATTATATAAATCTTGGACATGAGCTAGTCATATTTGCTCAATCGAACCCTGTATGACATGGCATGAGTTAAAATTTTACTAATTAAATGTAGTTAAAAATATTTAATGCTGGAAAATAGTAAAGAAATCGCTTTAGCTGTATTATCGAACCTTTCTCTTTCCTCCCGACTTTATTAAAACCTTTCACCGGCTCTGGGCAGTTAAAATACGCACAAAAGAAAAAAAAAATTCTAGTGTATGTGAATATGTAAATAGTTTCAATGTCTCTCAAAAGATGTCATTGGTGTAGGTAGTTATATGTAGTTTTAACGAGTCTCGATAGAGGTCAATAAAGTTGTACTACATGAGAGAGAATACTGTCGCTAATACCCAAATGGTTACGAAGATAGCAAATTATATCCGATCGAAAGGTGGGCACCTTCAGTGAACATTTCTCCTGGTGCAGATTTACTCAGATCATCCTTTAGAATGAAGGTTAAGTCCAGTTAATAATAATTGTAAATAAGACGATAATAAACACGACTAATAACTTGGTGAACCCAAAGTTTTAGTGAAACTCCCGATCATCCAAGGTGAATTGTTTATCAAAGAAAACAACAGTACAGCACAATTTTAAATTAATTGCAATAGTAATTATTAATCGGAATGTGATAGTACAACTAAGGTCATTTGGACTTATTTGAAATCCCAACGCAGTCTTCAATATCATCCGAATCGTGAACAATGGCTTCATCCCAAGGTCCATAGATATTCTCCTTGTATTTCTGCCAGCGTACAAATAAAACCGGACAGTAAACATTCAAAAACACCACAGAAACAAGAAAAATACAAAACATAGTCTTCGAGACAAACCATAACGAAATAAAGGCGCAAACAGTCGTCGAAGTGAACACAAAAATAGCGCAGGGCGAATTTAAAACCATGTTTATCAAAATCGGAAATAAAACAAAGCATTGCACGGCTAGCGTTATCAAAACAAACGCATGAAATGAAGTCCCTAATCTTGACGCTAAACAAATTGAACCAAATATGGCCGCATTTATCGAAAGCGAATTTGAAACGACTGCCACGGAAATGCCATAATCTGAAAATATCAAATGAACAATCATCATGATGGCTGTCGTGGCAAAAATTGTGTCAGTACTAACTGTGTCAGTTAACGTGTGTAAAATAGGCGACACTATGAGGCCAAACACTAAGAATATCAACACTGTCTTTAAATGGCTAAAAATATGGAAAGTTATCGAGTCTTGTTTCTCAGAAAAAGTTAATAATTTCTTCTTCGTGAATTCACTATTTTTTAAATTAGATTTTATGGCTTTAGCGTCTTTTTTCGCTTGTCGCCGCAAATAACTCTCTATAGAATTTTCTAGAATTGAATTAACGTATGCTTCTTCACTGTTTATATACGAGTATTTTTCACCCGATCCTTTTTCGTTCTGTAAATTGTATTCCATTGCGACTTCGATCTTGCTTTCGATGTTTGATGCCACTTTTCTAGTGTTCACATATCGAGCTATCAAATAAATGATATATCCAGTTGCAGTCATTGCACATGATGATCCAAACACAATTTTGGTAGAAAGCCATTCGTTGTAGAGATATGTGAATAGTACGCAGAAGATAACGCAGGTTGAAAGTTTCTGCGTCACGCGGCAGGAACCGAGGAAACTTTCAAAGAAAGTAATATTCTGGGGATGTACGTTTTTTCTCATCTGCTCCAGGAATTTTACGTCTGTGTAGTTGTCCTTGTAATGTCCAGTGTTTTCGTAGAGATTTTTCACCCAAGGTTTCTTCTCTTTCTCCTCTGATGTGTTGTGAGGTTCTCTGTAAAAGAGAGTGATTTCTTAGTTTTGGATGCAACGAGTTTAGATTCGCTTTTTTACGTCATTCTCTGTGTCGCATTATCTTGTATTGTGTGGATTTCTTTGCATTTGTGTTTAATGGTCACACTCGTCAAAATCACATTGTCACTTTTCCTCAATATTCAGCTATTTTTCTGGAGCACAATGAATTATTGTCATTTTGGGCATTCTTTTATTTCCTCAAATTGCGCTTACGTAATATTTATTAGGACAAGTTGTTTTACAGAATTTGAACAATTCATTAAATTTCTGAGTTACTATTCAAGATCTGTGAATGTCTAGTTACTCTAGTTCTGCTATTATCCAAGTACTGTAAACAATACTTGGTAAAGGTAAACTCGGCCCTTGATAAAGTATTAACAGAAATAGAACTTTCACAGAACTTGAATTTTAACTTTCAAATTTGATAAAATGTTCATATTCTATGAAACACTTCCATACACACGCAGAAAAAAAACTTATTGTATATAAAATGAATTTATTTTTTCTTGCCACCAATAATTTCTTCAATATTCTAACTAACTATCCCATCAAAACTGTGGTTCAAACAAATCGCCGATTTTTCCAAAAATTAAATTTCCTCACTTTTTCGAATGAGAATTGGACACAGTTATGTTTGTTTATTCTCAACATTATAAAATTCACGTGCTTGAACCCCAGATTTTAATTTCTGTGGTTTAGAAGTGGGAGCATTAGATCACATATTTTTTGGTTTTTCATCTCTAATCAAATATCCTTTCTTCTATCAAGCCTAATCTAAAAATTTTCCCCCCTCCGTTCAACATCCCATCTCTTCTAGGTCTGAACTTGACTCCAATTTTTATCCTATTTAGACTTATTCCTTAGAACCTCCTTGAAAGGTAAAATACAGTGATAGCTCCATTGTAACAATCATAAAAGGTGCCAATATCAAAAAGAGAAGTTTTAATCCCTAAGGCTAATTTGTTCGCTTTTGAGAACAACAGGTCTCATAGAAATTATTGTGTCTTCCTTACTTTCATGGTGAGAAATATGACCTAAATATTGTTAGAAAGAGAAAACACCATTCTTTATATTCAAAACTAAAAGTTAACCACAAAAGAATTAAAATGTACTCCTTTATGAAACCAAAATTTCCAACAGTAATTAAAAAAAAAATTAAACTTTTTGAATTTTTTATTATTTAATTATTTTTAGATGAAACTACAAAAAAGGTAGTTGACGATAATGTTTATACTACATTTATTTCATAAATTAGGTGTTTTTTTTATTCTTTCATTACCAGAATTTTTAGTTAGAAGAATGTAAAGTGAACCATTTTTAAAACTTAACCTCTCGTTTGTCGTAAGCCCGCCAATTATTATTATTATTTTTTTTAATTTGGGATTTTAACCCATATGTATAAAGAAACTGTGTGAAGGATAAGGTCAGAATCGCTTACGCCAATATATTTCTTGACGTAACAGTTGATCTGATTAATCTAGCTACTCTGAATATTTTTGAAAGAAATTATCTCATGCTTTTTCGCGCTTTACAAGCTGTCCACTCTTTAAAGAAATATCAATGTCATTAATTCTTCGAGAAAACACCTTTGAATTGTTCATTTTCATGTAGGGTGTATATTCAGGTTTGTGTAGAAACAAAAAAATCAGTTCATATTCGTATAAATATATATTTTTTTATTTGTTTGCCGAATGGGAGAATTTTTTTTTTTTTGTTAAAGTTTTTATTTTGGGAAAACTTGTAATGATGTATCATGTAATATTTTATATGAATAATAAGATACATTATCTGGTAAATAGAAAACGATCGCAAAAAAAAAATTGCATTCACAATTTTAATATGTCAAAAAAGATATGTTTTTATTTACGCACCAGACTTAATATTAAAATTTTAATGTGTATTTTAATTTATCATAGTAAGAATTGTTGCATCACAGTAATAAAGGGTTAAGTATTATTTGTCATACCTTGACTGTCCTTTCCCTGGCAGTTGCTCCTTCTTCTTCCTGTACTTCTCCTGTTCTTCTTCATAATCCTTCACCATGTTATTCTCCGGCTCTTCCTTCTTAGGTTCATCAACTTCTGCTACAACCTCCTTCTTCTTGCCCGACATCTCTCGCTTCAAATCTCTTATCTCTTGGCGGATGCTTTCACTGAAAAAATTAGACAAAATTTAATTCAACTGTTGGTAGTGCAAACATCATTCATAAAGTATGGAGGAAAAATATAATTAATTTAATTTGTGTATTTATTTGTTAACGGACTTTAATTTACAGTAACCAGTAAAGTAAAATAAATATGTTAATTATAAGAGTAAAGAATGATATACATGGTATCCGGGGGTAAAGTGCAATTACTTTGAGAGGTGTTTGTAAGTGATAGTATAAGAATAACAGATAAATAAATTTTATCGAAATTCCAACTTTTAAGGGTACTAATTTGGTAAAAAGATAAAATCAGTATGGCGGCCAGCACTATTATTTTCAGCTGTTACGATGCGGGACAATCAGCGGGTCGCCACTATCGCGCCCGGCGGACTCACAGCAAATTGATTGGGTAAGTTACCTTACACTAAGGATTTTTAATAACTACAAATTTTTGTATGGGAAAAAAAATTTGGAATTTCGGAAAAAGTTATTAATTTTTTTAACTCCTACCATCATGTAGAATCACCTTCCGGAGTTTGTTTATTTATTTAGGAAAATCAACAGATTATTTACATCTATTACAAAAAACTTAATAATAAAAATAAAATCCAATTACAGATTTTCACATAACTTAAAATTGTAATAATAATAATAAAAAAAAAAAAAAAAAACTAAGGGTCCTTTACCCATGGGCTGACATATTTACAAAAAATACCATATTGTAAAAATTAGATAAAAAACAATAGAAGATGTAAGAACACAAATAAATAACAATTTAAATGTAACTAATATACTAATAACCAGCTAAATTTCAAAACATAATGTATTATAAACTTTATCTTCACTACACAATAGTAATAATAACAGTACATAAATAATAATAAATGTACAAAATACATATTATACCTACAACTAAAGCGAACAAATGTGTATAAATTGGATGACAAGTAACTGGAAAGGATTCACAGCAACAACATAATAACTTGCAAAAAGGAATTTTTAAAATTATTTAATGTTAGCTATGACCAATTTTTTAAAGTTTCTTAAATTACATGAGAATATGTCCATATCATTAAAGTTCTTATTAAATATATTACAGGCTCTGAATATAAAAGCATTTTGTCGGAGATTGGTAGAACATTTATGAAGATGGAAAAGTGAATTTTCTCTAGTTCTAACGCTCGGGACTCTAAAATTAATTTCAGATAGAAGGGGAGAACAATCAATAAGGCCAATGATAATTTTATGGAGATATATTATATCTGCGGAGTCTCTTCCAGTTTTTAATGGCTTAAGTCCATAAAGGTCCATCGAGCTGTTTACGCCAAGTAATGAGTTAATGCACTTTACCCCTGGACACCTGTATAAGTGACAAGCCAAGTCAAGACCTAGCTAGAAGTCGTAACAATTATAATATTTCTTCACTTGTCGAGTGAAAGACTCTTGTCTTTTACTGGACTAGTCTTGACTTGAGTTGACCAATTTACACATTCTAGATAATGGTGAATAGTATCCGTAATGAGTTGAGTGTTGATTGAGGAAGAGCAGTTCATTATTTCTGAGTCTACGGCAGGGAACATTGAAAGGGATGAGTTGCAGTCAATGTATTCATATATTATGTGTCCGAAGATTTAAATGTTTTGTTTTGTGCCATCCATGTTCCTCCAAATCCTACGTACCTCTAACAGTTTCAGCACAGAGTCAAGTGTTTTTCAAGTATTTGGAGGCTTCAGAGGTGGCTGCCAAATTCAACAGTGGAGTGCCCTTGCCATTAGTATGGTACATAATAAAATAAATTTTATTATCTGTAAACTTCACCCGCCATAACACAGGGACATCCCTAGCATAGCGGATGAAATAACACAAAATCTAAACAATGTACAAAATTCTTATACCTAATAAATAAATTAAATAAAATGACTTACGCTTGTTTCTTCCGTGCTTCTATTCTATCCTTCCCCAGATAGTATTCCTCTATTTCTTCTTCACTCTTGGCACCATCGTTTTCTGCAACTCCATTTTCTTTACTACTGCTTGGTTTGGTATCCTTTTTACTAGGCTTCTTGGCCTGAAGTTTATCCCTGATACTGCTGACGGCGGCTTTAGTACTCTCTGATGGAGGTTGGTCCTTTGAAGAGGAAGCTGATTCCTCGGGGTTGATATCTGATAATACAATTCGAGGAATTATTAATCCTCCATTATCCATCATGTAATGATAGTCTGCAATGGTCTATAAATCTTCCAACACATTTAATATTTCAAGTAACCCGAAACACTTAATTTTGCATCCATATAAACTAATTCAGAACATTATTCATATATAGAAGTGTGAGAAAAGATCCAAAACTCATACGGTAACACTGCATTACATCATGGGAATACGAAGATATTTTTTGGTTTGCAAGCTACAGGGAAGTAAATACAAAAAAAGGAAAAAAATTTGAAATGCTTAATTTTGCATCCATATAAACTTATTTCAGAACTTTATTTCTACATAGAATGTGAGAAAAATCCAAAACTCCCACGGTATTTTTGATTTGCAAGCTAAAGGCAAGTTTAAAATGTATGTATTGAGGATCATGAGGTGAGGTGGTTTATCCAGGTCTTGGCTGCGGACGTGACTGTCCACCAACTGCGTGGCAGGCCGAATCGGAGGAGGCCTTTTGAGGGAGAATCTTTAATCTCTTCAGCCGGTCTCTCTGGACCCATCGTCTTGCACTGCAGCGGGAGGGATGGATTCATACGACCTTCACTCCTTTACACACTGATTCTGAGATTCCTACCCACCTCTCATACACACATTTTCCTCAGACACAGGAGTGTGCAGTTAATGTAAAAATAAAAATTCCTTTTCAGTGTCGATTTGAACAAATATTTGAGTGGTGAACTCACCTTGTGCAGTAAGTCTGCTGAGTTTAGGATCATCCAAGAGATCATGAGTAGATTTTGGTTTCCCTCGAAACTCTGTCGATTCATCTTCTCCCTCCTCTGCCTCTTCCCCAAAGGAAAGGAGTCCAAAATTCCTGATGATTAAAAAACAATTCAAGAATAGATTGATCACAAAACTAAACCGTATTTGTGCATATACAAGAACCAACCCAACAGAAATCCAATTACCTTTGGGACTAAGCATTAAAAAATAATAGTCTTTCAGAGAGAAATTAAAAGTGGCAGTGGTAAAACACATATATTAGATGCTTGTTGTTAATTGGTAGAGTTATGCTAGGTAGTTTTTAATTTTTTTTTTTTTTTCAATATTTTACAAGTTATTGCTTCTTCCATTTGAAATAACATTATTAGGTATCAGAGAGTGTGTGCCACATAAAACCACAAATCCAACACTATACAAAAAATATAACATTTTATTAAGGTGAAGACATGCGAAAAAATGCAAAATCATACAAAATATGGTTTTTTAGTTTTGAAAATTTGATCGCTTAGAAATAATATAGATGCTTCAATTAAATACTGTGAGTAGAACACATCTTGGCCTTTGAAGTGATCGAGTATTTTTTTGATAAGCTTTTTAATAAGCTTAGAAAAAATAACCCATAAAAATAGACATATAAATAATTGTTAAAAGTGAAAAATCTCCTACTTACAAATCCTTTTTCTGGTGTTGTTTTATTGAATAATGTAGCTAATTAAGTTTCTTATAGAGTGATCGGAAAACATTTTAATATTTGTATCTGAACTTTACAAAATAAAATAAAACATGCATTTTGGCGACGCATCTTTTCAGTGAATAAAAATAGGTACCCAACCAATTTGTTTCAGCGAATTTCATCCTTCTGTCATGTACAGAAGGATTTTAGCGCGCCGCTCAGTCTACGCCCAGAATCCGTCTCCAACGGGTATGCCTTAGTCTACGCGGCGCTTCGATCTTTAAAAATATACTTACGGAATAACAAAACACTGTTGTTTGCTAGAGATTAAGGTTTTTATTGGTAAACGCCCAAAAATTGTTCGCTCTGCCCGATTCCAAATGAATCAAGGACATTGAAAAAAGACATTGATAAAATACGTTCAAAACTTACAACACAAAAATATTTATTTGAGATTAAAAAAATCATCTTTCAATATATTAAAATGGTTACCGTATGAGCTAACAACTAAAATCCAATAAAAAAAAATAACACTCAAGGCCAGTTTGACCAGCAATTGGAAAATGAAAACTGAAGATTTTTATTCTCTCTAGAAAGGGAGGAAAAAATCTGGTATCTATGTACTTTCAAATACACATACTCTCGGAATTTTTTAGGCTGATAATCATTTAATTATAATAAGTTTAGCTATGTGAATTAACTAAAATTGAATAGCCATTTCAAACCTTATAATCTTTTAAGCAATTTTCTTCCGCCTCCTAAAATATTACACATTAGGAGTGTCGTAGTTCCACTGACTGAACAGTTGAACAATGAATAAAAGATTTAAAAAATAATTATGGTGTTCCTCAGGGTGGCATTCTGGGTCCAATTTTATTTTTGTTACATATTACACCTCTTAAGATTTATACTATTCTTCTATTATAAGCATTTGCTTGTGGATATATGATATATATGTACGCATACAAAAAAGTTACTTACTTCACACCAGTACGATCTTTCTTTTTTTTCTTATCCTCAGTCTTTTCTGACACAGGTTTGCACCTGGGAACAATATCACCGAAAGGGTCCACCAAAACTTGCGTTTCAACTATTGTCGTCGGGTACAGAGGTCTATCATCTTGGTCAGTCAATACTTCTGATAACTTCATCATGTTGAATACAGTTTCTCCTGAAAAATTAAATAAACAAAATTCATATTTTTAATACTTACGGATAAATGAACAAAGATATTCGGTAGTACATAATAAAGAAAAACAAGATACAGATACAATAAATTTACTAATGGAAGATCAGAAATTAATAGATTACTTACTAATACAGATTTTAAATTTATTTTTTATATGAATACCGCACAAGAGTCTCAACTCTCCCCGTCTGGAGCCAACGAGACTATGGCATCCCCAATTAAGGTATGTTGTGAGGCTGTAAGTAGTAGAAAGGGGGAGGAGAAAAAGAAGCGGTAGAGGAAGATGGGGAAGTACTTGGCTATTCAGATCTGATCACCAAAAACGGCTAAAGCCATTTCAAGCAAAATTTGAATTCTGAATGGTGGTCTTACACCAGGGCTAAACTGAGAGTATCTTCCATTACAAAAAGTGCCGCAAATACACTATATACTATTTTTAAATAATTGATTGTGAATTAACATTAATTAATCAAATTAAATTTGTTTGCGCACAACAGGGTTCAAACCCGCGACCTTCAGATTGGGAGTTGAGAGCCTTACCCCTCGACCACGGAGGGAGTCAGATAACATTATAAAGCACTTGTATGGAAATTCATAATACAAGGGGAAAATCTACATCACAAAGAGAACTCAAATTTCCAAACATCAATTGATATTTTTTTTTACTTTATTCATATTTTTCAGCAACTACAGAGTTATAAATTTTTCGAGTCGAGTCTTCTGGATATGCTTCAGCACATTTTAAAAGACATTTAAACAGCTACTATTAACTCCCAAGTGAGTGATTTAGTTTTTCAAAATTGACCAAAAAAATTCCTATATCTGACTCGAAAACAATGCTCAAATAAAAAAAAAGGTATACCACAAAATCGACTCCAAATGTGATGTAAGCAGGTTATTCCCCACCATCCTTATACCTATTTCTCGCACCACAAAGGTCCGGGATTTGCACACCCTAGATGTGCACACCTGTGAACTTTAATCAAAACAATTTAAACAATGTAACCAAACCTGTGACTTTAGCGAAGATAGTATGCTTGTTTTGAAGTTCTGGTGTGGCATTGAGGGTGAAAAAGAACTGGGAGCCATTGTCATCTTTGCCGGCGTTTGCCATCGCAACGAGTCCTCGTCTGTTGAAGCGAAGACGAGAGTGGAACTCATCCTAGAAATCCAAATAATGTTACCCATGTCATTTGTTGGATTTGCTTTGGTTGTACATATTTAATAAAAACGAAGTGGATACACTAATTTTCTTGAGTGGTTCCAAAAAAACCAAATAAGTCTCTACGGGAGACAATCTCAAGGGAAATCATGCTATGTGAGCGATTTATATAATTTTTACAGGCAGTACATAACTTTTTCAATTATTCAATGCATACTCAGACCTAGATTGCCAAAGAACTGACTTGCTTTTTGAAATGGATTTCTCCTCAATTACACAAAAATGTAGCTTACACAGTTATTTAAAAGGTTAATTAATTTAACCGCTCAAGCCTCGGGCACATTTTTTCAGTAGGTCAAAAAATTTTCACTTTTCAATAAAATCCAAATAAATGGAATATTTCTGTATTATGCATCCGAAAACTAAAAACTGTTTTTGAAAGGTGATGAAATACGCATTCAAATTTTATAATTGGAAATAAATATAAAATTTGAATGCAAACATAAAAAGTTTTAAAAATGGCTGCCTTACGTTTTTTTATTTATTTTAATTACTGATAACAAAAAAAAAATGATTAAATCAATGAATTGTAAACATTATTTTCACCTTAATTAAAAAAATATTAATAAAAAATTAACAATATTTCATAATTTTTTCTCAAATAGAAGTCGGAAACTTCGGTTCCGTAGAGGTGCATATTTTAATTTATCTATGGTTAACTTCTAGATTTGAATACAAAGCGTGGTGTTTTCTCTTTCTAGCACTGTTTAAATCATATTTCTCACCATGACAGAAATGGAGATACAACAATTTCAATGAGACCTATGTGAGGTGTTTAGGTTGGAAATAAACCTCTTTCAATTTTAATACACCACTGTTATTTTACACAAGTGTGAAAATCTTTATAAGAAGAATTGAACTGCAGTACTTCAATGTTTACAAAGTAAGGTAAAATTTACCTTAAATGTAGCCCCATACACCGATTCTCCTCCGGTTCCATCACCATTAGGATCCCCTCCTTGCACTATGAAATCAGGAACCACCCGATGAAAAATAGTCCCTGCAAATCAAAAAATAAAAATATAGATATTTAATTTCAAACGATTTGTACATATTACTACAGTCGATTATACTTAATTGTCTTCATTTAATTTTTTTTAATTAATTGCCGGTAACCCGGGTGTTTATTGACAATTAATGGTTATTTACAAATCATGTGCGCTACCAGACTCACTAGACAATATCTGTTCTGAGCCGGGTAGCAGTATCATTACTAGGAGGCGGCTAAGCGGTGGCAAAACGAAGAATTCCAAGTTACGAATCCGCAAAAACATCATTCGGAGACATTGAAGTTTGAAGTTTAGAATTGATATGTTATTGTAATAACAAATAAATTCTAAACTTCAAACCTCAATATCTCCGAATGATATTTTTGCGGATTTTCAATTTGGAATTCTTCGTTTTGCCACCGCCTAGCCGCCTACTAATCATTACATATATATTCAGGGCTTAATAAAAATACAAAAGACTACATAACATAATCTAAAAGTAAAATATTACATACACATATAAAAATAATTGAACAATTTTTAGTGTGAAAGTTCTTTTTTCTTTTTTAAATGTATAAAATAAAGTTGTATAATTGAGATGAAGTATCCCATAAAAACATAAAAATAAGTAGGAAAAATACCTTGGAAAATTGCATTTAAAAACATTGGAAACATAAAAACAAAAACAATATATATATATATATTTAAATATGTAGAATAATTTTCTCGGTTTACCCGCGTAACGTATTCCTTAGGAGGACTTTTTAACTCCTGACGTTTCGGACAGATCTCACTGTCTATCTTCAGAGGCCTTATGTCTTGAGTTTTGTATCAAACTGACCGCTTGCGCATGTCTGTTCAGTCCAGAAGTCAAGACTTAAGTGAATGCATTTCAAATCTTATGTCGTGAACGAAGAACACGGGTAGAAGGTGATTTGACGATGGAAGGGGCAGGCGATTTGCGTGTAGAGACCTGATTGGGTGGCTTTGAACTAATTAGAGGTACTTCTGTGGATTTTGGAAATGCTTATGCTTTGATACAAAAGGCCTCTGAAGATGGACAGTGAGATCTGTCCAAAACGTCAGGAGTTAAAAAGTCCTTCTTAGGACTACGTTACGCGGGTAAACCGAGAAAATTATTCTACATCTTACACCCGTGAAAACCTTAATCATAACATATTTAAATATCAATAAACAACATATAAAAAAATTTACTCGGACGGTTTGCAAGAAACTTGCTTTTTTGTTCATTAACCATGTATTCAAGTTTTTATATGTACGTTTGCTGTTGGTTTGAGTTATATTTTGTGTTTCTTTTAGAAAATTCATGTTTTTTTAGCAAGAGTGGATTTAATTTTAGGCACTTGTAAATGATTGTTAGATTTAGCTCTAGTATTCTGGGAGTGAGATATGTGGGAAGAAGACAATTTTATGCAATTTATATGGATAATTTTTATTATGTATAGCTTCCTGATATTAATTATTTTTTTTTAATTAAAAGAAAATTGGTGAATAGGTTTATCGGCACAGCCGATTATTTGGGACAAAGCACTAACAGAAACCAAATAAAGAAACTAATTCTAATTTACTACGGTTATCTGGGACACCGTTCTGTTTAATTAAAATAAATTCCGATCTGAAGTCGATAGAAAACCTGTCTCAGTTAACAAATTTTAGTTTAGAATGGCGGGAGTGTAATGATGGCTTTTATACTACTTTAAAAACTCTAATATTTTAATTATTGCAATGCGGTTTTATCAAAAAGAAATTTGGGAATCATAGATAATTTATTTGGTGAGCTGTCTCAGAGGCTGCATTCATGAAATAAAAAGTACAAGGTGGCGAAAAAGTCATCACCCTGTCGGAGGATGTCAGTTTTGACATTTGTGAAGTACACGTGTACAAAATAAACATCAATAAGACATGAATCGCTATAAACCTTAAAAACTTGCGGCGGTTAGGGGAATAATTACCAAATTTTCAATTCACCGTATTCAAAGTGTGAGTCACTCTCCCCGCGAGGGAATTAAAGATATTATAATAATAATATAACAAAGGCAGGACCAAAAGTTAATGTTTTTTACATTACCATTGTAGTATCCTTCCATACAAAGTTGTATGAAGTTTCTGCACGCTTTGGGGGCCTCTTTCGTCCATAGTTCCAAGTCGATATCTCCCACCGTTGTTTTCAGCAGGACCTAAGAATTTTATTACACAAAATGTAGAGTCAAAGACCAGAAGACTATTAAAAGTGCAGCAGTTGTGATATGTTTGACAAAACGGAAAGGGAAATGGAAGGAAATTAAGGAAAATGTATAAATAATATGAGTGATTTATGTCATTAATAAATAAAGAATTACCTTGCCCAAAGCCGGGGGCTCTTGAATATAAATATTACTCATTATTTCAAATTACAATTAGTTCATTATTTGACAGATACACAAAACATTTGGAACGGACAGCCACAGATAAAACAAAACCACAATAGATGTCATAGATATCGTAGTGATGAGCACAAGCGGAACATAAATCGAAATTTTCGGTACTTCTACAATGTTCAATGTACAATGCTCGAATAGGATCGAAATTCTATAAAATTATGCAACGATTTATGAGAGAATAACATGAACCTAAAAGCCCCGGACTATCTTGGACAAAGCATTAGAGCCATTTTGTGTGAATGACATTGAAACCAAATTTGGGTGAAGGGAAATTGCCACGCTGTGTGACAAACTTTTGAATGGTCTTTATGCTAAAAATTGTATAATGTAATGAACTTTTTTTGATTTTATTGCCCCATTTTAATGAAAATTTTAATGACTTATGGTTTTTTGGTATTTGATAAAACAGGGAATATGTCATAAAAAAACTTAAGCGATTTTGTAATTTACGTCACACATTTTCCCCCGTCACTAGTTATAATAACAAGTTTTTCAGATAGGCACAACAGTTGTTATTTGCAGTCGGGGGCGTGGTCACCGTAAAATCACTATAATATTATATCTACGGTAACCACCCCCCAATATATTATACTAATAATTTTGGGTAAAATATTAATGGTAAATAAATAAATAAATTCGAGTCTTATACTGCCATCTGTGTCATTGTAAAATAATATTTTGGTCACCCAAGTTTCTCACCGGTAACGAATTTCTATTCGGAAGATAATAGCTTTTACCAATAGGTGCTAGATATCCTTAATAGCAAATTTCAACCATTTTGTTTTGATTTTTGTGCCTTCTCCCGATTTTAAATGTAGTTTTATGCAAAAAGGGTTGTTATAATTAATTTTCCCTTTACAAAAGTACACCAGGGTTGACATTGGATTGAGTCTTCTGGTTACATAAAGCAGATCAATGAACATTGATCTTCATATTTCCTGAAGGTATTCCCGTGTTCCACTCCCAAAAACTGAATGTGTCTCCTAAGATGACAGTGTTCTCGATCTCTTGAGGCAAATGGTTATTCCAAGGTACTGTCAAATAATCCTAGGTAAGTAAGTAGGTACCTACCTAGGAGGGTAGTTTAAAAATATTTTTTTTTTTGTGATTACTGAACCAGAAGTTATGTGAACAAGTAGACCTCAAGTCCAAAAAATAATGTTTCCATTATTTTCCTATTTTTTTTTCTTTTAATAAATTAAAACCCAAATTTCTTCTGAACCCAAATATTTGTAAATACCCAGGTACTTAAATATTTACCAACTTTTATAAAACATAAATATTTTAAAAACATTTTTTTTATTTTTCGAAGAAAACTTCTTTGGAAAGCTTTTCACTTTGTTATGGCATTATTTATTTTAATAAACAGACAAATAACTTTCTTTACATCACTTTTATTTATACACAATCAACATGTTTCGTGAACGATGTTCACATCATCAGGATTAAGTGTAAAAATCAAATAAAAATTAATCCTGATGATGTGAACATCGTTCACGAAACATGTTGATTGTGTAGATATAAATAAAAGTGATGTAAACATTTTTTAAAATTTCAAATAAGGTATTATAGAATTTGTTCAAAGAAATGCCACTATCTCAATGACAATTCAGGCCGGTTGGTACCATATATATATATATATATATCGATTATTCCGATTTGACAGCTCGTAGTATGGAACCACGATCATCTTTCTCATAAACATTCTTGAACCAGAACCGGAACGTAACAAACTAATTTTGATTCAGACAGATAAAATGCCTGATAGTCGAATCAAAACAGGACTTCGCCATGAGCAGTCAATCTATAAAATACTTACATGAGATTCTTTTGATTCCATGACACTTGATCCCTGACAGTTGCCCCCCGACACACTTATAGGCAATACGCAGCAGGTTTAGGAGAAATACAGTTTACATACATATATAATTTAGGGGTTTCTCACCATCCTCCTAATAGCTTAACCAAACTAAAGAATATTATATATATTTTTTTTTTGCAATAGTTAGGACCAGTTGTTTCGGAAAATTTCACGTTTAAATTTCCTTCAAATCGACATTCACCGAAAAATTGGGTTGTTTCAACCTCCGTCATAAGAAATTTCATCGAAAATTCCATAGGACCAGTTGTTTCGGAATTCCCTTCAAATTTGAATTTCCTTCAAATTTGAATTTCCTTCAAATCGTCATTCACCGAAAAATTGGGTTGTTTCAACTTCCGTCAGCAGTAAATAGCAACAAATAACGTTCGATAAATTTGAAAATTTTATTCAAGTGTTCCCCGCCGAATCACAATTTTGACGTCTGCGCATGCGCCTCCCATTATTTCGCTAACCGTCCGGACTCGGCTGATCACATTCACATCACATTTCTATAGTATTTTCACTGCTGACGGAAGTTGAAACAACCCAATTTTTCGGTGAATGACGATTTGAAGGAAATTCAAATTTGAAGGAAATTCAAATTTGAAGGGAATTCCGAAACAACTGGTTCTATGGAATTTTCAATGAAATTTCTTCTGACGGAGGTTGAAACAACCCAATTTTTCGGTGAATGTCGATTTGAGGGAAATTCAAACGTGAAATTTTCCGAAACAACTGGTCCTTAGAAAACTCGGCCAACTTATTCAATATATAGATAGTCACTATTCATAGGTTCGAGTACCGAACGTAAATCTTAAATCGAAAATAAACTTTATTGTATGGATAAGCTATTAGGATGATGGTGTGAAACCCCCTAAGTGTCCCCGAATGGGTGAGCTGAGAAGATGTATTTTTTTTTTTACGTTAGGTCTTAATTTGGAGTTGAAACAACGCATTTCGTATTTGAAATGATGGAAGACATGATGACATGTCAAATTTGAAATGAATAATAGAATCTTTTCATTTTTTGAAACAACTGATCCTAAAGGTATTTTTGATGTCAATTTTGCGTTTGAAATTAGTAAAAAGCGCACAAAAATTTTTATACGAAAATAATTATTAATATTTTGGGGGGCTAACTGTAGGGGTATCTATTTGAACGTCCATATGTCCAAGACCACTTTAAGTTTTTAAGAATTGAATAAAACAGAATTGAACATCATTCTTTTATTATTACGTACACATAAATTGCTTTACATTATATAATTATTACATTAGATAAGGTACCTAAGGAGAAATTGTATCAATTTATTTGTTTATTTAGTATACAGAGACATTGTTTTTTGCATTATTAACACAGTTTGGGTATAATAATTTAAATTATTACTGACAATGAAAGTATGTAATATAATCTACAAACATATCGGATTGAAATCGTAATATTATGAAATTTAAAAAAATTGTTTTAAAATTTTGTGGTATATTTGAATTAAAAAACGATGTATTTGTGAGTTTATAACTTTTTAACATAATTTTTTTTATGCAGCAACTTCAGAGAGGCACACTTGCTAAAAAATACATTTTTTTACGCCTGGTTCGGGGTAGAACACATTTATACACAGGAAGGTGTAGAACGTGCTTAATATTTTTTATCGTGATTAATTTTTGGTTTATTATTTTTATTGTGCTTATTATTACGTCGTGTTGTGCTTTGCCTTCTTGAGTCAACTTT